>JAWHQI010000017.1:15095000-15695000 GCA_033032865.1 Dactylorhiza incarnata
GGTAGTCCGGCAAGAGCAGAGGTCAGCGAGCCGACTCCGCGAGAGCGAACCACTCGCCGAGACGGGGAGGGAAGTCCCTTTTGTGAGATGATCCTCTCTCGAGCAGGTGAGGGATGATCCAGTCCTACACTTAAACTTTTCACGTTGTTTTATTACATATTTGACTCATCATGTGTTGATTTCAATGTTTCTTCTAAGCATGGGTCCTCAAGTTTTTTATGTCGGAGTGCCCCAGATCGATTTCGCTGTCGGGCTCTCATAGACGGTGGGTCAGGTTGATCTCTGCAGAGGCTGGCAAGGTGTCAAGTTTTTTATGCTGGAGTGCCCCAAATCGATTCCGCTGTCGGGCTCTTATAGACGGTGGGTCAGGTTGATCTTTGGAGAGGCTGGGAAGGTGGAAATTTTTGGTGTTGGAGTGCCTCAGATCGATTCCGCTGTCGGGATCTCATAGATGGTGGGTTAGGTTGATCTCTAGAGAGGCTGGCGAGGTGGAAATTTTTGGTGCTGGAGTGCCCCAAATTGATTCCGCTGTCGGGTTCTCATAGACGGTAGGTCAGGTTGATCTCTGGAGAGGCTGACAAGGTGGAAAGTTTTGGTGCTGGAGTGCCCCAGATCGATTCCGCTGTCGGGCTCTCATAGACGGTGGGTCAGGTTGATCTCTGGAGAGGCTGGCGAGGTGGAAAGTTTTGGTGTTAGAGTGCCCCAGATCGATTCTGCTGTCGGGCTCTCATAGACGGTGGGTCAGGTTGATCTCTGGAGAGGCTGGTGAGGTGGAAAGTTTTGGTGCTTGAGTGCCCCAGATCGATTCGGTTGTCGGGCTCTCATAGACGGTGAGTCAGGTTGATCTCTAGAGAGGCTGGCAAGGTGGAAAGTAATGGTGTTGGAGTGCCCCAGATCGATTCCGCTGTCGGGATCTCATAGACGGTGGGTCAGGTTGATCTCTAGAGAGGCTGGAAAGGTGGAAAGTTTTTTATGTTGGAATGCCCCCATGCTGGCCCGCTGACTAGGCTCCACCAAGCTGGTAGGGCCGGGAACCGCTCGGTGGCCGGAGGTTTACAAAGTACTTAGCCCTGATGCTGGCCCGCTGACCAGGCTCCCACCAAGCTGGCAGGGCCGGGAACCGCTTGGTGGCCGGAGGTTTACAAAGTACTTAGCCCCGATGTTGGCCCGCTGACCAGGCTCCCACCAAGCTGGCAGGGTCGGGAACCGCTTGGTGGTCGGAGGTTGTCAAAGTACTTAGCCCCGAGATGGCTCCGCTAGCCGGGCTCTCGCTAGCCGGCAGGGTAGGAAGGCCTCTCGGGGAGGCTAAGTGTTTTTCCCCCGAGATGGCTCCGCTAGATGGGCTCTCGCTAGCCGGTAGGGTAGGAAGGCCTCTCAGGGAGGCTAAGTATTTTTCCCCCGAGATGGCTCAGCTAGCCGGACTCTCGCTAGCCGGCAGGGTAGGATGGCCTCTCGGGGAGGCTAAGTGTTTTTCCCCCAAGATGGCTCCGCTAGCCGGGGTCTCGCTAGCCGGCAGGGTAGGATGGCCTCTCAGGGAGGCTAAGTGGTTTTTTCCCCCGAGATGGCTCCGCTAGCCGGGCTCTCGCTAGCTGGCAGGGTAGGAAGGCCTCTCGGGAAGGCTAAGTGTTTTTCCCCCGAGGTTAACTCTGCCCTCCTTGGGCTGGGCGAGCGGGAGGCCGCCCACCTCCCCTGCTCGCCCCCCTCTTCGGAATAACCCGGGGTTGCGCCCCTCAGTCTTGAGCCCGTCCGACAGCTCACCCGCCCCTCCTACCTGGGGTAGTTCCTCTTAAAAGATATTGGGCATAATGACCTCTTGGGCCCCGGGGATCCACTCGGTGAATAAAGGGTTGTACAAATACAAACAAGTTAAATAAGTAATGCACAAGGTAGCATGTATATAAAGCAATAAAAACTGTATACTAACTCATACCTGTCACCACATTGCTCTGTTTGATGGCCTCCTGTTGGCCAAGATTATACACTCGGGGCTGAGCTGGAGTATGATGGGATGCAACTGACTTCGTTGTTTTCCCGTTCTCCGCATAGGACGCAACTGTCTTTTTGTCGGTGCGACAATCCCAGTCAAAGTGGCCCACTTTGCCACAATTATAGCAGGTGATTGGACCTCGTCCAGTAGTCATTCCCGACACAGAAGATGGAGCTGGCCCAGAATGTCTAGCCTTCTTGATCCATTTGCCTTGCCCAGATCTTGCAGAGTTTGGTACCTTGAACTCTGGCTTGTTCACCGCTAAGTCCTTATTACTTTGGACTCGTTTCATATCCCTCTCCAAGGAACGGGCAGTATTGACCAAGGTCATAAAACCTTGCGTCATTGGTCCCGATAGAAGCAACCTCAGATCGTCACGCAGACCTTCATAAAATCTGTTGGTCTTTCGCTCCTCATCTGTAAACGTAGTGCATTCATATCGACCAAATCTTGTGAACTCATGTAGATAGTCATCCACCAGACTATTGCCCCGAGTCAACCTTTGGAATTAGTTCTCCATCGCAATATGTTGCGCCGAAGAGAGATACCGAGCCAAGAGTAGTCTCGAGAACTCAGCAAATGAGACCTCCGCCAGACGCCTTCCCGGTAACAGATGTACTTCCAATTCCTCCCACCAAAGTCACGCCTCTCCATCCAGAAGAAAGGTGGCTAAAGTGACTTTCTGCTCTTCCTCCGTCTCAGTAGCTGTCAAGGTTCTCCTTACTATAGAGAGCCAGTCTTCAGCTTGTGTTGGAGATCCTGTTCCCGCAAACGTAGGAGGATTGAAGCTCAGAAAATGCTTCAATTTTTGGTATGAAGCCCGCCTTGCCATAAACGGCACTTGCCTTTCAGCAACAGGTTCAACTACAGCAACCGACACTGGGGACACCCCAAGGGTAGGAGGTTGTACATGTCATCATGGTTGTGCATTGAACAATGCAAACACTGCCTCGACGACCAACCTAATCGTCTCAGTAGAAGGAGGAGGAGGAGGCACATCAGCAGGTGCACTACACTCCATAGAACGCTGGGGTCGAAACTGCCCTGCTCCACTCCTAGTCACTTATACATGTGTAACAAAACACAATTAAGCGACTATATTGTAGCATATAACCACAAAGGAACACTCAGGTTCCGCCACGTTGTTACACATATACATGTATTTCATTTCTAAAGTGGACATTTACTGGTAATTAAATGTTTTAATGACGATGCACATACGTGCACACCACCCCTTAAAAGAATTCGACCACAATTTTGTACGGAATGGATTGAGACCCGGAGCTGATACCAAATTTTAACACTCTCCTTGTTACATAAAATATAACAGTATGTCTGGCCAGGATCCTACGCCATATTAAACGAACATTAGAGAGAGTTATGTATTAGTTTTTATACCGTTTTAAGCAAGACCATCTCAACATTCACAGAGTTATACAACGGAAATATTTATTTTGTTAATCAAAACCAGATTACATATGTCTACTTTACTACAACAGGAATGAAAGTACATCAAGAGTTCATTATTTAAAATGTTTACAATAACATGTGGTTTACTAACATCGACACGCAGGACGACCACACATGAAAACAAGTAAACAAACACTTGGGCCTTCGAGGGCCAGCATAACACAACAACTGGGGCTCCAACCCGCTACGTCCCGCTCGGCTATCCAGCACATGTAGAAGCACATCCCACCAAAACATGCCGAACAAATAACCGGTCAGCTTTAGCTGACCAAGATTTATAACGACCTCACCTCATTCTCGGGGTGGCGGTAGTCCTTCCCTGCAAGCACGCATTAGCAACAAATATCTCGAAAGTGTGTCTAAGCACTGCACTCATCATCAACGTAGACACTCACTGACACACGTTTCGTGCGCTCATCACAATCTTTTGGTGTACTCCCTGAGTTACACCACCATCCTAAGTCATGCTTAACGTAGATGGTTATGAGCTTTACCGTCAAGGTCATCATACCTTACGGTTCCTTTACCAAAAATCCTTCAGTGCACCGAGGGGCGACCTCTTCACTGACCAACTGTGGGTAAGGGTGAGAGCGGTTCGGTTTGGGTCGGTTTGGACCCAAACCGAAACCGAACCGACATGCCTCGGTTTTCGGTTTGTCCAAACCGACCCGAACCGAACCTGGTCGGTTCGGTTCAAAGTCGGTTCGGTTTTTTATCAGTTTTTGGCGGTTCGGTGTCGTTTTTTTTACAAGCTAACTAATGACGCATTCAATATAATATTGGCATACTATTCAATACATCAAACACTGTTCTTAAAATAAGCAAACAACAAACAGGTAAGCACGACTAAATTAATTCAGCATGCATGTTTAATTGTTTACTGTTTAGATATATTTATTATAGTTAAAACATCTCCGTCTCCTCCAAACAAAATGATGGATAAACAATCATTAAAATCTAAGCATATTTATATTCAAATGAAACTTTAATCAATGTCAAATGACATAATTATAGAGAAGAAAACGGGCTTTAAAAATCTCCAGAATTCTAAATATTTAATGTTCATGGGGATAGAGTCGTGGATTAGTATTTGCTCCAGGTTCCTTATAGCCGGGCTTTAAAAATCTCCAGAACCCACGTGAACCGAATCAAGGACGTTGAATCCCATTACCTATACATAATTGATAATTTATAAAATAAAAGCTAACACATACTTTATAATTATTATAAAACAGAGGTCAATATATACATAATTTATAATAATTACAATATCAGTATGTAACGTCGGTTCGGTTTGGTTCGGTCGGTTTTTACAACTTGAAAACCGACCCGAGCCGATATGACTTCGGTTTTCACAAGCTCCAAACCGAACCGACACCGGACCGGGCGGCTCGGTTTCACAATCGGTGCGGCTCGGTCGGTTTTGTCGGTTTTCAGTTTTCGCTCCTCACCCTTAGCTGTGGGGCGGGTTTGGCTCATCTTTGTAGGTGTTGTTCATTAGCGCTCTGCCTGAAGGAAGATGTTGTTCATTAGCGCTCTGCCTAGAGGCAGGTGTTGTTCATTAGCGCTCTGCTTGGAGACAGGTGTTGTTTATTAGTGCACTGTCTGGAGTCTGGTGCTGTTCATTAGCGCTCTGCCTGGAGGCAGGTGCTGTTCATTAGCGCACTGCCTGGAGGCAGGTGTTGTTCATTAGCGCTCTGCCTGGAGGCAGGTGCTGTTCATTAGCGCACTGCCTGGAGGCAGGTGATGTTCATTAGCGCACTGTCTGGAGGCAGGTGCTGTTCATTAGCGCACTGCCTGGAGGCAGGTGCTGTTCATTAGCGCGCTGCCTGGAGGCAGGTGTTGTTCATTAGCGCGCTGCCTAGAGCCAGGTGCTGTTCATTAGCGCGCTGCGTGGAGGCAGGTGCTGTTCATTAGCGCGCTGCCTAGAGGCAGGTGATGTTCATTAGCGCGCTGCCTGGAGGCAGGTGCTGTTCATTAGCGCGCTGCCTGGAGGCAGGTGCTGTTCATTAGCGCGCTGCCTGGAGGCAGGTGTTGTTCATTAGCGCGCTGCCTGGAGGTATGTGTTGTTCATTAGCGCGCTGCCTGGAGGCATGATATTCATTAGCGCCCTGCCTGGAGGCAGGTGCTGTTCATTAGCGCGTTGCCTGGAGGCATGTGCTATTCATTAGCGCGCTGTTTGGAGGCAGGTGCTATTCATTAGCGCGCTGCCTGGAGGCAGGTGGTGTTCATTAGCGCGCTGCCTGGAGGCAGTTGCTGTTCATTAGCTCGCTGCCTGGAGGCAGGTGTTGTTCATTAGCGCGCTGCCTAGAGGCAGGTGCTGTTCATTAGCGTGTTGCCTTGAGGCAAGTGCTGTTTATTAGCGCGCTGCCTGTAGGCAGGTGTTGTTCATTAGCGCGCTGCCTGGAGACAGGTGCTGTTCATTAGCGCGCTGCCTGGAGGCAGGTGCTGTTCATTAGCGCGCCAGGTGGTGTTCATTAGCGCTCTGCCTGGAGGCAGGTGCTATTCATTAGCGCTCTGTCTGGAGGCAGGTGCTGTTCATTAGCGCTCTGTCTGGAGGCAAGGTGTTGTTCATTAGTGCACTGCCTGGAGGCAGGTGGTGTTCATTATTGCACTGCCTGGAGGCAGGTGGTGTTCATTAGCGCGCTGCCTGGATGCAGGTACTGTTCATTAGCGCACTGCCTGGAGGCAGGTGTTGTTCATTAGCGCTGTCTGAAGGCAGGTGTTGTTTATTAGCGCGCTGCCTGGAGGTAGGTGTTGTTCATTAGTGCGCCTGCCTGGAGGCAGGTGGTGTTCATTAGCGCGCTGTCTGGAGGCAGATGGTGTTCATTAGCGCGCTGCCTGGAGGCAGGTGTTGTTCATTAGCGCGCTGCATGGAGGCAGGTGGTGTTCATTAGCGCACTGCCTAATGGCAGGTGTTGTTCATTAGCGCACTGCCTAAAGGCCGGTGTTGTTCATTAGCGCACTGCCTGGATGCAGGTGTTGTTCATTAGCGCGCTGCCTGGAGGCAGGTGTTGTTCATGCAAATAGTTGTCTTTACGTGGTTCGATAGCGCAGGATATGACATGCCCGAAATGATTAACTTTAAAAACTATTAGTCGTAGTGGCAATTTACACAAAGTTTTTATAGAAACAAAGTTGACAGAATATTTCAGTGGCGCTGGTAGAGCACCACTGATGGGTATGAAGCTTTCTCCTAGGATGACTGCCTTAAGGGTTGCCCTCAGTCCTTCCTGGTGAGTTGTTGGATGATCTCCTGCTGGCTGATGCTTAGCCTTGTAGAAATTTCCCCAGTATGTCTTGTTGGACGAGACGCTCGATTTCATCCTTAAGCTTGGAGCAATTTTCTGTGTCATGTCCTTGTCCACGATGGAACTCACAATATTTTGTCTGGTCTCCCACATTTTTAGCGAGGGGTCTGGGCTTACGGAGCGTTTCATTGCCTTTGATTGCGTAGAGTACGTTAGTCCTGGTAGTGTTAAGGGGAGTGTAGTCTTGATGTTGGTGAGATCCTCGGTCTCGATTGGGATTGTCGTGATGCTTGTTGTTCTTATTGGGAACCGTCTGCGGTAGCGGCTCCTTTTTCTTTCTTTTCGGGCTCCCCTCAAACTGCCGGTGGTGCGCTTCAATTGCCTCATTTGCCGCTATCTAGGCCTCGACTTGCTGAACGAGGTCTGGGTAGCTAGGCACAGTTTCTTGCATCAGTGCAGAGTAGAAGCCACCGAGGCGTAGCCCTCCAAGGAAGAGTCCTCGCAAGAGCTCGGGGTCGACCACCGGGATTTGTCGAGCCTCCAAAGTGAAGCGTCGAAAAAAATTCTTGAGAGTCTCTCCATCATTCTGGCGGATTCCTGAGAGATGGGAGGGATCTCGGACAATCCTACGATTAGCGATGAACTGGTCCACGAATTGCTGCGCCATTTCTGCGAAGTTGTTGATGGTCCCATCCCGCAGGGAGTGGAACCAAGTGCGCACTTGTCCTTTCAAGGTTGCCGGTAACACTTGACAGAGGAGCTGATCTGGAGCACTGTAGAGTCGCATGATGGTAGCGAAGTGGTTGACATGTTCTAACGAGTCATCCATCCCATCGAATGTTTCAATGTTGGGAAGCTTGAAACCATTCGGAACTAGATGGGCCAAGACCTGAGGCGATAATGGGGAGTCGTGGTGCGCGGGACGATGGGCGAGAGCTGTGAGGCGCCCCGCCTGGTCGTACTCTTCCGCTATCATGTCGGGTATCTCTTCTCGAGTGGCTCTTCCCATCACTTGTCCATGGAGACCTCTTCCCTGGTGCTAGCGATGGTGATAAGCTTCTAGCCTTCTGGGCGGCCGAGCAGGATGGGGGAGCTTGCGGTGTCAGAGAATTCTTCTGAGGCTTCTTCTTCTTGAACGACCTCCTCATTTAGAGCATGATTCAGAGTCGGGGGAGGCGGAATGTTCAATGCCTTTGATTGCGAGATGGAGCTCGAGGAGCCCCAAGATTTCTTACGAGAGCCAGCAACTCAGTTTGATGTTCTTCCATTTGCCGCATGCGCCCCTCTAATGCTGTCGTGGGCGCAAGCATTGCCTCTTCCGCGAGAGGTGTGTTGATGAGTGAATGAGAAGGTGCGGGATCGATGCGTCCTTCCGGGATCGATCCCTCGGTAGTACGAGCACTTCGTCTTGCCATTACAATTGGTGGCAAACACTTTCTTTAGTGAGTATTTGCAGAGCTTCAGGAATTCGTGTTCCTACAGACAACGCCAAACTGTTGCGGGTCGCTCGGGTGATTTGGTAGACTGGTCGACTTGAACGGTCTTAGCTCGGAAGCGAACCGAGCGCGCTAACAGTCAAAGAGTAAGCTAGTAAGTGACACGAGAACTTTTAACGTGGAAAACCAAGAAAGGGTGAAAAACCACGCGGCCGGAGCTGTGCCAGCCAACTGTCACTATTTTCTGGGGGATTACAATTAGAGACTTAGAGCTCGAGTGCGACAGACCGCTGCTCGTTACCGTGAGAGAGAGAGAGAGAGAGAGAGAGAGAGAGAGATCTCCAAAGGTGACAGACCACCTCTCGGAAAGCTAAGTCCTTTTCCTTCTGAGAAATAGTGAGAACAAAAGTGAGAATGCTGGTGAGAACAAAAGTGAGAATGCTGAGTCGCCTTTTGGGAGAAACAAAATCTCCAAGTCCACGAAGGAGATCTTCAAGCCCCGAAGGAGATCTTCAAGCGTCGAAGGAGAATTCCAGAGAAATCTTCAAAGGAGCTCTCTCGGGCGCAGAAGGCCAGGTCCTCTGAAATGAAGGCATGGGGCTCCTTTTATAGCTTTGGTCGGGGTAGCCCGGTAATTTTGTCGTCGTAACCACCTGCCGGGCGAATAACGCTGGTCGATTTGGAGCACAGGGATCGCCATTTTTCGTAAATGACCATCTCGATTTGGAGCACGCGAATCACCTGTCGATTTGCAGTTCAGGCAGTTCAGGCAGCTTTGTTGAAAGCAAGAAAGACGACAAGCGAGTCCTGCAA
The DNA here is from genome assembly GCA_033032865.1 of Dactylorhiza incarnata. Classification (NCBI taxonomy): domain Eukaryota; kingdom Viridiplantae; phylum Streptophyta; class Magnoliopsida; order Asparagales; family Orchidaceae; genus Dactylorhiza; species Dactylorhiza incarnata. The sequence goes on from JAWHQI010000017.1 coordinate 15,103,958, forward strand.
TCTGAGAAATTAAGAAATGTTAACTGCGCGCGCGTTCAGAATTTGAGAGCGTTCTGAGCGCGGTCAGAACGTGGAAACGTTCTGAGCATGCGGGGAAGCCTTCTGAGCGCGGGGGGAAGTGTTCTGAGCGTGCAACGAACTCGGGAGTGTTCTGAGCGCGCTGCGAACTTGGGAGCATTCTGAGCGAACAAAGAGGCGTTCTGATCGCGCAACGAGCGCGTAACGAACGTGAGAGAATTCTGAGCGAACAGAGAGACGTTTTGAGCGCGCAACGAGCGCGAGAGCGCTCTGAGCGCGCAACAAACACGAGAGCGTTCTGAGCGAACGGAAAGACGTTCTGAGCGTGCAATGAGCGCGGGAGCGCTCTGAGCGCGCAACGAATACGAGAGCGTTCTGAGTGAACAACAAGCGTGGGAGCATCCTGCGGCGAATGGGGAAATGAGAAGTCGCGCCCCAAAGAGGTAGCTGGGTTCCGGTTGGGCGCTCCGCAGGACCCCCTGCAGGAGAGGGGGCGGTATGGCCGCATCCGCACGGGGTGTGGCCACACCCCAAGGGGGGCGGCTCGGCCGCACCCCAAAGGGGGTGCGGCTCAGCCGCACCGCTAGAGGGGTGCAGCTCGGCCGCACCGCTAGAGGGGTGCGGCTCGGCCGCACCGCTAGAGGGGTGCGCCGGCTTGGCCTCACCCAGGAGGGGTGAGGCTTTGCCGCACCCCAAGAGGGGTGCGGTTAGGCCGCACCCCTTGAGGGGGGGTCGGCGCTACCGCGCGGTAGCGCCGCGCGATACTGCCACGCGCGTCGTGGTGGTAGCGCGCCCGCTACCGCGCGCGGTAGTGCTTGCGATTGCGCGCGGCATTGTCGCGCGCGGTGCTGGCGCGCATGGTTGAGTGCGACCCTGCGACGCGTTCTGCGTGCGTCTTTGCACGGGCAGTTGGCTGTGGAGATGATGGGTTTGACCCACTTTCCCACTCATCCCTCACCACCTTAGCGGTGGAGTGGGGTTTGTGAGTAACCGCTACCCGGATTTGGACATATAGATGAGAGCCCATATATGAATGCGTATCACAAAGTGACATCGTGTGATAATATATGGTCGCAACATGCATCAACCTAGTATATAATATCGGTCGATGATATTTAGAGCGCTTAAGGAATACCATTAATTTTTACGGCAACATGAAATGACTATGGATTGAAGTCTAATGAATTATAAATAAGGGTCATTGGTGATATGACTTCCGGCGAATTCAAATAATATGAACTTGCGGACGAGTACCCACTCACTTTCGAAATCACATAACGACCTTATGAGAATTAATATACTTGAATACTTAGGCTTCATTTGTTTCGGCGTTTTCGCCGAGCGTTTGGAGCAAACGCCGCCGGACAGCGGGTAACCAAATGGGCGCTAGAGGCGCTTGCTCCGTTTGCACCCGTCGGAGAGAGGAAAAGCTCCCCGAAACCTCCGTTTCGATCCCCAAAGGTGACAGACCACCTCTCGGAAAGCTAAGTCCTTTTCCTTCTGAGAAATAGTGAGAACAAAAGTGAGAATGCTGGTGAGAACAAAAGTGAGAATGCTGAGTCGCCTTTTGGGAGAAACGAAATCTCCAAGTCCACGAAGGAGATCTTCAAGCCCCGAAGGAGATCTTCAAGCGTCGAAGGAGAATTCCAGAGAAATCTTCAAATGAGCTCTCTCGGGCGCAGAAGGCCAGGTCCTCTGAAATGAAGGCATGGGGCTCCTTTTATAGCTTTGGTCGGGGGTAGCCCGGTAATTTTGTCGTCGTAACCACCGTAACCACCTGCCGGGCGAATGACGCTGGTCGATTTGGAGCACAGGGATCGCCATTTTTCGTAAATGACCATCTCGATTTGGAGCACGCGAATCACCTGTCGATTTGCAGTTCAGGCAGTTCAGGAAGCTTTGTTGAAAGCAAGAAAGACGACAAGCGAGTCCTGCAATCTGAGAAATTAAGAAATGTTAACTGCGCGCGCGGTTAGAATTTGAGAGCGTTCTGAGCGCGGTCAGAACGTGGAAACGTTCTGAGCGTGCGGGGAAGCCTTCTGAGCGCGGGGGGAAGTGTTCTGAGCGCGCAACGAACTCGGGAGTGTTCTGAGCGCGCAGCGAACTTGGGAGCATTCTGAGCGAACGAAGAGGCGTTCTGATCGCGCAACGAGCGCGTAACGAACGTGAGAGAATTCTGAGCGAACAGAGAGACGTTTTGAGCGCGCAACGAGCGCGAGAGCGCTCTGAGCGCGCAACAAACACGAGAGCGTTCTGAGCGAACGGATGAGCGCGCAGCGAACTTGGGAGCATTCTGAGCGAACGAAGAGGCGTTCTGATCGCGCAAAGAGCGCGTAACCAACGTGAGAGAATTCTGAGCGAACAGAGAGACGTTTTGAGCGCGCAACGAGCGCGAGAGCGCTCTGAGCGCGCAACAAACACGAGAGCGTTCTGAGCGAACGGAAAGGCGTTCTGAGCGTGCAATGAGCGCGGGAGCGCTCTGAGCGCGCAACGAATACGAGAGCGTTCTGAGTGAACAACGAGTGTGGGAGCATCCTGCGGCGAATGGGGAAATGAGAAGTCGCGCCCCAAAGAGGTAGCTGGGTTCCGGTCGGGCGCTCCGCAGGACCCCCTGCAGGAGAGGGGGGCGGTATGGCCGCATCCGCACGGGGTGTGGCCACACCCCAAGGGGGGCGGCTCGGCCGCACCCCAAAGGGGGTGCGGCTCAGCCGCACCGCTAGAGGGGTGCAGCTCGGCCGCACCGCTAGAGGGGTGCGGCTCGGCCGCACCGCTAGAGGGGTGCGCCGGCTTGGCCTCACCCAGGAGGGGTGAGGCTTTGCCGCACCCCAAGAGGGGTGCGGTTAGGCCGCACCCCTTGAGGGGGGGTCGGCGCTACCGCGCGGTAGCGCCGCGCGATACCGCCACGCGCGTCGTGGTGGTAGGGCGCCCGTTACCGCGCGCGGTAGTGCTTGCGATTGCGCGCGGCATTGTCGCGCGCGGTGCTGGTGCGCATGGTTGAGTGCGGCCCTGCGACGCATTCTGCGTGCGTCTTTGCACGGGCAGTTGGCTGTGGAGATGATGGGTTTGACCCACTTTCCCACTCATCCCTCGCCACCTTAGCGGTGGAGTGGGGTTTGTGAGTAACCGCTACCCGGCTTTGGACATATAGATGAGAGCCCATATATGAATGCGTATCACAAAGTGACATTGTGTGATAATATATGGTCGCAACATGCATCAACCTAGTATATAATATCGGTCGATGATATTTAGAGCGCTTAAGGAATACCATTAATTTTTGCGGCAACATGAAATGACTATGGATTGAAGTCTAATGAATTATAAATAAGGATCATTGGTGATATGACTTCCGGCATAACGACCTTATGAGAATTAATATACTTGAATACTTAGGCTTCATTTGTTTCGGCGTTTTCGCCGAACAAATAAAGCCTTAAAACACGTAGGTTAGACCTCTGCACCGCACAAACATAATTACTACTAAGTGATAAGACCATAATAATATAACCCTTAATATAATAATATTTAATAATGAAATAGATAGACATATAGACAGAGAGGATGAATTAAAAATGCGACCTTCCGAGCCGCATGGGCTGGGTTTAATTTGTATGTACATTATATGCAACCTTTGAGTTGTATGAGTGGGAGTTTGACTTGTAGATACCCGTGCACAATCCTTTGAGTCGCGAAGATCAGGGTTGGCGTATGAAAATGAGATGTGTAGTGATATGTGAATGAATGATGTGTAATGATTTGGTGGCGGGTGAGCCAGCTTTACCAGATACCAGATATCAGATTCACACTGATGGAGAGCTTAGAGGTCGACCCTGAGTGATATGATTGAGAGGATTATGGCTGTCTATAGCAACGTGGTGTGTATTGTACGGTCTACGTACCGTATGTTGGGGGCCTAGGATTGCTCGTGGATAAGCCACCTAAAAGTGGAGACGCACCGCTCTACTGCCTGACCACGACGTGTGGGCTCGTGAGGTTAGCTGCCCATGAAAAGCGGTGAACTACCGTTCTATGTCGACATATGACATTTGTGATATGTGTAATAGCCCATGACGAGCATGAACAAATGTGTAACAGCCAATGACAAACATGTACAACCCTCATTCTCCGAGGGTATGACTCACCCAAGGCCACGTAGACAGAGGTCAAAGTCAAAGAGTCAATACGACAGTCAAGCATAGGAGCAGAAGACAGCCTAGGCGAGTAGGGGTGCACTCGTGCGAGTAACCCGGATACTCGCCAAAAGGTGGGCGACCATAGCTGATACTCGCCCATTTGCCCGGGAAGATCGCCTCAATGTCGCTAGTCGCCGGGCAGGGGCTGGGCTATAAAAACCCCCCCTACCCCTTGGTTTTCCTATAAATAGGACCCCAGGGGTACTTGGATTGGCACCTGGACTTGAGCTTTCGAAACCCGGCTCTTGCATTCTGGAACCTGTCACACTTGGCCGCTACTCCCGGTACTAGCCAAGTCGGTGCCTTCCTTGTACCCTGCTCGGCCATTTTTGGTCTTGGAGGGGAAGTCTCTTCGGAGCTTCTGGGTACGTGGTGGGACCTCCCTGCCGCAGCACCTGGGGTCCAGTTCGTTGTTCTTCTAGCTCCGTAATAATCGCCAGCCAGGTCATTTCGTTGGACTGCTGGGCGAGTAGCCTCCGGCTGCATCGGTCCGAATTTTGAGGTCAGGATTTTCCTGGCGTCAACACTTTGGTGCGGTGAGCGTGGACCGCGGCCAGAGGAAGAAAGTCTAGTAGAAAAGTGAGATGGTAGCAGCTAGCGACCACGAGGAGGTGTCGGGAAACTCGGCTCGAGGCGGCGAGTTCGTATCGTTGGCTGTCTTCGAAGAATTCGCGCAAAGGATGGAAGTCACCATGCGAGCGGCTCTCCTACCTCGCACGGAAGGAATGGCGACCTCGCCTCATCGCCCGGGCCCGTCCGAGGAAGGTGCTCACACTCAGCGAGCAGGGAAGGCGCACGCCGAGGAGTTCGAGCGACCGAAGAAGTCGCAGTTTGGTCTGCAAGCGTCTCAAGGACCTGGCAGAACTCGATTCCGCGAGGAGGATGAGCAGGCGAGATTCTATCATACTCGCCAGGTGAGCGAGTATGGGGGAGATACTCGGCCAGATGATGATCGTCGCCAGATAGGGGGGAGGAGCCCGTTCTGCGAGGAGATCCTCGTCGCGCCAGTGCCGGAGGGGTTCAGAGATCCCTCGATGAATTACTACTCGGGGAGAGAGGACCATATCCGTCATATCCAATGGTTCGAGGATGTCGCTTCCCTTCGGACCATGTCGGACGCCTTCAAGTGTAGGCTGTTCGAAATTTCCCTTCGAGGGAAGGCAAGGGACTGGTTTCACCAGTTGCCGGAAGGCTCCATCTACTGCTTTGAAGACCTTTGCCGGGGGCTGAACATGGGGTTCGCCACGGCAAAGAAGTTGAAGAAGGAGGCTACGACCCTTTTCCATCTGACCCAGGGGCCAAAAGAAACGCTGGGGGACTACATCGATCGCTTCCAGGAAGAGGTGCTACACATCCAGGAGGTGGATGGTCGCACCCTGCGGTTGGCCCTAACCTTCGGCCTCCGCGAGGGCCTCTTTAAGTTGGAGATCGGTAGGAATCCTCCCTACTCCTACGCCAACCTCATCGAAAGGGCCAACCAGTTCGTCCAGGGTGAAGCTTCCAACCGCGGCTTCCAAGCCAGGCTCACCCGAGTGACCAAGGAAGACGAGGAAGTGGAGGAGGAGGAAAGTCCCCCCGAGAAGAGGAAGAAGGAAGAGCCCAGGAGGGCGGAAAAGCGGAAGCCAGAAGGAAGAGGCAGAGAGGAGAGGAGAGAAAGAGAACCCAAGAGGGAGGAGCCGAGAAGGAACGAGGAGAGGAGGCTCATCGTGGCCCCAGAGTGTCGGGAGGAAGAAAGACGCTACCAAGTCCCCGCTTACCGGCCACCGTGGAAGCCGGCCAGGGGACCCCAACGTCAGGAGCGGGGAAGGAGATCCCCGGAGAAAAGGCGTTACGACAGGCCAGAGGGGAGCCAGGAGAGAAGAAGGGAGGAAGCAATGGCGATTGCCAGGCGCGGCAACCGCCAGGGCCGGAAGAATAAGAAGCAGAGGAGGCCACAGGTAGAGGAGGTTCCTCTCTACTGTGAACTCCACCAGGTGGAAGGGCATGGCACGATGGCCTGCCCGGACTTTTGGGAAGCCAGAAGAAGGCTGGCAGCAGGAGAGGCAGGAGGAGAGCAGCGGAGAATAGAAGCTCCGGTCGAGCAGCCGGCGGTTCAGGACGCCGGCCGAAGAAGGAACGAGGACCGAGTCGACCACGGAGGTCGAGGAGAAGTGGCCCCAGGAGGTAGAGGAATAGGGGTGATCCACGGGGGTGCGGGGGTAGGAGCTTCCCGCAAGGGAAGTCTCCATCAAATCTATCGAAGGAGCGTCGCTTCGACCTCGCAGGCACCGCCCCCGTTGGAGGAGATCACCTTCTCCGAAGAAGACATGCTAGGGAATGAGAACCCCTTTCATGACGCCCTCGTAATCCAAGCCGCTGTGGAAGACTTTACCGTTGATCGAATCCTGATCGATAACGGTAGTTCCGTAAATGTTGTCTTCAAGAAGACGTTTGACGGGCTGGGAGTCGGCGCAGGAAGGGTCCGAAAGCCGGATGGTCCCCTCTTTGGCTTCTCCGGAGAGAAGCAAGAGGTGGAGGGAGGAGTAGATCTCCTCGTGACACTCGGGGGCACCCCTCTCCAGTGCCGTTTCGTCATCGTGGACGCCCCGAGCTGCTACAAAGCCATCTTCGGGAGGCCGCTTCTTAACACCTTCAAGGCCATCCCATCCTCCTACCACCAGTGCCTCAAATATTGCCAAGGGGACGTACAGGTGAGGATCAGGAGCGATCCAAGAGCCGCCCGTGAGTGCTACCTCAGCTCGGTTAGCACCATCAGTTGGATGGCTGACGCGGAGGAGTTCGAGAGGGTAACTGGAGGCACGGCCCGGCTGGAGGCGTCTGAAGAGGTGGAGGAGATCGAGGTACTCTCCGCAGCGGGAGTATCGGGGCGGCTGAAGATCGGCGGATCACTGAAGGTCACCGAGAAGGTGGAGATGGCAACGTGCATGCAAGATAACGTTGATGTCTTCGCCTGGAGTGCTGCTGAGATGCCCGGGATCGACCCAGAGGTTGCTTGCCACCACCTCAACCTCGACCCCGCGGTGAAGCCCGTCCGCCAGAAGAAGAGGTCCACCGCCACCGTGTTGGCCGGACCTATCCGTGAAGAGGTGAAGAAGTTGCTGGATGCAGGTTTTGTGTCGGAGATCCAGTACCCAGGCTGGGTCTCCAATGTTGTAATGGTTAAGAAGGCTGTAGGCAGCTGGAGAATGTGTGTGGACTTCTCTTTATTGAATAAGAGTTGCCCGAAGGATTGTTATCCCCTGCCTCGAATCGACGCGCTGGTTGATTCAGCCGTCGGTTTTTCTGTGATGAGTTTCCTTGATGCGTTTTCAGGATATCACCAGATCCGGATGCATCCCCCCGATTGCCGCGATGTCTCCTTCATCACCGATGATGGCTGCTACAGCTACAAGATGATGCCCTTCGGTTTGAAGAATGCGGGAGCCAACTACCAGCGGATGATGGACCACATCTTCAAAGGGAAAAAGGGGAGGAATCTGGAAGTGTACGTGGACGACCTCTTAATCAAAAGCAAGAGTGTCCAGGAACACGTGGCCGATCTGGTGTAGACCTTCGCGACGCTGAGTAAATTCAAGATGCGACTCAATCCAGCGAAGTGCGTCTTCGGAGCTGGAAGAGGGAAGTTCCTGGGGCATCTCCTTACCCCTGAGGGAGTAGAGCCTAACCCCGACAAGGTTAGGGCGATCCTGGAGATGCCGTCCCCGAAGACGATGAAGGAGGTCCAAAGGTTGACAGGAAGGCTGGCGGGTCTTAGCCGCTTCCTCTCAAAGGCCGGAGAGAAGTGCTCTCCATTCTTCAAGACACTCCGCAAAACCGAAAGCTTCGAGTGGTCCGAAGGATGCGAGACGACGTTCGAAAGATTGAAGGAGTAGTTGACTCAGACACCTCTCCTTCAGAGCCCAAAGGAAGGCGAAGACCTGCTCATCTACCTGGGAGTAGGAGCAGAAGCAGTGAGTTCCGTATTGGTCCGAGAGGAAAGAAGGAAGCAGCTACCCATCTACTATGTCAGTCGGGTGTTGAAGAAGGCGGAGCTGAAATATCCGATCTTGGAGAAGCTTGCTTTCGCCCTGGTGGTGTCGGCGCGGAAGCTCCGGCCTTACTTTCAAGCTCACTCCATTTGGGTTGTTACTGATCATCCTCTCTGAAATGTCCTAGAGGGAGTGGAACATTCTGGGAGATTAGCGAAATGGTCGGTAGAACTCAGCGAGTTCGACATTTCCTTCTCACCCCGGGTAGCGATCAAGGCCCAGGCAGTGGCAGACTTCCTGGCTGACTTCTCAGTGGAATCGGAGCCAGGAGAAGAAGCTCTCAATCCGATCCCATGGAAGATGTTTGTGGACGGAGCTTCAGGCAAAAGTTCTGTGGGGGTGGGCATCGTGCTCGTCAGCCCACAGGGAACAAGGATCGAGCAAGCCGTCGAGATCCTCTTCCCCGTCACGAACAACCAAGCAGAGTACGAGGCCATAGTGGCATGTGTTGATGCCTGGAAAATCCTGGCCCCAAAATTTGAATCAATGCGGCCTAAGGCTACTTGCCCAGTGGTTCAGCGAGAAGGTTTGGGTTAGCCACTACGGATGAAACAGAGAGATAAGGGACACAACCCCAGGTGCTGCGGCAGGGAGGTCCCACCACGTACCCAGAAGCTCCAAAGAGTCTTCTCCTCCAAAACCATGAATGGACGAGCTCGGTACTAGGTAGGCACTTGTTAGGGGCGATTCTTGATTGTCAAAGGGGAAGGGGTGCAGCTCTGATTTTTGACCAGTGCCATTTCTAGTACCCCTGGGGGTCTATTTATAGACAAATCCTAAGGGGGGGGGGGAAGCAGATGACCATCCCTGACCCCCTAGAGTTGGTTTTTTAGACAAGGCAGCAGGTGGGCGAGTAGGTAAGGACCCCAGACCTAATTGGCGAGTTGGTTGGCTAAGTCGCCAATAGGCGAGCAGGTCCGGGCTCATGTCCTCCTCGCCTGGACTGGTAGGGAACGACGGGGCAGGGCTTTCCTCCTCGTCATGCGGCGAGCAAGTACCTTCTCGCACAACTAAAGCTCTTGATCTTCCTTCGTCTTCCGAATTGTTGACTTCCACTTTGACCTTTTGACCTTGACCTCCGCCTACGTGACCTTTAGTGGGGCCCACCCTCGGAGAATGAGGGTTGTACACAATCCCCGCTCTTTGCGAGCAACATAGTTGGTCGGAAAGAATCATCCAAACCTTATTCGACGAGCTCCTTCTGGCGGGAAACTTACCTACTCGGCAGGCCTAGGACCCCCGAAAGTCTATAAATAGAGGGGGGTGGTCCTTCCTTGGCACGCCACTTTTTTAGAATCCACGAGATGCTGTCTGCCGAGCAGATGCTCGCGAAGACCGAGCTGTTGATGGAATTAATGAAGAAGACGAAAAGCTCGGATACTCGCAAGAGAAAAAGAGGAGCCTCCGATCGTCGCCTCAGCCCCTTGGTCGAGGAGGTTCTTCGGGCGAATCCGGCGACCTCCGCGCCTGAGCCTTCCCTTGCCCCATTGACTGCGGAGAGGTTGGAGGACGAGGTTACTCTAACTGCTGCCGAGGAAGAACCCCAGAACGTTAACCCGGACCCTCTCCGAGAAGGTAAGCGCCTTGTCGAGATACTGTGATCTTTGTGCGGACTTTTTGTTGATGCCGACGTTCTTTTGCAGGTGAATCTCCCGTGGGGACGAATACGCAGACATCCCCGACGATAGAGCGTGTAGGTTCTAAGCACCTACCGCCTCCACCGGTCCTTCCCGCAGGGGTCGTCCCCGAGCGAGAACCCCTTCGGCCACCATCCCCTATTCCTGAGCGCGTGATAAGCAGGAATCGGATAATGCTAAAGAATTCCCGGGTTACTATTGTTGGAGGGAGGGGGGAGGGAGGATCTTCCTCGGTTGTCCCCACGGCTCAGCTTCCTCGGCGCCCTGACAGCGGGCCGTCGTCGCACAACGGAAGAGGTGGGCGGTCAGGGGGCCGGCACACTCCTCGTCGCTCACCTTCTCCTCGCCGATCTCCTCGGCGAAGACCCAGTCCACGACGAACTCCATCCCCTCGTCGGGTTGCCTCTCCTCCTCGCCGGGACGTTCCTCGGCGGTCTCCTTCGCCTCCTCGTCATCAACCGAGAGCGGCGCCTGTGCGGGCAGGTATAATCTTTGAGAAGTGCTGTCTTTAGGTGATTCTTCCTCTAACTCTCCATCTTCCAGCCCGCGCCACGTCTCCGGGGTCTACTTTTATCGATGCTCTCGGACTTCTTACTCGTGAGTACAGGACGAAGATGGCCTCTGCCTACCTCGACCTGGAGATAAAGGTAGATAGGTTGCTGGCCTACGAGGTTCATCGGCGAATAACCTCGCTTGAAGGGCGCGTCTCAAATATCGAAGAATTCGAGCATCGGCTACAGATGGCAGAGGGAAAGCACTATCTCGTCACCGAGTTGGACAGTCGCATGGTCGGCATAGAACATCGCTATGAGGCGCTGAAGGTCGAAGTGCGCAGCCTTCGGGCGAGTATGGGGTCCCTTGGGACGTTGAATCGTATGGAGGAGCACATCCGGCTTGGCGAGGAATTTATGGCGAGAGCGAATGAGCAGATGGTCTTCGCGCGTCAGCTGGGATTCAACGGGCAATTTGGTGCGACCTCGGACAGGCGCGGCGATCCTCATGTCAACTAGGATCGCTTGCTGATTTGTATTGTTAGAACATTATTCTGCGAGTGTTGTAATAATCCAGGATTATCTGTGTGCTGCGACTTCCAAACCTTATCGCTTGATTTTATGTTGATCTGTCTTCTGCAGGGCTTCCTTGCGTTTTTTACAGATCGTCGCTTAGATGCTCGCACGAGTTATAGTCGTGACCCCCCCTCCCTTTTGCCGATTTCTATAAATAGGGGGGTAGGGGTCCGAAATCGGCGCGCTTCCTCGAATTTCTTCAATTGTCTTTCCTTCTCGTCTTCTTCTTCTTACTCGCTACGATGACGCCCTCTTTGGAAGCGGAGACCCGTCGCTTGACCTATGCCGAGAACTTTGTCGCGCATAAGTTCAAGAAACCCATCACCCGCGCGGACGATCTGGAGAGATTCATCCATCAACACCTCGCGCAAGGCTTCAGGGTCGACCTTCCCGCTCCCCATGAGCGGATTAACACTTTTTCGGAGGGCAATCTCGCCTTCTCCTTGTCGCACTTCGAGGTCGGCCTGCGCCTTCCTCTCTGGCCCGAGTTCTGCCAGATTCTTCGGTACTACGGCTGGGTCCCCGCCCAGATTAATACGAATGGGGTAGCGATCATCATCGGCTACCTTTGCTTCCTTCGGAGCGAGAAGATCGCTTTCGACCTGGACGTCTTCCGCAAGATCTTCTACATGGGAGCGACCAAGGATGGGGTGATCTTCTTCGGCAGCCATCACTGTAAAGTGGTCGGGACTTCGAACAAGGTCCACCGGTGGAGCGAGAAGTTCATCTTTGTCACGGGTGACTTCTCGCATATACCAAATTGCCCTCAGCAAAGACCTTCCTGGGCGCTCGCCACCCCATCGCTCCGGGGTCGGCGCGAGGAACTCTTCCTCGCATTAAAGAACAAGAAACTCGACATCGAGTTCTGGCGAAAGGATGTGGACCATCTCGCCTTCGTGCCGCCTGCCGAGGGTAACCTTCCTTAGTCGCTGGCATTTAATAAGTTTTACCTTTGTTCCTTGATCTAACGATCGTCTTCAGCTTGTCGGTATCTTCCCTCCACGGTTCTGCCTGTGGGGGGTCAGACCCCACCTCCTCGGTCTCCCGTGGTCGACCCGGCGACAATGCATCAAGGCGAGGAGGAAGATGGCGAGCATGGGTCTCCTGTCGCGGAGATCCATCCTGGGATGGGCGCCGAGGCTGAGATCCTGCGCGCAGCTGGATGGCCGGCCGAGGACGAACCTCTTGCGATCAAGAAAAGGAAGAGGAAGGAAGTTGCCCGGCGCGTGGTGGAGGAGCGGGCTCGCGAGGAGGAAGACAGTGTCCCTGAGAACCATCCCAACTTTGGGCAGGGTTCGCTGAACAGGGGCTTGGACGGGGAGCCGCTGATTACTTGGAGTCGGGAGCGCAGCGAGGTGACCTTGAGCACTCACCTGCCTTCGTGGAGCGAGGATGAGGTCCCGAATGATGATGCCTTCAGCGTCCTGTTCGGCCTCTATGGCCGCGATGATGCGAAGATTCTGCAGGACGCTTCTCCTCGCTTTCTTGCCGACCAGGGGTCGCGAGCAATGCTGCGCGCTTCTGAGCTATTCCACCAGACCGCGCGGAATCTTCTCGGCTCTGAGTTGGAGCTTACGCTTCATCGGAAGCTGACGATGGAGGTCGAGAAGCGGGAGGACGAGGCTCTAAGGCGCGCCAAGGCGGCCGAGGATAAAGCCGAATCCAGTCGTAGCTTCGAGGTGGTCTTGGTACATTGCGCGAGCTTGGATTAAAAACTCGCTGGCTTTTCTTCGTACCTTCTAACCTGTCCTTCTCGCCTCTACAGGAAGAGCAGTTAGTGGCGGCGGAGACGATCTCCAAGCTCGAGTGCGACCTTCGGGCGAGCCAAGTCTTGCTGGAGGCGTCGCAGGTTCGTAACGCCGAGCTGGAATCGAGGATGGCTGCACTTTCCTTCTCGGAAGCCGGACCTTCTCGCCGAACTCCTGGATCGTTCATGACGCCGCAGGAGCTCTCATCTCTTCGACGAGAGATTTCCCTAGCCGCCGGGGACTTAGTTTTTGCGAAGCTTTCGGTGGTCGGCTTGCTGGCGCCTGGGGCGGATAGCTTGACGTCGGAGGGGCTTCTGTCAGATATCTTGAACGCCAGCGACGAGGACGACGACGAGGAAGAGGATGAATCGGATTTGGCCGACTATGCTCCCTCGCCTAAGTGAACCTTTTGTTATTTAACAGTTTTGATGCTTCTCGCGGCTCTGCGAGCATATTTTTGGTAGATAGCATTCCTTTTAATAGTAATATTTATTTGCTTGGTGAATCTTCCTTGTGCTGGTGTGATGTCGCTAGGCTCATAGGCTCGCTTGTGTATGTTTGCTTGTCTTCCTCGTCAGGGCGACTTAGGATGAGATCGGATTTGCCGATAATCTACCTCGCTTACTCCTTCACCCCGCTCGTCCATATCTTGGATACTCGCCAAAACCAGCTACTCGCACTCAAACTCGCGAGTTAGTTTCCTACTCGCACGCTGATTGCCGAGAAGGGGCCGTTCGATAGGAGAAACTGATTGGGGCCAAGGGGACTCATATTCCCGATAGCCTTCCTTCTAGTGCGGGGTTGATGTCATTGAAGAGAACGACTTAGCAGGGAATGACTGTCGGGGAGGTTCCAGAGGAGCACCTTCCGAGGGAACACATCATCCCAAGGTCTCCATCCTGCCGTTGAAGAGGTCGACACAGTAGGGAATGACTGTCGGGGAGGTTCCAGAGGAGCACCTTCCAAAGGAACACAACATCCCAAGGTCTCCATCCTGCCGTTGAAGAGGTCGACACAGTAGGGAATGACTGTCGGGGAGGTTCCAGAGGAGCACCTTCCAAAGGAACACAACATCCCAAGGTCTCCATCCTGCTGTTGAAGAGGTCGACACAGTAGGGAATGACTGCCGGGGAGGTTCCAGAGGAGCACCTTCCAAAGGAACACAACATCCCAAGGTCTCCATCCTGCTGTTGAAGAGGTCGACACAGTAGGGAATGACTGTCGGGGAAGTTCCAGAGGATCACCTTCCAAAGGAACACAACATCCCAAGGTCTCCATCCTGCTGTTGAAGAGGTCGACACAGTAGGGAATGACTGTCGGGGAGGTTCCAGAGGAGCACCTTCCAAAGGAACACAACATCCCAAGGTCTCCATCCTACTCGGATGCTGGATGCCGACCCTACCTGTCCCCTGTTGCTCAACAATTGAACGGGGAGTTAAGCACACTTAAGTACATTAACTTATACGATCGGAGGAAAATAATAGGAAACGAGACACTTCGTGAGGGGTTCTCAACCCTCGGGGGTACATAACACCTTTATTCAAGGGTCCCCTGATCGGTTAAGTCGATCATCTCTTCGTCGAATTGGGAGGTCGGCGTCCAGACTTCTTCCTGATAATCTCCCCAGTCGGATGAGAGATGCGGTCGGAGGGTAACTCGACCAACGTGCAAGGGGGAGCTGATATCGACCGTCAATGCAGAGGCTTGGTTTTTAGGAGAACGCACTACCGAGGCACCGTCCCATCATCCGTTCTGGGTTTTACGAGAATCAAGTCGGAGGCCCGTTTCCCAACCTGACTAGGAGATCGACTTCACCCACTTTCTTCTTTTAAGGCCTGCTATTCTGAAAAATCTTCTTCGTCCCTTGTTTCATGGGGTTTTATTATTAAGCAATCAGTTTACATAAGAGAAGGGTATACATCCCTGCTCAGGGGTAAAACCTCTTTAGATCGTCGCCGCTCCATGTGTTCCCCAAGAGCTCCCCTTCCTGATTCTGTAGGCGATACCCTCCTGTCGCGAGTGCTTCGTGAATGATGAAAGGTCCCTCCCAATTAGGGTTGAGCTTTCCTACGGCCGCCGATCTCCCAGCTGCGTCCACTTTCTTCAGGATTAGGTCACCTGCTTGGAAGTGCTTGAGACGAACGTGCTTGTCGAAGTGTCTTGCCATGCGACGCTTGATCTCCTCCTGCCTAGCCGAGGCTAGATCACGAAGCTCTTCGATGTAGTCGAGGGACAGCTTCTGGGCTTCCTCGTTCTCTAACCGCCATTCTTCATCTCCGTCTTCTGCCGCGATCACCCTAGGACTTCTGACCTCGAATTCTACTGTGATGAGAGCTTCGGACCCGTGAGAGAGTTTGAACGGGGTTTCCCCTGTGGCTGAGCTAAGAGTGGTTCTCAAAGCCCACAACACCGAGGGGAGCTGCTCCGCCCAATTACCTCTTAGGTTCTCGACTTTTTTCTTTAGTAGGTTGATAATTAACTTGTTGGCGGCCTCCACTTGTCCATTGCTCCTGGGATGATGTACTGACGCGAACCTGAGATCAGTTCCAAGCTGTCTGCGAGGTCGAAGCGACGCTCCTTCGATAGATTTGATGGAGACTTCCCTTGCGGGAAGCTCCTATCCCCGCACCCCCGTGGATCACCCCCACTCCTCTACCTCCTGGGGCCACTTCTCCTCGACCTCCGTGGTTGACTCGGTCCTCGTTCCTTCTTCGGCCGGCGTCCTGAACCGCCGGATGCTCGATCGGAGCTTCTATTCTCCGTTGCTCTCCTCCTGCCTATCCTGGCCGGTCGTAACGCCTTCTCTCCGGGGATCTCCTTCCCCGCTCCTGACGTTAAGGTCCCCTGGCTGGCTTCCATGGTGGCCGATTAGCGGGGACTTGGTAGCGTCTTTCTTCCTCCCGACGCTCTGGGGCCACGATGAGCCTCCTCTCATCATTCCTTCTCGGCTCCTCCCTCCTGGGTTCTCTTTCTCTCCTCTCCTCTCTGCCTCTTCCTTCTGGCTTCCGCTTCTCCGCCCTCCTGGGCTCTTCCTTCTTCCTCTTCTCGGGGGGACTTTCCTCCTCCTCTTCCTCGTCCTCCTTGGTCACTCGGGTGAGCCTGGCTAGGAAGCCGCGGTTGGAAGCTTCACCCTGGACGAACTGGTTGGCCCTCTCGATGAGGTTGGCGTAGGAGTATGGAGGGTTCCTACCGATCTCCAACTTAAAGAGGCCTTCACGAAGGCCGAAGGTGAGGGCCAACCGCAGGGTGCGACCATCCACCTCCTGGATGTGCAACACCTCTTCCTGGAAGCGATCGATGTAGTCCCCCAGCGTTTCTTTTGGCCCCTGGGTCAGATGGAAAAGGTCCGTAGCCTCCTTCTTCAACTTCTTTGTCGCGGCGAACCGCATGTTCAGCCCCCGGCAAAGGTCTTCAAAGCAGTAGATGGAGCCTTCCGGCAACTGGTGAAACCAGTCCCTTGCCTTCCCTCGGAGGGAAATCGCGAACAGCCTACACTTGAAGGCGTCCGACATGGTCCGAAGGGAAGCGACATCCTCGAACCACTGGATATGACGGATAGGGTCCTCTCTCCCCGAGTAGTAATTCATCGAGGGATCCCTAAACCCCTCCGGTACTGGCGCGGCGAGGATCTCCTCGCAGAACGGGCTCCTCCCCCCTATCTGGCGACGATCATTATCTGGCCGAGTATCTCCCCCATACTCGCTCATCTGGCGAGTATGATAGAATCTCGCATGCTCGTCCTCCTCGCGGAAACGAGTTCCTCCATGTCCTTGATACGCTTGCACACCAAACTGCGACTTCCTCGGCCGCTCGAACTCCTCGACGTGCGCCTTCCCTGCTCGCTGAGTACGAGCACCTTCCTCGGACGGGCCCGGGCGATGAGGCGAGGTCGCCGTTCCTTCCATGCGAGGTAGAAGAGCGACTCGCATGACACCTTCCATCCTTTGCGCGAATTCTTCGAAGACAACCAACGATACGAACTCGCCGCCCCGAGCCGAGTTTCTCGCCACCTCCTCGTGGTCGCTAGCTGCTACCATCTCACTTTTCTACCAGACTTTCTTCCTCTAGCCGCGATCCACGCTCACCGCACCAAAGTGTTGACGCCTGGAAAATCCTGGCCCCAAAATTCGAATCAATGCGGCCTGAGGCTACTTGCCCAGTGGTTCAGCGAGAAGGTTTGGGTTAGCCACTACAGATGAAACGGAGAGATAAGGGACACAACCCCAGGTGCTGCGGCAAGGAGGTCCCACCACGTACCCAGAAGCTCCAAAGAGTCTTCTCCTCCAAAACCACGAATGGCCGAGCTCGGTACTAGGTAGGCACTTGTTAGGGATGATTCTTGATTGTCAAAGGGGAAGGGGTGCAGCTCTGATTTTTGACCAGTGCCATTTCTAGTACCCCTGGGGGTCTATTTATAGACAAATCCTAAGGGGGGGGGGGGGAAGCAGATGACCATCCCTGACCCCCTAGAGTTGGTTTTTTAGACAAGGCAGCAGGTGGGCGAGTAGGTAAGGACCCCAGACCTAATTGGCGAGTTTGTTGGCTAAGTCGCCAATAGGCGAGCAGGTCTGGGCTCATGTCCTCCTCGCCTGGCCGTGTAGGGAACGCCGGGGCAGGGCTTTCCTCCTCGTCATGGGGCGAGCAAGTACCTTCTCGCACAACTAAAGCTCTTGATCTTCCTTCGTCTTCCGAATTGTTGACTTCCACTTTGACCTTTTGACCTGACCTCCACCTACGTGGCCTTTAGTGGGCCCACCCTCGGAGAATGAGGGTTGTACAGCAGGTTTGCGCCTTGCCAAGGAGTTGGGGATCCGTGATGTTCTGGCTTTCACGGATTCGATGGTGGTCGCGTCTCAGATTCGAGGCGAGTTCGAGGTGCGCGACACCATCCTTCAGAAGTACCTAGTAAAGGTGAAAGGGCTGATTGGATGCTTCCAGTCCTTCTTCGTCGAGCATGTGCCGAGAGAGGAGAACTCGGCAGCAGATCGCTTAGCCAAATATGGGCCGAGGGCTGGAGGAACTATTACCGAACTCTTCCGTCCATCCATTGAAGAGGGAGAGATGATGGAGATCGAGCAACGCCCTTCACGGATGGATCCCTTTGTGGCTTTCCTGGTCAGCGGCCAGCTCCCGGCGGGCGAAGGAGATCAAAGAAGATTTCGGTACAAGGCGGCGTACTATTTACTACAAAACGGAGAGCTGTACCGCAAAACCATCTCAGGCCCCCTGGCCAGATGTGTCTCTGAAGACGAAGTACCTCGAGTGTTGGAGGAGATCCACTCGGGAGAGTGCGGAAGCCATTCTGGGACTCGCACTTTGGAACAAAGGATCCTAAGGCAAGGTTACTTCTGGCCTACTATCCGGAAGGATGCCGAGACCTTCTCGAAGAAGTGTCAGAAATGCCAGCTCTTCGCCCCTCTTCAGTTGCAGCCAGCCCAGCAGCTCCGATCAATCACCGCCCCATGGTCGTTTGCCATCTGGGGGATGGACTTGATCGGCCCTTTCCCTCAAGCAAGTGGCCAGAGGAAGTTCGTTCTCGTCATGATCGACTACTTCTCCAAGTGGATCGAGGCCAAAGCTTTGGCCAAGACCACCTCTCAAGTCGTGAAGAACTTCATCTGGGGAGAGATCGTCTGCAGATTTGGAATCCCTCTCGCCATCGTCACCGACAACGGTCCCCAATTTGCCAGCTTGGAATTGGAGGACTTTTGCAGACAACTGGGAACTGATCTTCGATTCGCCTCCGTACACCACCCTAGGAGCAATGGCCAAGTGGAGGCCGCCAACAAGCTGATCATCAACCTGCTGAAGAAGAAGGTGGAGAACCTAAGAGGTAATTGGGCGGACCAGCTCCCCTCGGTCCTTTGGGCTCTGAGGACCACTCCTAGCTCAGCCACCGGGGAAACACCGTTCAAGCTCTCTCACGGGTCGGAAGCTCTCATTCCAGTAGAGTTTGAAGTCAGAAGCCCAAGGGTGGTAGCCGCGGAAGATGGAAACGAAGAATGGCGATTGGAAAATGAGGAAGCCCAAAAGCTGTCCCTCGACTACATCGAGGAGCTCCGCGACCTGGCCTCAACTAGGCAAGAAGAGATCAAGCGCTGAATGGCAAGACATTTTGACAAGAATGTCCGCCTCAAGCACTTCCAAGCAGGTGACCTGGTCCTGAAGAAAGTGGACGCGGCAGGAAGGTCAGCAGCCGTCGGAAAGCTTAACCCGAACTGGGAAGGACCCTTCATCATCCAAGAAGCTCTCCTGACCGGAGGGTACCGCTTGCAGAACCAGGAAGGCGAGCTGCTAGGGAACACCTGGAGCGGCGATGACCTGTAAAGGTTTTATCCCTAAGGGGAATGTACATGCCCCCTTCTTTTGTAAATTCATTTGTAAATAAAAAATTTACGTCTCCCTGAAATATGAGATGAGGCAGTCCTTCCTATCTCAGAAAAGTCTTTTAAAGAAGAAGGCCAGTATAGTCGATCTCCACGCTAGGTTGGGAAACGAGCCTCCGACTTAACCCTCGTAAAAACTCAGAACGGATGATGGGACAGTGCCTCGGGTGTGCGTTCTCCTAATACCAAGCCTCTGCACTGACGGTCGAGATCAGCTCCCCCCTTGCATGTTGGTCGAGTTACCCACCGACCGCATTTCTCGTCCGACTGAAGAGATTACCAGAAGAAAAGTCTGGACGCCGACCTCCCGATTCGGCGAAGAGATGATCGATTTAACTAGCTCAGGGGACCCTTGAATAAAGGTGTCGTGCACACTCAAGGGCTAAAAGCCCATAACAAAGCGACGCATTTCCGATTATTTCCTCCAATCGTGTGAGTTAATGTACTTAAGTGTGCTTAACTCCCCGTTTAATTGTTGAGCAACAAGAAACAGGTTCGGTCGGCATTCAGCATCCAGGTAGGATGGAGGCCTCGGGATGG
Organism: Dactylorhiza incarnata; assembly: GCA_033032865.1. NCBI lineage: Eukaryota > Viridiplantae > Streptophyta > Magnoliopsida > Asparagales > Orchidaceae > Dactylorhiza > Dactylorhiza incarnata. The sequence continues at coordinate 15,123,575 of JAWHQI010000017.1, forward strand.
TGCGTTCCTTTGCAACCTCCCAGACTGTCAGTCCCTACTTGACGTCATCCATCGCGGACGTCCAGCATCCAGGTAGGATAGAGGCATCGGGATGGTGTGTCCCCTTGGACCTCCCCGACTGCCATTCCCTGCTTGACGTCGTCCTGCATCAACATTCACCGCCGCAAGTTGAAATACGAGCCTCCGACTACACCCTCGTAAAAACTCAGAACGGATGATGGGACGGTGCCTCGGTAGTGCGTTCTCCTAATACCAAGCCTCTACACTGACGGTCGAGATCAGCTTCCCCCTTGCATGTTGGTCGAGTTACCCTCCGACCGCATTTCTCGTCCGACTGAAGAGATTACCAGGGGAGAGTCTGGAAGCCGACATTCCAACTTGGGAAAAGGTAGGACCGATTCGACCGACCGAAGGATGGAAACATTAAGCCCCTAAGTAGGATGGAGACCTCGGGATGTTTTGATCCCTTGGAAGGTGTTCCATCGGAACCTCCCCGACAGTCATTCCCTACTGTGTCGACCTCTTCAACAGCGTCAACCCGAAGGTATAAAATGAGGTTCTAGAAAAGCATATCTCAAGGATCCTTCTTCATATGCAGGTGTGAGTAGGAAGATGCGAGTATGAGGGCGCGAGCATGTATGGACGAGCATCTACCCAGCGAGTAAGGTACGATCGTCGTCCGCAGCATCCTATCTCGCCTATGCTTAGTCGCCTAGCAAGCACTCAACCTCGTCTCGAGCCTAAGAGCCTACTCAACATGATCACGAAAAGAAGAAAAGCAAAAGGCGACTACAAAAGGCGAACAAAACAATTGTATTCATTTACTTTCATAAGTACATATACAAAAATGATTGTACATATTTGCAAAAAGAAGACAGGCGACTATGCATCATCGCCACCATCCTCGCCATCAGGATCGACATCTTCGCCATCATCACCCTCGTCCTCAGAATCGTCATCTTCGGAATCGGTGGATGAGGATGGAAGATCTCGCATGGGGGAATTGGACTCTTCGGCGAGTAGTGCCGGGATGATGTCCATGACAGTCAGGTTCATTGCCTCCGGCTTCAAAAGTCCATCGGCCTTCAGACTGCTTAGGACCACCTTCCCGGTTGCTCGCGTGATCTCCCGATGAATATGCGCCATATCGTCGTCGACTATCCGGATCTGCTTGCCAACCCTGGAGGGACCCGCCGACGAAGGCTGTTGCTCGGCAGGCCGAGTTTCCAACTCGGCGATTCGCACTTGGGCGGCCTCCAAGGTTTGCCGAGTATCCTCCAGCTCCTTCTCCAGCTGGGACACTTTCTTCGCCATTTCCAGCTCGGCGGCCTGTACAGATGAAGACAGTGGTTAGTAAACATCCATCGGCACAAAAGGTGACTATCTCAGAGGCCAGAAAGGCGATGAGTGAGTACCTTCTGGTCTTTCCACTTGGCGGCCTCCAGCCCCATGGTGATGAGCTTCTTGCTCTGCACCTTGATCATCTGCTCATATTCAAGCAGTTTCCTCGCCGTCGCATGCCCAAGCTCGGCAGCTCGCAGGTTAGCTCGCGAGCTCTGATGGGCGAGATATTTGGCCGAGACGTCTTGCAAGGATTCGGCGTCCGCGCGACCATAAAGAGCGAACGTCACGTCGAACGCCTCGCCCGCATCCTCCCAATCCTCCGACCAGGCGGGGAGGTTGGTGCTCAAAGTCACTTCATGGGCTCGCTCAGCCCAAGACACCAGAGGGCGACCATAGGCATCCTCGCTGCCCATACCTTCGCCCAAGTGCGGATGGCCTCCTTCTTTCTCCTAGTCTCGGTGGACTTCGCCCTGACCTTCCTCTTCTTCGAGGGCCCAACATCATCGCCGGCGGCCTCCCGCTCATCGCCATCTGGTGACAAATCGACCGGGGCAGAAGCTCCCGCCTTTGGCGCCAAAGGAAGAAGCTCGCTCGGTAAGGAGCGAGTAGCTGCATCAAGACATGAAGAGAAGAGCATTAGACACCAACTGAAGACAAGTGGCGAGTATGGCCAAATACTTGCTCAGAAGACTACCTTCACCAGAGAACACCTCGACGAGCTCATCCACTCGCCTCCTCCAGAAAACGACATCCAGACGGCGACCTCGGAAGCTGTCGAGTAGCTTCTCCCGGCTCTCCGAGATAAGGGGCAGCGAACGCACTCTCTGCCGGCAGGAAGGATGAAGTTGGCACGACGCCAAAGTCACCCTTGATGACGACTATTCGCTCTGTCCAGCGATGGTTCTTGTTCGCCGTGCCGACCAGCGTGCAGACATGACTGCACAAGAAGACGACGCCTTCGCCAGTGGCGCCGAAGTGGAATACTCGCCGGAAGACGGAGAGATCAAAGGTGATCCCCTGATCGCGCAGGTAGCAGAGGAACCCCACGATCATCGCCACTCTGTTTGGGTTGATTTGCGCCGGGACTATCCCGTGATAGCGGAGGATCTGGCAAACCTCCGACCACGAGGGTAGTCGCAGGCCGACTTCAAAATGGCGAATGGGCAAGACCAGCTCGGTCGCCGAGAAGGAGTTCAGGCGTTCATCCTCGCGAGGAAGCCTGGCGACATACCCCGGTGATAAATATTTTGCAGAGAACTCCTTCAGATCGCTCAGCCGAGTAATCGGCTTCTTGAAAGAAGTCGCCTTGAAGTTCTTCGCATGACTTGCACGGCGAATAGCTGCCTCGTCAGCCATTCAGGAAGTGAAGGATTGAAGAAGCGAGTATCGAAGATGCGAGGAGAGGAGCGATCGGGAGATAGTCGCTGGAAAGAAAGGGAAGATCGCCAAAAGCGTAATAAATACGTACCCACCCCCCCTATTTATAGTACTCGACGAAGCTTGGCTTGTCGCGTATGCCACCGCAAGCGCGAGTCGGGGGGGGGGGGGGGGAGTATCAAGGAAAGTCGCCAAAACCCAGGGTGCACGTCAAATCACCGGTGTCGAACGGGCGAGTACCTGCATCAAATTACTAGGGTACTCGCCACACCAACACAACATTCAACAACAACTCGCAGGAAAGAAAACGAAAAAGAACATCAAGACATCGCAGAAAACAAGAAAGGCAACAAGGGCGATATCCATACTCGCCAAATAGCAAATTACTTAAAGAAGTCAATTATTTCAGAATTACAAGCATTTGCCAAAAGGCTACAAGTGACTATAAAAAGAAAGAGGGGTAGGATCCTAGGGGTTCGGCTGAGCGTCAGGAAGCTGCGGTTGTCACCCAACCCAGCCCATACTGCGAGCTCGCTTGAAATGCTCGAAGGCCACGGACATCGCATCCTCGCCTTGTCGCAGCTGCTCCTCCATCCTCGTCAGGCGACCAACGGAGCCCGTGCTCGCACGCATCCCCACCAGCTCGTCATGATGCAACTGCTGGCGATGCTCCATCCTGCCAACCCGGCGCTCGAGATCGCCGACAGCCTGAAGGCGAGATTCTACACTAGCCAGGCGAGTATCGAACTCCTCCAGCCGTGATGCTCGCATCTCCAGCTCGGTCAGACGACGCTGAGAGTCGGCAGCCGCCAAGAGCTCCACTCGCGCTTCCACCGCGGTCAGACGCCGATGGGACTCGCTGATCGCCAGACATTCCAACTTCGCCTCCAAGTCCAGGATGGCGCGAGTAGCCCTCTCCTGATACTCGCGGGAGGGAAGCCCGACCCCGTCAATCAGAGCCCCGATAGGAGTGTGAGCGCGAGCTGCAGAAGACATAAAGACGAAGCCTTAGTGACGAGTAGCGGGAAGACCCTTCTTTGAAGAGATTCGGAAAGACAGCGACTCCATTTACCAGGCCGATGAGCATCATTCCGCAAGTCGCGGCGAGGACTCCGAGATGGTCGGCGAGGAGAGTGTTGGAGTTACCATTATGATCTAGAAGTGGTCAAACATGTAATGTCACTGCCAACGCGATATGAGCCTGCAGGGTCGCACATAAGAGCATGTGGAGAAGTTGGAAGATTGACTATGTTGGTAAAGGTTACCAATCACCATATATAGAATGGGGAAGTCCAGCAAATGTTGCTGTCTGAATTCGTCGGGTTTACACGGATAGAATTCGTTGGATTCGTCGGATTCGTCGGATTGTCCCGTGGAAACTCGATGAATTATTACAGAGTCCCTTAACTCGGCAAGTGTTGCCGTCTGATCGGATTCGTCGGAATTCGTCGGGTCGTTCCGTGGAAACTCGACGAACTGTTACAGAGTTCATTAACTCGGCAAAAGTTGCCGTCTGACATGATTCGTCGGGATTCGTCGGATTGTTCCGTGGAATCTCGACGAATTATCACAGAGAGCATTAACTCGGCAAGTGTTGCCGGCTGATGTGATTCGTCGGAATTCATCGGATTGTCCCGTGAAAACTCGACGAATGCTGTTCCGTGGAATCCCGACGAATTGTAACAGAAGCCCCTATTCTGCTGTGTGGTCTGCGGATAGCGATTCTTCTTGAAGTTGTTTATCCTTTGGGTATAAATAGGACTTCTTTTAGGGTTCTCATTAACTTACGAAGATTTGAGCCGACGGAAAGAGTTTCGTCTCTCGCCCTAGCCGACGGAAGAGTTCCGCCGTCTGAATCACCTCCGCCGACCTCCTCTCCGGCGATCGTCGTCGGTGTTGTTCTTCCTGAAGCGGATCTAGCAATCCGTGGAAGCGCAAGGTGTAGTCGTTCTTCTCCCGGCTCGTGTGGATCACTGTAGAGACGTAGACATTATTCTACGTGAGGACTCGCATAGCCGACGACAGGAATCAACTCGTGGAGCATCTAGGTTGGATTTGATCCAATCCCGCCAAGGTAATTTCATACCTAGCATTTTGATTAACTTCTTGATTCAATATTCATGGTCGATCCGAATCTTTTGGGTTGTTTCTCTTCATTTCCGCTGCGCCTACATTTGATGTATTGTTCTAGAAAAACCCAACAGTGGTATCAGAGCTAGTTCTGGTCATGAATGTTGTTTCAGAAGTTTGGTTATTCCAGTACGTGCACATCTAAGTATTTAGAAGCGTTCTAAATGTCAAGATTTCTTCCTGGAACATCAAAAGTTGATGATTTTTCCATGGGAAATCGGTGGTGATTTTGAAAAATTGAACCCCGCCAGGAACGTCTGGGATTTCGTGGTAATTTCTAATTGTTAGAAATTGTTGTCTCCTTAGCAGTAACCGTCCCTCAAGTGGTTAATGAACCCTTGTATTGTTTTGGATTTTGAATCCAACAATGAGAGACGAGCTTGTCTACTGCTTTAAGTCGAGTTGTCTTTGCCTTTGTCCAATGCATGTAAATCTGAAGATTTGGAGGAGTTCTAAATGTCCAGATTTAGCCCTTTCGTCTATCAAAGGTTGATAGTTTTATGTTGTGCACATAAGGGATGCATGTGGATTTTAGAATGCTTGTGTTTCTGTGGATGTGCACTTTGATCAAATGTTGATCATGGTTAAGTGTTAACCTATTATTTAAAATTAAAAATCCCTTCATCAAATATTAAGTGTTCGGATGCCTTCCGATGGATGACACTCTTCCTGCCTCGATCGTTGAAGTGTGGGCTTGCCAAAGCAAGGTGCATTAATCTATCTTGGTAAGGGTGCGAGCGGATAATTGTGATATCCCACTGTCGACATCGGGTCTAACTTAACTAGGTGACCTCAAAAGTTGAGTGCCTAGAGGCATAGGGTTGACATGCACCATATGATGGATGCAAATAAGGAGTTATTCACCAGCCATACAAGAGTTGCATGAGGATGCAATTGGCAAGCGTTGCCTACCTAAATAACCGCATTATGAGAGGAACGCCAAAGCGGACTCGTGGTGTTGGTGAAATACGGATCTTGTCCACTAAGAGAGTAGATCGCATGGACTCTCCGAATTGATAGTGAGGGCTATCAATTTGAATAAAAATAGTGGGAGTATTTAATTGAAGTCCAAATTAAAATAAATTGTATTTTGAAATTAAGGTGCTGATTAAATTCTGCATGAATTCTTGTAGAATTCCATGGCAAGTGGTTCACATTCCACCTTGTCCCTGAGAGCTATCCTTGAGAAGGACACGCTTAATGGGACGAATTACATGGACTGGTATAGGAACCTGAGAATTGTTCTCAGGCAAGAGCGAAAACTCTACGTCTTAGAAGATGAAGCCCCCGAGGTGCCGACCGGGAACTCGTCCCGTGTTGATAAGGATGCTTATAAGAAGTATACCGATGACGCCTTAGACGTCGAGTGCCTCATCCTTGCCACCATGAACTCTGAGCTTCAGAAGCAACATGAGAACATGGGGTGCAAGGAGATTGACGAGCACCTAAAGAAAATGTTTCAAGGACAAGCTCGTCAAGAGAGGTTCGATGTCACGAAGGCCTTATTTCAGTGCAAAATGGGAGCTCGAGACTCGGTTGGTACTCACGTACTCAAGATGATTGGGTATATAGAGAACCTGTAAAGACTGGGTTTTCCTCTGGGTCAAGAGTTGGCCACAGATCTTATCCTGCAATCGTTGCCGGATAGTTATGAGCAGTTTGTCTTGAACTACAACATGAATGAAATAGACAAGACACTGCCCGAGCTCCTAGGCATGTTGCGAACTGCCGAGATAAACATGAAGAAGGCCAAGCCTGCTAGTCCCATATTGATGGTACATAAAGGCAAGGGTAAGGCCAAGGGCTTCAAGAAGACGAAGGTGGGACCTAAGTCACATCTTGAGCCCAAATCTTCTGCGCTGAAAAAAAAGAGCACCGTGAAGGAAGGGAAATGCCACCACTGTGGCAAGGCTGGTCATTGGAGGAGGAATTGTCCTTCGTACATTGACGGTCTGCGGAAAATGAAGGGAGGTATGACTTCCGCTTCGAATATTTACGTTATAAAGATAAACCTTTCTGCTCCTTCATCTTGGGTATTGGATACCAGATGTGGTTCTCACATTTATACAAATGTGCAGGAACTGGGAAGGAGGAGATTGCTGAGTAAAGGAGAGGTGGACCTGCGCGTCGGCAATGGAGCAAGAGTTGCTGCTGTAGCCGTAGGGGTTTACCGTCTTTCTTTGCCTAGTGGGCTTGTAATAGAACTTAATAATTGTTATTATGTTCCGGCCATAACTAGAAACATTATATCCATTTCATGCTTAGACATGATTGGATTTTCTTTTATAATTAAGAACAATTGTTGTTCTATATTTAAGAATGATGTTTGTTATGCTGTAGCTCAATTGTTTAATAGTGTTTATGTTTTGAACCTAGACCATCCGATCTATAATGTAGATAATAATAAAAGACTAAGAACAAATTACTCAAATCCTATATATCTCTGGCATTGTCGTTTGGGCCATATAAACGAGAAGCGCATATCCAAGCTCCATAAAGATGGACTATTGGACTCATTTGATTATGAATCATTTGAGCGATGCGAGTCTTGTTTATCAGGCAAGATGACTAAAGCCCCTTTCACTGGTTATACTGAGAGGGCAGAGGATCTCTTGGGTGTTGTACATAGTGATGTATGCGGACCCATGAGTTCTATGGCTAGAGGTGGGTATTTCTACTTCGTTACATTTACTGATGATTTCAGTAGATACGGATATGTGTATCTTATGAAGTGCAAATCCGAAATTTTTGAAAAGTTCAAAGAGTTTAAAAATGAAGTGGAGAACCAATTGGGTAAAAATGTTAAAGCACTCCGATCTAATCGAGGTGGCGAATACCTGAGTCATGAGTTCCGTGATCATCTGAAAGAGTGTGGTATTGTATCACAGCTCACTCCACCTAGGACACCGCAGCATAATGGTGTGTCTGAGAGGAGAAATCGTACTCTGTTAGACATGGTACGGTCGATGATGAGTCATGCAGACTTGCCTGTTTCCTTTTGGGGTTTTGCTTTAGAGACTGCTGCAATGACACTGAATCGCGCTCCGACGAAAATGGTTCTAAAGACACCATATGAGATATGGACTGGGAAGCGTCCTAGTATGTCATTCATTAAAATTTGGGGCTGTGAGGCATACGTACGACGTCAAATGCCTGACAAGCTGGAACCCAAATCAGATAAGTGTTATCTGGTGGGATATCCTAAGGAAACGAAAGGATATTACTTTTACCTACCGTCTGAGGGCAAAGTGTTTGTCGCAAGGACGGGTGTCTTCTTGGAGAAAGAGTTCTTGTCAAGAACGACGCAAAAGGTAGAACTTGAAGAAGTTCAAGAACCACAAGTAGTGAATGAACCAGAATTGGAATCTGAGCCAGGACTACAAGATGTTGTAGCTAGAGAACCTGCTCAAGAGACACAAGTCCTACGTAGATCTGGTAGACCAAGATTTGAGCCTGAGAGATATGGATTTCTCGTGTCTCAAATAGGTAATGTGTTGCTTATGGATCATGATGATGAACCAGCGACCTACCAAGAGGCTATGAATGGACCGGACTCCGACAAATGGCTTGAGGCTATGAAATCCGAAATGGACTCCATGTATACAAACCAAGTTTGGAACTTGGTGGAACCACCTGAAGGGGTACGACCCATAGGGTGCAAGTGGGTCTTCAAGAAAAAGACCGACATGGATGGGAATGTACAGACATTCAAAGGGCGACTGGTGGCTAAGGGTTTCAAGCAAATTCATGGTGTTGACTATGATGAGACCTTTTCCCCTGTTGCCATGGTAAAGTCCATTAGGATATTGCTTGCTATTGCTGCGTATTATGACTACGAGATCTGGCAGATGGATGTCAAAACGGCTTTCCTAAATGGAAACCTCCTTGAGGAAGTGTACATGACACAACCCGAGGGTTTTGTATCCCCAAATGAAGCCACTAAAATATGCAAGCTGAATAGGTCCATCTATGGATTGAAACAAGCCTCTAGAAGTTGGAATCTTCGTTTTGATGAGAAGATCAAAGAGTTTGGTTTTGTCAAGAATGAAGATGAACCGTGTGTTTACAAGCGAATCAGTGGGAGCATTGTTGTCTTCCTGATATTGTATGTAGATGACATATGTTGATCGGGAATGGCATACCTACCCTGAAAGTTGTTAAGAACAACCTAGGGAACTGCTTTTCTATGAAGGACTTGGGTGAAGCGACTTACATACTCGATATTAAGATCTATAGAGATAGATCGAGGAAGTTGCTGGGTTTGACCCAGAGTACGTACATTGAGAAGGTGTTGAAGCGGTTCAACATGCTTGAGTCCAAGAAAGGATTTTTGCCCATGTCTCATGGTGTGAATCTCTCTAAGGACCAGTGTCCAAAATCTTGTGAAGATAAGGACCACATGAAGTTGATTCCATATGCTTCGGCAATTGGGTCAATCATGTATGCAATGTTATGTACTCGACCCGATGTCTCTTTTGCTTTGAGCATGACTAGCAGGTATCAGTCTGATCCCGGTGAATGTCACTGGATAGCCGTAAAGAATATCCTGAAGTACTTGAGAAGGACTAAGGATGTATTCTTGGTATATGGTGGAGAGGAAGAGCTCGTTGTAAGTGGTTACACGGATGCCAGCTTCCAAACTGATAGGGATGATTCGAAGTCTCAGTCAGGGTTTGTGTTTTGCCTGAACGGAGGAGCTGTGAGCTGGAAGAGTTCCAAGCAAGAGACAGTTGCTGATTCTACAACTGAGGCCGAGTATATCGCTGCGGCAAACGCAGCGAAGGAGGCTGTATGGATTAGGAAATTCATCGGCGAGCTAGATGTAGTTCCTAGCATTGTTGATCCCGTAGTTCTCTACTGTGATAACAATGGTGCAATTGCACAATCTAAGGAACCTAGATCCCATCAGCGCTCCAAGCACATACTTCGGCGGTTCCATCTTATTCGTGAGATTGTCGAACGAGGAGATGTGAACATTTGCAGAGTGCCGACTGAGGAGAATATTGCAGATCCACTGACAAAGCCTCTCGCGCAGAGAAAGCATGATGGTCATACTAGATCAATGGGTATACGATACCTGAGTGATCATCTCTAGTGGGAGTCTTGTGGGTTGCATGTAAAATATATATTCTGTTGGCTGTTTAATAATTATTCATATGATGAATAGTGTACCAATTATTTTCTTTTACAATTAATGGCAAGTTCTTTTATTACGATATACTATTTCTATATGATAGAATAAAATTCGTGATAAATACCCTTAGAATGTTCGCTTCCATAGGACATCAAGTACGTGACTTGAATGTGAGAGCCTATGATTTCGAAGCTTCATTCTTAAAAGGTCCCTGGTCGAGGTATCATCATAGAAGCTAAGGGTGATGATGATACATTAAGACTAGCATGTGTGTTGATTGATGACCGGTTCTCATAGGTCATGATATTGTGATATCAAGTCATCACGTGGGTACTTGTTAGTGAACAAGTTGTACTGGACAGACCCAACCTGAGACTACTTTGTGGATTGTTACTTAAAAGTGTCACAAGTAGGTCTCATTTGACAATGGTGTTGTGGTCCTTTGACCTGAAGTCACAGCATTCATCGAGTGAGGAAGAGCGTGCTTTGATGTCATCTAAAGTCTTCCTTGAAGAAGGTTGATGATAAGGGTGGTCGTGGGGTACGTTACGAATCATTTGGGTGTTTGGGTGTGAGCAGATATGAGATTTGTCCTCCTATATAACAGGAGTTGCATCCATGGGCCCCTTGGTGGAATTGGACTGAGAAATGCATGGCCATGCTTGGTAGAGTCAATATGTGATATTGAGTTCACCATTCTCTGGAAGTCCGTTCTAGATCAAGAAACTTGGATTGAGCTATTATGAGGGTGACACGGTCCATGCCTCTAGTTCTTTCCGGATGTAAGGGACAAAGACAACGCTGGAACATTGGTCATAAAGGCTTATGAGTTATGAACTCTTATTGCTTGGGGAGCAATGATGCATTGCTAGATGCCGCTCATTATTTGTGAGGTTTTTGTTTGATACTTTCAAGATCAAGTGGGAGACTGTTGGAGTTACCATTGTGATCTAGAAGTGGTCAAACATGTAATGTCACTGCCAACGCGATATGAGCCTGCAGGGGCGCACATAAGAGCATGTGGAGAAGTTGGAAGATTGACTATGTTGGTAAAGGTTACCAATCACCATATATAGAATGGGGAAGTCCAGCAAATGTTGCTGTCTAAATTCGTCGGGTTTACACGGATAGAATTCGTCGGATTCGTCGGATTCGTCGGATTGTCCCGTGGAAACTCGACGAATTATTACAGAGTCCCTTAACTCGGCAAGTGTTGCCGTCTGATCGGATTCGTCGGAATTCGTCGGGTCGTTCCGTGGAAACTCGACGAACTGTTACAGAGTTCATTAACTCGGCAAAAGTTGTCGTCTTACATGATTCGTCGAATTCGTCGGGATTCGTCGGATTGTTCCGTGGAATCTCGACGAATTATCACAGAGAGCATTAACTCGGCAAGTGTTGCCGTCTGATGTGATTCGTCGGAATTCGTCGGATTGTCCCGTGAAAACTCGACGAATGCTGTTCCGTGGAATCCCGACGAATTGTAACAGAAGCCTCTATTCTGCTGTGTGGTCTGCGGATAGCGATTCTTCTTGAAGTTGTTTATCCTTTGGGTATAAATAGGACTTCTTTTAGGGTTCTCATTAACTTACGAAGATTTGAGCCGACGGAAAGAGTTTCGTCTCTCGCCCTAGCCGACGGAAGAGTTCCGCCGTCTGAATCGCCTCCGCCGACCTCCTCTCCGGCGATCGTCGTCGGTGTTGTTCTTCCTGAAGTGGATCTAGCAATCCGTGGAAGCGCAAGGTGTAGTCGTTCTTCTCCCGGCTTGTGTGGATCACTGTAGAGACGTAGACATTATTCTACGTGAGGACTCGCATAGCCGACGACAGGAATCAACTCGTGGAGCATCTAGGTTGGATTTGATCCAATCCCGCCAAGGTAATTTCATACCTAGCATTTTGATTAACTTCTTGATTCAATATTCATGGTCGATCCGAATCTTTTGGGTTGTTTCTCTTCATTTCCGCTGCGCCTACATTTGATGTATGGTTCTAGAAAAACCCAACAGAGAGCTCCTTCCCCGATGCGGGGACAGATTGCGACGAGCACCATCGCGCCGGTTCGAGTGCGACCCGCCGATGTGCTCCCTGCTGGAAGGCGCATCACCCCGACCGCGACCATCCATTGGTCGCCCTCCCCCTCTGGGAGCGAAGAAGCCAGAAGACCCCGCCACCTCGCCTCGGCGCAAGGATTCAGCCGGATGAGTGGTGGGAGCCGAGGAAGACAGAAGGCGGCGATCATCCTGCATATCGGCAGGAGGAGGGAATGGAGGAGGTGGAGGAAGTTGGTCCGCGGGCAGTCGCGGGCTACTCTCCACCTCTGGTTGCTGCAAAGGCGGTGGCGGCGGAAGAGGATTACTCGCTGAAGGAGCCCTCTGCTCGCTCATCGGCCTCTTATCCACCGCGGAGCTATGGAGGATCCGCACCGATCCGCCCCGGCGAGTTCCTCCCCCAGTCCTGTGCGAGATCATAGGCGATGATCGCAGAGGAGTGGCGCTCAAAGGCTCCTCCCGAGCATCGACGAGCGGCGGATCTGCAAGATAGCATAGAAAACGTCAGACAGACGGGCGACTAAAGCTTAAAAAGTGGCGAGTAGGTAGCTCTCACTTCGCGCAGGAAGAACTTCAGTTTGATCTTCAGCCGAGATTCCCACAGTACTCGCCTCAGGAGCGACATTCGACAAAGGAGGATCAGGAACAGGCGAGCCACCCAACTGACCGAGACCCAAGTCGGCGAGTACCTGCTGGGTAGTGCCGACCTGAGAATCAGCAACATTCTCGGAGGCGTCCGCATTCTTCTTCTTCTTCTTGTTCTTCTTCTCCTTCTTCCTCTCAAGACGCTTCCTCTTCTTAGAAGCGAGAAAGTCCTCGAGCTCGGCGTCGCGAGCAGGCTTCCGCAAAGGTGGCAGCAGACTTGCAAGCTTGGCCAAATCAGCGGCAGCTTCCTCGGCAATACTACGCGACATCTTGAAAGCGAGATCGAAAAAGCCTTGCCATCAGAGACCCCTCCCCCTCTATATATAGGGCCAGAGCGTCAAACCAGCGGGATGCCGACTATCAACCAATACTCGCCAGAAAGACAGCTCGTCGAATCAGGGTTGGATGATTCTTTCCAAGCAACTACGTTACTTGCAAAGAGCGGAGATTGTGTACAACCCTCATTCTCCGAGGGTAGGACTCACCCAAGGCCACGTAGACAGAGGTCAAAGTCAAAGAGTCAATACGGCAGTCAAGCATAGGAGCAGAAGACAGCCTAGGCGAGTAGGGGTGCACTTGTGCGAGTAGCCGAATACTCGCCAAAAGGTGGGCGACCATAGCTGATACTCGCCCATTTGCCCGGGGAGATCGCCTCAATGTCGCTAGTCGCCGGGCAGGGGCTGGGCTATAAAAACCCCCCTACCCCTTGGTTTTCCTATAAATAGAACCCCAGGGGTACTTGGATTGGCACCTGGACTTGAGCTTTCGAAACCCGGCTCTTGCATTCTGGAACCTGTCACACTTGGCCGCTACTCCTGGTACTAGCCAAGTCGGTGCCTTCCTTGTACCCTGCTCGGCCATTTTTGGTCTTGGAGGGGAAGTCTCTTCGGAGCTTCTGGGTACGTGGTGGGACCTCCCTGCCGCAGCACCTGGGGTCCAGTTCGTTGTTCTTCTAGCTCCGTAATAGTCGCCAACCAGGTCATTTCGTTGGACTGCTGGGCGAGTAGCCTCCGGCTGCATCGGTCCGAATTTTGAGGTCAGGATTTTCCTGGCGTCAACAAGACATATTAATGACCCATCTTATAAATCTTACAATATAGTATGTTAGTATTAGTTATAAATATGTGAGGTGAGTGTTATATATGAGTTGATATGACATCGCTAGTGCACAACCCATATTTGGCGAGTAGGCGAAGCACTCGCCCGATCGGTGGGGAATAGGCCCAGACCCATAGTCGTGCTCGCCTACCCCCTCGGGCGGCAAAGGGTGAGTCTAGACGGTTAGGTCATACTCGCCCCCCTAGAGCAACACGAGGCGAGTTTCGGTTAGCCCGGCTCGCGATTTCTCCTTTTTGGCATCTAGCGACCTAGCAGAGGAAGAGGCTACTCGCAGACCACCAGGGGTGCGAATAGTGTTATCGAAAAGGTGTTAGAGGCCGTTCGCAGGCCATTCGGGTATGCGAATAGCAATTTAGTTAATGCGGAGGCAGCTACCCGCTGACCAAAAAGATCATTTTGCCCTCAGACTAGTTTGCCTATAAATAGGACCCTTAATCTCTCAGATCAACACAGACCACCCCCTTAAAGAGCATGAGCTCTCATTTGTCTCTTTTCCGAGATGTCTGAGATACGTGCTCAACTCCTGGTTTTGGGAGGGGAAGTGAGACAAAAACTTCCGGGTTAGTGGCGGGACCTCCTCACTAAAGCTTGTGGATCTCTGATCTATAAGCATTCATCCACCAATATGTGAGGGCTAGTTCTAGGCTCGAAGTACTCAGTCTTTGAGATTCAACGACGAGAGAAGTAACTCAAGCTACCCCCTCAATCTGAACTCAGTTGAGTCGGTTTCCGGGTTTCAACAGCTGGGATAATGCTTATATATCAATTTATAGTTTGGGGAGGGGGTGGAGTGCAATACCCCGTAACAACTTAATCATGATTAACATTAAATAATATTTATTATGGATTAATAATAATGGTCAGATGTTGGAATTATCAAACAGAGTCAAATATCAGATGACGGAGTCCACAGTTAGACTCAGAAGGTCGAAAACCTAGAAATCGACATATTATTTGCTAGAATCTGAGATCATTCAAAAAACATATTTTTCAACGCAATGGGCACGAATATCGAGAAACGAAGTCCGCCAATGGACTCAGAACATTGAATTGCATAAGAATTGACATATTATTTGTTAAAATATATATATGTTCGTGTGGAAATGTGCGATTTTCGATGCAACCAGTGCGAATCTCGAGAAACGGAGTCCGACAATGAACTCGGAATATCAAAATCTATTAAATCAATATTTTATCTATCAAAATCAAGGAAAATATAGAAAAAGTGCAATTTAGGCAATAATCGCTCAAAATTTGACGATATAGATACCAAAATTGAGTCTGGAAAGTCGAAAAATCTTAGGATAAGTATTTTCATAATTTTTCGGGACCTAAAAGAGACCAAAAACACAAGATGATGCCCTGTGGCAGCCTCCTGCGCCATGTGGCATTTGCCAGCGCCACGTGGCATCCGCTGGAGGACAGACGACCATGTGGCGCCCGCCACATAGGCGGGCCACGCGCTAGCATGCGCTAAGCGTGCGTCGGATCGCCATTGGCCCAAGGGGGGGGGGCGGGGGGGGGGCACACACCTGAACCGGATGGGCGGGTCGCCCATCTGAGAGGCTGAAAGAAACCGGTTTGGCATATTCAGTTTGTTCACGTTTCTGGGAGCTCCCGAACTCGGATTAAAGTGATTTTAGTGGTGTTGTGAAGCTCTTAAAAATACCCATGACCTGGGATAGTTTTCTCGTTCAAAATCCTTTCCATTCGCCATAAATTTAAGAGATCGAGAAGGTGTTAGGGAGGAGAGAGAATGTTTCGGATCGTTGCCGAACTTTCAGGGAAACTCCGTGGGAGGAGCTCTGCGAGCTAGTTTTTGGCCTCGTCTTATGACCACGCCTTCCTAGGTGTCTAAAGTGGCGCCAAAATAATATTTTTTTGTCAACATGTAATTAATTGTCGTCAAACACCGGAGTATTGTTGGAGTGCTGCTGGATTTCTGCGGAGGTGTCGACTTTACTAAGAGGAGGTTCAAAGCTCATATTTGAGAGCGTGAAGATTGACGTAGGTGAAAAACATTGCAGTATTTATGTCTCGCTAATTATTATTTCTCGTAGCTTTCGCGGGTAATATTTATACTTAAATACTGTCGAAATAATTGTGATTACTCGCTTGGAATGACAAATGGTCGAGTCGCTTATAATAAAGTGATAATGCGACTCCGAGCTGTATTGATGCACGATATTAATAAAGTGATAGTAACCTTGTTTTCTTTTCCTGGGATAGTTTTCTCGTAGCTTGGCGGTTGCGACCAATGTTGATCATTTGAGATGTATTGATGCACGATATTATGAAAATTATTATAATATTAATGAAAATAATTACGCACGTGAGAATTATCGTGGGGTTTGACTGACATTATAATAAGATCAGTCCAATATGGTCTTTTACGACTAAACTAATCCTCGGGTAATAATTGACCGGTTGACGACGGATAAAGATAATCTAGGACGCGTCGTTGCAATAAGATGAGTACTAAGAACATGATGTGCACTAGTATGTTAGCATTTTATTTGGCTCGAGGGGTATAAGGGGGTAATTCTCTCCAAAGACTGTTTTTGTGATCTTGTTTGCGGGCATATAAATATTGGAGGGAGTAGAGCTCCCTAAAGACTATTTTGTGCTCTAATCCTGGACGCATATTGTGTGAGCTGAACACCAGTCGGTGGATTCGCTATCCGCAGGACATGATGAGCCCCAACTGAGCCTCAAAAGTTAGTGAGCCTCCGGTTAGGCCAACCAGTGTTAAGCGTTAACTAATTATAAGTGAATATATTTGGAAAAAAGACAATAAATATTAAATATATATTGATATGCTTATTTTTTTTACTATTTTCGTTATATTACTCTGCTTGTATAATGTGTGTTGCATACATAAATATTATGTTATTCTTCCAGATGTGAGCAAGTAAAGATGTTCATCAACCTACTAATATTTTTAGGTACCTACGAAGATGCAGGTGAGAGAGCACAATGAGGAAGACTATTTTATATTATGTAGCATGTAAAAAATAAAAAAAACAAGAAACATATGTATGTGTGGCAAGTTGTACATGAAAATTGTAAAATATCAATCAAATATGTTTATTTCTTGTTCATGCTCTGTGTACCGCAAAAGATCCAAACCACATTACAATTCCCGCCTCGTTAACTCGAGCTTACCAGGTCAGGGTGTGACATGAAGTTACTTAGTCATTTTTATGACTAATTCTATCAGTGGACGCTCCCCTTTTATGTGTAGCGGAAAGAGCATTATAGAGACTTGCGGACTAGGTCACGCTGAAGAGCCAAGAGTAGAGTAGTGTTAGCCTAGCCTTACTTTCTATTACCCAATCGACGTGTGTTGTTAGTCATTGGGTTGCACCTTTATACTATAACATGTACTAAGACTGTCGGACTCGGGCTTTTTGTTTATATTTACTGTTTTAATTACTATTGTTGCGGGTCGCTTAGGGCTCTTGGTAGACCGGTTTACTTGAACCACCTTAGCTCGGGAGCGAACCAAGCGCGCAAACAGTCAATTTGAGATTCGTTGATTACACTGGGACTTTTTAGCGTGGAAAACCCGGAAAGGGTAAAAAACCACGTGGCCGGAGCTGTGCCGACCAAACTTCCACTATCATCTGGGGGGTTACAGTTGGAGATTTAGAAGTCAAGCGCGACAGGCCACTGCTCGTTACAATATCAGAGAGAGAGAGAGAGAGAACGTTCCGAGGGCGACAGGCCACCTCTCGGAAAAAACTAAGTTTTTTCCATATGAGAACGGTAGAGAACGAAAGTGAGAATGCCTTGTACGCTTTCGTGGAGACGAAAGTGAGAAAATCTTGTCCGCTTTCGTGGAGACAAAAGTGAGAAAGCCTTGTCCGCTTTCGTGGAGACGAAAGTGAGAAAGCCTTGTCCGCTTTCGTGGAGACGAAAGTGAGAAAGCCTTGCCCGCTTTCGTGAAGACGGAAAACTTCAAGTCCGCGAAGGAGATCTTTAAGCGTCGAAGGAGAAATCCGTGGAAATCTTCAAGGAGCTCTCTCTGGGCATTCAGGCCGGATCCCCTCAAATGAAGCCTAGGGGGTCCTTTTATAGCTTTGGTCGGGGGTAGCCCGGTAATTTTGTCGTTGTAACTACCATAACCACCTGGGAGGACGAATCATATTTTCTGGTTCAGAGCCCACGGATCACCATTTTTCGTAAATAACCATGCTGCCCTTTGAGGAAAGGCGACAAGCTGTTCCTGAAAAGTGAGAAACTGAAAAGACAAAAAGTGAGCGAGACGAGTCGGAAAAGTGAGCGAGTCGGAAATGTGAGCGTGCTAGAAAGACAAAAAGTGAGCGAGCCGAGTCGGAAAAGTGAGAATGCTCCGAGCGCGCTCAAAAGCGTTCTGAGCGCGCGACGAACATGGAAGCGCTTTGAACGCGCTTAGAGGCTTTCTGAGCGCGCGTGAGTGCGAAGGCGTTCTAAGCGCGCTCAGGAGCGTTCTGACGAGTGCGTGAATGCGAAAGGGCCCCTTGCAAGCCCCCCAGTGAGGAGAGTGGAAGAAGGAGGAGGCTCGGCCGCACCCCGCAAAAGGGGGGTGCGGCTTGGCCGCACCCCGCAAAGGGGGGTGCGGCTTGGCCGTACCCCGCAAAAGAGGGGTGCGGCTTAGCCGCACCCCAAGGGAGGCGCGGCTTGGCCGCACCCAAAGGGGGGTGCGGCCCGGCCGCACCTCGCAAAAGAGGGGTGCGACTTGGCCGCACCCCAAGGGGGAGCGGCCCGGTCGCACCCTAAGGGGGTGTGGTCCGGCCGGCCGCACCCCTAGCGGCGTGGCCGCACCTCGCGGGTGCGGCTTGGCCGCACCCCATGGGGGTGCGGCTTGGCCGCACCCCATGGGGGTGCGGCTTGGCCGCACCCCATGTGGGGTGCGGCTTGGCCGCACCCCATGTGGGGTGCGGCTTGGACGCACCCCGCTAGGAGTGCGGTTTGGCGCGGCCCGCTCACCGACGGAAGGGGACGGCGTCGCCGTGCACGTTGCGGTTGGCGGCGGTTCGGCTTTGATCTCTCACTCTCTCCCACTAAAGTAATGGGGAGAGTGGTTTATGGGAGTAACCACCGCCCGATTCTCTCATAAATAAGAGCTCATGATGAATCATCATCATAAGCCCCCCAAACCTTCGGAGTCCGAACCTTCGTGTGAAGGAGTGTGAAGGTTTCATTCTTCTTGCTTTGACTCTGGTCATCATCGTTGTCGGCGTGCGGCGCGTTTAACCATGGTGGAGGTAAGCTCATTATTTCCGTTTTGTTTGCAAAGGAAGGAGGAGATGGCGGAGCGCGCCCGCGAGGGTGGTTTCGACCGAGGGAGCGAGCCCGCGCGTGGGTGTTGCCGACCGCGGGATCGAGCCGCCGGCGTCCGGCGGGCGCGCGCAACCCGCGCGCGGGTGTAGCCGGTCGCGGGGGCGGTTCACCGGCGCCCTTCGCGGCCCGCGCGCGCGGCGCTGCCGACCGCGGGATTGGGGCGCCAGCGGCCTCCGCGACCCGCGCGTGCGGCGCTGCCGGACGCGGGATTGGGGCGCCGGCGGCCTCCGCGGCCCGTAAGCGCCGCCGGTCAGCGGGGGGCGTGCACGCTCCCCCACGCGCATGGCGGTTGGCCACGCACGCACCCCCACGCTCGCGTGCGTTGGTTGGCCGCGCGCGCGCGTGGCGGTTGGCCGTGCGTGTGCGCGGCGGTTTGCCGCGCGTGCGCGCGGCAGTTGGTAGCGCGCGCCCCTCTGCGCGTGTGTGCGCGGTGTTTTTTCCGCATGCCTCTGCGTGGCTGTTTGTCACGCACGTCCGCCGCGTGCGGTGGTTAACCGAGCACGTGGGGTGTCGGGTGCGTGCGTCTTGCCGCTCGTGCAGTTTGTCGCGCGTGAATTGCGTTGCTCGCATGAATCGTTGCTTTCATGCGGTTGGTTGGCATAATTGCGCGCTGGCGGGTTGAATTTGCTTGACGCGCGTCTTTCGGGATCTTTATTCATATGTATTTATTTTGTTGGATATATGCGCTGATGTGCGCGAATTTTCCTTTGCAGACTTCGAAACGAAGTGGCCAGTCGAGCCCGATGCGCATGCGCTCTATTCTTGACGGCGCGCGAATCGACATATGGCGGAAGCGGTTTGGGTTGCCCCCTGATGTTGAGGTGAGGATCCCAGGGGCGGAAGAGCGCGCCCAAAATCCGCCGACCGGTTTTATGGCCCTTTCGGAGAGCTGCTTGAAGTTCGGGTTTCACATTCCTCCGCCCGAGGAGGCCGTTGAGATATTCCGGTTCTGCGGTGTTCCGATTACCCAGTTCACACCAGCGGGGATGACGAACATTATGGGGATGGTGGTATTCTTTCAGGAACATAGCAAGCTCTTTTCGCTGGAGATTTTCAAAGATTGGTGCGAGGTTTCTACTGACCCGGGCGGTCGTATCGAGGTTCGGAGCAACAAAAGCTGGTTTCACTTTGGAGCGAAGGCTGATTATCGCCATGGGAATACTCTTTATGGGTATGTCCGGAATCGATGGGAGCTACCGGAGTTATGGAGATCGCTTCCTGGACGTTGTCGCCGGCAGACTGGTCGGGAAGATGAGTTCCTTCATATTCCCGGTTTTCCTGGCCGAGAGGGGCTGTCGAAGGCCTTGCTTTCCATTTTCTGGTTGCGTGGATGAACGTCGACTGCACTCGGTGGGGCTTTCCTGGGATCCCGAGTGGGAGGCTGCTGTTCCCTTAGATCGTGGGAAAAAGAGGAAGATCGTTATTAAGAACGGCTCTTCTGGTCCGCGCCCTGCTCCACTGGCGCCTATGAGTCAAGATTGCGAGGCCGGCCCGAGCCGTCCTTGGAGTGATCCGGTCTCATCCGATCCGGAGGTGGAGATTTTTGCGTCTCCTATTGCCGACCGGGTCCCGCCGGAGGATTTGCCGCCACCACCTCCCCTCATGCCAGCGAAGCGAGTTTCTTCCTCACTTCAAGCGATGGCTTGTGCGGTAAGTGAAGCTCTTCTTTCTTGATCTCAGCGTTTACTCTCCGTTCTTATTTACGCTTGCTAACCGTTCGACTTTTGCTTGCAGGCAGAGGCTTTGACTAGCGTTGCGCTCACATGGAACGATCATTATGTGAGCCTCAAGGACAACTACTTCGCTCTTCAGGAGGAGTTACGCGTGTCGAGGTGTGACATGTCCGTTTTGCATAGGAAGAGGGGTCGTGACGCAGCTCATATCAAGCAGTTGGAGGGTGAAGTCGAGAAGCTGCGAGTGGAGTACGGCGGTGATAAGGCGCTCGCCCAGGATGGCCTTCGTCAACTATCGGACGCGCAGGGGGAGATGTTTCGTCTGGAGGGGGAGTTGGGCTTCCTACGGAGCGAGGTGGACCGACTGTCGTCGATCGAGCAGAGTCTTGAGGAGGTACAATGATTCCCTCACTTTTGCGGAAGAGCGTTTCCAGATGGTGGAAGGGATTCGCGCCGAGGTGATGACGAAGGAGGTGGAGCCCCTGATAGCGGACGAGTGCGAAGTCTCTTTTCAGAGAGGCATTCAGAAGATTCTCCGTATGATGAGGAGGAAGTTCGGGTGCGACACCGCTGGCCTCGGAGCCAGAGATCTTTCTGGGGATGACTACTCGGACGTGGCCGAGGACTGATGTTGTTTATCTTTCATTTTCTCGCTTTCAGCTTTGTTGTTTGTTGTGTGTTTGTCGGATGTGGTTGTATCTCCTTTATTGCATGCGTCGTACTTATTTTCCTGCATGATCCTGTCAATCTGGTTGTTAGCACCTGCACAGTTTGATTGTTTTCAAATTTACAGATGAGTTTGCACGGGTCTGAGCCCGGAGCTTTTATATTAGTTTGCACGAGTCTGTGCTCGCGGTTTATAAAATTAGTTTGCACGAGTCTGTGCTCGCGGCTTTTACATAAAAAATTAGTTTGCGCAAGTCTGTGCTTGCGGCTTTTGCACGAGTCTGGCTCGCGGCTTGGTCGGTGAATAGCGGGTGTATTCAAACCGAGGGTGAACGTAAGGGGGCAGGCCCCTACGACACCGGGACTCGACGGCGGAGGAGAAGGGCGAACCTTCAATCGACGGCGGTGCAAAGTCCCCGGGGCAGGGCCCCGAAGTGGCCGGTGAATAGCTGGTGTATTCAAACCGGGGGTGAACGTAAGGGGGGCAAGCCCCTACGACACCGGGACTCGACGGCGGAGGAGAAGGGCGAACCCTCAATCGACGGCGGTGCAAAGTCCCCGGGGCAAGGCCCCGAAGTGGCCGGTGAATAGCTGGTGTATTCAAACCGGGGGTGAACGTAAGGGGGGCAGGCCCCTACGACACCGGGACTCGACGGCGGAGGAGAAGGGCGAACCTTCAATCGACGGCGGTGCAAAGTCCCCGGGGCAGGGCCCCGAAGTGGATCCTGTAGTAGAACAGTTTAGAACAGATAGAACATAACTATGAAATATTGATACATGCGCAAGTGCAATCTTGCGGCTTTTGAGCCAGTAAGTTTCTGATACATATTTTACGAGAGAGGAGGTAACGTCGAGCTCCCGTTGTGTTGCGCCTGCTCGAGCTTTTTAGGTCATTCAGCATGGTGGGCGGCGGTGACCCGGCGACTGATCTTTGGTGGCATCCCTCTGTGCCTCTTCACGGAAAGCCTCCAGGTGCCCTAACTGGACGAGACGTTCAATTTCTTCTTTAAGTCTTGCACAGTGCTCCGTTCAGTGCCCTCGGCCTTTGTGGAAGTGGCAGAATTGGGCTTGATCTCCCCTGTGCAGGGAGAGCCGTTTGGGCCAGTTGATAATCTTGATATTGCTGATTACAGACAATATGTGCTCGCGGGGGGTATTCAGCGGGGTGAAGCTCTGGGAGCCATGATTTGCTAGCCCTTGGGAGCGGTCTGCTCGGTTTTGAGTGAGCAGTTCGGCCTTCTCGAACTGCTGCTGCTGCCCCATTCTCTTGCGGCATGTATCAAACTGCGGCGGATTCGCTGATGTCTGAAATTTGGCTTTTTCAGGCAACGTGGGAGTTGCGCGATCCTTCCGCGCGCCTTGCTTCTCAGACTTCAGTTTTGGCGATGGGTCGTTGTTGATCCAAGGGAGCTTGGAGGCGGGTGTGTCGAAACCGTGGATCGCGTTCCTGAGGATACTCCCTTTGCTGGCCATGCGTCCGGACATGGAAACGTCGTGGTCCAGGGCGTCCAGTAAGAGGCTCCCAAATATTGTGTCGTAGGGGGAGTCTGCCTCGGCGACGACGAACTGAACATCGTACTGGATTGGTTCTGCGTGCATCCCTACTTGGACGGGGAGGGTGACGATTCCTACGGTGGGTACCGTAGTTCCGTCTGGGAGCTCCGCGTCGCTGGCCCTGAGTTTGAGGTTCCCGCTTAGGAGTTTGAGCCGTACTACGGCAGCCAGGAATAGGATGTTGAAGGAGATGCGGTGAATTACCAACGCCCTCCTTAGCTCGCAGGGTGGGCTGCCTATGCTCGCGTCTAAGGCGAAGTCCATCCATGCGCAGGGACGCTCCTGGTGAAAATTGGTGCGGATCTTTTGTTGCTGCGTGCTCCATTCCGCCTCCCTTAGGCGGGGCGGTTCGTCCGTGCCGGACTTTTCTTGCTCTTCTTCTTGGATCCTTGGCGCGCGCGCTTCACGCCATTCAACGAACAGCTGGGACAACTCGGTGAAGTTGTGAATCGCTCCGCTTGGCAGGGATTGATACCAGCGGAGGGCGTTCCCGCGCAGTGTCTTGGTGAAGAGTTTGCAGCTGATTTGGTCGGGAAGTCTGAACGTCCGTACCGTCATCAAGAAGTGATTAACGTGCACGTACGGGTCTTCTGCTCCGTGGAACTCCTTGATGTGCGGGAGCTTTAGCCATGACGGGACTGGGTATGCCAAAATTGACTCTGACAGGGGGGATCGTCTTTGCTGGTGCGCGATATCGTTCAGATCTTGTCCCTCTGTGAGAGGGGCCGACTTGCTAGTCGGTCCATCCCACTGGGGTTGGGTTGGTGCAGCGATGAGCGCTCTTTTCGTCGGGCCTTCAGGGATTGAGGAACTGTATGCATCAGATAGTTCGGGGGAGGTGTCCACCCTTGCCAGTTCCGTGAATTCCGGTGAAGCGGGAACTGCGCTCGGAAATCCTTTGTTCGGTAGTTGGGAATCCATTCCCACAGACGGCGCCAAACTGTTGCGGGTCGCTTAGGGCTCTTGGTAGACCGGTTTACTTGAACCACCTTAGCTCGGGAGCGAACCAAGCGCGCAAACAGTCAATTTGAGATTCGTTGATTACACTGGGACTTTTTAGCGTGGAAAACCCAGAAAGGGTAAAAAACCACGTGGTCGGAGCTGTGCCGACCAAACTTCCACTATCTTCTGGGGGGTTACAGTTGGAGATTTAGAAGTCGAGCGCGACAGGCCGCTGCTCGTTACAATATCAGAGAGAGAGAGAGAGAGAACGTTCCGAGGGCGACAGGCCACCTCTCGGAAAAAACTAAGTCTTTTCCTTCTGAGAACGGTAGAGAACGAAAGTGAGAATGCCTTGTCCGCTTTCGTGGAGACGAAAGTGAGAAAGCCTTGTCCGCTTTCGTGGAGACGAAAGTGAGAAAGCCTTGTCCGCTTTCGTGGAGACGAAAGTGAGAAAGCCTTGTCCGCTTTCGTGGAGACGAAAGTGAGAAAGCCTTGTCCGCTTTCGTGAAGACAGAAAACTTCAAGTCCGCGAAGGAGATCTTCAAGCGCCGAAGGAGAAATCCGTGGAAATCTTCAAGGAGCTCTCTCTGGGCATTCAGGCCGGATCCCCTCAAATGAAGCCTAGGGGGTCCTTTTATAGCTTTGGCCGGGGGTAGCCCGGTAATTTTGCCGTTGTAACCACCATAACCACGTGGGAGGACGAATCATATTTTCTGGTTCAGAGCCCACGGATCACCATTTTTCGTAAATGACCATGCTGCCCTTTGAGGAAAGGCGACAAGCTGTTCCTGAAAAGTGAGAAACTGAAAAGACAAAAAGTGAGCGAGCCGAGTCGGAAAAGTGAGCGAGTCGGAAATGTGTGCGTCCTAGAAAGACAAAAAGTGAGCGAGCTGAGTCGGAAAAGTGAGCGAGTCGGAAAAGTGAGAATGCTCCGAGCGCGCTCAGAAGCATTCTGAGAGCGCGACGAACATGAAAGCGCTTTGAACGCGCTTAGAGGCTTTCTGAGCGCGCGTGAGTGCGGAGACGTTCTAAGCGCGCTCAGGAGCGTTCTGACGAGTGCGCGAATGCGAAAGGGCCCCTTGCAAGCCCCCCGGTGAGGAGAGTGGAAGAAGGAGGAGGCTCGGCCGCACCCCGCAAAAGGGGGGTGCGGCTTGGCCGCACCCCGCAAAGGGGGGTGCGGCTTGGCCGTACCCCGCAAAAGAGGGGTGCGGCTTGGCCGCATCCCAAGGGAGGCGCGGCTTGGCCGCACCCCAAGGGGGGTGCGGCCCGGCCGCACCCCTTGCGGCGTGGCCGCACCTCGTGGGTGCGGCTTGGCCGTACCACGCGGGTGCGGCTTGGCCGCACCTCATGGGGGGTGCGGCTTGGCCGCACCCCACGGGGGTGCGGCTTGGCCGCACCCAGCTAGGAGTGCGGTTTGGCGCGACCCGCTCACCGGCGGAAGGGGACGGTGTCGCTGTGCACGTTGCGGTTGGCGGCGGTTTCGGCTTTGATCTCCCACTCTCTCCCACTAAAGTAATGAGGAGAGTGATTTATGGGAGTAACCACCGCCCGGTTCTCTCATAAATGAGAGCTCATGATGAATCCTCATCAACTATCATATTATGTGAGACTACTGCTCTGTTTTATTACTTCCGCAACTCTGTTTATACATGAGTTGATTGTGATGTGATGATTATTCTCTGAAAACCACCGTTGATTCGTAGCATTAAGAGTGGATGACTAGAGAGAGGTGAAACATTCATACCTCTACTCTGCTAGTCACTTCGTTGTTATGGGTTGTTGTTGGTGTGCGATAAGATCCCCTCATTGATGACTGTTTCCCAAAACATGTTCTTACGGTGCCGAGGTCGCAACAACCTCGCAGCCAGTCGTCACCTCGTCAGAGGATTACGAGATGTATAGGTGATCTGGGAAGGAGGTCGTGAGCCAGTTAAGTCACCCTGCAGTCTCTTAGCTTCCGCGAGTTCGAATCAGATCGGTCGTTCCCAACTCGGTAATTCGGGTCGACAAGCCCATTTTGCTAGCAAATTCTGACCATGCTTAGCCCATTTTGCGAGCAGATTCCGAACCTTCCAAATACATGTGATAATTAAATGAGTTATCTAGTCAACCACTAATTAAATCCGTTAAAAAGATAATAAGTGAGCATAACTAGTTAGAAAATCTAGAGACCAATATCAAATAAATAAAATCTTAGGAACCTATTTAAAATCCTCCGTATTTTTTTCCCTAAACATAAGAAATGAGAAAAGATATTTAATTATTTATGGCGATGTTTATCCGCACTACAGTTTTGGCTATCCGTACTTTTTTGTATTAGTTATTACACGTTTTTTAGAAATACATATTGTGCGTGTATTTTTGGGAAAAATGATCAACACGAAAGTTGTAGATCTCCAAGACGTATTGCCGCCTTGATTGAAACATATGCGTAACTATAACGAATTTTTAGAAATACGTCTTGTATATGCATTTCTCGGAAAAGTGTTTAACACTAAAATTGTAGATCTCGACGAGATCTACAACTTTCATGTTGAACACTTTTTCTAAAAATGTATAGACAAGATGTATTTCTAAAAGGCGCGTAATAAATCATACAAAAATAGTACGGATAGACAAAACTATAGTGTGGATAACAATCGCCTTTGTTGCGGGTCACTCGACGCTCTTCTAGACCGGGCGAATTGAACCGTCTTAGCCCGAGAGTGAGCCGAATGCGCAAACAGTCACAGGGAGAACAAACAGATGGCAAGAGAACGTTTTTAGCGTGGAAAACCCGGAAAGGGTAAAAAACCATGTGGTCGGATCTGTGTCAGCCAAATTTCACTAAGTGTTGGAGTGTTACAAACGAGATTACAAGTTCAGAGAGCGACAGGCCGCTTCTTGTTACAATTGCAATTGAAGAAAATTCTCCGAGGGTGACAGACCACCTCTCAGAGAAGCTAAGTGTCTTGGTGTTGCAGGAAGTCTTCAAAGTCCGAAGAGGATCTTCAAGTGACGAAAGATCTTCAAACCGCGAAGGAGATTTTCGAACCGCGAAGGAGATCTTCGAAGCGCGAAGGAGATCTTCGAAGCGCGAAGGAGATCTTCGAAGGAAATCTTCAAGGAGCTCTCTCGGATGCCAAAAGTCAGATCTCTTCAAATGAGGATTCAGGGTCCCTTTTATAGACTTGGTCGGGGGCGGCCCGGTAATTTCGTCGCCGTAACCACCGTAACCACCTGACAGGGCGATCTTGACCGTTGATCGTGAGCACACGGATCACCACTTTTCGAGTATGACGGCTTCGCCCCTCGGGCAGTTCGGGCAGTTAGCGCTCCTGATTGCAATGTGCAAATCCTGCAATCTTAAGAGAGAAAGTGAAGTTAGCAGTTGCGCGCACCGTGAACTTTGCAATGTTCAAACGTGCGTGGTATGAAAACTGGGTACGGACTCAGTGATGCCAAGCGTGCGTTGAACACCGAGCGGGAACGCCGCAAAAGCATGATCGAAGTCGTGCGAGGGCGACGCAAAGGGGCGGCGGGCGCGCCGTGCGCCGAGGGAGACCGACCGGCAGGCCGCGCGCGAGCTAGCGCGCAGGCTGCGCTAGCGCGGAGGTCGCGCGCGCGCGCTAGCGCGCGGGCCGCACTGGCCGCGCACGCACGCGGTCGTGCGCTACCGCGCGCGCTAGCGCACGAAACTGCGCGGGCGTGTGGCGGTTTTTGGGCGGTTTCGCGGCGGTTTTGGGCGGTTTTTCTCTTCCTTCTTGCCCATGCCTCCACCATCTTAGTGGGGAGTGGGGTTTTTTGGCTAAACGCAATCCGAATTTCTCTACAAGATGGATGAAGACTCATCAATTGCCTCCCAAATCCTCGGAGTTCGCTCACATTGCTTAGAGAAGTGCGAGGATTTTATTATCTTTTGGTGTGGTCCGGACGCTGCGGCGGAGTCATGTCAGAGGTATTTTGTGGTTTTTTCTTCCTCTCATCGCGCCGCTATTATTCCGTTTTTTGCAGTGACCACCGCGTTGTGCAGTGGTAATTTGCGCGGATTCAAGATTTATTAATTCTTATTTTTCCTCTCCCTTTTTTCAGACATCGAGGAACGGAGCGCGATCAAAATCGATGCGATTGCGTTCTTCGCTTAATGTTGAGCGCGTTGAGGCTTGGCGTAAGCGGTTTAGACTCCCATCGTCCGTAGAAGTGAAGATACCATTTCCGGAGGAACGTGCTCAGAATCCGCCGACCGGCTTTATTACTGTCTCTGAGAGCTATTTAAAATCGGGGTTCCGCTTTCCCCCGTCGGAGGAGGCGATCGAGATTTTTAGGTTCTGCGGCGTGCCTATTTCACAGTTTACACCAGTCGGCATGACGAGGATTATGGGGTTGATTGCATTTTTCGGGAGCACGGCTCGCGGCTTTCTTTGGAGATTTTCAAGGATTGGTGTGAGGTTTTCACGGATCCGGGAGGTCGGATTGATGTTTGTAGCAACAAGAGGTGGTTCCGTTTTGGGGAAACGAATGATTATCGCCACGGGAATACTTTATATGGGTATGTGCGCAACCGCTGAGACTTGCCAGAGCTTTGGAGGAATCTTCCTGGTCGTTGCCGCCGCCAAGTGGGACGAGAAAATGAGTTCCAACCTCTTCCTGGTTTTCCAGATCGTGATGACTTATCGAAGGCTCTTCATGGCGTGGCTCATTTTGTCGAGGAGAAGAGATTACTGTTAGTCGGGCTTTTGTCGGATGTCGAGCGGGATGCTGCCGTTCCTTTACCGCGTGATAGGAAGAGAAAGCTTGTCATTAGATGCGGAGGCTCAGAGACAGCATCTTCTCCACCTCCACCGAAGAGCCGTTCTGACGGGGCGAGTCCCAGTGGAGTCGTGCCTGACGAGACTCCTATTGACGTTGACGCTGAGATCGCGGCTTCTCCTGTGGCTGAAGAGCCTCCTCGAAGCGATCCTCCTCATCCTCCGCTGATGACGGCAAAGAGAGTATCGTCTTCGTTACGGGCGATGACTTCAACGGTTAGCCACATCTTTTTGTTGTTTGCTTTGTATGTGTATTTTTTTTCCGATATTCTTATCTCGCCCTTTCTTTGCAGACCGATATCATGAATAACGTCGCTCATACTTGGAACGATTGCTACGTTGGGCTGAAGGACGGGTACTTCGTTCTTCAAGAGGAGCTACGGTCGCGAAGAGCTCTTTGGAGGATTCCAAGAAGAAGAGGGAGCACGAGATGTCACGGGTGCTCCAATTGGAGTCCGATCTGGCCCTGGCCCGCTCCGAGATAGAGCGTCTGCAGAGGGAGCTTGGCGCAGAGAAGGCTGCTGCTGACGATACTGCTAGATTGGTCAAAGATTTGCAAGGAGACATGTTCCGTCAGGACGGCGAGCTGGGATTCCTGAGAGGCGAGGTAGAGAGGCTTTCTTCTCTTGAGCCGGATGCCAAGGCTATTAAGGCCGAGGGAGTTGCTGAGTACAAGGATTCCCTGGAATTCGTGGAGGAGCGCTCTAGGATCTCTGAGGAGCTTCGAGCGGATATTATGACCAAGGAGGTGGATCCCCTTCTGGAAGATGAGTGCGAGATTTCTTATAAGAGGGGGATCGGGAAGACCCTTCGCATGGTGGAGAGAAAGCTCGGGTGCAGCACGACCGGGCTCGGCGTTGGCGATCTTTCTGAGGACGATTGTTCTGACGTAGATATCGATGGATGATCGTTTTGCTTTCATTTGTCTATATATTTTGCTTTCCTTCCTCATGTACCATATTTCGTTGCGCTTGTATTTGCATGTTTCGCGGTGTGGTGCGACTCTTTACCTGGTCATATTGCTTGATGATTATTTCTTTGTCCGCCATTAATATTTGCCTTTTGCTTTTCTCGCTTTTGTGCTCGTCAAATTTTTGACCCCGGATAGTGGCTGTGAGCGTGTGCTAGGAGCTGGGTAGAAGGGGAACTGGCCCCGAGTATCAGTGAAGGGTGGACGCTTCGAACCGTGGGCGACCGTGAGGAGGGAAGGCCCTGGCGGCGCCGTGATCTTACTACCGGGGTGAAGGGCGAACGCTTCGAACCGGGTAGCGCGAGATCACTGGGGAACTGGCCCCGAGTATCTGTGAAGGGCTGACGCTTCGAACCATGGGCGACCGTGAGGGGGCAGGCCCTGGCGGTGCCGTGATCTTACTACCGGGGTGAAGGGCGGGCGCTTCGAACCGGGTAGCGCTAGGTCACTGAGGAACTGACCCCGAGTTGCGATGAGTAATTGTAGAAGTATACATTGCGCGGGTCGAGGCTCGCGGCTTTTTCATAAAAATTGCAGGAAGATAATTTGCGTGAGTCGAGGCTCACGGCTTTTACTCAATTTTAAAAATTGCAGAAATATAGTTTGCGTGAGTCGAGGCTCACGGCTTTTACACAATATAAAAATTGCAGAAAGATAGTTTGCGTGAGTCGAGGCTCACGGCTTTACACAATATAAAAATTGCAGAAAGATAGTTTGCGTGAGTCGAGGCTCACAACTTTTACACAATATAAAAATTGCAGAAAGATAGTTTGCGTGAGTCGAGGCTCACGGCTTTTACACAATATAAAAATTGCAGAAAGATAGTTTGCGTGAGTCGAGACTCACGACTTTTACATAATGGGGTAAAAAGGTTACTGATAGAAGCGGCGCAGGTTTTGCGCATTCCAAGTGTGTGGGAGGGTCTTTCCCTCGGCTATTCTGAGTTTGAATGTTCCAGGCTTTACTGTTGCGGTGACCACATAAGGTCCTTCCCAGGCTGGTGAGAGTTTGTCTTTCTGCGGACCCTTTCCGGCTGCTTCAATGTTGCGTAGGACGAGATCTCCGACGTTGATTGGCCTGGGTTTCACCCTTCTGTCGTAGAGTCGGGCTACGCGCCTTTGGTAGGTAGCGACGCGCTGGGCGGCGTTGTCTCGAGTTTCGGAGATTAAGTCGAGGTTCTCGCGAAGCAGTGCGCCGTTCTTGTTGGGATCGAAAGTCAGTACCCGGATGCTTGGTACTCCGATGTCGACGGGGATGACAGCTTCGGTTCCGTAGCAGAGGTTAAACGGCGTTTCTCCCGTTGGAGTCCTCTTTGTCGTGCGGTAGGCCCGTAGTACATTCGGGAGTGCGTCCACCCATTGCCCCCAGCTTCTTCGAGGCGCGTCTTCAGCCCTTTGAGGATGGTGCGGTTAGTGACCTCCACTTGCCCATTTGTTTGTGGATGTGCTACGGCGGTGTGGCGGAGGTTGATCTTCAAATCCTCACACATCTTAGTGAACGACTTCCCGATAAACTGGGTGCCGTTGTCGGCGATGATTGTAGCTGGGATACCGAAGCGACAGATAATGTTCCTCCAGACGAACTGTTTGGCATTCTCCTCCGTGATCTTGGCTAGGGGCTCAACTTCCACCCACTTGGTGAAGTAATCAATGGCCATAATGATGAATTTTCTCTGTCCGGATGCCAGAGGTAGGGGGCCGAGGAGATCAATTCCCCACTGTGCGAAGGGCCATGCACTTTGAAGCGTGGTGAGCGCGACCGGGGGCTGGTGAGGTACGTTTGCGTGAAGCTGGCAGCTCTTGCATTTCTGGACAAGCTCGGTTGCGTCCTTTTTTATTGTTGGCCAATAGAAGCCCCGGCGCAAGATCTTCTGGGCCAGCGCTTTTCCACCTAGATGTTCTCCGCAAACTCCTCCGTGAACCTCCCTTAGGGCGTAGTCCGTTTCGCCTGCCGGTAAACACTTTAGATAGGGCCCTGAGAACGCCCGCTTGTAGATCTCCCCCTCTATGATGGCGAACGATGCCGCTCGCATTCGTAATTTGCGTGCTTCTAGGCGGTCCTCGGGAAGGTTCCCATACTCGAGGTAGGCTCGTATGGGGGTCATCCAAGATGACTCCTCTTCATCGATGGCCGCAATTTCCCATGCCCCTGGAATACTTGGAGCCACAATCTCTTCCACTCTGCGTCTTCATGATTGATAGCTGGTGGGCGAGGTCGCCAGCTTAGAGAGCGCGTCTGCTCTAGAATTCTGTTCCCGTGGGATGTGCAGAATCTGGTACGATGGTATCTTCTGAAGGAGCGATTTCACGAACGCGAGGTACTGCGCCATATGGTCATTCTTGGCCTCATATTCTCCCTCAACTTGCGAGACTACAAGTTGGGAGTCTGCGTGAATCGTCAGGCTCTCAGCTTTGCAATCGATGGCGAGTCGGAGGCCGGCGATCAGAGCCTCGTACTCTGCGATATTGTTGGTTGCCGGGAATTTCAACCTGAGGCCATACTCCAAGGTAGTCTCATCGGGGCTTATGAGAAGCAATCCTGCTCCAGCTCCTTCTGCTCCTGAAGCACCGTCAACGTAGAGAGTCCAACGGGGGGGGGGGGGGGGTGGTGATATCTTTGACATGGGTCGTTTCTGGTGGAATGGTGTACTCTGCAACAAAGTCGGCGAGTACTTGCGACTTGATGTCTGGCCGGGGTAAGAATTGGATGTCGAATTCGCCAAGCTCCACCGCCCACTTTACTAGTCTCCCTGAGACTTCTGGTTTCTGGAGAATTGTCGTAGCGGGAGCTGAGTTAATACTTTCACCGTATGAGCCTGGAAGTAGGGCCGAAGCTTCCTTGCTGAGAAGACGAGAGCTAAGGCAGTTTTCTCTGCCGCCGGATACCTGGTTTCTGTATCTGTGAGTACATTGCTAAGGTAGTAGATTGGTCATTGTACTCCTCCTTCATCTTTCACGAGCACTGAGCTGAGAGCTGTAGGCGAAACTGTCAGGTACAAGAACAGGGTTTCTCCGGGGATTGGCTTTGACAGGAGCGGGGGCGAGGCCAGGTATTGTTTGAGAAGTTCGAAAGCCGTCTGGCACTCATCCGTCCACTGGAATCCGGTGTGGCGTGCTCCCCGGAGGATCTTGAAGAACGGGAGGTACTTGTCTCCTGTGCGTGACAGGAAATGAGACAGTGCGACGATCCTCCCATTTAGGCGTTGCACTTCCTTGATTGAACGAGGTGGCGACATGTCCTCCAACACCTTGATCTTTTCGGGGTTGGCTTCAATCCCCCGATGGGTTACCATGAAACCCAGGAACTTCCCCGCCGTCACACCAAACGCGCATTTGCTGGGGTTGAGCCGCATTCGGAAGCGACGAAGAAGCTGAAAGCACTTTCCCAAGTCTTTCAAGTGGTCGCGACGGCGGACGCTCTTCACCAGCATGTCGTCCACGTACACCTCCATCGTCTCCCCGATGAGGTCCTTGAAGACTTTGTTCATCAGTCTTTGGTATGTCGTTCCAGCATTTTTAAGGCCGAACGACATCACCTTGTAGCAGTAGATTCCTTTGTCGGTGCGGAAGGCAGTGTGCTCCTCGTCTGTGGGGTTCATCCTTATCTGGTTGTAGCCTGAGTATGCATCCATGAAGCTGAGCAGCTCATGGCCGGCCGTTGCGTCGACAAGCTGGTCAATCCTCGGGAGAGGGAAACTGTCTTTCGGGCACGCTTGGTTCAGGTTGCTGTAGTCGACGCACATTCGCCACTTCCCCGATGCCTTCTTTACCATTACCACGTTAGCGAGCCACGTGGGGTATTTTGCTTCGCGGATGAACCTCGCCTCCAGAAGCTTATCTACTTCTTCTTCGATCGCCTTCAACCGCTCGGGAGCGAAGTTCCTCTTCTTTTGAATCACGGGCCTGCAAGCAGGGTTAACGTTCAAAGAGTGAAAAATCACTTCAGGATCTACCCCATGCATGTCCTCCGGGCTCCAGGCGAAAATGTCATCGTTCTCCTGCAGGAAGGTTGTGAATTTTTCTCGTTCTTCTGGCGATAAGAGGGACCCGACTTGGACGGTCCTGGTCGAATCCCGCTGGGAGAGCGGCACTTCCACCAATCCTTCAACGGGTGCCCCCCGCTGTAGAGTAGCCTCGTCCCGCAGGTCGAAGTTGTCGATGTTGAGGGTAGTCGCCTTTGCTGGTTGAGCCTGCTTCAGGTAGCAGGTTCTAGCTGCCTCTTGATTTCCACGAACGATTCTCACTCCAGCGGCCGTCGGGAATTTCATAGCCAGGTGCGGGATTGATGGGATAGCTCCGAAAACAGATTGGAGCGGTCTCCCGAAGATTGCGTTGTAGGCGGAGCTTGACTCCACAACTACGAACTGAATGTTATGAGTTGTTTGTCTTGGGAACTCGCCGAGCCTTACCGGAAGGGTGATCATGCCCTGGACTGGGACGGGGCGGTTGTCGAAGCCGTAGACGGACTCTGCTGCTGAGATGAGGTGCTCCTTAGTGAGTTTCATGCTTTGTAGAGTGGAGAGGAATATGACGTCGACGGAGCTCCCATTGTCGACTAGTATTCTCTTGACGTCACTACACCATATCATGCATATGGTAACGCTTAATTTGTAGCGGTTAAGTAAACGCTACCAAAAGATATTTATGGTAGCGTTTATAACCGCAACTGAAGATAAATAAACGCTACTATAATATTTATGGTGGCGTGGGCGAGCGATCCTTCTCTAACGGTGAAAGTAGGGGCGACTGGCGTGGGCGAGTGATCCTTCTCCTCTTGCCCTAATTCGCCTAGGTAACGCCCCAAGTTTTTCTTATAATTATTTTAAGTGAAATTATGGAAATAATAATGGTTTAAATATTAAATCCATCGTCCGAAGTGTTAATGCGGGAGGGCGTTACCGTTTCAGAAACGTCGTCGTCATCCGGCGAGTTTAATTTGTTTAGGTTGAGCCATATATACACGCACATACACATATTTTCTTGTTCATGTATCCTATTTTCTTAAAAAGAAACTTAAATAAAAAGAAACTTAAATAGCATCTAAAAAGAAACTCTTAAAAAGAAACTTAAATAACATCTAACCTATTTTCTTCCGCCTATACACTCACACCCGCCCGCCCCCTTTCTCCTGTTTCGCGAAACCGAGCCGCACGCAGGAACTCCGCCTCCCTCTCTCGCCGACGGCCAAATCTCCACCGCCGGCCATCATTTTCGCCGGAGATCTCATCCACTTGACCGGTAAGAGGTCCTCTTCTTGTTCATGTATCCATTTTTGGGATTCAAAGCTCTCCATTTGGTTAGGGTTTTTTTACTTTGGGCGGCTAGGGTTGCAACTCTGGTTGGTTCACATCAGTTCCAATCAAAATCTGGTTGGTTCACATCAGTTCCAATCAAAATCAGAAACTAATAGTTTGGATCTGGAAGTCTCATGTACCCAATGTTTATAATCAAATCTGAAATGAATGTCATTTGGTTCTAGTTCGGTTCTGAGTTCCAATTCAACTTACTAACAGTGCTGCAATTTTTTTTTATAAAAATCAGGTTGTTGTATTTGTCAAAACCTTAAAGTTTGCATCTAATTTGAAGCATTTCAGATGGGTGGTGAAAAATACTAAAATAAATGGAGATACTTGTAATATTTCAATTGGAACAAGTGCAAATGACACCCTAGTTGTGCTCAATTGGAGGTAGCGGTTGAAGTGGAGCAATGAATTTTGTCAAAGAGCATAGTGATTGGTTTTACAAAAGAGAAGAAAGATGCTTAAAAGCCATAGTTTTCATTTTCTGTTCAGAACAATAGAACTGAGAAACCTAAATGCTTGAATGTTGTTAGAGTTTGGTAATTTGGTTGTTGAATTTTTTTGAAGTTTAATCACGATGACTATTGGAAAAGTTCCACAAATAACTATCCAGAAAAGCCTCTCCTTAACTAGAAATTTAAACTTATTTACCCCAATACCTCATATATTCATGTCAATTAATCTGTATGAATAACTATATGATAATGTTGAATTATGTTAACTATATAATCAAATTTTTTTGCTTTTGCTGTTGATAATGGTAAGTTTCTAAACTTTGGGTGGGTTTATCTGGTTCTTTACATTTTTAATATGGGGAGGTTCTTTACATTTTTAATATGGGGAAGTGATTAGTTGTGTTGTGCAGGGTTGTAGCTGCTCCAATTCAAACAATACTTGGTGATGGCAATTTTGCTGGAAAGGTGAGCAGTGTTTCTACTCAATGCATTTAGATACTAGACATATTTTAGATACCTGGTGTTCCATTTTGCTTAACATGTTCTTAACTTGAAGCAACCAAATGGGCCCTTGACTAAAATTTATACATGTATAAGTTGATAATGATTTATCTACAAACTAGTTGGCGCCTCTTACAGTAAAAGTT
Source organism: Dactylorhiza incarnata (assembly GCA_033032865.1). NCBI lineage: Eukaryota > Viridiplantae > Streptophyta > Magnoliopsida > Asparagales > Orchidaceae > Dactylorhiza > Dactylorhiza incarnata. The sequence continues at coordinate 15,159,692 of JAWHQI010000017.1, forward strand.
TTCTTCTTCTTTCTGAGAGCTTGAGGAGGGAGATGAAGGGGGATAAAAGCCTTGCAGGTAAACAATTGATTGATACTAAGAAATTTTTCAGCTCTTATATAGTCCATTGATATTTTTCTCTTCTTTTTACAGGGATGCTACAACAAATGGCTTAATTAAGGTAAGAGGTACCTATCCTTTTGGTTGAATAATTACCAGATTGTGATTAAAAAGATTGTGTGATTCTGCCATCTGACTTCAATGTTGTTCTCTAATAAGATTCCAATCTAACTGCATTTTCTCATAGTCCTTATCTTTTTATTTCCAGATGGGTCTGTTCTAAATGTTCTAAATAGTATCTTGGATTTAGTAGTCGTGTGTTTTCTGGTTCTTAAAATTTAAAGACTTCTTAAATATCAAAGCAGTAGTTCCAATTAATTGTAATATCTGGTATTGTGGTTTTAAAAGATCATAGAAGCTAGTTTATGTAGTTGTATAATACATGATATCCATAATTTGATGCTATCTATAATTCTTGAAAGTTTTCTATGCTCAAATGCACGATACAAATTGCATTTGCTTATTTTTTGAATCGAGGTTTGTGTTGCTGCAGATGTAAGAAAGCTGGCTAGTAATTTCTATGGCGGCGTTTTTTTCAAAGGAAATACTAGTGAAGTGATGACAAAAAGGTGCTTGCATTTTTTATTGCCCTTTTTGTGTAATTTATAATTTTAGTTCTAATGATTTTAGTCACAATAGTTTTATTTATGAATTTGTCTCATAGAAAAATTGATGTTGTAAATTATGTTCCATGTTGATAAAAACTATTTTTATTTTGTTTTAGGTATGTGAAAAATGAGGCACCAAGGGAGGCTTCGTAGAAGGAAGAAGGCAAGAAGGATGAGCCCGTGAAGAAGAAAGAGAATAATTTTCATGTATTAATTATATATGTTTTTTCATGTATTGAGTTTATTAGAGAAAATTAAGTAATCTACATATTGATTGTATTCATGAAGGGTTTGGGCTATCTCCCACCTTTTTGCTATTAATAAAAAAATTTATTTGAATTCTTTTACAAAATAGATATTATCTCTATTATTATTCAATTTAATATGTTTATTTTTATTCTATTTAATAGGAAATAATTGAATTTATTAAACGCCTGGCGATGAAGAATAAACGTTGCCAAATACAAGAATAAACGCCTAGCGATGAAGAATCGTAGTCATTGTTGTAGAATGGTAGCGCTCAATAACCACTACCATTGAAAACCATAAATGCTATAATAGATGTACCTATGGTAGCGGTTTCAGGACGCCACAATACATTGTGTAACCGCTACCATACCCTACGACCACGGCGGCAGATACAACACACGCGCAACCCCGATCCCAGCATTGATTACGAGCGGGTCTTGGTGTGGCAGCCGCAACCCCTCCAAATCTTCATCTCCAAAGGTGATGGTGGTGTCTTGCTTTAATTTTTTGTCGTCGTGCCCCCTCTCGGGCCTAGCAATGGAAAGTATCTGAGCGGCGAGATTAGGAGACCCGGCAATAGTCTCGACTTCTCCTATCATCGGCCTTCCGGCCACTGCGCCATGAGGTGCAGGGGGCTGATCTCTTGGTTGCCTAGGCTGTTGTGCCTGGTTCGGCTGCTGACCTTGCAAGAAACTTCCGAGGAGCCCTTGCCTGACAAGGCGCTCGATCTCTTCCTTCAACCTGGTGCATTCTTCAGTTGTATGACCAACCCCTCTATGAAACTCACAATACTTCGATTGGTCGGTTCTTTCATTCGGGATAGGCGGCCTTGGCCTACGGAACGCCGGGTTTTCTTGAATGGCATAAAGCACGTTGGTTCGTGACATGTTGAGTGGGGTGTAAATCCGCGGCGGCCGGGGTCCCTGATCTCTTCGGGGGTCTCGGCGATGATCATCATTCCGACGCTCCTCCATACGCCGCTCTTCCTGCCTCCTGGGGGCCTGCTCCTGCCCCTTCCTTTTCTTCTGACTTCCTTCGAACTGCTGGCGATGTGCCTCAATCGCCTCATCTGCCGCTATCTGTGCCTCCACCCGGTGCACAAGGTCCGGACAGCTTGGTACTGTCTCCCTCATCAGAGTGGAGTAAAATCCGCTTGGGCGGAGTCCCCCTAGGAAAACGCCGCGCAGAAGCTCGGGATCGACCCCTGGGATTTGCCGCGCTTCAGCCGTGAAGCGACGGAAAAAGTCTTTGAGGGTCTCTCCTTCGTTCTGGTGAATCCCTGAAAGATCTGAGGGATCTCGAACGATTCTTCGGTTAGCGACGAACTGGTCCGTAAACTGCTGTGCGAGCTCGGTGAAGTTGTTGACGGACCCATCCCGCAGGGAATGAAACCAAGTGCGCGCCTGTCCCCTAAGTGTTGCCGGAAACACTTGGCAGAGGAGCTGATCCGCGGCGTTGTAGATCCGCATAATGGTGGTAAAATGGTTGACGTGCTCGAGGGGATCGTCCATCCCATCAAATGTCTCGATGTTGGGAAGCTTGAAACCGTGCAGAATTGGATGGTCCAAGATTTGTTGTATGAGCGGGGAGCCGCGACGTAGGGGGCGACGGGCGAAGATGCCCCGACGTCCGGCCTGTCCGTACTCTTCAGCTATCACGTCGCGTATCTCCTCGCGAGTGGGCCTTCCTATGGCTTGCTCGACTCCTTCCCCTCCTTGCTGATGGTGAAGGGGTTCTCTTCTAGCTCCCCTGGCGGGGCGGACCGGATGCGCGGAGCTGGCAGCATCTGAGTATTCTTCTTCATACGTTTCTTCCTCTTGAGTAGCTTCCCCCGATGGAGTCTGGTTTGGGATCAAGGGGGGTTGAATGATCGGTGCGGCAGGTGGAACGGGAGCCTACGGGGTTCCGAGTTTTCTGAGGAGGGCCAGCATTTCAGCTTGCTGCTCTTCCATCTGGCGCATGCGCACCTCCAACGCGGCGACAGGTGCTAATGTGCCCTCTTCGGCGGGAGGAGCGTTGATAAGGGAGTGAGAGGGAGCGGGATCAATGCGCCCTTCCGGGATGGAACCATCGGTGGTGCGAGCACTTCTTCTTGCCATCGCTGTTAGTCACGAGTATTGCTATGAAGCGAATACTGTCTTCGAAAATTCTTTGCAGAGTTTGGGGAACACCTTTCCCACAGACGGCGCCAAACTGTTGCGGGTCACTCGACGCTCTTCTAGACCGGGCGAATTGAACCGTCTTAGCCCGAAAGTGAGCCGAATGCGCAATCAGTCACAGGGAGAACAAACAGATGGCAAGAGAACGTTTTTAGCGTGGAAAACCCAGAAAGGGTAAAAAACCACGTGGCCGGATCTGTGCCAGCCAAATTTCACTAAGTGTTGGAGTGTTACAAACGAGGTTACAAGTTCAGAGAGCGACAGGCCGTTTCTTGTTACAATTGCAATTGAAGAAAATTCTCCGAGGGTGACAGGCCACCTCTCAGAGAAGCTAAGTGTCTTGGTGTTGCAGGAAGTCTTCAAAGTCCGAAGAGGATCTTCAAGTGACGAAGGAGATCTTCGAACCGCGAATGAGATCTTCGAAGCGCGAAGGAGATCTTCGAAGCGCGAAGGAGATCTTCGAAGCGCGAAGGAGATCTTCGAAGGAAATCTTCAAGGAGCTCTCTCGGATGCCAAAAGTCAGATCTCTTCAAATAAGGATTCAGGGTCCCTTTTATAGACTTGGTCGGGGGCGGCCCGATAATTTCGTCGCCGTAACCACCGTAACCACTTGACAGGGCGATCTTGACCGTTGATCGTGAGCACACGGATCGCCACTTTTCGAGTATGACGGCTTCGCCCCTCGGGCAGTTCGGGCAGTTAGCGCTCCTGATTGCAATGTGCAAATCCTGCAATCTTAAGAGAGAAAGTGAAGTTAGCAGTTGCGCGCACCGTGAACTTTGCAATGTTCAAACATGCGCGGTATGAAAACTGGGTACAGACTTAGTGATGCCAAACGCGCGTTGAACACCGAGCGGGAACGCCGCAAAAGCATGATCGGAGTCGTGCGAGGGCGACGCAAAGGGGCGGCGTGCGCGCCGTGCGCCGAGGGAGACCGATCGGCAGGCCGCGCGCGAGCTAGCGCGCAGGCCACGCGCTAGCGCGCAGGCTGCGCTACCGCGCAGGCCACGTGCTAGCGCGCAGGCTGCACTAGCGCGGAGGCTGCGCTAGCGCGGAGGCTGCGCTAGCGCGGAGGTCGCGCGGGCGCGCTAGCGCGCGGGCCGCGCGCGCGCGCGAGCGCGCGTGCGCACGGGCCGCACTGGCCGCGCACGCGCGCGGTTCCGCGCGTGTCGCGCGGTCGTGCGCTAGCGCACGAAACTGCGCGTGCGTGTGGCGGTTTTTGGGCGGTTTCGCGGCGGTTTTTGGCGGTTTTTCTCTTCCTTCTTGCCCATGCCTCCACCATCTTAGTGGGGAGTGGGGTTTTTTAGCTAAACGCAGCCCGGATTTCTCTACAAGATGGATGAAGACCCATCAGCCTTATTGATTAGGATAGGCAAAATTATGATATGAGTCCCTAAACTTTGCTCCTTTTTGGAAATCAGTCCCATAACTATTTTTTGAAGGAAATCAGTCCCCATATTTTCTAAAACAAGTGAAATCAGTCCCTCTTTCTACTTTCCGTTAAATGCATTAACGGGTACCGTTAAATCTCTGAATTTATTTTAAAAGTGACACACTATTGTGCCATCAATATTAAAATAATCAAATAAATTTATAAAAAAAACATATTTTAACAAGGTTCTGTTATTAATTTGAGGGATATATAGTGGAAATAAGTAGATCAAAAAATAGTTTCTTCCCTTCTTTGGCTCTGTTTGGGAGAGCTCCAGCGGATTGAAAAGCTATATTCCATCCGCTGGAGCTGATTTTATCCTGTTTGGGAATGCCCGCTCTTTAAAAATCGTGGATGATAAATCGCGGTTTTAGGTCTTTTTCGGAAGCTGCCCCCTCCCGCGTTCAGCTCTCCCGTAATCGCTCCCGTGTAGAGAAAAAAAGCCGCTCTCTGCAATCCCTCGACGAGCCCTCGCCCGAGCCCTTCTCCCTGCGCGCAATCCTCTTCCCCTTCTCCGACGACTGGATCGACAACCTTCTCCACCTCTCCGGCGACAGCAATGGTCTCTCCAGGACTCCGGCGACATCGCAGATCTCCTCCCGATCTCTGGCGAGCAGATCTTCTTCCCCTTTCGAAGCCCTAGCTCCGACTGCGATTCATCTCCTCAGCGTAATTTCTGCTGTTATTTCTATTCCTTATTCCCGTGCTTGTATTGAGCTTTTTAATGGTGGCGTGGTTCTCCGTGAGAGATACTTCCGATCATATGGTGGTATAATACTAGGAGATTCAAGTCATGAACAATTCTTTTGATCGTTTCCCTATTGTTGTTTGTTGGTATTAGCTGTTCTTGCTATGAGTTGCGCATATGAAAAAATTATGTGTATATCTGATATCAGAAAATTATAGATCTTCAAACAATTCATGCCCAAAAGGTACCAATTTTGATAGGATTTTTCTGTGTTATATTGGGATGTTTATAGTGTGTTGATTTGTGTGTGTTTGAATGTGTATATATGTGCTTGTATGTATATATATGTTTGTGTGTGTTTGAAAATGTGTGTGTGTTTTTGAATGATTGTTTGTGTATGTGTGTGTGTGTTTGTGTGTGTGTGTTTGTGTGTGTGTGTATGTTTGTGTGTGTGTGTGTGTGTGTGTGTTTGTGTGTGTGTGTGTTTGAATAGGTGTGTGTGATTTGTGTGTGTTTGGATGTGGATGTGTGTGTGTGTGTTGATTTGTGTGTGTTTGTATGTTTGTGTGTGTATGTTTGAATAGGTGTGTGTGATTTGTGTGTGTTTGGATGTGGATGTGTGTGTGTGTTTGAATGTGTATATATGTGCTTGTATGTATATATATGTTTGTGTGTGTGTGTTTTTGAATGATTGTTTGTGTATGTGTGTGTGTGTTTGTGTGTGTATGTTTGTTTGTGTGTGTGTGTTTGTGTGTGTGTGTGTGTGTGTGTGCGTGTGTATGTTTGTGTGTGTGTGTGTGTGTGTGTGTGTGTGTTTGTGTGTGTATGTTTGAATAGGTGTGTGTGATTTGTGTGTGTTTGGATGTGGATGTGTGTGTGTGTTTGAATGTGTATATATGTGCTTGTATGTATATATATGTTTGTGTGTGTGTTTGAAAATGTGTGTGTGTGTTTTTGAATGTATATATTTGTGTATGTTTGAATGATTGTTTGTGTATGTTTTTATATCCTAATCTAAATTCATGTTATGTGTTGTCTCTTTTAGGTAATGGAAGCATATGACTCGAACAGTGACGATTCGGGAAATTCGCCTTGTCTTTCTCCAGAAAGGGTACAACATATTGAATACTGTAATAAAGTTATCTCAGCAATAGATGAGCTAAATAATTGCATACGGGAGAAGAGACCATGCATGACGTCTAAGCAAACAGGGGAGCTTTGGTTGAAAGAGTTGCTTGAAGGGCACCCGGATAGAATTCATGACGCATTTAGAATGTCAAAGCGAATATTTATTGATTTGCTTAGAAAGCTAGAAAACGATCATGAATTTCATGGATCACAACGCACAGCCTCAAGAGAAATCCTAGGAATTACATTGTACATCCTAGCACATGGAGGCTCTATTAGATTGACAAAAGAGCAATTTCAACACTCAACTGAAACTATAAGTAGATTTTTTTAAAAAGGACTTAGATCATTATTGCTACTGTCAGTTGATGTTATAAAACCAATTGATCGTCAATTTAGAGAAACACCTCCAGAAATAAGATATGATGCCCGTTACATGCCATTTTTTAAGGACTGCGTTGGTGCAATTGACGGAACACATGTAGATGCGAGGATACCTGTTGATGATCAAGTTAGATATATTGGGCGTCATGGCACAACAACGCAAAATGTGATGGCTGTTTGTTATTTCAATATGTGCTTCACATTTGCACTGGCTGGGTGGGAAGGATCCGCTCATGATAGTCGTATCTTCGTGCGGGCATTGTCAGACGATAGACTACATTTTTCGCATCCTCCTCAAGGTAATTTGTGTAATAAATGATTGTATATTCTTTAATCATTCGCTACAATATTATTATGTTTAACATAACAAGTAATTACAGGTAAATATTATTTAGTGGATGCTGGATATCAATTAAAGACGGGTTATTTAAAACTATATCCGGAAACAAGATATCATTTGGCAGATTTTGCACGTGGGAGTCGCCCCGTCCATGGCAGACATGAGCATTTCAATAAGGCACGTTCATCTCTTCGAAGTGTGATAGAGCGGACGTTTGGAGTTTGAAAGAAAAAGTGGCACATTCTTAAATGTCACAGTACAATTTCAAGAAACAACGTTCAATTGTACTAGCTACCATGACATTGCATAACTTCATTCGTAGACATCCATCTCGATGGGACCCAGAATTTAATGCTTGCGATGCTGATGACTCGTTCATACCACCAGAGGATGATGATCATACGACAGAGGATGATATTGAGACTGATATGTTTGATGACGGGGGATCTGATTATATGTCTGCTGTACGAGATAGTATTGCTGAAGAAGTGTACAACACCCGCAGGTAAAATTTCAGATCATATTTTTAACAAACTCTTGAAATCAAATTAAAAAAAGTATGAGTAATATCAAATTTTTTTATTGTGCAGGTGACGAAGAATGATTGAATAAAGTGGAACGAACGCACGGGAGAACCTACAATTTAATGTTATATTTGAGAACTGTGTGTATTTTTATTGATATGTTTTAATGTTTGAGAACAATATATATTAACATTTTTGTTTAAAAAACAGCTCTCAATAAGTTATTCTACCAAACAGTTTTATTTGAAAGAGCTCTGTTCAATCAGCGCTTATCCACAGACCATCCAAACAGACTGCAGCTTTTCAAAACAGCTCCTCAAAGAGCTCTGTCTAAAGAGCTCTGTTCAATCAGCAGCTTCTCAATCCGCAACAGCTCTCCCAAACAGACCCTTTATCTCCCGCCTACTATTCCCGCCAGCCACCTCTCGCCTGGAGGAGGAGCAGCCGGCCTCGCCAAGTTCTCTCGCAGCCACACCTCCCGCAGGAGTCGCCAACCCTTCTCGCCTACAGGATCTCGCCGGAGGAGTGTAGGAGCAGCTCGCCGTGAGTAGGAGTGCTCGCTGTGAGTTCAAGGGGGAGCTCGCCGATAGTGTTGCTAGCCGGAGTACTCGCGGGGTGGTGCTCGCAAGTGTGAAGAGGAAGTGGAGGTGCATCACAGCGGAGTTGTGTTGTGAGTGTTCTCGCCGGTCTAGTGGTGGTGTAGCTCGCGAGTGTAGTGGGGTGCATCTCGCTGGTTGAGTGGAGAGATCGCGAGGTGTAGAGGTGAAGGTGCTCGCCGGTGGTGCTTCTCGCCGGAGTTCTTGCGAGTGGTGTGTTCACGGGGTAGTGAAGTGTTCGCCGAGGAAGAGAACTCGCGTGCCCATAGCGCTTCCAACAAGTGGTATCAGAGGGAGGTTGCAAACCTTTGCCGGTGAGTCGGAAGGTTTGAGGAGTAGAAGTGATGGAGACAAGCGGAGCCATGCCGGGGCAAGTCCCCAAGTTGACAAAGACCAACTACGAGAACTGGAGCATCCAGATGAAAGTGCTACTTGCCTCCAAGGAGTTGTGGGATGTAGTGGAGAATGGGTATGAGGAGCGCACTGCTGCGGTAGAGGCGACGTTGACTAATGCCCAGAAGACAACACTTAGAGAGGCAAGGAAGGCGGATAAGAAGGCTTTGTTTTTGTTATACCAAGGGGTTGACGAGGCGACCTTCGAGAAGATCTCAGATGCAAGAACCTCTAAGGAGGCATGGGAGGTGTTGCAACGCTCCATGCAAGGGGTTGAGAAGGCAAAGAAGGTGAAGCTACAGTCCCTCCGTGCGGAGTATGAAGTAACCAAGATGCAAAGCACCGAGAAGGTCGGTGACTATGTGACCCGTCTGCGGACGCTCACAAATGAGATGAAGCGCAATGGGGAGGCAATCGAGGATGTGAGCTTCATGGAGAAGTTGCTGAGATCTATGGCCAAGAAGTTCCGTCATATAGTGGTGGCAATTGAAGAGTCAAAGGACCTCAACGAGATGCCCGTCGATGAGCTTGTAGGCTCTTTGCAAGCTCATGAGTACAGGATGCTGCAGGACGATGAGGAAGCGAGTGGCTTGGGAAAAGCACTCCAGAACCAATTGAACTTTGGGGAAAGTTCAGGAAGAGGAGGCGGCCAGCGTGGCCGAGGTCATCAAGGCAGAGGCAGAGGTAGAAATCAAAATTTCCAAAAGGAGGCAGAGCGACCTCAAGGAGGTTGGCAAGAAGGAAGAGGAAGAGGAAGAGGCCGTGGAAGAGGCCGAGGAGATATGTCCCAGATACAATGTTACAACTGTAACAAGTATGGGCATATGAGCTACGACTGCTGGAGTCCGAGGAAGAGAGAAGAAGCTAACCACTATGCGGAGGCTAGGAATAATGGGAACAATGCTGGAGGTGGAAACCCGATGATGTTCCTAACCTACCGAGGTGGGGAAGAAGGGAGAAGTGAAGTGTGGTACCTGGACACAGGGGCGAGCAACCACATGTGTGGAAATAGAGAGATGTTCACAAACCTTGAACCCATTGGGGGTGAGGTTAGTTTCGGGGATGCGTCAAAGATCTCCTTAGAAGGAAAGGGTTTGGTGGAGACTAAGCTGAACGGGGAGAGAGTACACCTGAACGATGTGTACTATGTGCCAGGGTTGAAGACCAACATCTTGAGCATTGGGCAGTTAGTGGAGAGAGGCTACTGCGTCCAGATGAAGGATGGGTCTCTGGCAATGAAGAATGGTCAAGGGAAGGAAGTAGTGAAGGTGGAAATGACGACGAACCGTCTCTTCACGCTAAAGATGGATTCTCGAGAGACAGCTTGTCTCGCGAGAACGGAGGAAGAGGACGAAGCATGGCTATGGCACCATAGGATGGGCCATTTGGGTTTCACGGGGTTGAAGCTGCTATCTAACTCAAGGATGGTGACAGATCTGCCAATGATCTCACCACCTCAGAAGGTGTGTGAAGCTTGCACGAAGGGGAAGCAGAAGAGGCAGAGTTTTGAAGGAGGGAAGTCCTGGAGAGCAAGGAGGCAGCTTGAACTGGTTCACTCGGACATTGCGGGTCCGTTTGAGACCACCTCAGTGGGCGGAAGCAGATACTATATCACCTTCACGGATGACTTCAGTCAGAAGTGTTGGGTATATTTCCTAAGGGAGAAATCTGAGGCCCTTGACAAGTTCAAGGAGTTCAAAGCTATGGCGGAGAAGGAGATTGGTCAGCCACTGAAGGTGCTGCGGACAGATCGGGGTGGGGAGTACACCTCGAGGCTGTTTGATACTTTCTGCAAGGAGAATGGGATCTCACACCAGCTGACGGCGGCGTACTCACCGCAGCAGAACGGAGTGGCAGAGAGGAAGAACCTCACCATCATGAACATGGCGAGGAGCATGGTGAAGGAGAAGGGGCTACCGAAGAGTTTCTGGGCGGAAGGAGTACAATGGGCGGTGTATTTACTGAACAGATGCCCCACAAAGAGAGTGAAGTTCATGACGCCGTTTGAAGCATGGAGTGGCTGAAAGCCAAGCGTGAAGCACCTAAGGGTCTTCGGGTGTGTAGCTCATGCTCACATCCCGGAACAGAGAAGGAAGAAGCTCGACGACAGGAGCGAGAAGTGTATCTTTGTTGGCTACGCTCTGGAGAGCAAGGCTTACAAGCTTTACAACCCGGTGACAGAGAAGGCCATAGTCTCGAGAGACGTGGTGTTTGAAGAAGGCAGCAGCTGGAGCTGGGATGAGAAGACGAGGAGCATGAAGGGCATGTTCTTCGAGGATGAAGATGAAGGTGGTCATGAGGCTGGGGCCGAGGATGGTGGAGTGGAGCCACCATCACCACCGAGTGGAGGTTCAGGGGGAGCTCGCACTCCCAACTCAAGTGGAGGAAGTTCTAGTGGAGCAAGCACTAGTGGAAGCAAGGATGATCGTCCTCAACCTAGGATGAGAAGGATGGAGGAGATCTATGAGGAGACGGCGCCGACACTTAACAATTTTTCTTTATATTGTTTGTTAGCAGATTGCGAGCCAAGGTCCTATGAAGAAGCTGCCCAGGAGAAATCTTGGAGGACGACGATGGATGCCGAGATGGCTTCTATCAAGAAGAATGACACCTGGCGGCTGGTCGATCCACCCGCGGGCCACAAACCCCTCGGGGTGAAGTGGGTCTACAAGGTGAAGAAGAACAAGGAAGGAGCTGTGGAGAAGCACAAGGCGAGACTCGTCGTGAAGGGCTACAGGCAAGTCCAAGGAGTGGACTACGACGAGGTCTATGCCCCAGTGGCGAGGATTGACACCATCAGGTTGATCATCGCACTGGCAGCTCATTATGGGTGGACAATCTTGCAAATGGATGCTGTGGCGGCGTACTTGAATGGGTACCTGGAGGAGGATGTGTACATCGAGCAAACTCCAGGGTACGTGGTGAAGGGTCAGGAGAGAAAAGTCTGCAAGCTAGAAAGAGCCTTGTACGGGCTGAAGCAAGGAGCAAGGGCGTGGAATGGAAGGATAGATGCCTTCCTCCAGAAGCATGGATATGTGAAGTGCCCGTACGAGTATGCCCTGTATGTGAAGGTAGAGGAGAACGGGGATATCATGGTCTTGTGTCTATACGTGGACGAGATGATATTCACCGGGAACAACCCAACCATGCTTGAGGAGTTCAAGAGGCTTATGAAGGAGTTCGAAATGACGGACTTGGGAGAGGTGATTTATTTCCTGGGGGTTGAGGTGAAGCAGGAGGAAGACGGGATCTTCATATCCCAGAAGAAGTATGCTGAAGAAATTCTGAAGAAGTTCAGGATGGAGGGTAGCAAGGCTATCTCCACTCCAGCGGATCCAGGGACAAAGTTGAGGAAGGACTCTGAGGAGGAAGGTGTGGACCCGACGATGTTCAAGAGCCTAGTCGGGAGTCTAAGGTACTTGACCTTCACTAGGCCGGACATCATGTATGCGGTCGGGGTAGTAAGCAGGCACATGGAGGAGCCCAAGCAGGATCACTTCACCGCAGCGAAGCGAATCCTAAGATATGTGAATGGAACAAGGAACCATGGCCTGAAGTACTCATCAGGAGGAGAGTTGAAGCTAGTCGGCTACTCGGATAGCAACTATGGTGGAGATATCAATGATCGGAAGAGCACTTCCGGATATTGTTTTCACATGGGGACGGCGGCGTTCTCATGGAGCTCGAAGAAGCAGGCTACTATAGCTTTGTCATCATGCGAAGCGGAGTATATAGCGGCGGCGGCATGCGCCTGCCAAGCCATCTGGCTCAGGAAGTTATTGGAGGAGCTACATCATGTGCAGGACTGGCCAACGACAGTGTTAGTGGATAACATGTCGGCCATCCAGCTCGCGAAGAACCCAGTGCTGCATGGGAAGAGCAAGCATATCGAGACTCGATATCATTTTCTTCGGGAGCAGGTGGAGCAGAAGACCGTGGAGGTCGTGTATTGCCCTACCGGAGAGCAGGTCGCGGATATTTTTACTAAGGCTTTGAAGGTGGAGACGTTCGCGAAGCTCAAAGACAAGCTCGGCATGTGCTGCCAAGCTTGAGGGGGAGTTTGTTGGTTTGAGATGGTTGACCAGGTCAACAGTTTTTTATTTGTTTTTTATATATGTTTTTAATGCTGTTGAGGGGAGAGAATGTGCATTTATGAGGGTGCCAAGTGGCAGTGTTTGGTTGGTCTACACCTCCTATATATAGGAGTGATGTTTGTAAAGTTTTTGCGGTGAATAGAAGTTGTGAAAGTTTTTTTTTTGGCATTTTCTTTTCCTGTGAACAGGAGCGAGTGAGAGCGAGAGAGAGGGAATCTGAGTTGGCGTTTTGGTTTTGTTATCTTTTCGGCAAGAAAATATAGGAAGAGAGAGAGAGAGAGTGTAGGGAGAGGTAGAATCTGAAATTTATTCCTGCAGGAATAAATAGAAGCTCTCGCCTATTTTGTCCTCGCCATTTTATCTCCCGCCTACTATTCCCGCCAGCCACCTCTCGCCTGGAGGAGGAGCAGCCGGCCTCGCCAAGTTCTCTCGCAGCCACACCTCCCGCAGGAGTCGCCAACCCTTCTCGCCTACAGGATCTCGCCGGAGGAGTGTAGGAGCAGCTCGCCGTGAGTAAGAGTGCTCGCTGTGAGTTCAAGGGGGAGCTCGCCGATAGTGTTGCTAGCCGGAGTACTCGCGGGGTGGTGCTCGCAAGTGTGAAGAGGAAGTGGAGGTGCATCACGGCGGAGTTGTGTTGTGAGTGTTCTCGCCGGTCTAGTGGTGGTGTAGCTCGCGAGTGTAGTGGGGTGCATCTCGCTGGTTGAGTGGAGAGCTCGCGAGGTGTAGAGGTGAAGGTGCTCGCCGGTGGTGCTTCTCGCCGGAGTTCTTGCGAGGGGTGTGTTCACGGGGTAGTGAAGTGTTCGCCGAGGAAGAGAACTCGCGTGCCCATAGCGCTTCCAACAGAAAACCACGCGGTCGGAGCTGTGTTGGCCTAACTTCCACTATGCTTTGAGTTCCTCTACAAATTTATTCTTGAGAGAGCGAGTGCGACAGGCCGCGCCTCGCTACAATGATGGGGGATGAGAGAGAGGGTCTGCTGCCTTGCTCCAATGCGGGTTTGCCCACCGGGTCCAAGCTTTGTCCGTACCACTGCGGGCCTTCAACTCCTTGCTTTATTTGCTAACAGCGTTCTCCGAGCCTCCAAGCGGTCTGCGAACAGTAAACTCCAAGTCACCAAGGTGGTCTGCGGATAGTTAGCTCTGAGCCTCCAAGGTTGTCTGCGGATGGTTAGCTCCAAGCCTCCAATGTGTTCTGCGGTTGGTTTGCTCCAAGCCTCCAATGTGGTATGCGAACATAAATCTCCAAGTCTCCAAGGTGGTCTGTGGATAGTTAGCTCCAAGCCTCCAATCCCTAGAGAGAGAAATTAAGAGAGAGAATCTCCACTCCAAAAGTGAAGAAATGAATAGCCTAAGGAGTCTATTTATAGGCTTTTGAAGGGGCGGTCCGGTAATTATACCCGCTATTTACCGGACCGGCCAATAGGATCGCCCAGATTCTATCACGCGGATCGCCAAAATGTCGGAAATGATGTCCGTACCCCCAAACCCTAAACGGACATGGTCGGAAGGAGGAGACGGCGCGCGGCCGCCGGCCAAGACGACGGTAGGGACGGAGGGCGCCCGGCCCGGCCTAGGGCGGCGACGCCCTTGGCGGCCGCGGCCGAGGGCGGCCTCGCCCTTGGCGGCCGCGACGGAGGGCGGCGGTGCCCTTGGCGGCCGTGGCCCGGGGCAGCTTCGCCCATGGCGGCCGGACCCTAGGCCGGGGCGGCGGACTAGGGTGGCCGCGCCCAAGGTCGGCGCCGCCTTGGGCGGCGGTGCTCTAGGCGGCCGCGCCTTGGACGGTGCGGCCGACCCTTGCGTGGCCGGCCGCGTGGGGATTGCGGCCCGTGCGCGCGATCCGGGGCGCCGATCGCGCGCGCGGGGCGGAGCTTTCCTTGCGGGGAGGATTTGCCGAATACGGTGCTTCCTTGATTGCCGACCTTCCATACGTGGGGACTTCCTAATTAGTGGGCTTGACCCCATCATTTGCCCCCCAAAGCTTTCGGAGCTGAGCATCAGAATAGGAGGGTCTCGAGAGCTTTCATCTTTTTCCCTCGGGATGGCGGACGGTGCTGAAGGAGATTGAGGCGGCACATCGGTGGCTGGCAAGGTATGCGAACGGATCGAGGGTGCGCGAAAGGGGCGCAAGGGACACACGTGCGGAGCACGCGTCGGAGGGCGTGTCGTGCGCGCCGAAGGGCGCGCACGCACTCGCCCTGGGGCGGCGCGCGTGCGGCGTGCTCGCGCGCACTGGCCCGCGCGCTGGCCCAGGCACTGGCCCGCGCGCGCTGGCGCGCGTGCGATGGGCGCGCGCGCGCGCGGCCCGCGCGTGCTGGCCCACGCGCGATGGGCGCGCGCGCAGTGTGCGCGGTCCAATCTGTTGTAGATCGCTCGGGGCCTCCGGTAGATCGGGTAAATCGACCGCCTTAGCCCGCCAGCGTCTGAATGTGCAAACAGATAAAGAGGTCTCCGGGGAGACCGAGTCAAAGAGTTGATGACGTGGAAAACCCGCAATCGGGGTGAAAAAACACGCGACCGGAGCTGTGCCGACTAACTTCCACTATGCTTTGAGTTCCTCTACAGATTTGTTCTTGAGAGGGCGAGTGCGACAGGCCGTGCCTCGTCATAATGATGGGGGATAAGAGAGAGGGTCTGCTGCCTTCTCCAATGCATGTTTGCCCCCGGGTACAAGCTTTGTCCGTACCACTGCGGGCCTTCAGCTCTTCGCTTTGTCTGCTAACAGCGTTCTCCGAGCCTCCAAGTGGTCTGCGAACAGTAAACTCCAAGCCTCCAAGGTGGTCTGCGGATAGTTAGCTCCAAGCCTCCAAGGTGGTCTGCGGATGGTTAGCTCCAAGCCTCCAATGTGGTCTGCGGTTGGTTAGCTCCAAGCCTCCAATGTGGTCCGCGAACAGTATTCTCCAAGTCTCCAAGGTGGTCTGCAAACAGTATTCTCCAAGTCTCCAACGTGTGGTTTGCGGATAGTTAGCTCCAAGCATCCAATCCCTAGAGAGAGAGAGAGAAAAAAATTAAGAGAGAGATCCTCCACTCCAAAAGTGAAGAAATGAATAGCCCAAGGGGTCTATTTATAGGCTTTTGAAGGGGCGGTCTGGTAAAATACCCATTATTTATCGAACCGGCCAATAGGATCGCCCGGATCCTATCACGCGGATCGCCAAATTCTCGGAAATGACGGTCGTACCCCCAAACCCTAAACGGATATGGTCGGAAGGAGGAGACGGCGCGTGGCCTCCGGCCAAGACGGCGACCGGGACGGAGGGCGGCCGACCCGGCCTAGGGTGGCGACGCCCTTGGCGGGCGCGGCCAAGGGCGGCGACGTCCTTGGCGGCCGTGGACGAGGGAGGCCTCGCCCTTGGCGGTCACGTCCAAGGGCGGCGGCGCCCTTGGCGGCAGCGGCCGAGGGATACCTCGCCCTTGGAGGCCGCGGCCGAGGGAGGCCTCGCCCTCGGCGGCCGAGGCCGAGGGAGGCGGCGCCCTTGGAGGCGGCGACCGAGGGAGGCGGCGGCCAAGGGCGGCTTCGCCCGTGGCGGCAGGACCCTAGGCCGGGGTGGCAGCCTAGGGTGGCTGCGTCCAAGGCCAGCGCCGTCGTGGGCGGCGGCGCTCTAGGCGGTCGCGCCTTGACCGGGGCGGCCGACCCTTGCGTGGCCGGCCGTGCGGGGATCGCGGCCTGCGCGCGCGATCCGGTGCGCCGATCGTTCGTGCGAGATGGAGCTTTCCTTGCGGGGAGGATTTGACGAATACAGTGCTTCCTTGATTGCCAACCTTCCTTACACGGGGACTTCCTAATTAGTGGGCTTGACCCCATCATCTGCCCCCAAAGCTTTCAGAGTCGAGCATCAGAATAAGAGGGTCTCGAGAGCTTTCATCTTTTTCCTTCGGGATGGCTGACGGTGCTGAAGGAGATCTAGGCAGCGCGTCGGAGGCCGAAAGGTATGCGAACAGATCGAGGGAGCACGAAAGGGGCGCAAGGGACACACGTGCAGAGCACGCATTGGAGGGCGTGTCATATGCGTCGAAGGGCGCGCGCGCTCACCCTGGGGTGCACTCGCACGGCATGCCCGCGCACACTGCCCGCGCGCGCTGCGCGTGCGTTGCTAGTGCGCGGCGGGCGGGCGTTGCCCGCACGCGCTAGTCGCACGCTGCCGCCCGTGAAAGCGATGTGCTGCCTACGCGCGGCGTGCGCACACGCTGCCCGCACGCGGTGTGCGCAGGCGCTGCCCGCGCGCACTACGCGCACGCTATGTGCGCGCACGCTGGCTGCTCTGTGAGCGTGCTCTGCATGCGTGTTTTTTGCGTGTGGTTGTGGCGATTGCACGGGCACTGTGCGCCTTTTTGTTTTTTGCGGTCTCCACGGCGTGCTGCGCAGAGCAGGCTGACGAGGATGCATTCAGTACTTGCTGAGGAGTATATTGTCTGTTGCCTTGCTTTCAGCGATTTGTCTCCGGTTCATCCCTTGGGAATTTGACAAGGAGGAGCAGACTCCAATCTTGTTGTCTCTTACTTTGGTTGTACTTGCGCTCTAGGCGCGTTCGTTCGCATCCTGATTTTGCGTGGAACACTTTAGAGCACTCGGCTAAGTCTGACTTCAAGACGCAGCTCGTCTGGTGCTCGATCACCTGGGCGAAGGAATAACTCTTCGAGCCAGTCAAGCAGAGGTTTGGTCGGTTGCCAGGGGATGTCGCCAAGTATGTGGGCAAGACCTGGATGCTCCATTTGGTGTCATTGAATATTTGGATGAGATCCGGGTGTACCTGGGGATGTCGCTGAATATCTGAGTGAGACCCGGCCATACAGGGGGTGCCGCTGAATTCCTAGGCAAGACCCGGGCGAACCGAGGGATACCGGTGGATGTTTGGGCGAGACCCGGGTAAACTGGGGTTGCCGCTGAATGCCTGGGTGAGACCCGGGCGAACCGGGGGATGCCGCTGAATGTTTGGGCGAGACCCGGGTGAACCGGGAGTGTCGCTGAATGTTTGGGCAAGACCCAGGTAAACCACGGGGGGTGCCCCTGAATGTTTGGGCAAGACCCGGGTAAACCGGGGGATGCCGTTGATTTTGTACTCGTGAAGAGCAAATATTCGAACCGAGGCGACCGTGAGGGGGGCAGGCCTTGAGGTGCTGCGACTTGCTGTGCGGACAAGGGCTGACCTTCGATCCTTGACAGCGAGAGGTCGTGAAGGATGAGAGCTGGATAGCTCCGTGCTCGATCGCCTGGACTTGGGTGCAACCTTTGCCCGCCAGGGAGAGACTGAGGGTGCTATTCTGGGGGATGTCGCTGAATATCTGAGCAACACTCGGGTAAACTGGGGGATGCCGCTGAATATCTGGGCGAGACCCGGGTAAACCGGGGAATGCCGCTGGATATCTAGGCGAGACTTGGGTAAACCGGGGGATGCCACTGAATGTCTGGGCCAGACCCGGGTAAACCGGGGGATGTCGCTGAATTTGCACAGGGCCCTCCTGCCCGTTCCGCTCTAATGGGGCTGTAGTCTTGAGGCAATCACGACATGTGATAGATGACCCAACAAGATAAAGAGTGTTCTGATAGAAGCTTGCGTATTCATAGAGACAACCTTTCGCGCCGCCCCGTAGGGGGGGGGGGGGGAGACCACTAGTAGAAGCGTCATAGGTTCTGAGCGTTCCAAGCGCGGGGCAGATTCTTCCCTTCTGCCGTCTGAAGTCTAAATACCCCAGTCCTGATGACCGTTGTGACGACGTATGGTCCCTCCCAAGATGGGGAGAGCTTGTTATTTTGCGGTCCCTTCCCCGCAGCCTCGACATTCCTTAGTACCAAGTCCCCGATGTTGATTGGTCGGTGTCGGACCCTGTGGTCTAGTAGCGGGCCACTTGCCTCTGATAA
This sequence comes from Dactylorhiza incarnata, assembly GCA_033032865.1. Taxonomy (NCBI): domain Eukaryota; kingdom Viridiplantae; phylum Streptophyta; class Magnoliopsida; order Asparagales; family Orchidaceae; genus Dactylorhiza; species Dactylorhiza incarnata. The sequence continues at coordinate 15,178,242 of JAWHQI010000017.1, forward strand.
GTGGCGTTTCACTGCGCATCCTTGTCTCCATTGATGATGGTGAAGGATGCGGCTCGCAGGCGGATCAACCGGGCCTGTGCTCGATCACTAGGGAGCTGTCCCTGCTTGAGGTAGTTCCTTACAGGGTGCATCCAAGATGCCCTGGAGTCCTCAAGGGTGGCGATGTCCCATGGTCACTGGATGCTCGATACCCTAAGATCTTCCACCCTTCGTCTTCGAGACTGGTATTGTGTCGGGGAGGCCACGAGCTTGGAGAGTGTGTCTGCTCGGGCGTTTGGCTCCCGGGGGATGTGGAGAAGTTGCCACGATGGGAACCTTTTGATGCAATCTCGAGCGTAGGCGTGGTATTGTGCCATATGATCATGCTTTGCTTCGAAATCCCCGTTGACCTGTGATACGACTAGTTGAGAGTCGGTGTAGATTGTTAGGCTCTCAACTCTACAGCTTCGGGAGAGTCGAAGGCCTGCGATCAGTGCCTCGTACTCCCGCAACATTATTAGTGGCGACGATCTTCAGCATGAGGCCGTACTCCAGTGTCTTATCAACTGCGTACCTGCTGCTTCTCCTTCTCCTCCTGACGCTCCGTCCACGTACAATACCCAGGGAGTTGCGGTTGGTGCCTCGCTTGGTGCCGACTCTGGGATGGTGTACTCCATAATGAAATCTGCAAGGACCTGCGATTTTATTTCCGGCCGAGGGTGGAAGCGGATGTCAAACTCGCCGAGTTCGACGACCCACTTACTAGTCTCCCTGAAGCCTCCGACTTTTGAAGTATGGCTCGCAGCGAGAGCTGTGTTAGGACCTTTATGGTGTCAGCTTGGAATTAGGGGCGAAGTTTCCTTTCTGAGAAGACCAAGGCCATCGCCATTTTTTCGGCCGCCGAATATCTTGTCTCTGCGCCGGCGAGGACCTTGCTGAGGTAGCAGACGTGTCGATGGACACCTCCTTCATCCCTTACGAGCACTGAGCTGAGTGCGGCGGGCAACACCGCCAGGTACAAGAGTAAGTCTTCTCCCCGCTCTGGCCTTGATAACAGGGGCGGGGCTGCCAGGTGCTTCTTGAGGAGGTCGAAAGCCGCCTGACACTTGTCTGTCCACTGAAATCCAAATTTTGGGCTCCTCTGAGGGCCTTGAAGAAAGGGAGGTACTTGTCTCATATGCGGGACAGGAATCGAGAGAGCGCCGTGATCCTTCCGTTCAGTTGTTGGACCTCCTTGATCGAGCTAGGAGGGGCCATACATTCCAATGCTTTGATCTTCTTCGGGTTTGCCTCTACTCCGCGGTGTGTCACCATGAAACCCAAGAATTTTTCGTCTGTTACCCCGAAAGCGCACTTGTCCGGTTCAGCCTCATCTTGTAGTAGCATAATACTTGAAAACACTCCCCCAGGTCCTCTAGGTGCCGACAGCATTTGGTGCTCTTTACTAGCATGCCATCCACGTATACTTTCATGGTTGTTCCGATGAGCCCCTTGAAGACTTTGTTCATCAATCTTTGATATGTGGCGCCGACATTTGTGAGTCCGAAAGGCATGACCCGATAGCAGTAGGTGCCTTTGTCCGTGCGAAAAGCCGTGTGTTCCTCATCTGTGGGGTCCATGCAAATTTGATTGTACCCCGAGTACGCATCCAAGAAACTCAGTAGTTCGTGTCCGGCGGTAGAGTCCACAAGTTGGTCGATCCAGGGCAGCGGGAAGCTGTCCTTTGGGCACGCCTGATTCAAGTTGTTGTAGTCAACGCACATCCTCCACTTCCTAGAGGCCTTCTTTACCATGACGACGTTGGCCAACAAAGTTGGGTAATTCACCTCTCGAATGAACCCTGCCTTCAAGAGTTTATCGACTTCCTCCTCGATTGCTAGGAGACGCTCTGGCGCAAAGCTATTTTTCTTCTGCATCATGGGGCGACACTGCAGGTTGATGTTCAGCGAATGGAGTATTACATCTATGTTGATCCCCGACATGTCCTCGGGGCTCCAAGCAAAGATGTCACTATTCCTTCGGAGGAAAGACACTATTTCCTCCTCCTCCTGGGTCAGCAGGGACCCTATGCGCACCTCTCGGGATGGGTTTGACGGAAAGAGGGGGACGTGCACCAGTCCTTCGATGGGCACTCCTCGCTGAGCTGAGGTCTCGCAGCGAAGGTCAAAGTCGTCAATGTTGTATGTGGTAGCTCGGGCTGCTCTAGCTGGCTCTGCGCAGCACGCCCGCACGGCTACTTGATCTCCTCGTACAACGCCAATTCCCCACGGGGGTTGAAAACTTCAGAGCGAGATGCGTAATTGAGGGGACTACCCTGAACGCGGCCTAGGCGGGTCTCCCAAGGATCGCATTGTAGGGAGAGCTGAAGTCCATGACCGTGAACCGAAGGAGCTGGTGTGACTGGCAGCGCGGCCCGCCAATGGTGATGGGGAGTGCTACCATCCCTCGAACCGCGACGGGGCGCCCACTGAGGCTGCAAATAGTGTATAATGAGGGCCTTAGGCTCCTGCCCCCCAATCCCATCTTCTGCAGCGTCTGAAGGAATAACACGTCGACGGGGCTTCCGCAGTCGACCAAGATTCTTTTTACCTGAAAGCTCGGATCTCCGATGTCGGCGGTGATTACCAGGGGATCGTGATGAGGGAACTATACCCCTTCTAGGTCCTCCTCGCCGAACGTGACTGTTGGTTCCCTCCTCGCCTTTTTCGGGCGCCGTTCCCTTCCGCAGGACGCAGGTGATGTATCCATGTCTCCCTGACGATCTTCTGATTCCCCTGGTGATTACTGGGAACTCTTTCCCACAGACGGCTTCAATCTGTTGCGGATCGCTCAGGGCCTCCGGTAGATCGGGCAAATCGACCGCCTTAGCCTGCTAGAGCCTGAACGTGAAAACAAATAAAGGGGTCTCCGGGGAGACCGAGTCCAAGAGTTGATGATGTGGAAACCCCGTAGTCAGGGTGAAAAACCACGAGGTCGGAGCTGTGCCGGCGTAACTTCCACTATGCTTTGAGTTCCTTTACAGATTTGTTCTTCAGAGAGCGAGTGCGACAGGCCGCGTCTCGTTACATTGATGAGGGATGAGAGAGAGGGTCTGCTACCTTGCTCCAATGCGGGTTTGCCCCCCGGGTCTAAGCTTTGTCCGTACCACTTCGGGCCTTCAGCTCCTTGCTTTGTCTGCTAACAGCGTTCCCCGAGCCTCCAAGCAGTCTGCGAACAGTAAACTCCAAGCCTCCCAGGTGGTCTGCAGATAGTTAGCTCGAAGCCTCCAAGGTGGTCTGCGGACTGTTAGCTCCAAGCCTCCAATGTGGTCTACGGTTGGTTAGCTCCAAGCCTCCAATGTGGTCTGCGAACAGTATTCTCCAAGTCTCCATGTGGTCTCCAAGCCTCCAAGGTGACCTTGCCCTTGGCGGCCGCGGCCGAGGGCAGCCTTGCCCTTGGCAGCCGCGGCCGGGGCGGCGGCGCCCTTGGCTGCCGCGACCAAGGGCGGCGGTGCCCTTGGTGGTTGCGGCCAGGGGTGGCTTCGCCCTTGGCAGTCGAAGCTTAGGCCGGGATGGCAGCCTAGGGTGGCAGCGCCCAAGGCCAGCGCCGCCTTGGGCGGCGATGTTCTAGGCGGCCGCGCCTTGGCCGGGGCGGCCCGCCCTTGCGTGGTCAGCCGCCCGGGGATCGCGGCCTGCGCGCGCGATTCGGTGCGCCAATCGCGCGCGTGGGGCAGAGCTTTCCTTGTGGGGAGGATTTGCCGAATACGGTGCTTCCTTGATTGCCGACCTTCCATATGTGGGGACTTCGTAATTAGTGGGCTTGACCCCATCAATTGTTATGTTTCTAACAGGTGTATAATGATTGTCACTGCTTCACCCTCATTATCAAACGTTCTTAAAACTACTTTAACAGATTTCTCATAAGGCTTTGTTTCACTACTTGGCACGGCGGTAGAAGTCGTGAGCATGAAGGTTATGAACTGTCATTTGTGAAAATCCAACCTCACATATGAAATTTTACTCATTTTTATGTTTAAAACTATTTTTCTTTTCTTCTGTGGCGGTCATGACTGTTGAAGTCAGAGAACCGACTTCAACGTTCGCAACGGGTATGCAGCTAACCCTTACTTCACCCGAGCCAGAACACGTGACCGATCACTAAAAGTCGAAGGACCTTGCACCTACGAAGACCTGAACAGACCCCTTAAGCTGCAGCGAGGAGGTCCCACCACAAACCCGAAAGTTCAAAGAGGGCGTCCCCTCCCAAGCCAATGCTGTGCCTGCGCACCTTGGAGGACACTAAGGATCACCTCACCGTCAACATTAACTGACAGGGGGGGTGGAGTGCTTGCTCTCAAGTCACACGCGAGGGAGAGGAGAGACCAACCCTTCCCAAGTGCCCATGAGGGTCTATTTATAGACTTACCAAAATTGAGTTGCAGATAGCCAAAAATCTGTTATCCGCATCTCAACTATGAATCTGAACAACCAAAATAGGAGGGGGCAAGTGGGAGATGAGACGTCCACTCCCCCTTGCCGAATGCTTGAAAAGTGGATCGAGGTCCACCAACTGAACTGGGCGAGTGGACCTCACGGTCCACTCAGCCAACTGGGCGAGTGGACATAGGTCCACTCGCCCAGTAGCTCGGGGTGAGTGGACCATAGGTCCACTCGCCCCCAACTCGGGCGAGTGGACCTATGGTCCACTCGCCCAGCACATTGGGCGAGTGGACCATTGGTCCACTCGCCCAAGTTGAGAAGCCTCTTGGGCCTTTTTTCTTGGTTCAGTCAGTCTCAATTATCTCCAACTAGTTGATCTACTACGCCATGACTATTTTCTCTATTGCGGTCTCAACTGCGTCGGGTCACCCCAGCTCGGCAAATATGATGGTTGTACTCAGTCCCCGCTCTTTTCGAGCTTGTCTCAAGCTCGAAAAGAAAGTCTAACCCACCTATTTGACGAGTAGGTGAGGCTTTAGAGGAATCCCTTGAGGGCCCCGCCAATTGGTTACTCTAGTCAAGCTCTCCATCTGGACTCGACCTGAGGCGAAAGGCGAACCTTTCTCCTCTTAACAACCCTCCTGTGAGCCGAGCTCAATTGAAGGTGGAGAAAGCTCAACACCTCTGGTCGAGCTAAACTCGACCTGAGGTGGAGGAAAACTCAACACCTCTAGTCGAGCTGAACTCGACCTGAGGTGGAAGGCGAACCATTCTCCACTTAACAACCCTCCCGTGAGCAGAGCTCAACTGAAGGTGGAGAAAGCTCAACACCTCTGGTCGAGCTAAACTCGACCTGAGGTGGAGGAAAACTCAACACCTCTAGTCGAGCTGAACTCGACCTGAGGTGGAAGGCGAACCTTTCTCCACTTAACAACCCTCCTGTGAGCCGAGCTCAACTGGAGGTGGATAAAGCTCAACACCTCTGGTCGAGCTACACTCGACCTAAGGTGGAGAAAAACTTAACACCTCTAATAGAGCTGAACTCGACTTGAGGTGGAAGGCGAACCTTTCTCCACTTAACAACCCTCCTGTGAGCCGAGCTCAACTGAAGGTGGAGAAAGCTCAACACCTCTGGTCGAGCTAAACTCAACCTGAGGTGGAGGAAAACTCAACACCTCTAGTCGAGCCGAGCTCAACTAGAGGTGGAGGGGACCTCAACATCTCTGGTCGAGCCGAACTCAACCTGAGATGGAGGGGACTCAACATCTCTAGTCGAGTCGAACTCAACCTGGGATGGAGGGAACTCAACATCTCTGGTCGAGCTGAACTCAACCTGAGATGGAGGGGACTCAACATCTCTATGAAAGTGAGGTTAGATCTTAGATTTACTCTAGAGGGGGGGGGGGGGGGGGTGAATAGAGTATTAAAAAGTTTTTCACTTCTTTTTATAGCAGAGTTAAAATAGTGATATATATATATGTACTGAGTGATTATGAAAACAAATAAAGAACACAACACACAACATAGTACAGAAAATAAACACACACAGAGGACACAAGGATCTATAGTGGTTCCCCAATCAAACTGGGTAGTCCACTCTTCAACCACCCTTGGTAGGAATCCACTAGGTTTTTGATCAGGTGCCCTATCACCAATGGAGTTTTGATCAGGTTCCCAAAACACCAACTGCAGGTTTTTGATCAGGTGCCCTGCCACCAAACAGTTAACTTTTGAAGGGAGTTAGAACCCTGTACAAGATGGGATAAAGAGGGTTATGAAGTTCTTCTCTGTCAACAATCTGAGAGAAGATTAGTGGATTGTGTGTTGTAAAGTTCCCCCTGTCTGATAGAAATTCTTGACAGTTAGAGGATGGAGCATTCACTTGAAAGAGATATCTTCCTTGATAGCTGATGAATCTGAGAGACAGAAGTTTCTCAGATTTGTTGTTGCTCTTTTGAAGATTTGAAATCTAGCAGCTGAAACTTAGAGAATGATCTTGTTGATGTTCTCAGAGATTGAAAGGGCTGCTTGAGGAAGATGATCTTTCTTTTTGACTTTCTGTATATTCTCTCTCGACTGATACTCTGATATTTTCTTTCTCTGATTTCTTTCTTACTGGTATCCTTTTTCCTTAGAGAGAATATAACTGATTTGAAATTCAAATCTCTGAATAAGGAATAGAATAATCAGAATTGATTACTTCCTTGGAACTGCAAACTGATTCAGCAAATCTTTAATTCCTTTTCCTTTTTCAATAAAAGATATCCTTGTCCAATAAGCCAAACGGCTACTTTTCTCGAGAGAAGAGAATGGAAAGGAATAAATAAAGGAAGGAATAAAATCTTGTCTTATCTGAAAGAATAAGTCCAAATGAAGAATAGATCTGATGCTGATAGTCGATCTGAGTTCAAAGAACAATATAACTGATATGAACAAACTGAGGAGAAAATTCGTCGAGCTGAGAGAAGAGTTCGCCGAACTTAAGTTGGAGTTCGTCGAACTGAACATCTGATACTGATTCGTCGAACACAGTCTAGAGTTCGTCGAACTGAAGCTGGAGTTCGTCGAATTGAGAAATAAACTGCTGAATCTGGCTGGAAGAACTGAGTTCGTCGAGCTGAGAAGCTATTTCGTCGAACACAGAAAGGAGTTCGTCGAACTCAATGTGAAGTTCGTCGAATGCAGAAACTTAGAGATTTTTCCTAAGTTCTAGCTAACTTAACAGCCTAAAACTTGACCCTTAAATTATACAATGGGGGTCAACTTAGTCCTAGTCAACACATAGTAATCCTAGCCCAAATCAGTAATAGGGTTGTTCCAACACTCTAGTCGAGCCGAACTCAACCTGAGACGGAGAGAACTCAACATCTCTGGTCGAGCTGAACTGAACCTGAGATGGAGGGGACTCATCATCTCTGGTCGAGTCGAACTCAACCTGGGATGGAGGGAACTCAACATATCTGGTCGAGCCGAACACAACCTGAGATGGAGGGGACTCAACATCTCTGGTCGAGCCAAACTCAACCTGAGACGAAGGAAACTCAATATCTCTGGTCGAGCCAAACTCAACCTGAGACGGAGGGGACTCAACATCTCTGGTCGAGCCAAACTCAACCTGAGATGGAGGGGACTCAACATCTCTAGTCGAGTCAAACTCAACCTGAGCCAGAGGGAACTTAACATCTCGGGTCGAACCGAACTCAACATCTTTAGTTGAGTCAAACTCAACCTGGGATGGAGGGAACTCGACATCTCTGGTCGAGCCGAACTCAACCTGAGATTGAGGGGACTCAACATCTCTAGGAGAGACGAACTCAACCTGAGATGGAGGGAACTCAACATCTCTGGTCGAGCCGAACTCAACCTGAGATGGAGGGGACTCAACATCTCTGGCCGAGCCGAACTCAACCTAAGATGGAGGGAACTCAACATCTCTGGTCGAGCCGAACTCAACCCGAGATGGAGGGGCCTCAACATCTCTGGTCGAGCCGAACTCAACCTGAGATGGAGGGGACTCAACATCTCTAGTCGAGTCGAACTCAACCTGATACGGAGGGAACTCAACATCTCGGGTCGAGCCGAACTCAACCTGAGATGGAGGGGACTCAATGTAACGCCCCTGATTTTTCGTTAATTATTTGCGTGCCCGTTGTGATGTAATTTTGGCGTAAGGGCATTACATCAACTCGTCGGGATTATTTTTGAGCTTTAACTTAGTTAATGTATTCAATTTATGTCGCGCGTGCGAGTTTTTGCGACATTTCGAGTTAAGGGGAAAACTCAGGGGTATTTTGAGTAATTATTGAGATTTCAGCTTTGGGAATTTTAATCTCGAGTTTGGCTCTTCGGAATTGAATTCTGACTTTGCCGTTGGATTAGTAGCGTCAATTTTCAATTTAGGTGCGAATTTCATGTAAATCCGAGGTGATTTAGTCGCCCTCGTAGTTTAATTACAATGAGAGAATTATTAATTTAAATAAATAAGGAATTAGGGTTTTATATAAATGCCAAAATTTCCAAAGAACCCTATTCTTCTTCTTCTCCAGATAGCCAATCAAGGTTTCGTGCGAGAGAGGGAGAGGCGTGACGGGAACTTCTTCTGGCCAGTGAATCGGGAGTTGTAGTGGTCGGAATCGTAATCTGAGAGTAGAATCGGAAAGCTCTCGGCGAGATCTTCGTCCTAGTGGTAAGAGTTTCCTATTTCTTGGGATTTTTGGAGTCAAGGTAGTGACCTAACTCCTATTTTTAGCCCGGAAAGTTTCAGGTTTTTGTGCTCGGGTGAGTTCTTAGCCGATCCATAGCTTTTGGAGCAGAGAACTTCGAGTTTGGAAGGTTTAAGGCAAGTGGCAGTTTCTCCTTCTCCTTTGTTGTTGAAGTGTTGTTTTCTTGCTTGAGTTCTTATCACATTGTTTTACTCTTGATTTTGGAGTGTTACTTGGCTACTTTAACTCTTGATCTCTCTTTTGATCTCACCCTAAATGTCTAAAATTCTCCCCTAGAAAAATCTGTCTGCTGCCTAGAAATGTCTGCCAGTACCCGAGAAATTTAAGTATTTCTCAAGAAATCCTTGTATTTCTCGAGAAATCCTTGTATTACTCGAGAGATTCATGTGTTCATTACTCGAGAATTCCCCTTTGCTTCTCGAGAAATTCTCTTTGTTTCTCAAGAAATCCAGCCATCTCTCGGGAAATCTCCTTTGGTTCTCGAGAAAACTCCTTGATCTCTCGAGAAATCGCCTTTGTCTCTCGAGAAGTCCCTGCAGAAAAACTCGTTTGTTTCTCGAGAAATCTTCTTTGTTTCTCGAGAATCCCTGAAGACCTTCTTCCTGTTTTCTCGAGAAATGCCTTCTATTTCTCGAGAAATGCCTTCTATTTCTCGAGAAATGCCTTCTACTTCTCGAGAAATGCAAGTCCATTTCTAATTCCTTGAGCTATGCCTCAGACTTCTTCTCTCTCTTAGAAATCTTGTGTCTTCTAAAGTGTACATGGATGTTTCCAATGTCTATACTGTGCCCTTGATCATGATTACCTCCTGCCTGAGTTCTTATACCTGCTGTGGTAATGCAAATTTCCGGGTTTCCTTTATGATCATTTTGAGAGGTGTTTATTCTCATTTGTAACCTTGTTCTTAGGATCTTTTAGGCTTTGTTCCCCCGGCTAAGCCTCGCGTGGTAACTAAAATTAATTAATGAGGACTATTGCCTTTAGCCTTGCACGGTGGCCATTCTAAGGGACATGAACAACAGGCTTGGCCTGTGGTCCCGTGGGCCGTGTTTGGGTGGCAGTAGGGATTCTTTTATAGCATTGCACGGTGGCCATTCTAAGGGGCATGACAGTAGGCTTGGCCTGTGGCTCCGTGGGCCGTGTTTGGGTGGCAGTGGATAAAGGACCACCACCTGGTTTTGGGCTTTGGGTGGCAGAGGATAAAGGACCGCCCCCGTTAAATTGAGCTGATCAGTCTCATAATCATAATTAACAAGATAAATGAACTTGATTGTATTTCTAAAAGGTTTTGGTGCACTCGGTGCGTTGTTTGGCTCTATGCTTGGAGCATATTTCTCTGTAAGTTTGGCTTGGGTTGGTACCCCTTATGCCTTGTTATTATCTTGTTTTGTAGGACTTTTATGTTTTTCCGCCGCTTATGTTTTCCTTATTGAGGCATTCTTTATTTTATTTGAATGCCTCAGGTTCAGAGCTGTAGCAGTTAGAGGTGTAGTTCGGAGGCCTTGGGAGTCGTAGCTGCTGTCTTACCCCGCTGCTGTGAGGTAGTGATAGCTAGTTTTCTTCTTGTGTTCAGACATGCTGGTTGGAGCCAATGGGTTGGTGTCAGGTTGTTGACGTCCATTGTGTCTTTTTTTGTTACATTGTAGCTTACTTGCTAGTTATTGCCACTACTTTTCGATCTCGTGTATCTTGATCTCTGTGAATGATTTATGCCTAGGTGCATTATAGTTATAAAATGATTTTTATTCATCCTCATCGCATCTTTTATTGGTCAAATTCTTATATTTAAGTCACGTACAAGTATCTTCATACCCAATCTAAATCTAGATATGTGCATATCATTTCCTTTATGTCCAGACATCACGTGCATATAGGACCTTAATTGAACTAAACCAAGTATTTTTTGCTGCAATTACGTATATATTTTCTTCTGTGGACTAGTTGATCCACGAACTGAGAGACACAGTTCTTAACCCAAACCAAATAAGTGATTTCTAGTAATGAGTCTTCATGTAAACCTGTTTTGTAATGAATAAGAATTAGGTTCCCGCCTGAGCGTCTGCAGTTATCTCTTGCATGACGTGGCATCACGACGCGTATTTTCTCTACTATGATATTCCTATTTGCTGAGAAAATGCGGGTTGTGACAGTTCTTATCAGAGGGAGGTTCATTTGACAAGTCAGTCAAACGACCGTTTTTCTGATATGGTGATAGTCGTCTCGCCTCATTGCATACACACACCGAAGTGTCATCTGTATGTCTTGGCTGAAGCATGAACACTACACTCATAAGCATGATAAGAAGTATACATGACATATTATGTAGTATGGGATGCATAATATGTGTTTGTATATATGGATCCTCATAGGTGACAACATGTGACCGTTATGTAGTATGGGATGCATAACACCAGTCCCATGAATGTCCATTAGCTTGATTTTTATTTTTCGTTGCATGCGATATTATGTATTATGGGGTGCATAATATTTCATGTGCACGCCTCTCATAACATGCATTAAGGCTTTTCTTAGAATGCATAGCACAACATGCAAATCATAACATCGCATAAAGCACCTGTGCCAAGCTAAAGATTTATATGATGACACACGTACACCCATGATTTTAAAGCGAACACAAGAAAATTCATGCATTCATGACCTTTGCACATGAGTCAAGAGGGATCATGTAGTATCATCCCAAGATTTAGCATGACATCGAGCAAGGTGGTAGCAATAGCAAGTATCTGTACATGTATGTTCTGAACCAAGCAGAGTAGTCTTAGTGTAAGGTTAAGTTTTGATTGTAGGTTTATGCGTATTAGCAGAAATGGCGCCTAAGCGAGTCGCGACTAAATCGACTCCTCAGTCGGAGGGTGAGTCATCCGGAGCGCAGAGTGAAGCTTTGATCGAGAGTCTGCGCCAGAGCAATGAGGCTCTGACGAGACAAATGGTTGCGATGCAATCGCAAGTTGAGGCGTTGTTGTCTGCCGGTGCAAGGCAGCAAACCGCAATGCAGGCCTCCGTAGTAGGGTAGACCTTACCTACCCCTCCTACTCCCCTTGTACCCCCAGTAGCGATAACGCTAGAAATGAACTTCATTTTGCACTTTCAGAGGTTGGGACCTCCATCGTATGACGGTCGAGCTGACTTCGTGGCCTTGGACGATTGGATTATAACCATTGAGGAGATGTTCTCGTATTCAGGGATCACCGTGGACCAGAAGGTGATGATCGTCACGTACCATCTAAAGGGTCCCGCAAAGAGCTGGTCGTTGAGGGAGAAGGAAGACCTTACTGGAGGATGTACGTGGGAAACCTTCAAAGGGATGCTAATAAGGAAGTTCCTGTCGTCAGTAGAACGGGACCAGTTAATGAATGACTTCCTGCATCTGAAGCAGAGGCAGCTCTCGGTGAGTGAGTACAAAATTGAGTTTTGCAAGCTGAGTAGGTTTGCTCCAGCCCTGGTATCCTCGGAAGAAGGAATGGTGAAGAGGTTTATGGGTGGTCTCCGCAATGACATCCAGCAGTTGGCCAGCGCATACAGGTCGGAGAAGTACGCCGAGGTAGTAGAGGAAACACTGAAGGTGGAGGCGATTGATAATGCCAAGAACCGAGGATCGGCAGTGAAGAAGGGGAAGAGGAAGGCTGGAGAAGAAGGGAGTTCTGGTGCACCTAGCACAGCTCCGAAGACAGGAAGCAGAGAGGCATGCAGTTTCTGTGGCCGCCCTGGCCATCCATTTGAGAAATGTTTCAAGAGAAAGGGAGTTCAGAAGCAGCAGCGAGTGCTGGCAATCCAGAGTGCTCTGAAAGGAGAGGTGTTTTGCCCGATATGCAAGCAGAAGGGTGATGCGCAAATCTAACACACCGCTATAGGCGGTAGCGAGACTGCGACACGAAACGACAGTGTACCGATCGTTCAAGTAATATAAAATGTGGGAGTGAATCCCCAAGTATTGAATCTCTAAGGAACACAGTAAAGTGGAGTTTACTTTTGAGGAAGGACTTGAGATCGAAGTCCTTTCGAGCGAATGGATTGCGGAAAAGGGGGGTGATTTGGATTGTGGAAAATAAAAGAAAACAACTACAACTACTCCTATGCAATGCCGCTATGCAATGCTTTGCCAGGCGGGATGGAAAACTACACGGGCCGCTATGCACCGATTCGCAAGGGCGGATGGACGAGTAGGCAAGCAGATGGAGTGGTCAGTGCGGAATCGAACTGTGCAGGCCTTGAGCGCACTGCTTCTTTAGGCGAATGGATTACACGGGCCGCTATGCCACGCTTCGCTAGGCGGATGGAAGAGTAGTCTTACGGAATGGAGTGGAGGGTTTGCGTGGTGGATGGAAAATGGATGGGGGCGCACCTCATACACACATATGAACAAGATAATTTCAATAAAATGAAATAAGCATTACATAACATGGTTCATAGTGCCATCATCAAAAGATAAGAGATCTAACATTTACAACTACCAATACAAAGAGAGAGAGAGAGAGAGAGAGAGAGCAAGGAATCGACCCAATCCGAATCCTTGTTGACGATTCACGGTTGGAATCGCCGGGTTGTCAATCAACGTCCAAGCTCGGTCCTCAACTGTGTCCAGGGTAGAGAAGGCTGTCACTACCTTCCAATGGCCCGTCTTCTTCGTGTCACGATCCGGCCGCACGACCTAGCTTCCTCCTCCTTGGATATTGGTGGATGTAGGGCTAGATCCCTCTCCTTGGAGCTTGAGGATGATGGAGGCGGCCAATAGGGGCGGAGAACCTGCGGAAAGGGCGGAAACGGCGGACTGGGCGGAGCAAAAGTCGATCGATAATAGGGCAAGAACTGCAGCTTTTATACAAAAAGATCAGAAATTTGGTCACGCACAGTCGAACTCACGACCGTGCGTAAACCGTGTGATATTAATCGAAAACAAAGGCAAGGAAGACGAAGCAGGCGCGCCCGTGCATTTTACTCACGCACGGTCGAAGCCGACCGTGCGTTAAAACGCACGGGCAAATTCAGAAACCTCGAATTTCGGCAAACAATAGGAGGTCGTGCGTTTTGCTCGCGCACGGTTGAGGCCAACCGTGCGTGATGAAAACGCACGAGCGGGGCAGATTACCATATTTACCAGCCGATCATAGCGCATGACCGCAGCCGACCGTGCGTCAAGTAAAACGCACGACAGTTCGATTCATACAGGATGAATTCTGGGCAATATGGCCGATCTGCCCACCTGCACAGCAAATCCAAACACTGGGAACACACCTTCAGCACAAGTACAAAAGCATAAAAAGAATGGGGAGCACATTGTGCTTGTCCCCAACAATAAAGCGTGCAATTGCACGCAAGAACAAGCTTAAATGTGCACTTCATGTGAGAACTGTGACCAAGTGAAATATAAGCAAGTAAGGACTAAAAGTGAAGTGCATATGCATGAAAACTAGCCCAGATGAGTCCAAAAAATACTATATAAATTGGACTCATCACACCCCCGGACTTACCTGTTTGCGCGTCCCGAGCAAACAAATCCTAAGCAGGCGGAAAAAAGGAAATAGCTAGCTTAAAATTACAAAAATGGAGTTCCATGCGAAGTCGCATGCTCAAGTGCATTGAAAAATAGTAGAGAGGATTTCTAATTATACAAATAGTTTATAAATTTCAAATAGAGTAAATAAATATTACTACTACTCAAAATGGGAGTCACGGTGAATCATCCAGTCACGCATACAGAGAAATTAATATAATCGCTGAGACAGGCATTGCCAAAGTTGGGGTTCCGTACAAACTCCACCGAAATCCATCGGTGTCGGAGACCATAAGCTCGCCCGGTCACATTCTCTCCATGACACTAGATTGGTTCATTGCGCGAGTCGGTAGGACTTTAGGTTTTAAATGGGGCTTGGGTTATGGTGTTGTAAACAAAGATAAACATGAAGGCTTGATACACTTAAACCCAAATGAGCTAATACAATAAACTATCCTCAAGCACCGCACAAACACGCGGGTACACCACACCCCCAGACTTGAACTTAACAACATGGGTGTGTGCACCGCCTACTCCCAATCATAAATTTGTACAAAGATTTTTCAATTAAGCTCTTTTTTTCTCTTTTCACTTATTTTTCTTTTTATTTTTTTAAAATCATTTTCAGCAAATTGAGCAATAAAGCACAACCACATTATCACAAAAGAAATTCACCACATCAACACCCCAATAATGAAAATACAACACGACTAAAGCTCAGATTTGGGTGTGCGACTTGGATTGACGTTTAGGATTTGGTGAGATAAAAGTGGAACTGAATCAAGAGGAAGGGGTAGGCACAAAGGGGCTAGCGAGGGAAGATATCAGGAATGGCACAAAGGCTCAACCGGGCCAAAATGATGGCCTACGCCATTCTCACGCAAAAGAACTATCTTATGCCAATGCTTCAAGAATCGCTTGGGGCAAGTTCTTAGCCACCGAGAAAGATTATCTTTCCTCCCGGCTCGAGCAATACGCATCTAACGATACTTTACACACATCCCTATGCTACCTTTTGATTCACACCGGATTCACCATTTGAGTAGAGTAAACAATATTTACACTAAAATAAATGCATAAAACTAAAAGTATAAAAAGAAATCTAATCTACACAAATCCCTATACTCACATGAGTACTTGACTAGGAACACCGGAATCAACATTTTACTCCACTACATAATTTAAAAGCCAGCACAATCATTTTCCCAAACACACAAAGGAAGTGAGTTATACTCGATACGCGCCTACAACTAAGTACACGCTCAAGTGGGTGTTGTGGTGTGCAGTAAAGATGGACAATATTAAATAAATGAGATAAAATTACTTTTAGTATGCAATGCAACGTGTGCGTGCACAGTGGGTAACGAAAAGAAGCTCTCCACCAGGCTTAATCTAAACAATCCAACACAAGATATAACAATGAAATTCAAAGTGAAGTCTAGGGAAAGAGAGTACCCCATGCTCAGAAGTGAGCATACCAGAAGATTGGCGTGTAAATCACGGAAAAGCTGCAACATCCCCATCCAGAAGAAGAACCTGCAGGGGTGAGCTCCACAAAAACAAAAGAAAATATACAAACTAAAATGAAATACAACTAACTAAACTAAACTAAATGAAATAGAAATGCAGGAAAAGAAAAATAACTACTGGGGTTATTGTCTTCCCAGCATGACTTATTCAAATTTAAAACAGTTCTAACTAATGGGTCTATGAAAAGAAAAGTGCACATGTAACTGTTCTAATATCCGTGTCGGTACCGGGTACCAATACGGCGATAAAACAGTTACGCCTCTACCCGAATATAAATAATACCTGCTCATCACAGGTAGAGGAAGCATAAAGTAAGAAGTGGAGGAGGAGTCCTCCTCACTATTCTCACCAAAAACATCCTTGCCTAGCAAGGTGTCGTCTTCATGGAGGCGGCAGGAAGAGAAGGAAATGAATGAGGCTTCCTCTATGGAGGAGGGATCAACCTCCTCACATGGGAGGATACACTCATCATTGACTTGAGCAAAATGCTCCAAGTCCTCCTGGGATACCTGTGAAGACTTAACCTGCACAGGCTCAGATAGAGAAAGGGGATCAAGAAATAAACAAGAAGAAGAACATAAATGGAAATCAATCGGGGGAGTGGTCCCGGTCTCACTCCCATTAGGTTGGGGAAGTAAATTAATATTTGCATTGCCATCAATGCTACAAGGTTCGGCGGGATCAATAGTGGCCATGCCCACAATTTTGACTTCCTCCACCGGTGCTGAGGAAAGCTCCTCTTCACCTAGAAGGTTGTCCTCCTCCATAGGAGCATGCATCACACATAGATCGCCAGCCTCGTCCTGAGACACATCCTCAACAATGTCATCAGAGACGAATGTAGTATGCACAACAAGGGCGGGAATAGTGCTTGGATAAAGTCAAGCACCGATTCCTCACAAAGAATCGAGTCCATGCATGGTGATATATGGACAGGGGAGATGGGCTCAGTCATGTCAGAGCCTAGATCAGCCACAACTCTGGTGAGCGTGTCTGCATCATTCCCTTGAAAACTTGAAGGTGATACATCAACGTGATAAGAGGTGGAAGGTGTGCTATCAGAGTTAGGAATTGGGATGATCCGGATATCCAGCTCGTCATCCTCATCTAATTGACGAAGAAATGCAGCACAATCCTTCAAGGCATGATCCATGCTGCGACAAAACAAGCACTGTTTTGCATTTTTCTTCGGCTCAAATTGAACTGGAGATGAATGCAGAAAGGGCATGTGCGGAGCGGACGAGTAGCCATAGGACTTACGCGCACCATATGGAGTACCAGACGAAGTCGGTGCTCCATATACTGGGCCTTGAGTGCTAGGGCTACTGTCTCCCGATGGGCATCTATCACTAGCATGAGAAATATCTCCACACCAACGACATCGAATATTAAATGAAGCCCACATTGTGTGAAGATAACTAGATTCAAAAGAAAAACACTATTGTGCAAAACACTACACCCAACAATAATTACTAAAGCAACCTAAAATAAAACAGTAAAACAGAATACGAAGGAATAAAACAAAAGAATGCAATTTACAAATGGAAGTGCTTCTCTCTCAGATTCTCCCTCTCTAGAAAACTCACACGACTGTGTTCCCCGACAACGGCGCCAAAAACTTGATGCACAAATCTAACACACCGCTATAGATGGTAGCGAGACTGCGGCACGAAACGGCAGTGTACCGATCGTTCAAGTAATATAAAATGTGGGAGTGAATCCCCAAGTATCGAATCTCTAAGGAACACAGTAAGGTGGAGTTTACTTTTGAGGAAGGACTTGAGATCGAAGTCCTTTCAAGCGGATGGATTGCGGGAAATGGGGGGTGATTTGGATTGTGGAAAATAAAAGAAAACAACTACAACTACTCCTATGCAATGACGCTATGCAATACTTCTCCAGGCGGGATGGAAAACTACACGGGCCGCTATGCACCGATTCGCAAGGGCGGATGGAAGAGTAGGTAAGCGAATGGAGTGTTCAGTGTGAAATCGAACTGTGCAGTCCTTGAGTGCACTGCTTCGTTAGGCGAATGGATTACACGGGCCGCTATGCCACGCTTCGCTAGGCGGATGGAAGAGTAGTCTTAGGTAATGGAGTGGAGGGTTTGCGTGGTGGGTGGAAAATGGATGGGGGCGCACCTCATACACATATATGAACAAGATAATTTCAATAAAATGAAATAAGCATTACATAACATGGTTCATAGTGCCATCATCAAAAGATAAGAGATCTAACATTTACAACTACCAATACAAAGAGAGAGAGAGAGAGAGAGCAAGGAATCGACCCAATCCGAAGCCTTGTTGACGATTCACGGTTGGAATCGCTGGGTTGTCAATCCGCATCCAAGCTCGGTCCTCAACTGCGTCCGGGGTAGAGAAGGCTGTCACTACCTTCCAATGGCCCGTCTTCTTTGTGTCACGATCTGGCTTCCTCCTCCTTGGATATTGGTGGATGTAGGGCTAGATCCCTCTCCTTGGAGCTTGAGGATGATGGAGGCGGCCAAAAGGGGCGGAGAACCTGCTGAAAGGGCAAAAACGGCGGACTGGGCGGAGCAAAAGTCGATCGATAATAGGGCAAGAACTGCAGCTTTTATACAAAAAGATCAGAAATTTGGTCACGCACGGTCGAACGCATGACCGTGCGTAAACCGTGCGATATTAATCGAAAACAAAGGCCAGGAAGACGAAGCAGGCGCGCCCGTGCGTTTTACTCACGCACGATCGAAGCCGACCGTGCGTTAAAACGCACAGGCAAATTCAGAAACCTCGAATTCCGGCAAACAACAGGAGGCCGTGCGTTTTGTTCGCGCACGGTTGAGGCCAACCGTGCGTGAAGAAAACACACGAGCGGGGCAGATCACCATATTGACCAGCCGATCATAGCGCACGACCGCAGCCGACCGTGCGTCAAGTAAAACGCACGACCGTGCGATTCATACAGGATGAATTCTGGGCAATATGGCCGATCTGCCCACCTGCACAGCAAATCCAAACGCTGGGAACACACCTCCAGCACAAGTACAAAAGCATAAAAAGAATGGGGAGCACATTGTGCTTGCCCCCAACAATAAAGCGTGCAATTGCACACAAGAACATGCTTAAATGTGCACTTTATGTGAGAACTGTGACCAAGTGAAATATAAGCAAGTAAGGACTAAAAGTGAAGTGCATATGCATGAAAACTAGCCCAGATGAGTCCGAAAAATACTATATAAACTGGACTCATCAAAGGGTTATGATGCGGCCCAGTGTTGGACCAAGGAGAAAGTCTACTTCCAGTGCAGACAGAAAGGGCACATGAAGTTTCAATGCCCGCGATTCCAACCCCCGTTGCATCTAGTTCCACTTCGAGCCTTACCGCCGCTGCATCATCACGACAAAGGGAGAGGAAAGCTGAACGTGTAGGAGCAAGCGCAGTCCTCGACCCAAGTGATCTCATGTTAGACTTCAAGCTAGCTATTAAGTTTCAGTTTTAGTTTCGTTGCGTTAGACTAGTTTCTTTTTCACACTCATAGGGAGATTTAAGGTAAAGAGTCATTGGGCGCGTGCTCTATTCGATTCTGGTGCTACCCATTCATTCGTGACTAGGAATTCCGTCGAGCGCCATCATTTGACCCCTGAGTTGGGCAATGATTCGTTCCTCATTAAGTTTCCTTCCGGTGATTTGGTATCCTCAAACCAGTGCATCCAGAGATGCCCCGTCCTCTTAGGAGATTTCTTGGCGTTTGCTGATCTCAAGGTGCTGGACCTAGCAGACTTTGACGTGATATTGGGTATAGACCGGTTGTCCAATTATGATGCTGTCATCCGATGCAAGGAAAAGAGTATAGACTTTGTGATGGACAACGGTCATCCCATGAGCATTTTTGGATCTCCATGCTAGAGTTCCCCGATAATTTCTGCGGTATGTGCTTGAAAACTATTAAATTCTGGTTGCTTGGCTTACCTTGTTTCGATGTTAGAAACTGTTAGTGGTTCGCCATGTATCGAGGGTGTTCCAGTGGCGCGATAGTTTCCTGATGTCCTCCCTGTTAGTCTTCCTGGTCTTCCGTCTGATAGAGACGTGGAGTTCATTATTGATCTTGAGCCTGGCACTCGGCCTATCGCTAAGGCCCCGTACCGTATGGTGTAATGCCCCTGATTTTTTTGGTAATTATTTAATTCGGTGATGGCGTGTTTATGACGTTAGGGCGTTACTTTTAACGTCGAGTTAGCGGCGCGTCGCCGTTTGCGCGTTTTCACATCCGTTTGGGTCAAGTCGACCAATTTTTGAGGCGACCCGGAATTGTAAATTTTTACGTTAGGAAATTAGATTATTTAATTTTAGGCTTGCCTATCAAGTTTCGTCGCGATCCGAGCCATTTTGGAGCCTCAGCGCATTTTAGAACTTTTGTATATATTTAAGGTTCGCCGTAACTTCCGCCATTTATATCTCGAAAACGGCACGTCGGATTTTGATTCCAACTTCGCCGTTGGATTCGTAGCGCCGCCGTTCACCTTAGGCAAAATTTTCGTTGGATTCGACGTTCGTTTAATTTTTAGTGATAAAATCATAATAATAATAATATTATTATTATAATAATTATCGTATATATATATATACATGCAAAGATTTTTTGGCTATGCACCGTTCAACATTCGTCGATCGATGGCTATACAAATCAATTATTTATATATTATTGATATTATTAGCTGGGAGGATTTGACCCTCCATTCGTCGACCACACCCTTGAGAACTCTATATGTATATATATATTTATGCATTTAATTCCCCGACCTCCCCCTCCATGCTTGCAAATCCATTAGTCGACCTCCCTTCAACGAATCAACAAAGACATATATATATTAATATATATGTATATATATATTAATATATATGTATATATATATATTAATATCTATACTATCTATATAAAGCTACGTTCAGCATTCGTGGACCCCTCCCTGTTGGCATACATTCGTTGATCTCTAGCTCCTTCTATTAATAATAATAATAATATTATTATTATTATTAAAATTATGTTATGTTGCCTAAAAGAAAATGAACCCAGCCTCTTCTTCTTCTTCATTCTGTCTGAACCAGAGAGAAAAACGAGCGACGGGGGAGGCGATTTCTTAAATCTTCTGGACGCCGCCGACGGAGCTCCGGTGGTCGAAATCGCGAGCCGAGCATAGATTCGGAAAGCTCTCGACGAGAGCTTCGTCCTCGTGGTAATTTCCTCCCGTTTCGTGAAACTTTTTCGTTAGGTCTTTTGTGCCCTAACATCTTTTAGCTCGATCTCTGGTAGATCTTGACTTCCCCCGCCTTCTCTTAACCCGATCTGCAACGAGGAGCGATTCGGAGAGTTTTTCCAGCAAAACCTAAGGCAAGTGGTGATCTTGCTCTAGTTTCTTTTTTTTCTTTTCCATATAATAGCCCCAAGCAGTCTCCCTTGATCTAGCTGTGTTACATCTCCTTTATAACTTCTAATTATACCTGCTTATAACTTGACATTTTACCAGCCATAAAATGGAATTTTTGTTGGCATGAAATTCCCTTTGTATTTTCCATTCTTACTTGCAATATAATGTGTTATGATCTGTTGGGATTCGCCCTTGTTCCTCGAAAGAACCATGAAAACTTGAATAATCTGTTGGAGGTTGTACACGATGTTGGCGGTGCCACCGGTGCGATGCTCTTTTAATTTAATACGTTCTGTTGGAGGTCGTACACGATGTTGGCGATGCCACCGGTGCGGTGCTCTGAGGGTCGTGACGATGTGTGATGGCATTATCCCTGCACGGCTTCTTTTTTTTTTCTGATGAGCTGATCAGTCTCTATAAATCTGAATAAGAGTAACATGATTAATAATTTGAAAGTTGATGGTACTTTTCTTTTGCTTATGGCGAGTTTTGTCATCGCCTGTGTTCTCACCTTTGTTTGGTGAGCATTTTCCGCTGATTTTTAGTTGTTCTGCTGTTTCCTTTTCTGCTGATGATTAGATACTTCTGTTGTTTCTTTTCCTGTTGATTATTAGCTGCTAGCTTTGTCATCACTGACCCTTGCAGCTTCTGTTTCCCTCCGGTCTCGCGGAGGTTTGCTTACTTTCTTGTTTTCTGCACCACTTGTACTTGCTTCTGAGGTGTTCTTTCTTTGAATGCCTCAGGTTCTGGGCAGTAGCAGGTGTTAGTGCGGAGCTTCTTTAGTTGCCGTCTTCTGACTCTCTTGAGGTAGAGTACTCTGTGGACTTGTCGGCCCATGGGTTCGTGTCAGGTGTTGACGCCCGTGGTGCCGTTTGGTTAGATTTTTGTTTCACTGCTGTTGTTACTTGTTGTTTACTTTGAACAATTGTTCTGGAATAATTAGATGCGGGTTGGCTTTATAGCCCCTTGCTTAGATATGCTAAGGCATTTGGAGCATTGTGCATCATGATTTGAAATGGTAATCTCACTACTTTTTGCGCGCGATAAATCTATTTTTATATATAGTAAATACACACATTCGATCTTGCATGGTGCACCTCACTAGGTCTTCATGTTCACCTAGGCCACTAAGTAATTAAATCAAGTATTTTTTCGCTGCGTAAAACTATATTTTAAAAGCGTGGACTAGTTGATCCACCAAGCCGAGGGACGCGGCTTGTTAATTTTTTCTGCATAAATTTTATTTGAATCTCTTTGAGTTAATAATAATATTGCTTGAACTGCGAAGAAGGATGAATTGCCTTAACGTCAGTAGGCGTCCCCTACGTGACGTGGCATCATAACGCGTAGTTTTCCCTACTCTGATAGCATTTTAAATGTTGGGAAAATGCGGGTTGTGACATATGGTCCCGCGTGCGCTAGAAGAGTTGCGTATCCAGTTAGACGAATTATTGCAATGTGGATTTATTAGGCCAAGTTCTTCACCCTGGGGTGCTCCAGTGTTGTTTGTGAAAAAGAAAGATGGTTCTATGAGGTTGTGCATAGACTATAGGGAGTTGAATAAGGTAACCATCAAGTACAGATATCCGTTGCCGCGAATCGATGATCTGCTTGATCAGTTGCGTGGTAGTTCAGTGTTTTCAAAGATTGATCTTCGATCAGGTTGCCATCAGTTGAGGATCCGTGAGTCAGACGTCCCTCAAACTGCCTTTCATTCCCGTTATGGTCATTTTGAATTTTTGGTAATGTCATTTGGTTTGACAAATGCACCCTCTGCATTTATGGACATGATGAACCGTGTGTTCAAAGATTTTCTGGATCATTTCTGTAGTAGTTTTCATCGACGATGTGTTGGTATATTCCAGAAGTGCTGAGGAGCATGCTATGCATTTGCGCTTAGTATTATCTACTCTAAGAGAGCACAAGTTGTATGCGAAGCTGAGTAAGTGTGAGTTCTGGCTTCCTCAGGTGTCCTTTTTAGGTCATGTAGTGAATTAGGATGTAATTACTGTAGACCGAGCAAAGATTTCTGCCGTGTTGGATTGGAAGATGCCTAAAATGCCTAAGGAGATAAGGAGTTTCTTAGGGTTGGCAGGTTACTATAGGAGGTTTGTTCAAGTATTCTCGGTGCTATCAGCACCTCTGACTAAGCTTACCCAGAAGAATGCAGCTTTTGTGTGGAGTGATTCCTGTGAAGAGGCCTTCCAGGAATTAAAGAGGCGTTTGTGCAGTGCTCCTGTCTTGGCCTTGCCGATCGAGGGAGTAGAGTTTGCGGTTTATATAGACGCATCTCACATTGGACTTGGATGTGTTTTGATGCAGGAAGTAAAGGTGATTGCTTATGGGTCAAGACAACTGAAAGTCCATGAAAGGAATTACTCTACGCATGACTTAGAATTTGCGGCAGTGATTTATGCCTTAAAGCTTTGGAGACATCTTCTTTATGGAGTGTCATGCAAGATTTTTACGGATCACAAGAGTCTGAAGTATGTCTTCACCCAGAAAGAACTGAATTTGCGCCAACGTAGATGGTTGGAGTATGTTGCGGATTATGAAGTTGACATCCTCTATCATCTGGGAAAGGCTAATGTGGTGGCCGATGCCCTGAGTAGAAAGACCGCTCATGTCTTCAACCTTTCCATGCATTCCTTAGTGGAGGAGTTTATGTTGATGGATATCTCAGTCGATAGTAGTACCACACCTTCGAGTTTAGGAGCTGAAGAGCCTTCTTGGATTACCCTTACGAGACTGCATCAGAAGGAAGATCCTGACTTGCAGCATCTCTGGAATAGGACTGAGAAAGGGGAATTACCAAATTTTTCAATTGATGATAATGATACCTTGAAGTATCGAGGTAGATATTGTATTCCCGTGTTGGAGGATAATCAAATAAAGATCTGTAGTGAGGCGCATGACTATAGTGTTTCCTATCATCCTGGTTCCACAAAGATGTATAAAGACCTGAAGCAGATTGTTTGGTGGTCAGGTATGAAGAAGGATATAGCTAAATTTGTCTCTGAATGTTTTACTTGCCAGCGCGTTAAGACAGATCATAGGAGGCCTGGAGGTAAACTGAACCCTTTGGATATTCCAAGCTGGAAGTGGGAGAGTATTTCAATATACTTCATTACTGGTTTACCGAGATCCCCCGGAGGACATGATTCAATATGGGTCATGGTTGACAGATTGACAAAGTGTGCTCACTTTGTGCCTTTTAAGATCGGCTATTCTATGGAGAAAATAACAGAACTTTATTTGGACGAAGTCATCAGATTTCATGGTGTGCCCGTGAGCATTGTGTCGGATCGGGATTCCAGGTATATGTCTCGTTTCTGGCGAAGTTTGCAGGGAGCTTTGGGCACTGACCTTAGATACTCTACCGCTTACCACCCTCAGACCAATGGTCAGACGGAGAGAGTGAATCAAAATTTGGAAGATATGATCAGGTGCTATATTTTGGATCATGGTGGAGCTTGGGATAAGCGTCTTGGGCTGATGGAATTTGCTTATAATAACAGTTATCATGAGAGTTTGCAAATGGCCCCCTTTGAGGCTATGTATGGGAGGCGTTGCCGAACTCCCTTGTTTTGGGTCGAGGTTCGTGAGAGTCCGTTGTTAGGCCCAGAGGCTTTGGAAGAGATGAATGTTGCCGTGACTCATATCCGCGAGAAGCTTCGCATTGCTCAGGAGCGATATGAGAAGTATGCTAATCAGAGAAGGGTGGATCTAGAGTTCGCTGTTGGGGACATGGTGTTCTTGAAGGTTTCTCCGATGTCGGGCGTTAAGAGATTTGGAAGGAACCACAAGCTGGATCTCCGGTATGTGGGACCTTTCCAGGTTGTTGAGTGCATCAGAGTGTCAGCTTATAGACTAGATTTGCCTGCTTCATTCCCAGATGTTCACGATGTGTTTCACGTGAGCCAGTTGAGGAAGTGTATGCGTAGTGACCGTCTTGTTCTCGATTTGGTGCCCCAATTGCAGCCCAATCTTTCCTATGTTGAAGAGACTATCCGAATTCTAGAGACTCAGGAGCGGGTGTTGTGGAAGAAGACGACCCCGATGGTTAAAGTTCTTTGGAGAAATCAGGGCGTCGAGAGCGCAACTTGGGAGATGGAGTCTGCCATGAGAGAGACTCATCCTGGTCTCTTCTCCTAGATTTTGGGTAAATCTTCCGTCTGGCAATCTTTGGATTTCAAGTTTCGGGACGAAACTTCCTTTTAGGGGGAGTGATTGTAACGCCCCTGGTTTTTCGTTAATTATTTGCGTGCCCGTTGTGACGTAATTTTGGCATAAGGGCATTACGTCAACTCGTCAAAATTAGTTTTGAGCTTTAACTTAGTTAATGTATTTAATTTATGTCGCGCGTGCGAGTTTTCGCGACATTTCGAGTTAAGGGGAAAACTCGGGGGTATTTTGAGTAATTATTGAGATTTCAGCTTCGGGAATTTTAATCTCGAGTTTGGCTCGTCGGAATTGAATTCTGACTTTGCCGTTGGATTCGTAGCGTCGATTTTCAGTTTGGGTGCGAATTTCATGTAAATCCGAGGTGATTTAGTCGCCCTTGTAGTTTAAATAGAATGAGAGAATTATTAATTTAATTAAATAAGGAATTAGGGTTTTATATAAATGCCAAAATTTCCAAAGAACCCTATTCTTCTTCTTCTCCAGAGAGCCGATCAAGATTTCGTGCGAGAGCGGGAGAGGCGTGATGGGAACTTCTTCCGGCCAGTGAATCGGGAGCTGTAGTGGTCGGAATCGTAATCTGAGAGTAGAATAGGAAAGCTCTCGGCGAGATCTTCGTTCTAGTGGTAGGAGTTTCCTATTTCTTGGGATTTTTGGAGTCAAGGTAGTGACCTAACTCCTCTTCTTAGCCCGGAAAGTTTCAGGTTTTTGTGCTTGGGTGAGTTCTTAGCCGATCCATAGCTTTTGGAGAGGAGAACTTCGAGTTTGGAAGGTTTAAGGCAAGTGGCAGTTTTTCCTTCTCCTTTGTTGTTGAAGTGTTGTTTTCTTGCTTGAGTTCTTATGACATTGTTTTACTCTTGATTTTGGAGTGTTACTTGGCTAGTTTAACTCTTGATCTCTCTTTTGATCTCACCCTAAATGTCTAAAATTTCCCCTAGAAAAATCTGTCTGCTGCCTAGAAAAGTCTGCCAGTACCCGAGAAATTTAAGTATATCTCGAGAAATCCTTGTATTTCTCGAGAAATCCTTGTATTACTCGAGAGATTCTTGTGTTCATTACTCGAGAATTCCCCTTTGCTTCTCGAGAAATTCTCTTTGTTTCTCGAGAAATCCAGCCATCTCTCGGGAAATCTCCTTTGGTTCTCGAGAAAACTCCTTGATCTCTCGAGAAATCACCTTTGTCTCTCGAGAAGTCCCTGCAGAAAAACTCGTTAATTTCTCAAGAAATCTTCTTTGTTTCTCGAGAAATCCCTGAAGACCTTCTTCCTGTTTTCTCGAGAAATGCCTTCTATTTCTCGAGAAATGCCTTCTATTTCTCGAGAAATGTCTTCTACTTCTCGAGAAATGCCAGTCCATTTCTAAGTCCTTGAGCTATGCCTCAGACTTCTTCTCTCTCTTGGAAATCTTGTGTCTTCTAAAGTGTACATGGATATTGCCGATGTCTGTACTGTGCCCTTGATCATGATTACCTCCTGCCTGAGTTCTTATACCTCCTGTGGTTATGCAAATTTCTGGGTTTCCTTTATGATCATTTTGAGAGGTGTTTCTTCTCATTTGTACCTTGTCCTTATGATCTTTCTGGCTTTGTTCCCCGGGCTAAGTCTCGCGTGGTAAGTAAAAATAATTAATGAGGACTATTGCCTTTTGCCTTGCACGGTGGCCATTCTAAGAGACATGAACATCAGGCTTGCTCTGTGGTCATGTGGGCCGTGTTTGGGGGGCAGTGTGGATTCTTTTATAGCCTTGCATGGTGGCCATTCTAAGGGGCATGAACAACAGGCTTGGCCTGTGGCCCCGTGGGCCGTGTTTGGGTGGCAGTGGATAAAGGACCACCACATGGTTTTGGGCTTCGGGTGGCAGAGGATAAAGGACCGCCCCCGTTAAATTGAGCTGATCAGTCTCATAATCAGAATTGACAAGATAAATGAACTTGCTTGTATTTCTAAAAGGTTTTGGTGCACTCGGTGCGTTGTTTAGCTCTATGCTTGGAGCATCTTTCTCTGTAAGTTTGGCTTGGGTTGGTATCCCTTATGCCTTGTTATTACCTTGTTTCACATGACTTTTATGTTTTTCTGCCGCTTGTGTTTTCCTTGCTGAGGCATTCTTTGTTTTATTTGAATGCCTCAGGTTCAGAGCTGTAGCAGTTAGAGGTGTAGTTCGGAGACCTTGGGAGTCGTAGCTGCTGTCTTACCCCGCTGCTGCGAGGTAGTGATAGCTAGTTTTCTTCTTGTGTTCACACATGCTAGTTGGAGCCAATGGGTTGGTGCCAGGTTGTTGACGCCCATTGTGTCTTTTTTGTTACATTGTAGCTTACTTGCTAGTTATTGCCACTACTTTTCGATCTCGTGTATCTTGCTCTCTGGGAATGATTTATGCCTAGGTGCATTATACTTATAAAATAATTTTCTTTCATCCTCATCGCATCTTTTATTGGTCAAATCCTTATATTTAAGTCACGTACAAGTATCTTCATACCCAATTTTAATCTAGATATGTGCATATCATTTCCTTTATGTCCAAACATCACGTGCATATAGGACCTTAATTGAACTAAACCAAGTATTTTTCCGCTGCAATTACGTATATATTTTCTTCTGTGGACTAGTTGATCCACGAACTAAGAGACACAGTTCTTAACCCAAACCTAGTAGGTGATTTCTAGTAATGAGTCTTCATGTAAACCTGTTTTGTAATGAATAAGAATTAGGTTCCCGCCTGAGCATCTGCAGTTGTCTCCTGCATGACGTGGCATCACGATGCGTATTTTCTCTACTCTGATATTCCTAATTGCTGAGAAAATGCGGGTTGTGACACTCAACATCTCTGGTCGAGCCGAACACAACCTGAGATGGAGGGGACTCAATATCTCTAGTCGAGTCAAACTCAACCTGAGATGGAGGGAACTGAACACTGCCCTAGAAC
Organism: Dactylorhiza incarnata; assembly: GCA_033032865.1. Classification (NCBI taxonomy): domain Eukaryota; kingdom Viridiplantae; phylum Streptophyta; class Magnoliopsida; order Asparagales; family Orchidaceae; genus Dactylorhiza; species Dactylorhiza incarnata. The sequence continues at coordinate 15,206,415 of JAWHQI010000017.1, forward strand.
AACTGAGGGTGGAGAACTTCAACACTTCCTAGGGGCTTAGCCAACCTGGAGGCGGAGGAACTCAACACCTTCCCAAACCAATTGGGTGCGGAGATCCGGTCCACGTCCTAGGAGCTTAGCTCACTTGGAGGCGGAGGAACTCAACACCTTCCCAAACTAACTGGGGGCGGAGAACCGATCCACATCCTAGGAGCTTAGCTCACCTGGAGGCAGAGGAACTCAACACCTTCCCAAACCAACTAGGGGCGGAGAACCGGTCCACGTCCTAGGAGCTTGGCTCACCTGGAGGCGGAGGGACTCAACACCTTCCCAAACCAACTGGGGCGGAGAACCGGTCCACGTCCTAGGAGTATAGCTCACCTGGATGCGAAGGAACTCAAAACCTTCCCAAACCAACTTGGGGCGGAGATCCGGTCCACGTCCTAGGATCTTAGCTCACTTGGAGGCGGAAGAACTCAACACCTTCCCAAACCAACTGGGGGTGGAGAACCGGTCCACGTCCTAGGAGCTTAGCTCACTTGGAGGCGTAGGAACTCAACACCTTCCCAAACCAACTGGGGGTGGAGAACCGGTCCACGTCCTAGGAGCTTAGCTCACTTGGAGGCGGAGGAACTCAACACCTTCCCAAACCAACTGGGGGAGGAGAACCAATCCAAGTCCTAGGAGCTTAGCTCACATGGAGGCGGAGGAACTCAACACCTCCCCGAGCCGGTTTCTCTTCCTGAAGCCTTAGCTGTAACGAGTCGACCCGATGAGCCTCCTAACTGTCGACATTACTGAGCCCGGTCAGTGGTCTCTAGTCAGGGTAATCAGCTCGCAGAAGGGACTCCCCCATCCTCCCTGGTGAGACGGAGGAATTCTCCCTACCTCCTCACTGGCGCAGCTGGTCCCAGGCGAGCTATTGAAGAGCACTATCGCTTGGAGGCACAAGCCTTCTTCCGAGGCTGGCCCCTTCCCTTGCCGACGTGATTGCTCTGTCTCCATCGAAGACAGCGAGGTGAGCACGATGTTGGTGGTGTCGAGCACTCGCCCTGAGGGGGGAGTGCGACCCGCAAGAGTTCCAGGATCGATTCTTGAACTCTTTGAAGTCACCCTTATTCACGTACTCGCTGGCAGGGGGCGAGTTCCCCAGCTCATTGGTTCCAGTCATGGAACTTGCTCAGATTTTTCTGAACTAGCTGCTTCCACGCTCACTGCACCAGAATGTTGAAACCAGAGAACCGGCTTCGACGTTCGCAACGGGTATGCAACTAACCCTTACTTCACCCGAGCTAGAACACGTGACCGATCACTAAGAGCCGAAGGACCTTGCACCTATGAAGACCTGAATATACCCCTTAAGCTGCAGCGAGGAGGTCCCACCACAAACCTGGAAGTTCAAGGATAGCTTCCCCTCCCAAGCCAATGTTGAGCCTGGGCACCTTGGAGGGCACTAAGGATCACCTCACCGTCAACCTTAACTGACAGGGGGGGGGGGTGTGGAATGCTTGATCTCAAGTCATACGCGAGGGAGAGGAGAGATCAACCCTTCCCGAGATGCCCATGGGGGTCTATTTATAGACTTCCCACAATTGGGTTGCGGATAGCCAAAAATCTGCTATCCGCAGCTCAACTACGAACCTGAACGACCAAAATAAGAGGGGGGGGGGGGGGGGGGGGGGGAGTGGGAGATGAGACGTCCACTCCCCCCTTGCCGAAGGCTAGAAAAGTGGACTGAGGTCCACCAACTGAACTGGGCGAGTGGACCATAGGTCCACTCGCCCAGTAGCTCGGGGCGAGTGGACCATAGGTCCACTCGCCCAGTAGCTCGGGGCGAGTGGACCATAGGTCCACTCGCCCCCCAACTCGGGAGAGTGGACCATTGGTCCACTCGCCCAGAGCCTTGGGCTAGTGGACCTATGGTCCACTCGCCCAACACATTGGGCGAGTGGACCATTGGTCCACTCGCCCAAAGCCTTGGGCGAGTGGACCCATGGTCCACTCGCCCAAGTTGGGAAGCCTCCCCCGGGTCTTTTTTCTTAGTTCGGTCAGTCTCGATTGTCTCCAACTAGTTGATCTACTATGCCACAGCTATTTTCTCTATTCCGATCTCAACTGCGTCGGGTCACCCCAGCTCGGCAAATGTGAGGGTTGTACAATGACCTTTGTTATGCTAAACATAAATTCTATGAAGGTGGCATTTTTATCCAAACTTTTCAGAGCAAAAACTATAAATTCAATCGATCCATCTCGATCAAGCGTATTTGTCAGTTCGAGTTTATTTGGATCTCCTATGAATGTCTGTCAACTTTGGTTCACGGAAATAGTAAAAACCCTCGATAGGCGGGTTAGGCGTATTCAAATCTTTATTGCGAAAGCCTGATCTCTATCTTGGCACATTCGAGTTGATCAGATGCGTATCGTGCCCCTAATTAATTTCGATAGAAGCGCGAAATTGTTCTTAATTCGATAGAGGGCTTAAGTGTAAATTTCCTCTATCATCCTTGGTTTTCTCTCCTTAGTAAAAGATGTCATGGACCGAAAAAATAGAGTGATTTTACTAGCACACCAAGAATGACTATGGGCAGCCAACGACTATACACAACCCAATTTTGCTATAACACAATGACAAGCTATGAGCACACCAAAATGCATGTTGAAGAAGAAGAAGAAGAGATGAAGTTAATGCTGTTATAAAATTTAGAGATTGTGTAGCTAAAGTGAATTTATATTATAAACAATTTTAATCTATGAAAATAGTTGGGGATTATCGAGGCTTTCCGTTGATGTAGGAAGATGATTGTGAGTCTTACTTTTCCAAAATAAATAAATAAATAAAAATTGCACGAGAAAAAGATGGAGCAGGGATATCGCCCTGTTGGAGAAAACCTCTTGATTTGATATATCAAGTTATAATAGGCAATTTAAGCATTGTATTATCATATGCATAAATATGAATTTTGTAGCTATAAATACATGACAGATTATTGTGATTAAGTAGTCAAAGCATTGCTAAAAAACTCAAGAACTCACAACGTTGAAAATTCTACAGATAGCATGTTAAGAGAAGATGTCAACGTACGTCGAGATATATGTAAGGAAGATGTCAACATACGTCGAGATATATATAAGGAAGAATTCGATGTACGAGAAGTATTATGCAGTGGACATGTCGACGTACTCTGAGTAGTCTTACTTTATGCTTTGATTATAAACTAACATCTGCAACAATGCATCAAGGTCTGTAAAACAGAAATCAAAGCTTCAATATATATATACTTATATACATTGAGACATTCTCTTCTCAACTCCATCTCAATGTACGTCTACTTATGTCCAAGAAGCTTTGTTTGCGCTCTGACTAGTAGTCAACACATGAAGATTGACAGCTATACTCCTTGTGTCGAGATCATTCTAAAGAGATATCAGAGCATACGTATAAAGGCATACACAGAAATATACTTACTATATGTACATATCTCAACATACATCGACATGATGTCAGAGTTAAAGAAGTTATGTGACGACTTCTATGGTGATCAATTTTGAATACATTTTTAACAAATTAAGGCAAGAACTCATTCCCGATTATAGCCGTTGAGATCTGAGTATGGAGGCTTTTTTATTTATGGATGAAGCCTATTTGGCAAGGAGTTGTTTTTCATTTTACTATAAATATTTATGAAGCAGGCTGTTGATAGGCATGGTGTTATATGTTTTTCTCTCTCTCAACTTTCTCTTCTTCTTCCTCCTCTCTTCTTCTCTACAGGATTTGATTGAAGAATTGCAGTTGTCAAGGATTATCTTCTCTCGATCCAAAGTCTGTTCATCAATAAGAAATCATGAGAGGCTTCATCTAATACAATTCCTCAATAGATTCAACCTTCTGCATATTGAATCTGATCTCTCAAGAGGAATCGACATCAAGCTCTTTCTACTATTGAATAATATACTCATTGCTGACAAAAGAGTCAAGTCCTCAGGAATCTGTTGAAGAAGAACAACTCTACTGATTATATCTCCTTATACAACCTTCTGAAAGAGTACTTCAAATCTCTCTTAAAAAGATTCAGTGGTGGTTTGATCCTCCTTATCGAAAGGATCAGATAGTGGTTATCAGTTCATGCTTATCAAAAGGATCTTAGAGTGGTTTTGAATCAACCTTATCAAAAGGCTCTCTGATTGTTTTAATCCACCTTATCAAAAGGATTCTTGTTTGTCTTAGCCTCCTTATCAAAAGGCTTTATTGGTTTGAGATACCTTATCAAAAAATCTTATGTTTTATTGAATCTCCTTATAAGAAGATTCAGCTGTAATTGGTTCTATGAGTTCGTATCAAAAGACTCATGACTATCTATAGTGGATTAGGGGATGTACCTAAATTTGTGGAATCTCTATAAATTTTTTTGTTCCTTCTGGATTGCATTGTTATTTGTTTTTTTTACTCTTTACTTTTTGCCGCATATAAGTTAATAAACAAAATAATCTACTAATGTGGTGTGAATGATTAAAGTTGAAAAGAAATTTTAAATATTCTATTCATTCCCCCTTTAGAGTAATTCTTAGCATTCCATCTTACCTTTCGATTGGTATCAGATGAAGGTTCATCGTAAAAAAAGGCTAATACCTTGATCAAGATCCAAGGATATTAATAATTACTTATATAATTTCTAATTTTAATCATGAGCTCTACACAGAATAGAGACTATGCATCCACAAAACCTCCTATCTATAATTTAGAAAATTTTACTTTATGGAATCTATGATAAAATTATATAAGAACTCAATAGATGAAGACATTTTTGAATATATTATAGCAGGTCCATTTAGTCTTACCCAGACTGATGAAGAAGGAAAACCTATGCAGATAGCAAAAGTTGTTCTAACAGAAAAAAAGGCAAGGGCATATGATGCCAAATCCATGAATATTTTGGTATCAATAATGTCAGACGACATATTCCAGAAGGTGGTTGATTATCAATTAGCAAAAGAGATATGAGATTCACTGACAAGTTTAGTTGAAGGAAGTTCTGATGAGAGGAAGGATAGGAAGCCCTCATTGATCACACAATATGAGAACTTCAAGAAGAATCTTCAAGAATCTGCGACTGACATGTACTCTAGGTTCAGCCTTATAGTCAATAAACTAAAGGGACTGGAAATGGAAATCTCTGTGACAGAGATTAATGACAAACTTCTGATGTGCTTCCCAAGTACATGTCATGCAATGATCTGGGCCATAAGAGAGGCAAAATGTCAAAAGGAGATCACCACACATGTTCTTTTTGGCAAGCTCAAATCATATAAGCTACTTCTTAAAACAAGAGCAGAAGGAGAAGTAAAGGAGAAAACTTCCTCGATCTCCAAAGAGAAGTCCATATCTGTTGAAACCGATTTCTCGGTCTCTTGTGGAGCTCGGGGCCCTCACCGAAATGAGGGGCAGCTAGCCCTTACTGATCCCTCGGAGAAGACAGACGGAAAACTAAGAAAATGACTAAGACCTTAGTCGTAGTGAGGAGGTACCTCCACTAACCCGGAAGATCGTTGAGCGCTTCCCCTCCCAAGCCAAAGCTGAGACTTGGGCACCTTGGAGAGCTCTGGAAATGCTAACCAAAGAAAGCCTAAGGAGAGGGATGCTGAAGTGAAGTCCTCTCCAAAGGTGCCCTTAAGGTCCTATTTATAGATTTTCTGGTCCGGCCTGCAAATAGCAGGATTCCGCCTTTTGATTTTATTATCCGCACCCCAAATGGGTCTGCTAACAGCTGAACTCCGCTGTTTGGGTAGGCTAATGATAGGCCAACAGGGATAAAGAGGTAATTTGGTCGATCCCTGCGACTCTGGGAGAAATCTGGCTCGCCAGTCTTCTCGCGATCTTTCGGCGGGTTTCTGGCTCGCTCGCCTCCTTGCGAGCATTCGGCGAGCCTCTGGCTCGCTCGCCTCCTTGCCAGTTGGCCTTGAGTGTTGAAACCAAGACTTGCGAACAAGTCTTAGTCTCTGTGGAGTTCGGGCTCTCAACAAGTTGAGGGGTGACCTCACACTTACTCCTCTCAAGGGAGAACTCTAGGCTAGAGGCTAAGGAACTAAGAACAAGGCCAAGGGCTTAGCGAGGAGGTCCCACCACACACCCGGAAGATCGTTGAGCGCTTCCCCTCCCGAGCCAATGCTAAACTTGGGCACCTTTGGAGGCTCTCTTGGCCGGCCAAAATCTCAGAGCCGACCCTTTCCTCTCAATAGGTGCACCTCCCTGGATCTATGCAAAGCCTTTCTCGCCCGGTCGACCAATGTCGTACTCCCACCTAACAATTTTACTATACGCAAACCAAATGGGGCTGCCAACAGCGTGACTCCGCTGTTCCGGGAGACTATTAGCGGACTCTCAGGGGTTTCCAAGTAAATTTCCCTCTGGACCCCCACTTGACTACGTTAGAAAAGATAAACAAAAAACATGCGTCACAGATTATAGGAATATGAATTCCATACTTCGGCACGCAGACCGGCAATATAAATAAATAAGGCCTTCTCGGGCCGGCACAATCTTGGGCTTAAACTCGCTATTTCCCGCTTTGTTCTGCAACACCTGTACGCCAACGTCCTGCCCAGCGGTGGCAAGCTGAACATCGATCAGCTACAACGGGCCGGAGCCTATCGACCCCACCCCTTTTTTGGGGTGGCAATATTTCGCCCCTGCAAGCAAGTAGTATGCAACTTCCTCGGAGTCTTCTCCGGGAATCCCAGAACATCACCAATCCGGATTGACATATCCGGATGGGCTTCACACAGCATGCATAAGTCCGTACTCGCGCTTCCGGACGCTAATGCAATTACAAGCAGGGATGTACACATCGACCCGTCGGAGAGCTCCCTTCCTCCCCCCATTGGTGGAGAGGGGCTTCCATGCAATCATGATAAATTAGGGCTTCACCTGCCCGAGGAGAAATTTCGTTACCCTTGAAGCGTGCTTTGGAACCATGGAGAACGTTCAAGACGGCTGCCCTCTTTGTAGATCCGGCCTCCACTCGACGCTTCGAGTCGCTAAACGACGCTCCAAGCTTACGCCAGAGTTTTCTCTTCCTCCAAGCGGCGCACACCGTCGTAACTTGCAGTCTCCCCTTGCAGCAGCCCTACAGAGAGCCCAAAAGAGTGGGAGAGGAGAGGGATCGACCTCCCTTTGCAAAAATGTGAGAGGGGCTCGGATCTTCCTCCCGGCCGACGAGAGAGTGGGACGTGAGAGGGGCTCAGATCTTCCTCCAGGTCGACGAGAGAGTGGGAGGTGAGAGGGGCTCAGATCTTCCTCCAGGCCGACGAGAGATTGGGAGGTGAGAGGGGCTCAGATCTTCCTCCAGGCCGACGAGAGATTGGGAGGTGAGAGGGGCTCGGATTTTCCTCCAGGCCGACGAGAGATTGGGAGGTGAGAGGGGCTCGGGGAGGCTCCTCTTTGCTCCAGGCGGCGAAGGGAGAGGGAGATCGGGAGGTTGCGGCGACTCCACGCCAACCGAGAGCAAGAGTGAGAGAGATCGGGGGGGGGGGGGGGGGAGAGGGGGCTCGGCCTGGTGTCGGGCCGACGGGAAGGAGGGCGACGGGGTCGGGGCTCCTCCTTTTGCTCACGGCCGACGGGAGGGGGAAGAGCGACGGGGAGCGGGAGGCGCACCTGCTGCCCTAGACGTGCGATAAGAAGAAAAAGGGGGGAGGGCTCGGGTACTGCGGCTGGGGAGGAATAAGTAGGGGGTTTTAGTTTTATGTTTTATAAAAACCCTAGCCAAAACTGGCTATCCGTAGACCACTCCTCTAAACGCACACCAAAACCCGCTAACCGCACCCCGATCAATGCTAGCGCATCACAAGACACCTCGGCTCCCAACTATCTGGGGAGGGTCACACCTGATGGGTATGGGGTTGTACACAATCCCCGCTCTTTGCGAGCATGCCCCACGCTTGGAAAGAAATGTCCAACCCCAAGTATCCGGCGGGTGGGAGCCGACCCGAAAAAAAAATGGGTATATAATCATATGAATGATGATTCTTCTCTTTTTGTACTCATATTTGTCCTGATGCGATAACATTTCCCTTTGTTGGCTTTAAATGATCAATTTGGTTGTCAACAACCTTGGTTATACACTATGCCTTCTTTTTTATGGTAGAAACATTATGCTCTTCATGTTCTCAAAATGTCATGCAACTTAATGTCTATTAACAAGCAAACTCATAATTTAGATTGAAGTTATTTTTACTGTTGCATATTGTGTTATTCAGGAATGGGCCTCAGGGATGATTAACAATGCTGAGGAAAAGAATGCTCACCATTATCTATAATGATTACATAAACAATCATGCATTGACAATTTAGAATGAGTCTGATTTTGTTTCTAAAACTAATCAAATAATGTTGTGCCATTGTAGGATTCGTTATCTTAAGCTTCTGTTTTCAAAACTATTCTTAAAGAACTTCGATTGTCAGTGAAAACTATCAATTTAACAAGCATAACTGATCTCTTATATGTTAAATCCTTATATTGAATCTCATCCTGTCTCAAACTGTCATCCGAGAGGTTTACCCGCTCTGCCGGTTAGATGAGAGTCCGAACAGCGGAACCATCACGGAGCCGAAACCAAAGAGCCTCCACGAGAGGTCAACCTGCCATTCCAAAGAACTTGTCACCTTGCCAGCCTCTCCAGAGATCAACCTGAACCCCCTGTCTAGTGAGAGCCCTGGAGCGAATCGATCTGGGGCATTCCAGCATAAAAACTTGTCACCTTGCCAGCCTCTCCAGAGATCAACCTGAACCCCCCGTCTAGTGAGAGCCCGGGAGCGTAATCGATCTGGGGCATTCCAACATAAACACTTGTCAACTTGCCAGTCTCTCCAGAGATCAACCAGAACCCCCCGTCTAGTGAGAGCCCGTGAGCGGAATCGATCTGGGGCATTCCAGCATAAAAACTTGTCACCTCGCCAGCCTCTCCAGAGATCAACCAGAACCCCCCGTCTAGTGAGAGCCCAGGAGCGGAATCGATCTGGGGCATTCCAGCATAAGAACTTGTCACCTTGCCAGCCTCTCCAGAGATCAACCAGAAACCCCAGTCTAGTGAGAGCCCGGGAGCGGAATCGATCTAGGGCATTCCAGCATAAAAACTTGTCACCTCGCCAGCCTCTCCATAGATCAACCAGAACCCCCAGTCTAGTGAGAGCCCGGGAGCGGAATCGATCTGGGGCATTCCAGCATAAAAACTTGTCACCTTGCCAGCCTCTCCAGAGATCAACCTGAACCCCTTGTCTAATGAGAGCCCGGGAGCGGAATCGATCTGGGGCATTCCAGCATAAAAACTTGTCACCTTGCCAGCCTCTCCAGAGATCAACCAGAACCCCCCGTCTAGTGAAAGCCCGGGAGCGGAATCGATCTGGGGCATTCCAGCACCAAAGAACCTGCCACCTGCTCAGAAAAGACCTCAGAATATATGCATGGATAATAAAACGCACAATAAGTTGGTTACAAAAATTTTCACGGATAGAATATTTTCAAGTCGTCCCCACTCCTGGCTCGGCCGAGAGGTAACCCTTCCACATCCCGGGGGTGATACCCTCCCGACTTGAGCACTTCACTTACAACGTAAGGCCCCTCCCAGTTGGGCTCTTGTCTACCTATAGCAGCTTCTCCCCCTGCCACATCTACCTTCTTCAGGACCAAGCCCCCCTTTTCGATCTGCTTTACCTGGACGTGGTGATCAAAATACTTGGCCATCCGCCTCTTGATTTCCTCCTGGCGAATGATGGCCAGGTCCCGGAGCTCCATGTTAATATCCTCACCTGGTGATGAAATGGTATAAAGTATGATTCTCCCTCACGAACGTGGCATCCGCATAGACACGATTTCTTAGATGGATAATGGTGATTTTATACATTGTTTGAGCGGAAAGATATCCTAGAAACACACTTAATAGCCCTGCGATTCAATTTCTCCATATTAGGACTATGATAATGAACAAAAGGACAACTAAAACTTCTAAGGTAGACATCTGGTTGCATCCTCATAGGACATCTAAAACCCAAAATTCTAGATGGAAGGTCATTTGTAAGATGAGTAGTAATGATGGCTTCCCCAGTATGATTTAGACACATGAAAGTAGAAAGTCAGTCTGGGAAATAATCTTTAATACCTGAACTTTGTATTTTACTACCAAAATGACTTTAGAGCATAACAATTTGTAAGAATCATACTAACAAAAAATATTTAGGTTTAAGGAAAATCGAAGTGACCCTGATGCTACTATCACTAAATGATACAAACCAACGAGGTCCACTTACATTTGAGTATTAAATGATCCCCAAATGTCTCTAAATTAAATGAAACGGGGTAAATCTTATTTTATTGCCAATAGAAAATGTAATATGTTTATACAATTATACTTAACATGCTCACACACAACAATAACAACACTCAAGCCTTTATCCCACTATAGTGGGGTTTGCTACATGGATCCTTTGTCGCCATTGTGTCCTATCTCTAGTCATAACCTCACTAATGCTTAAGTGCATCGTGTATTGTCGTATAGTTTCATTCCAAGTCTTTATTGGTCTACCCCTCACTCGTTTATCATGCGAGGCCTAACTGGTGCCTCTAATGGTCCCCTTTACACATGATCGAAACATCTTAATAGAACTTCTCACATCTTCGTGTGGGTGTCAGCGCATGACCCTGGTCGTCACTTAGTTCCCCTTCTCTATCCATGACGTTCGCTTGAGAGTTTCTTGTGTTGGTCACTCTCCACGCTCACCGCACCATATGTTGAAACCAAGACTTGCGAACAAGTCTTAGTCTCTGTGGAGTTCGGGCCCTCAACAAGTTGAGGGGTGACCTCACACTTACTCCTCTCAAGGGAGGACTCTAGGCTAGAGGCTAAGGAACTAAGAACAAGGCCAAGGGCTTAGCGAGGAGGTCCCACCACACACCCGGAAGATTGTTGAGCGCTTCCCCTCCCGAGCCAATGCTAAACTTGGGCACCTTTGGAGGCTCTCTTGGCCGGCCAAAATCTCAGAGCCGACCCTTTCCTCTCAATAGGTGCACCTCCCTGGATCTATGCAAAGCCTTTCTAGCCCGGTCGACCAATGTCGTACTCCCACCTAACAATTTTACTATACGCAGACCAAATGGGGCTTCCAACAGCGTGACTCCGCTGTTCCGGGAGACTATTAGCGGACTATCAGGGGTTTCCAAGTAAATTTCCCTCTGGACCCCCCACTTGACTACGTTAGAAAAGATAAACAAAAAACACTCGTCACAGATTACAAGAATATGAATTCCATACTTCGGCACGCAGGCCGACAATATAAATAAATAAGGCCTTCTCGGGCCGGCACAACCTTGGGCTTAAACCCACTATTTCCCGCTTTGTTCTGCAACACCTGTACGCCAACGTCCTGCCCAGCGGTGGCAAGCTGAACATCGATCAGCTACAACGGGCCGGAGCCTATCGACCCCACCCCTTTTTTGGGGTGGCAATATTTCGCCCCTGCAAGCAAGTAGTATGCAACTTCCTCGGAGTCTTCTCCGGGAACCCCAGAACATCACCAATCCGGATTGACATATCCGGATGGGCTTCACACAATATGCCTAAGTCCGTACTCGCGCTTCCGGACGCTAATGCAATTACAAGCGGGGATGTACACATCGACCCGTCGGAGAGCTCCCTTCCTCCCCCCATTGGTGGAGAGGGGCTTCCATGCAATCATGATAAATTAGGGCTTCACCTGCCCGAGGAGAAATTTCGTTACCCTTGAAGCGTGCTTTGGAACCATGGAGAACGTTCAAGACGGCTGCCCTCTTTCAGATCCGGCCTCCACTCGATGCTTCGAGTCGCTAAACGACGCTCCAAGCTTACGCCGGAGTTTTCTCTTCCTCCAAGCGGCGCACACTGTCGCAACTTGCAGTCTCCCCTTGCAGCAGCCCTACAGAGAGCCCAAAAGAGAGGGAGAGGAGAGGGATCGGCCTCCCTTTGCAAAAATGTGAGAGGGGCTCGGATCTTCCTCCCGGCCGACGAGAGATTGGGAGGTGAGAGGGGCTCGGATCTTCCTCCAAGCCGACGAGAGAGTGGGAGGTGAGAGGGGCTCAGATCTTCCTCCAGGCCGACGAGAGATTGGGAGGTGAGAGGGGCTCGGATCTTCCTCCAGGCCGACGAGAGATTGGGAGGTGAGAGGGGCTCTGATCTTCCTCCAGGCCGACGAGAGATTGGGAGGTGAGAGGGGCTCGGGGCGGCTCCTCTTTGCTCCAGGCGGCGAAGGGAGAGGGAGATCGGGAGGTTGCGGCGACTCCACGCCAACCGAGAGCAAGAGTGAGAGAGATCGGGGGGGGGGGGGGTGGGGGTGAGGGGGCTCATCCCGGTGTCGGGCCGACGGGAAGGAGGGCGACGGGGTCGGGGCTCCTCCTTTTGCTCACGGCCGACGGGACGGGGAAGAGCGACTGGGAGCGGGAGGCGCACCTGCTGCCCTAGACGTGCGATAAGAAGAAAAAGGGGGGAGGGATCGGGTCCTGCGGCTGGGGAGGAATAAGGAGGGGGTTTTAGTTTTAGGTTTTATAAAAACCCTAGCCAAAACTGGCTATCCGCATACCACTCCTCTAAACGCACACCAAAACCCGCTAAACGCACCCCGATCAATGCTAGCCCATCACAAGACACCTCGGCTCCCAACTATCTGGGGAGGGTCACACCCGACGGGTATGGGGTTGTACATTGAGGATCTGGCTCGGGGGAACTGGACTCGCGCCTCTTCCCTCGGGCGACCTTTGACAATTCTGGTCCGCTTTCCCCCTTTTGACGAATGGCCTGCGAAGACCTCGTCTGTACCCCTGCCCCACTCGCACTCTTGTCTCGCTCGCCTTCTTGCGAGCAACCTGGCTCGTTTCGCTTTTGTTTGCCCATCCCCTAGGCGAATATCGGGGTTGTACACAATCCCCGCTCTTCGCTAGGCTATTTAGGCTCGCGAAGAATCATCCAACCCTTGATATTCGCCGGCCCCTCGGTGACATGGCGAGAATCTTTCGGTGGGTCCCATGCCCACCACTATAAATACCACTCTCCCTGGCCGTCATTCGAACTTTTCATTTTTCTCTATCTTTTCTTACTTGCCGCGGGGCCCAACGCGATGTTGAAAAAGGACGAGATGTTGTCCCGCCTAAAGGCTTCGCAAGCGGTCCAGAAGGGGAAGACCGCTGTCATCGCCTCCTGGAATTCTCCGCGACGCTCTCCGCCTCCTCCTTCCCTAAGGACGGCAAAGGCCATTCGGCGCGCGGCTGGTGGGGTAGGGTCTTCCTCTTCGCCGCACTCTCCGGATGATGGGCGCGCCTCGCAGGTATTATCGCCAAGCTCGCTTATTTGATGTTCTTCCTTTTCGTCCTTATTTATCATGTTCGCAAAATGATCCTCCGGATGGGAGCGAATCGGGAAGGCCAAACACGGAGATCCATCTCCCCTCTACGGGTGGGGGTGACGCTCTTCTTGCGGATACGAGGGTCGTTGGTCGACAGGACTCGCCTTCGCAACGAGGTGAGCGGCTTACCTCGTTTTCCCTCACGTTCCTTGACTCGCTAAATCGTGCTTACTTTTTCATGCAGTGTCCTCTCTCGCGGCCCCAGAGGATCAAGTTCCTCCTCCGGCGAACTCGCCCATCATGCCGAATCAGACTATCCCAACTCCTGGATTCGGCTTACTGGGTCATAGGAGCCCAGGAGGGACGTTGATTGCCGGGTCTGGACCTGGCTCCAGACCCGCGCTCGCCTCCGGTCTGGGTAAGGCCCTCACTCCTGCCTTTGTTGAAGCATTCCGAGGCCAGCCGGGCACCTCCCGCCAGCGGCCCAGTACTCGAATTCCCCCACTAGGTTAGGCTGTCGCCATTGAGTGTTGTTTTTCACTTTGTCGCTGATTCCTACTTCATAGGTAACCCGTCGACCCCTCTCTCCAAGTCAGAGTCTGGAGCGCTGGAGATATCTCCACCCCCCTCGCCGAGCCATGTTGCTGACTTTCTGGGGGATCCCGGCGATCCAGTGCGAATGAAGAGGCGGGTCACAGAGATATTCCAGAAGCATACCACCCTGCTGAGGGATCTACACGAGCAGAATCGGCTGGACCGGCTCGCCAATGAAGAAAGGTTCACCGCGATGGAGGACGTGAACGCGCGCGTTCTCGCTGAGATACGGCCGACCGATCATGGCGACGCGACCTCCCCCAGGATGTACATTGCTCGCATCGATGATTACATGCGACTGACGAGCCAGGCGAATCGGTCACTCCGCGAGTATCACTACCCGCGAGTCCCCCTCGCTCTGGTGTCCGGGGTCGTGGTCGCTGGAAATGGCTACGATACTGAGGACCCTAGTACTGCTTTTTATTATTTTTCTTTCCCCCTCCTCTTCGATAGGAGGTGCTGTGAACAATTTTTATGAATTTGTAATAATGATACTTTGACTCGCTTGCGAGCCCTTTATTCTTTTTTCTGATCTCTTCATTCGCCCTACCTGGCTCGCTCTTGCGTGGATTGTGTTTGTGTTTCCATTACTCGTACTCGCGTACTATCCCTGCTTGTTTTATGATTTATTATTTAGCGCTAGCTCGCCAATGGGAGAACGCTTCGACAGGGTGTCGACTCGCCGAGAGCGACTGGGATCCTTAGAGGCGGAAGAGTACCGCGCGAATCCGCTATCCGCAGATACCGACGTTTCGGCTTCTTCCCGCCTTTTTATTTCTATAAATAGCCGACCTTTTTTTCCTTTCAACCACCACATTTACTGTTACTTCCTCGCGCTCTCTCTCCTTCGGTTTCTCTCGCAGATCTAGCTCATCCTCGCGACCTTTGTGATTCCGCGGATCCCAGACACCATGGTCGGCGAGGCGGAAGCTGAGGGGCGATCCAAGTGTGCCAGGGCCTTCCTTGACGACATCTTCTATTGCGCCAACCTTACGAAGGAGGAGTACCAGGCCGCCGCCGACCAGTTCATCCACTCTGGTTTCGTGGCTCGCTGCCCTACCGATAGGGATACCATCAGCGACCCACACCCGGACGAGCTCGTGATTCCCGTTGCCCACTTCGAAAACGGGTTGCGACTCCCACTCTGGCCGGAAGTGCGCCAGGTATATTTATTTCTCACCCCTTGTATTCCTGACTTGCTTTGCGAATGGCGCTTAAACTTTACCGACCTTTCCAGGTGCTCAAGTATTTCGGCGTTCTGCCGAGCCAACTAACGCCGAACGCGATCTCCGTGGTGGTCGCGTTCTCCAGTTATCTCAGGGCGGAGAGGATCGAGTTCAGCCTACTCGTCTTCCGCAAGGTCTTTTCATTCCGCACGTATAGGGACGGGACGGCTCACTTCGCGAGCCAGCATGTCACCGTCTGCGAGACGGTGAATAAATCTCATTACTGGACGCAGAAGTTTGTCCTGGTGAAGGGTCCCTTTTGCAACGTCTCCTACACCCCTACCCAGCGAGACGAGGCTGCCTACCGCCCTCCGACCTCGCTAGGGGGTTGTGATGCGGCCCTGTACCAATTCCTGAAAGGGAAAAACTTCGAGGTCGCCTTCCTCCGAGAGCGAGTGGACCTCCTGCCACCCGTCCTTCCGGGAGAAGGTTTGACTCGCACTCGTCAACTTCCTTACTCCCTCCTCCTTCGATCGTCTAATGTTCCCCATTATCTTTGCAGGAGAACGCGAACTCCCCCTCAATCCACCTCATGCGCCTCCCTCTTCCCTTACCTCCGGCTCGCTTGCGCACGTGGCCGCCGAGGCCTGCCGCGACGTCCCAAGTTCTTCGTCAGGAAGGAAGCGCCCTCCCCCCAACGCCGGCCTGTCTCGCAGGGTGCGGTGAAGAAGACCAAGAAGGCTCCCTCGGCTACCAAGGAGAAGGAGGTCGTGGACCTGTCTGAGCCCGATCTCCCCTCTCCTTCTGCTGCGGATCAGGAGCTCGCCAAAGAGGGGGGCGAGCCAGGGGAGACGGCCGCCAGGCCCAAGCCGTCGAGCCATACTAACTTCGGGCTCGGCATGAAGCTGGTGGATGCAGTCGGCGAACCGGTGCTCGCGTGGGACCCTGACCAGAACAAGGTTGCCTGCTCCTCTCTGCTCCCTTCCTGGGTAGAGGACGGCAAGGCCGGGGGTGAGGCGTTCGCCCTCGCCTTTGGCCTCTACGGTCGCGAGGATGCCTCCCTCTTTTGGTCCTTCATGCCGAGGGAATCGTGTATGAGGCGATGCGAGCCCAATTCCGAGCGATGGAGCTAACCCACATGGTGGGTTGCCGGTACCTCACGGCGGATAGGGAGATCAAGGAGCTCAATGTCGAGCTCCAGAAGTCCGCGGATGAATTCACGGAGCTTAAGGGGAAAGAGTCCTTGTCAGAGGGCCTCCTCGCCAGTCTTCAAGGCGGACTGGTACGTAGTGCTCTGCGGAAGTCTTTTTCAGTTCAGCTTCGTTCTCTTCTTACTAACCCGCCCTTTGCAGGATGCCGAGTCCGTCAGTCAGCTTCACGCGCGGATTGCTGACTTGGAGTTGGAGAACACTTGCCTCAAGGCCCAGGTCCACGACCTGACCTCGGCGGTGCTACCTCCCCCTCCTCCGCGAGCTGGGACTTGCGGTCAGTTGCGGGAAGAGAAGGAAGCCGACCGCAAGAGGTCGATGGAGATCGCGGAGCTCGTCCTCGACATTCTCAAGGGAGCGGGAATGATCATTCCTGATGCCATGGAGTTCACCGCGGAGGAAGTCATTCCCGACTTGTTCGCGCCCATCTCTGAGGCGGAGGGTCGAGAGAGCGATTGAAGAGCCGCCTGGCGAGCCGCCTTGATTTTTCTTTTTGTTGATAATGTAAAAGTTTTCCTTTCTTTTTGTTTCTGGCGAGATCGCCGCTGAATTGTAATCTTTTGTGGGGAATGAAAGGGAATGTTTTATCAATCTTTTCCTGTATTATCGTTTTATTTACGATTCGCACGCGATCTTTTCTATTGCGCCCACGCGGCCCTAATTTTCTTATGTTCGTGTCTGTAGATCTTCGTTCGGCGTTCGCGCTCGCCTCTCTTTTATTGGCAGCTTTTCCTCGTTGCGTTGTGTCCAGGTCGCTCTCGCCTACCTTTCTTCTGCGGCGTTGTTAGGACTTAGGTTGTAGGGCCTTATCTCTGTTCGGGACGTTCCTCGCTGGAGAGCCTTACGGGAGGGGTCTACATTAGCCTGTCTTGTTCGCACTCGCCTCTTGCGAGCCCCCACCGCTATCCGCGGGTCGCCGTGAGAACAGACTCCTCCCGGCTCACCTTCCTTATTCGCTTCGCTATCGTTCGCGAGTGACCTTGCGAGCCGCCGGCTCTATTGCCATGCCGCGAATGACTCTCGTGTGCGAGCGGACCTCCGGTCTCGCCTCGCCCGGGTCTTGGGGTCGCTTGCGAGCCAAATCTCCTGTCATGAGTATCTTGTTTACCTGCCCGAACAACTTGTGACTTTGCCAGCCTCTCCAGAGATCAACCTGAACCCCCCGTCTAGTGAGAGCCCGGGAGCGGAATCGATCTGGGGCATTCCAGCACCAATACTTGTCACCTTGCCAGCCTCTCCAGAGATCACCCCGAACCCCCCGTCTAATGAGAGCCCGGGAGCGGAATCGATCTAGGGCATTCCAACACCAATACTTGTCACCTTGCCAGCCTCTCCAGAGATCAACCTGAACCCCCCGTCTAGTGAGAGCCCGGGAGCGGAATCGATCTGGGTCATTCCAGCACCAGTACTTGTCACCTTGCCAGCCTCTCCAGAGATCAACCTGAACCCCCCGTCTAGTGAGAGCCCGAGAGCGGAATCGATCTGGGGCATTCCAGCACTAGTACTTGTCACCTTGCCAGCCTCTCCAGAGATCAACCTGAACCCAACGTCTAATGAGAGCACGGGAGCGGAATCGATCTGGGGCATTCCAGCACCAATACTTGTCACTTTGCCAGCCTCCCCAGAGATCAACCTGAACCCCCCGTCTAGTGAGAGCCCGGGAGTGGAATCGATCTTGGGCATTTCAGCACCAATACTTGTCACCTTGCCAGCCTCTCCAGAGATCAACCTGAACCCGCCGTCTAATGAGAGCCCGGGAGCGGAATCGATCTGGGCATTCCAGCACCAATACTTGTCACCTTGCCAGCCTATCCAGAGATCAACTTGAACCCCCCGTCTAATGAGAGCCCGGGAGCGGAATCGATCTGGGGCATTCCAGCACCAATACTTATCACCTTGCCAGCCTCTCCAGAGATCAACCTGAACCCCCCGTCTAATGAGAGCCCGGGAGCGGAATCGATCTGGGGCATTCCAGCACCAATACTTGTCACCTTGCCAGCCTCTCCAGAGATCAACCTGAACCCCCCGTCTAATGAGAGCCCGGGAGCCGAATCGATCTGGGGCATTCCAGCACAAACTTATCACCTTGCCAGCCTTCACATGGTAGCTATAACTATCAAGTGAGACAAAACATTCAGCTAACATCATGATAAAAGTTTCAAGGATAGAATCGTTTCAAATCGTCTCCGCTTCTTGCTCGGTCGAGGGGCACCCCTTCCACATCTCGGAGGTGATACCCCCTGACTTGAGCACCTCGCTTACAATGTACGGACCCTCCCAATTAGGGTTGAGCTTACCTACCGCGGCCCCTCTCCCGGCCGCGTGGACCTTCTTCAAGACCAGGTCCCCTTCTTGAAAGTGTTTTACTCGGATGTGCTTGTCAAAATATCGGGGCATACGCCACTTGATTTCCTCCTGCCTGATGGTGGCCTGGTCCCGGAGTTCCTCCACCGGATCTAAGGATAGCCTTTGTTCTTCATCGTTTTCCACCATCCATTCTTCATCCCCTTCACCTGCGGCGATCACCCTGGGGGTCTTTACTTCGAACTCAATGGGAAGGACTGCTTCGGACCCATGAGAAAGTTTGAACGGGGTCTCTCCGGTGGCGGTGTTGGGAGTAGTCCTCAGGGCCCATAGAACGGATGGTAGTTGTTCTACCCAGTTCCCTCGGAGGTTCTCCACCTTCTTCTTCAGTAGGTTGACGATAACTTTATTTGCCGCTTCCACCTGGCCGTTGCTTCTTGGGTGGTGAACCAATGCGAATCTGAGGTCAATGCCAAGCTGGGTGCAGAAGCTAACGAATTCCTCGCTAGCAAATTCCGGCCCATTGTCCGTCACTATAGCCAGGGGGAGGCCGTGCCTGCAAATTATTTCTCCCCATACAAAATTCCTCACAACTTGAGATGTTACCTTGGCGAGCGCCTTCACTTCTACCCATTTGGAGAAATAGTCGATCATGACCAGCAAGAACCTCCTTTGGCCGCTAGCTTGAGGGAAAGGGCCAACTAGGTCCAACCCCCATATGGCGAAGGGCCAGGGAGCAGTGATGGTTCAGAGTCTCTGGGCTGGGAGGAGTTGGAGTGGAGCATAGAGCTGGCACTTCGAACACCTCCTTGCGAATTCTGCCGCATCCTTGCCAAGGGTGGGCCAGAAATAGCCTTGTCTCAACACCCTCCCTTCCAGAGTTCGGCTCCCGGAGTGACTTCCACACTCCCCGGAGTGAATTTCTTCTAGGACTCTTGGAACCTCCTCCTCTGAAACACAACGGGCCAGGAGTCCCGAGAGAGTCTTCCTGTACAGCCCTCCTGCATGCAAAGAGTAATAAGCTGACTTATACCTGAAGCGTCGCCTGTCTATGTCCCCTTCTGGGAATTTCCCTGATGATAGGAAAGAGATGAAGGGTTCCATCCACGAGACCCGCTGATCCACCTCCATCAGTTCCCCTTCCTCGATGGAGGGCCGGAAGAGTTCTAAAACCGTCCCTCCTGCTCGAGGACCGAACTTGGATAAGAGGTCCGCCGGGGTGCTTTCTTCCCTCGGCACATGTTTGATGGAGAACGTGTGGAACTGCCCGATGACTCCCTTGACCTTCTGCAAGTACCGCAGGAGGGTCGGGTCCTTTGCCTCAAACTCTCCCTTGACTTGGCATGCTACCACCATGGAGTCCGTCGAGACCTCCACATCTTGCACTCCCAGTTCTTGAGCTAACCGCAGGCCCGCTATCACTGCCTCATACTCTGCCTGGTTGTTGGTAATTGGAAAATGGATGTTCAAGGCTTGTTCGATCTTTGTCCCTTGGGGACTCACTAGGATGATTCCCCCTCCATAAAAGTGCTTCCCCGAGGCACCATCCACCAACACCCTCCATGCCACTGGAGGAGGCAGTTCATGTTCTCCCACCTCGGTCGTATATTCGGCCATGAAGTCGGCCACTGCTTGGGCCTTGATTGACGTTCTGGGTACGAACGTAATATTGAACTCGCTCAGCTCCACGGACCACTTTGCCAATCTTCCCGAGTGCTCCACCCCTTCCATGACTTTGCGAAGTGGGTGATCTGTTACTAATTTGATTGAATGTGCCTGGAAGTAGGGCCAGAGTCTCCGAGCTGCCACCACCAACGCAAAAGCCAACTTCTCCAAGATTGGGTACCGGAGCTCTGCCTTTTTCAGTACTCGGCTGACATAGTAGATAGGGAACTGCTGTCTTCCTTCCTCTCTGATCAATACAGAACTTACCGCTTCAAGTCCCACTCACAGGTATAGGGATAGGTCTTCTCCTGACCTCGGCCCTTGAAGTAGGGGGGTTTGGGTGAGCTGCTTTTTCAAGGCTTGGAAGGCTCCCTCGCATTCCGGAGTCCATTCAAATTTTTCGTTGCCTCTTAGCGCCTTAAAGAAGTGCGCACATCTCTCTCCCGCCTTGGAGAGGAACCTGCTGAGTCCAGCCAGTTTCCCGGTGAGGCTCTAAACCTCCTTTGGGTTTCTCGGCGACCCCAACTCCATTATTGCCTTGACCTTGTCTAGGTTAGGCTCCACCCCCGCTGGGGTGAGCAAGTGTCCTAGAAACTTCCCTCGGCTAGCCCCGAAGACACACTTCAAGGGGTTGAGTTTCATCTTATACTTCCGCAGGGTCCCGAACGACTCCTCAAGGTCTCGGAGGTGAGACCCGAGGTCCCGGCTCTTTACCATGAGGTCATCGACATAGACCTCCAAGTTCCTTCCCCTTTGTTCTCGAAAGACCCGATCAATCATCCTTTGATAAGTGGCACCTGCATTCTTGAGCCCAAAGGGCATCATCTTATAACAGTAGCATCCGTCCCCCGTGATAAAAGAGACATCTTTGATATCCGGGGGGGGGGGGGTGCATGCAGATTTGATGGTAACCTGAAAAAGCATCTAAGAAAGACATTACGGAAAAACCCACGGCTGAGTCATCCAACACGTCGATTCGGGGCAGGGGGTAGCAATCTTTCGGGCATGATTTATTAAGAAGTGAAAAGTCGATACACATACGTCGCTTACCTTCTCCCTTCTTTACCATGACTACATTGGAGACCCAGCCTGGATACTGGATCTCCGATACAAAACCTGCTTGTATGAGCTTTTTCACCTCCTCGCGGATTGGTCCCTCCAGCTTGTCCGCCGTGGCCCTTTTCTTCTGCCGGATGGAGCGGGTGCCGGGGTCGAGGTTGAGGCGGTGGCAAGCCACATCCGCATCGATCCCGAGCATCTCCGCGACGCTCCAAGCGAAGACGTCCACGTTCTTCTGTACGCAGGCCAGGATCTCGGCCTGCTCCTCCGAACTGAGCTCTCCGCTGACTCGGACCTTTTCCACCACCCCAAGCTGAGTAGTTACTTCAAGCTCCACGACCTCGTCTATGGCCTCCAGCCTAGACTGCTCTCCCCAAGCATTCTCCTTCTCTCCACCGCAAGCGAGTGCTTGGGATCCTTCCTCCGTCTCTGCTTCTCCTATCATCAGTAATTCTTCCGCCCCTCCTTCCCGGGCACTATCCCCTTTCCCCTCTTCTTCTCCTCTCTCCACCCTGGGACTCTCAGCGACCCCTTCCTGGGCCTGAACTCCATCTTCCTCTATCCTCTCCTCGACTCCACTCTCTCCTCCGGCTCCTGCCGCTTCCTCCATCACTTTATCGAACCCTTCCGCTTCTCCCATCCAGGCGATGGTGTTGACAGCCGTCACATATCACTGTCTTGCAAATTTTGGGTCTCCCCGGACCCGGACCTGGATTCCTCCCGCGTTGAACTTGAGGCATTGGTGGAAAGTGGAAGGGACGCACCGAAACGCACTGATGAGAGGCCGTACGAAAATGGCATTGTAGCTGCTCGGGGCATCCACTATCACGAAGCGGCAGTTCCGGGACTGCCCTCCGAGAGTCACATGGAGTCCCACTCCACCCTATACCTCCTTCCTCTCTCCCGAAAAACCAAATAAGGGACCATCCGAGGCCAACACCCTCCGGTCCTCCACCTTCATCTCGTCAAACGCCTTCTTGAAGACCACATTGACCGAACTCCCATTGTCGACTAGAATCCGCGAGACGGTGAAGTTCTCGATGGCGGTCTGGATGACCAGCGCATCGCAAAACAGGTCTTCATAGCTTGGCATGTCCTTCTGGGAGAAAGTAATTTTCTCCGCTGGGGGTGGAGCAGTGGATGTGGAGGCCACGCTCCGCCGATAGATGGTATGGAGGCTAGCCTTTCGGGTCTCCTCCACCCCTACTCCCCCATGGATCACTCCGATCCCTCCTCTGCTCCCTACATCAACTCTGTCTTCACACCTTTCTTCCTCCTCCCCTCGAGGCTCGACCTCTTCAATTCTCACTTGTTGCGGTTGCCTTGGCGCGGGTACTCGGCCCCTTTTTGTTTCTAGGAACTCTGGGCAGGTGGTCATCGCGTGACCTTCCTCATCGTGAAAGTCACAATACGGCAGCGCCACCTCCCCTGCTTCACCTTCCGCCACCCTATTCCTCCTCCTTCTTCCTCCCCATGCTTCCTCTCTAGCCTCTTCTCTTCTTCCTCTTCCTCCTTTTCCCCGCCTGATTGCCATGGCTAGCTGAGGTGGGGGAGGCAACTGCCTCGGACCCTGCCTCCACCCCAACTGGTGGGGCCTTCCTTGTCCTCCGTATAGGTTACCCCTTCCCGGGCCGTAACCCCTTCCCTGACCTTGCATCCCTTCGGCATGTTGCCTCCACTCCCCCTCCGGGGCCTGGGCTCTTCCCTTCTTCTTACCTCCTGCTGCCTGACCTCCGACTCACTGAGCTTTGCTAGCCTCTTGGTGAGCTCCGGGTTGGCCTCCTCACTCTCAATATCCTCTGCCACCCTCTCCATCAACTCCTCGTAGGAGACGGGGGCTTTCCTCTTTAAAGCCATCTTAAAGAAACTTTCCCTCAGTCCGACCGTGACGGCGAGTTGGAGCGCAAACCCAGGCATCTCCTGAGTGAGTAGCACTTCTTCCTGGAACCGATCCGCGTACCGAGCCAACGACTCTTTTGGATCCTACTTCACTTTGAAGAGGGACTCGGCGTCCTTCTTCCTTTTCTTAGCGGTTGAGAATCGCAACAAGAAGCTCCGACGCAAATCCTCGAAGGCGTAGATCGACCCTGTAGGGAGTTGATGGAACCAGTCCCTGGCCTTTTCCTTAAGGGTGTCGGCGAAGAGCCGACAATTGAAAGCATCCGACATCGGCCTGATGGAGACCGAGTCCTCGAAAGACTGGAGATGTTGGACGGGGTCATCCCTGCCGTTGTAGTACACCCTGTCCCACTCTTCGAATCCTGCCGGAATAGGTGCGGAAAGTACCAACTCACAGAAGGGGCTCCCCCTTCTGCCACCCTGTCTCGCTCCATGCGACCCCCAAGCTCTCTCGCCAGACTCGGGCTCGCGGGAATTGCGCTCGCGGGATCGGTACTCGCCTGAACCGCTCCCACAGTCGCCATGCCATCCGGGCGCGCGCTCGCCTGCGCAGAGCTCGCCGGCACAGAGCTCGCCGGCATAGAGCTCGCCGGACTGGCGAACAGCACTCGCCCTACCATGTCTTGAACTGAGCTTCCTGCGACTTCCTTTCCGGCCCTCCCCCCGGGGTGTTCTCGCCAACCGCTGCTGGGGGAAGGGTCGTCTGAGGTGCTGGGGTCGCGAACTCGCTTCGCATCGCCGCGACCGCGAGCCCGAAGGTGTCAAGCACCTCCCTCCTGAAGTCCGCGAACATCCTCGGTGTCACCACCTGCGGTGGCTCGCTGAACCCCTCGCCTTGATCCTCGCCTCCTGTCATGCCTGCTCCTTGGAACTTTCTTGGACCAGCCACACTCCACGCTCACCGCACCAAAATGTTGAAACCGATTTCTCGGTCTCTTGTGGAGCTCGGGGCCCTCACCGAAATGAGGGGAAGCTAGCCCTTACTGATCCCTCGGAGAAGACAGACGGAAAACTAAGAAAATGACTATGACCTTAGTCGCAGCGAGGAGGTCCCTCCACTAACCCGGAAGATCGTTGAGCGCTTCCCCTCTCAAGCCAAAGCTAAGACTTGGGCACCTTGGAGAGCTCTGGAAATGCTAACCAAAGAAAGCCTAAGGAGAGGGAAGCTTAAGTGAAGTCGTCTCCAAAGGTGCCCTTAAGGTCCTATTTATAGATTTTCTGGTCCGACCTGCAAATAGCAGGATTCCGCCTTTTGATTTTATTATACGCACCCAAATGGGTCTGCTAACAGCTGAACTCCGCTGTTTGGGTAGGCTAATGACAGGCCAACGGGGATAAAGAGGTAATTTGGTCGATCCCTGCGACTCTGGGAGAAATCTGGCTCGCCAGTCTTCTCGCGATCTTTCGGCGAGTTTCTGGCTTGCTCGCCTCCTTGCGAGCATTCGGCGAGCCTCTGGCTCGCTCGCCTCTGGCTCGCTCGCCTCCTTGCCAGTTTGCCTTGAGGCTCTGGCTCGGGGGAACTGGACTCACGCCTCTTCCCTCGGGCGACCTTTGACAGACCTGGTTCGCTTTCCCCCTTTTGATGAATGGCCTGCGAAGACCTCGTCTGTACCCCTGCCCCACTCGCACTCTTGTCTTGCTCGCCTTCTTGCGAGCAACCTGGCTCGCTTTGCTTTTGTTTGCCCATCCCCTAGGCGAATATCGGGGTTGTACAATATCACTCAAGGTTGTTGATGAAAAAAACCAGACTATGGATGATGAGTTGATGAGTCTTCTAGCTAGAAGATTTAAGAAGTGGATCAAGGATGAAGAATTTAGGAAGAAGGAGAGGAAGAGCTCAAGGACGAGGTATGAAAAAACTCTAGTTAAGGATATTATCTATTTTTCATGCAGGAAACCTAGGCACATGGCACCAGAATGTCCAGATCAAGCAAATGACAATTTCTAAAAAGGAGAAGGATCATAAAAAGTATTATGATCTTAAGAAAAAGAATGAAAAGAAGGGCAAATAATTTATTGCAGAGACTTTGAGTGATATTGAAGAGAACTCATATAGCTCAGATGAGGATGAGAGCAAAGCAGAAGAAGTCTGCATGATGGCTCAAGAGTTAATTGAAAAGTAAGATGATCTTTTTGAAGAAGATAATGAGGTAACTTATTTTGAAATTTTGATTTTTCCTCTTAAGAGTTTAGAATAGCATTCAAAGACTTCTGTCAAGAACAATTAGTTGCAGAAAGTCAAACAAAAAATTTTGAGAGAAGAAATTGATTCTGTAAAATTAGAAAATGAAGATCTAAATGTGTAACTTAATAAAGCTAAGCTATTTGATGATAACTTGAATGGGAGGAGACATCAGCTGAAGGCTATTTATAAAAACCTTTCGATAGATTCAAAAACCTAAGTCTAGGTACTGGCTCTCCCCATAAGACTGATTCTCCTAGCATACCAGTCTGAAAGAAAATTTATTAGTGCTAAAGGAAAAGAACCAGCAAATCTGCTAGCTGACATTCCTTCCACTTAAAAAGGTGGTAGAAAGAAAGTTCCTTATCAAGAGAACAATGTACAAATAAATTGTGTAAGGATAAATTCAGTTCCTCTAGAACAAAGAGGAATACTAGGAAAAGCCCATCAAACAACATAAGTCAAATTTGTCTCGACGTAAGTCGAGATATACATCTTTTACGCTGACTAGTAGTCGACGTATGGCCGATTCAATGCAGAATCATAAAATAGAGAAATTTCCTATAAGACCTCCCTTCTATTCTATTCATGATAGAAATGGAAATTTGTATAACAGATATGAATGCTTTTACTACTAAGATAAAACAGTATATGAAAGATTATTGGTATAATCAACCAACAACTTTCCATCCTAGGGGGTACAAGAATAGACCCTCATATTCCTTTGTCACCCCTATCATGGATCTATTTGAACTCATTGTTGTCCATAACATATAAGGTAAGTCATACTCATTAGTTATTATGAATGACTTTTCTAGACTCACTTGGGTGTTCATTCCGAGAACTAAGTCTGACACCTTCAAGATTCTCTCAAGCTTCATCAAACAAGTCCATAAACTGAATACTTCAGTTGTAATGATCAGAAGTGATCATATCATTGAGTTTGAGCATCATAGGATGTTTGAATTCTGTGAGAATGAAGGGATCAAGCATAGCTTCTCAGCTCCTAGAACTCCACCACAAAATGGAGCTGCTGAGAGAAAGAATGTAACCCTAATTGTATCAGAAAGAACATTATTAGCTGAGGTTAACTTAGGTATGTCATTTTAAACTAAGGTAGTTAACAAAACTAACTAAGTTCTGAACAGAAGTCTCATTCACAACAACTGAGTGTAAGACACATCATGAACTAAAGCATGCGAATGAAATGTAGGTTTGGTCCTAGCTCTTAGTTCTAAATTTTCTTTATTATTTTCTCTATTTTGATGTTTCAATTTACTTGTATAATACCATCATCTATTTTAGACATTATGGTGGCTAGGTATTCTTTATATCTGCTTAATCATCCTGCTGTATACTTAATCAAAACTATCACAAATTACTAAATGATACTCTTCAGTAAAAGAAAAGGCATGAAAAAATGGAATTAAAAATATGATAAATATTTTAAATAGTTAAAATAAAACAATTCTCATAAAACATTTAAGTTATCTTGCGCTCTGAAGGGTCTCAACGTATGTCGACAAGTGGTCTTAAAGTATGTAGAGGTTATCTCAGTATAAGAGAATTATTTAAGAATTATCTACGTTGAGATTATCTGAAAGCGTTGATATAAGGTCGTGTATTAGTCTCATGTATCAACTAGTCTTACTTATGCGTCGATACGTCGACTAATAAATGTAAAAACCTAGGTCAATTAAAACCTCCCCTACTCCTTAAAAACTCTTCATCTTCCCTTTCCACGATACCTCATAAGTTTCACTATAAAGTGGATCATTGTCTTTCTCTAACTTCATTTTCTAATTCTTCCCAGCTCCAACAATGTCATTCCTGAGTCACAAGGTTTCACAAATAAATATAGGATTCTGGCTCGACTATAACTCATTCTCACAATGTACATACCGATATATGCAAATACTGGTTCTTTTGAAGAAGAGTCACTTGAAGGAGTTAATCTTAATTTGTACGTGGAAGGTTGCTTAGGTTAGACGTGATTAAGTTCAGAAGTGATTACTTTGAAGAAGGATCTTACATCCAGGCTAGAGTTCGAGGAAAGGAGATTGCTATAGATGCAACCCTTATTTCCCAATCCTTTGAGATACCATCAGGGAGAAATCATACCAATATAATTAATGAGGAAGTATAGATAACGCTCATCCTGATGGGATATAAAGGGAAAAAGCCTCAAGAAGTTATGAAGTCCGATCTCCTAGAAAAATTTGTCTTCTTAGCAGATGTGGTTGGAAAGTTAATCATGTGTAAAATGGATACTCATACTATCATCACTGAGGTTCCGTTAAAATTGATGGCAACAATCGTACTGGATAAAGAATTCGATTGGGGAAAGGTTGTGTTGGATTGCATAATTGAGAAAATTGGATCATCCACAATTCACTTTGAGAGAATATTGAGTATCGTTCTATCACACTCTTTCTCATACCTACTTAGCTCACATAGGGAGTAATTACTAGCACAAAAGTGTCTTTCATACCCCAATCTTCTCATCGCCAGAAACAAAAATTCAGTTCATCAACACCTTCCTCTTCAATATGTATCTCCTCTCCATCACACTATGAAAATGTCGAACCCTCACTGAATATATCTCCACCAAAAACTCTAGTATCTCCAATGGTTTCACCCTCTCCAAAAGAGGAGGATAATGCATCTATACTGGAAGGAATCTAGTCCAGAATGAAGGAGTTGTATGCGCTTGTGGAAATGGGCTTCAAGGATCTCCAAAGCTGAATTGATGATCTGTTAAGGTTAGTTCGGTCACGCGATGGTGCACAAAAAAATGAAGGAGAAGGTGGCCGATGAAGATGGACAGGGAGAAGCAGTTGCTGCAAAGTAGAAGATGGAAGAACAAGACAGGGGAATTGATGAGGTGACAAGAAGAAGGCTAAGGAGCAAGGGGAAGGTGCATCTATCCAGGGGGAGCTGAAGGAGGCAGTAGAGAAGTTAAATTTTAGAATTTTAGGATGAACATGTCATAGATACAAATTTTAGACATATTATTTTGGTTT
Organism: Dactylorhiza incarnata; assembly: GCA_033032865.1. Taxonomy (NCBI): domain Eukaryota; kingdom Viridiplantae; phylum Streptophyta; class Magnoliopsida; order Asparagales; family Orchidaceae; genus Dactylorhiza; species Dactylorhiza incarnata. The sequence goes on from JAWHQI010000017.1 coordinate 15,234,851, forward strand.
ATAAATAATAATTTTTACTCTTCCGTCTTTAAACTGTATCTGCTATTTTTCTTATCACAAATCTAGAACTTCTTATGGTTAGGAATGTCTAATTACATACCATAGCTTGACTTGCCATTTTTATAGGATAACAACTTACTTATGGAATTAGGAGAACTTAAGCTTACCTAATTCAAATATATAATCTATAACCATGATTATAAACTATCGATTGGATTAACACTATAACCAAAAAGATGGAAATAATTAATTCTAAACATCATCAGAAAGAGAAACATTATACTAGTACATGATAATATATAAAATGGTGTTGTAGATACATGAATCTTGTTCATCTCGAAATGTCAAATCAGGATACCTAAAGAAAGGAATAAACAATTCCAGTCTTGTCAGAAAAAGGTGATTTTATAAGTTCCTGCTTTACTTTTTCTTCGTCTAACTCTCTTTACTACCGAAATCCCTATCTTTCATCCTACTCAAACCTATCAAGCCTAATGGCCGACAGACAAGTTCAAATCGACACTAGGTATGATCTTGATCTTGACATTTTTATGTAACATAGTGAAGGAAATAAGAACATTATCAATTTATTGAAAAACAGTAAGTTAGAATTATTTCTATCACTTTTTGCTTCCATATATCCTTTATAGCTGATTGAGTTTCATGAGAGTACTAGGATCTTTTTTGATAATCATATGAAACCCATTCTTCATGTTGTTGGTGTTATTCTTAATCCTGAAATGATTGACTCTACTTTTGAGTATGAAAGTAATGAGCATGAAGAACTTCTAACAAATGAAGAAAAAGACATGACTCTATTAGTTATGAGATTTTGTGGAAATAACACATAAAAAGTTGGTAGGGATGAAATAGGGGTGGAGTTTCAATTCTTAGAAGATATCTTAGGGATAATGGCGTTAGGAAAGTCTGTGTCATATAACTAGTTCTTTAGGGAATTACTACAAATAATGATGAGGGTTGTGTTGAAGAAGGGATGTAAATGTGGCTTACTAATCAATACAAAAATTGTGCATAGGTTAAGGAGTCCAAAAGATTATTATGGAAGTGTACTAAGCATGGTGCTGAGAAAATCATATCCTCATCTCTGTCATCGTGAAGTTTGTATTCCTCTAGAACAAAGAATAACATTAGACTTCTACTTTGAGGAGATGACATGAGAATCTGAAGAAGGGTTGAATTCAAGTGATGATTCATCTTTTACTGCAAAGATCCTTCCCAGAGGATGTCAATACTTCCTCCATAAATGAAGCATTGAGGGGGAGAATAATGCTAGTCTGGGAAGATAGCTGGTGGTTCCAGGGGGAGTTGTTAGATGAGGACATCTGATAACTTTGATAACTCTTAAGCTTCTGGTCAACTAACTATTTGATGGATCTGTAATTTAATTATTTTCTAACTATTTTCTCAAGCACTGTTCTGTAATATTAAGATAATACTGCAAGGTTGACTAACTGTTTGATGAATTTATGGATCTATACTGTGCTTTGTTCTATAACAGATTGCTTATCTAGTTCTTTCTCTCCTTCACTTTGCCAATATTAGTAATGCAAATTAATTCCTATCTATTACTTCTAATGAACATTCGAATTTCAAAATCTCAATTTGTGGTGGACATCAGGCATGTTCAAATACATTTTAATAGAGTTGTGATATATCAATGCTTCCTATAAATTATAATACTCTCAAAATCTTCTTTTAAGTAAGGCTACCATAAATTGATAGAGCTTTTGATAAATATTTCATATTCAATATTTCTCTCTTAAACAAAATTTGTTTTCTATAAACAATTATTTTATACCAAATAGGGGGAGATTGTTGAGAAAAATCTCTTGATTTGGTATATCAAGTTATAATAAGCAATTTAAGCCTTGTATTATGATATGCATAAAGACGAATTTTGTAGCTATGAATACATGACTGATTGTTGTGATTAAGAAGTAGTCAAAGCATTGCTAATGAACTTAAGAACTCTAAACGTTGACAACTCTACAAATAGCTTGTTAAGAGAAGCTGTCAATGTACGTCGAGATATATGTAAGGAAGATGTCAACGTACGTCGAGATATATATAAGGAAGAAGTCGACGTACGACAAGTATTATGTAGGGGGCATGTCGATGTACTATGAGTAGTTTTACTTTATGCTAAACTAACATCTGCAGTAATGCATCAAGGTATGTAAAATAGAATTCAAAGCTTCAATATATATGTATAGACATTCTCTTCTCAACTCCATCTCAATGCACGTCTACTTATGTCCAAAAAGCTTTGTTTGTGCTCTGACTAGTAGTCAACACATGAAGGTTGATAGCTATACTCCTTGTGTCGAGATCATTCTAAAGAGATATCAGAGCATAAGTATAAATGCATACAAAGAAATATACTTACTAAATGTATATATCTCATTTTACATCGACAGGATATCAGAGTTTAAGAAGTTATGCGACAACTTCTATGAAGATCAATTTTTAATACATTTTGAACAAATTATGGCAAGAACTCAGGTCCGATTATAGTCGTTGAGATTTTAGTATGGAAGGTTTTTATTTTTGGATGAAGCCGATTTGGCAAGGAGTTGTTTTTCATTTTACTATATATATTTATGAAGCAGGCTATTGACAAGCGTGGTGATATATGTTTATCTCTCTCTCTTTCTCTCTCTTGTATTTCTCTTCTTTTTCCTCCTCTTTTCTTCTCTACAAAATCCGATAGAAGAATTGCAGTCGTTAAACATTATCTTCTCCCGATCCAAAGACTGTTCATCAAGAAGAATCATGAGAGGTTTCATCTAATACAATTCCTCAATTGATTCAACCTTCTGCATATTAAATCTGATCTCTCATGAGGAATCAACAAGTTCTTTTTACTACTGAATAATCTACTCATTGCTGACAAAAGAGTCAAGTCCTTACGAACCTGTTGAAGAAGATCAACTCTACTAATTATATCTCCTCTTGCAACCTTCTGAAAGAGTTCTTAGAATCTCTCTTATAAGATATTAAGTAGTGGTTTGATACTCCTTATCAAAAGGATCAGATAGTGATTATTAAATCTTCCTTATCAAAAGGATCTGAGAGGGGTTTTGAGTCAACTTTATCAAAAGGCTCTCTGATTGGTTTTAATCCCCTTATCAAAAATATTTTTGTTCGGTTTAACCACCTTATCAAAAGGCTTGATTGGTTTGAGATACCACATCAAAATCTCTTGTGGTTCATTGAATCTCCTTATCAAAAGATTCAGTTGTATTTGGTTCTAAGAGCCTCCTTGTCAAAAGACTCAGCACTGTTTATAGTGGATAGCCTACCAAGGGGTATAAGAGGGGACGTACCCAAATTTGAGGAACCTCTATAAAATTCTTTGTGTCTTCTAGATTGCATAGTTCTTTGATGTTTTGTTTGTTTCTTTTGTTTAATCTTTACTTTATGTTGCATATAAATTAACGAACAAAATAAACTGTGGATGTACCGTGAATGATTAAAACTGGAAAAAAAATTATATACTATATTCACCCCATCTAGAGTAATTCTTAGTATCCTATCCCACCTTTCATGCCCACCACTTTTGCTCTCCATAAACCAGAGAAAGAAAATGAAAATCTTCATCGTCGGGGAGCTTAATCCAGAAGAATTATTCAAGATCCAATGTCCTGATTCTCCTCCATCTGCAGGGAAAAATATCCTCCAGGAATAGTCTCCTCTAGAAAAATTCTCCTGCAGGAAAAATCACGGAATCCAAAACTGAACCCACGTTCATCATCGCCACATCCATCACTTGCGGCATGAACACATGCATCTCTTGCTGATATGTTGCATATGATCTATTTTAGCGGGTTTTCCTGACATCCTCCTCCATGGAAACTCGGGCGGAACCATTAATGTGATCACCTCTGCCTGGCTTAAGCCTTGTAGGACATGTTGAGGTTGGCCTCACAACGGTTGGCGACAGGGAGGTGGATGAGGAGGTTGGAGATATTGTTAGTACCGAAGAACTTGTGAGAGGTGGCGAAGTGGCTCGCATCTTGGTCGTGGAAGAAGTAAGGGGTTAAGACGAAGCCTCGAATATGAAAAGAAAAGAAGAAAAGAAGAAAAAAGCGTCTCGCGAGAGGAGAGCCAACATCTAGCTGGGTTGTGCATTGTCGTAGGCAAAAAGGAAAAAAAAATAGGGTTTTAACAAGTTTTAGTCTATTTAATGGTGTCCATTTATTCATTATTGGTGTGCCCGTAACACCACTCTATAAAAATACATTTTCATTCTCCCGATAGTGAAAGAGTGAAAGGGTGCTTGCGGTTATAGTGGTGCCTTCTTCCTCATTATCTATGTAGGAGTGGATTTTCCCTCCTCCAGAGTATCAAGAATAGGGAAGTAAAGCCCATACATTTTTCATGCGACTGGCAGTTTCAACTATCGAGAACTTCCTCTCCTTGGGTTTTTCCCTTTGTTTATTCATTACAGAGCTGATAGAAATTGAGGGCAGTTGTAACATCATGCATATACAAACAATATAATATGGATCCTACTAGGTTTTTGTTAGGGGTTGTAACATCAAATGTGCGCAACTGAATATACAAGAACAACCCAAAAGAGACATATGGATCTTGCTAGAACCATGAATCAAGAAATTGCAGCAATAAAGAAATTACCTTTGCGGGATTGATTCAATACTCAATCGGATGCTCCAAGAAAAATTCTTCTAGAAATCAGAATCCTATTCCGAATTCTTCCTTTGTGCTTCCTTCGGCTCTGTCAAGAATGGACTGCTCGTCGGAGGAGTGAGTGTAGAAATAAGTCCACACCTCTATAAAAGTCCATACGAGCGAAGGAGAATTCTAAGCCTCTTGTCCAACAAGAGCTAGGTCGGAGAAGGAGAGCCCTCAACATTTCTACGGATTGCTAGATCTGACAAGGAGAGGCGATGACGGGTCTACAGGAACAGAAGCAATATCGACAGGAACCTTTCCTATCCGATCTCAAGAAGCAGCGACGGTACAGGGACAATCGGAATCACGATCTCCTTTGTTCGTCGCTCTCTGTTCCTACTCTATCGGGAGCGTTGTTAAAACCTAAAGTATTTATCCCTTTTATACTCACGAGTACAAAGCAGACAAAGGGTTCTCTATCCGCAGAACCAGAGTAAAATAGAACATACAATTTTCCGTCAGGTTCAGGAATTCGTCGAGACATCTCGACGAATTCGTCGAGACATTCTCGGCGAATTCGTCGAGACCGTTTCGACAAAACTATCGAGACAGTCTCGACGGATTCATCGAGACAACTCGATGAAACCAATCATTCGTCGAGACAGTCTCGACGAACTGAGTAGTGACAGTCTTTCGTCGAGACAGTCTCGACGAACTGAGCAATGACAGTCTTTCATCGAGACAGTCTCGACGAACTCATAGAGACATGTGACTCAAAGAATTCGTCGAGTCATCTAGACGAATTCATCAAGTCATCTCGATGAATTCGTCAAGACATTCTCGACGAATTCCCCGAGGCATTCTCGACGAATTACCTATTCGTCCATGAACCGAGACAATCTCGACGACATTGTTCACAAGTCGATATTCATAATATCGGCTTGTGATCCCGACAACAAGCTATCTATCACAACGACATTCACAATGTCATTTCGAAGTCTTCTCGACGATATTCATAATAGCGTCTTGTAGCCTTCTTCGACATGCTCCATACAATATTCACAACATCTAGGAGCAGTCTTCTCGAACCAACTATATTTCAAATAGTCATAGGATTGGTCCTATCACTCATATCCAATATGAGCAAGGCCAACACAATCCTTTCTCCAACTTCTCCAAACGCTCTTATGTGTGACCCTATAGGCTCATATCGCGTTGGCAGTAAGACTAACTGCTTGATTACTTCCGGATCAACGTAGAAACTCCAACAGTCTCCCACTTGCTCTAGAAGCTATCAACAAAATTCTCATAAATAATGAGCGACATATAGCAATGCATCATTGCTACCCAAGCAATAAGAGTTCATAACTCAAACAAGCATGTCCGTGACCATTATATCAGTGTTGTCATGTCCCTTTGTCCCTTACATCCGGATAGAACTAGAGACATGTACCGTGTCACCCTCATAATTGTTCAATCCAAGTTTCCTCATATAGAATAGACCTTATGAGAGTGGTAAGCTCATTATCACATATTGGCTCAACCCAGCATGGTCATGCTGTTGGGAAAAACTCCTTGGATTTAACTTAACAAATTATCTAAAGTGATTTTATCTCTTAGGTTTTAATTACCCATTGTATAGTGAGGGTAATTTGGTCATTAGATGTCTTAGGATATCTCACTCAACTTAGGGTGACAAGACCAGATCAAGACAAGCAGAATTTGAGTTGAGTTAACAATTGCGTTGAATGGTATTCGATGCAACTTCGACTTCATGTCGACGTAACTTAGACTAGAAGTCCAAGCAACTCAACATTCTGTCAAAGTAGATCAAGTCGATGCTACGTCAAAATGATATCAACGTAGAGGCCATGGACATGTCGAAGTATCATTAGAAGTCGACGCAGCTTCGACTTCAACTCAACGCAGAAGGAAGTATCTGTCAAAGAAATCTAAAGTCGACGCAACGTCAACTATAATTCGACGCAGCAGATGAAGTTCAAAGACAAGTCTTCAACTCGACGGTTCCGTCGATAAGTAATCAACGCAACGTCGACAACAGAGTTTAATCAGAGCAAGAATGAATTCGAAGCTTCTCTTACAAGAACTCAAAGGTGCGTCGATAAGAGATGAAGATAAATCGACGCAACGTCGAATACAGTCTGAAAAGGAAACCTTTTCAGCTTTCATTTTAGAACTCTCTCTCAAGGCCCACAATATTGAAGACCGTTCTACAACGACTCATTTATTGCCTAGAATAGAGAGGAGCAATAAAGAAGACAACACAAGCTTTCTTGGAAAGGATGAATACAGCTGGAGAACGGGTCGTGAACAAATGAGGAAAGGAAGAGAAATTGTACAGGCCAATACCTTTTCAGCACAACCTAAAAGAGGAAAGGCATTCAAAAATTAAAGGATGGATAATAAATAAGAAGAGAGCAGTGAGAATTATAGAGAATTCAACACATATTCTGCATCTTGTCGATTAGGGCTTCACCCTTCTTCTTCTTCCCCCCTAGAACCCTAAAAGACAGAAAACAAGAACTGCTCTCTCTCAGACCAGATAAACAAAAGGCTGCTCCTCATCAAATTTATACAGCAGCCAGATTTCAATAGAAGAAAGGAGATAGGATCTGAAGCTCATAACCCATGCAAATCATCTCTATCAAAAGCAGAGGTTCATCATTTGCAGATCCAAATAAGAGAAAACTGAAGCAGAAGGCTTTATCAAAATTCTGATAGCAGAATTCTTCTCATTACTTCTTCCTCCTCCTTCACCTTCTTTTTAACTGTAAAAGAGCTTTTAGAATCCCTCTTTCAAAGGATTCAGTGGTTCAAGATCTCCTTATCAAAATATATGTGGTTCAAGATCTCCTTATCAAAATATCTGTGGTTCAAGATCTCCTTATAAGAAGATCTGTGGTTCAAGATTTCCTTATCAAAAGATATTTGGTTCTAAGAGTCTCCTTATCAAAAGACTCAGGCACAGGTGGTGCATTCCTACCAGGTGGTAGAAGAGAGGAGTAACCACATTTTGGTGAACCTCTATACAATCCATTGTGTCAGTGTTGTGCTTTTCTGTGCTGTCCTATTTACTTTCTCAGCATTTACTTTCAACAATATTTATTCTGCCTGTGTTTTGTTTGTGAGCATAATACCTCAATAAGTTTTATTGACTGCACTGTTAGGATATAAATAAATTTAAATCTCTATTCACCCCCCTCTAGAGGATTCTCAGAGGCACACTGTGCACTTTCAATTGGTATCAGAGCGAGGTTGATCTTTAAAATGTTAACACCTTGATCAAAAAGACCTCCTACTCTTATTTCTTTATTACAAAAATATTTTATAAAGAAAATGAGTTCTAAGGATTATGCCTCAACAAGACCTCCAGTGTGTAACTTGAATAAGTTTACACTCTGGAAGGCCAGAATAAAACTTTACATGAATTCTATTGACGAAGACATCTTTGATGTCATTATTTCAGGTCCAACAAATACATACAAGAAAGATGCCAGTGGGACTTCAACTCAGGAACCTGTGCCCAGGGCAGAGTTGACTGAAATAGAGAAAAAGCAGAAGGCATGTGATGCCAAAGCTATGAAAATTCTGGTCTCCACAATGTCACATGACATTTTCCAGAAAGTTGTTGACTGTCAATCAACTAAAGAAATATGGGAGTTACTTTCCAGACTTGTAGAAGGAAGTGCTGATGAAAGAAAGGACAAGAAGCCCCTTCTCATATCCCAGTATGAGAACTTTCAGAAGAAAGCTGAAGAAACAGTTGCTGATATGTATGACAGATTCAACATTATCATTAATGAGCTCAGAGGCTTGGACAAGGAGATATCCTTGACTGAAATTAATGATAAAATCCTCATGTGCTTCCCTAGATCATGGGATTCAAGGATCTGGGCAATCAGAGAGTGCAGATGCCATAAAGAAATCCCTACTGAGGCTTTGCTAGGAAAGCTTAAGTCATATGAGATGCTTTTGAAGAACATGGCCGAATCAGAAGAAGGAGAGACCACTCCAGCTCCTATCCAAAGGAGCCTGACTTTGAAAGCCTCTGAAGGAGATCCATCCACTCCTGAAGATGAGATGTTCAGTCTCCTGAATAGGAGATTCAGAAAATGGGTCAAGACAGAAGACTCAAGGAGAAGAGAAATGGGCTCAAGGCCCAGATATGATAAAAATCCTAAGAAGGAGATTATCTGCTTCACTTGCAACAAACCAGGGCATATAGATCCTGAGTGCCCACAAGAACAAAGGGACAGAAGTAGCAACAAGGATGAAAAGAAGAAGTCTTTCAAAGGGAAAGACAAGAAAAAAGCCAAGAGTTTCATTGCTGAAACCTGGAGTGACTCTGAAGCAGAGTTAAGCTCCTCATCATCTGAAAGTGATGATGAAGCAGAAGCAGAAGCAGCCTGCATGATGGTACTAGGGATGTCATTAGATGATGAAGAGGAACATGTATTCTTGTTTGATGACTTTGATTTTAGCTCTGATGATTTTAAAACATCTTCAAAGAATTATGTAATGATTTCATTAAAATTCAAAAAGAATTAGAAGCAGATAAGGAAGAATTAGAAAACTTTAAGAAAGATGAACTCTATTCAACAAATAAAAACTTAAGAAATGAAATTAAGGAAAAAGAATCAGAGCTAATAGAAATAAGAAATGAAAATATAAAGTTAAAAGAAGAGTTAGCGAAGGCGAAAGCCTTTGATGACTCTCTCAATGGGAGGAGTCAAAAACTCAAAGACATCAAAAAAAATCTCTCCATGAGATTTAATCACCTAGGGTTAGGAGCAGAGCCATCCACTAGCACAGAAATCCCTAAGAAACCTGCCTAGAAAAATCCAGTTAGCTTCATTAGACCTAGTGACTATAAATCAGGTGAAGGGAGTGGAATAACTAAGGACAGTAATAATCCAACTAAAATAACTGCACCTAACAAAATAATTCAAAAGAATGAGAAGAAATTAATAGGCAAGAGTAATGTAGGAAAATTAAACAATCAAAAGGCAAAAGCCAAACATAGGATAATAAAACATTCTGCTAATCTCTTGTATTTAGATACATTCTATACTCACTTTGAGTATCAAAATAATAGGTTTGGGAAACCCATTCCTTATCATCCAAAAGGATATAGTGAAAGACCCTTCTATTCTTTTATTGAACCCTACAATGGTAAAAGCAAAGGGCCCAAGTTAACCTGGGTTCCTTCTAATGTTTGAATTGTTTGTGCAGGATTAGGTAGGGTCCCACTCAAAAGAGAATGGAGTGGGAAGAAAGATGTAGGTCATAAAGAAGGAACTAAATTCAACCAAGGGAGTGATTTCTTCTTTAAATCTTCCCTGTTGCTTACAGTTCATAAAATTAATATCATAAACTCTATTTTCAATAAATATAATTGCTGGGAAAAATAGCAATAATTTTCTAAGGAAATAGATCTGTTCATTCATAGGTGCGTCGAATAGAAGTCGACGTACCATCGACTTCTACTCGACGCTAGCATCAAGAAGCACTCAGAGTGGATAATTTGAATAGAATTCGATGCAGCGTCAAGTTCATATCGACGCATGCATCGACTTAATGGCCGCTGTCCAAAGACGAGGTCGCGTCGATTGAAAATCGACGTAACGTCGATAGGAATACGTCAAATTAAAGATTGCTGAACAATCACCAAGTTGTGTCGAATATTAATCGACGCAACGTCGATATAAACAGCGCGCGCTGTGTTGCTTTAGAAGTAGTCTCGACATATTTTTGCGTGCCAAATACTAATTTCTATCGACGGTGCATCGACCTAAACCTTAAGTTGCGATGAATCGTCTTCTTTTAAGCAACTTCAGTGTCGAATTCATTACGCTTTTGAATTTTCCTCTCCTTGCTCTCTTGCTCTCTTGTTCTCCAGCTCTCTCGTGCTCTTATATCTCTCTCTCTCTCTCTCTCTCTCTCTCTCTTTTCATTATGTGCAGGTACTTACAATCTAATGGCTCCACCCAAGATCAATTCTGGATTTGACATGGATGTGGATTCCTTCAATGCTGATGCCGAAAGTTTCAGGGCCATTCTAGGCCTTTTTCAGTCTGCTAGTCTAATCAAGCTTATCTTTACCAGGTGTAAGATTCTAGATGTAGAACTTACAGAATTCAAGGACAGTGTTTCTGTAACAGATGATGGGTCCCTTCAAGGGACAATTTCTGGACAGGATATTAGTATATCTGATTAAATTCTCTCTCAAACATTTAATCTACTCACTGGGAGTGACCCAGATGAATTGACAGGAGAAGAGACAAAGAATGTCTTGGAGATCATGTAGTTCAGGAAGGAGAAGCCAATAAATCTCAAGAAGATTGACGTGGCAGAAGAGTACAGGTTCTTAGCTGATATAGTTGGCAAGGTTTTGTTATGCAAGATATCAGCCCATGATGCCATTCCAAAGCAGCAGCTGCAGATCATGGGAATTCTGTTTCTTCAAAAGAAGATAAACTGGGGGAGATTGCTCCTGAAAATGATTGGGCACAAATATGCACACAAAGAAAATGCCTACATGAGAATCATGAGCCAAGTGCTCTTTCACCACTACCCCAGTGTGTGCAAATCCAAGGAAGTGCCCATTCCTCCTGAACAAAGGCTAAATATAGGTATCTTCTCTAAGTGGACCAGACAGATCTTGAAGCCTGGTCAAGCTCCAGCTTCACTTCCTCCCTCTCCAAGGGATAATATTCCTCCTCCTCCCTCTCCAACTCTACAGGACACTGTCCCAGACCTCCCTCAGGATGCTATTCCAGCACAACCATCTCCTCAGCAACATCAACAACAACAGGAAAACCTCCAATCCACCCAATCTACTGCAGTCCCTGAACCAACAGCCCACATTCCACTTCAACCACAGCAACAACCACAACAACAACAACCACTACTTTTAGACTCTCAGTCTGCTCCTCCACCACCACCACCATCAATCCATATCTCCCCTGAAACCTACCATGCACTCTCTCATATACCAGAAGACTTCCCACCATCACCTCCTCCATCTACCACACCTATCCCTCCAATTGACCTTGAGCAGGTCATCTCTAAGGCAGTTGGCTTGGCCTCCACTACATTTGCTTATCTAGCCACTCAAGCCAGAAAGTTTGACAGAAAATACTCCCAAATGGAGGCTGAACTGCTAGACTCCAAAAGATCCCTCCAGGGCCTCAAGGACTACATGTCTTCCTCCCTAGTGACTAAGGAGTTCTTAACCTCTCTTGTTAGCAAGGTTAAGAAGGGGGAGAATATTATGGAGGAAGAAAGGCTTGTCCTAGAGGTGAGTGGCCATAATAAGGGGAAAGATGATGAAGCTCCTAATATAGTGACCATCTTCCAAGGTCCAAAGGTCCAGGGGATCCATCTTCAGAACATCAAGAGGAGCAAGGAAAAGAAAAAGAGCCAGAGAATTAAGTGGAAACTGCTGCAAATAACCAGGGGAGCTCCCATCTACTCAGGGGGAGCCTATTCCAGATGTTCAAAGGAATCTGGAAGAAGAAATGACTGCTGTAGGTACTGTTGGAGCATGCTTTCCGCATCTCTTGGTTTGGCAATAACAAATCCTACTGTATTTGATCATACTTGTTTGTGCTTATAGTATGTAGGTTTCTTGCTTTCAAATCTCCATGGAAATGTGTGTTGTTGTTGCTACCGCATAGCGTTAGAACTACCGCTGGCGTTAACAACCGCTGAGAAGAAACCGCTGAGAAGGAAACTGCTGAGAACGGAACTGGCGTTCGACTAAATGAAAGCTCCGTTCGACGAACTGGCATTCGACGAACTGCATGCTCTACCACGGGGCTCGACAAACTGCATGCGCTACCGCGTAGCATTAGAACTAACGCTGGTGTTAACAACCGCTGAGAAGGAAAACCGCTGAGAACAAAATGGCGTTCGACGAACTGCATGCTCTACCGCGGCGCGCTAGAACTACCGCTGGCGCTAGTATTCGTTCGATGAACTGTAAGCTGCGCTCAACGAAATGCTTATCACTGCATTCGACGAAAATTCGATCGACGAATTATAAATCCCGTCCGATGAAAAGAGATGTGCTCTACCACGGAGCGTTAGCACTATCGCTGGCGTTAGAATATTTGGAAACATTTGATAGAAAGGAAACCGTAGAGAAAAAGGAATGTCGACGGGACGCTATTTTGGAAAGTACTATTGTGGCGCGTTAAGGCTAACACCCGGCGATAGCTTTTGGAAACATCCCGTCTGCAGTTGATTGAGGAGCAGATTTGGAAGGAGATATTGGCTGAAGGAAGGAAATCTCTCTAACGCGGGGCGTTAGAGGTGCCACGACGCTCTAGTGTTTGGCGCTCAGAAAGTTGCCTAATCGACCACGATCCATGTGCTTCATTGCCTAATGTGGATACCGCGGGGCAGTAGTACTACCGCAGGCAGTAGTGGCTGATTCTATAAAAAGACGCGCGCCTCCTCCGTTGCCGCTTGCTGTTACAAAAGGAATAAAAGCCATATATTCAGAGCACTCGGGAGAGCCTTCTCCAAGCAGCCCGAAGAACTCTGTCAACGTTCGTGAACGCAAAGAACTTGAAGACCAATCCGATCGCATCTACATCGATATCAAGTTCTTCTTTTGAGGGAGTTTCTTTTGTTTGTGTTTTGTTTCTTTCAAATTGTAACCTTCATATCTTTTGTTCAGTAGAGGAATTCGCCACACGACGACTAGGGCCTTGCGGGGACTAGGGGGAATTTGCCACATGGCGACTAGGTCTTGAGGGTATTAGGGAGGAATTCGCCACACGACGACTAGGTCTAGGGAGTAGATCTAGGGGGTGCTCGAGGCCTTTCTGGGGAGAGAGAGGCTAGAGCGGCTTGAGGCCTTATCTGGGGAGAGATAGGCTAAAACCAATGGCCCTTGGGAGAAGGGTCGGTATAGAAAACAAAAAGAATATTTTATATTTATCGCCCACGATTTCTAGCGTCATAAGAAATCAAGTTTTGTAATTTCTTATTTCAAGTTTAATAAAATCATGTCTCTTTTTTATATTACTTGATTTCTTCTTTGGTATGACTTTTCTCTAAAATAATTACAAGTGTTGTGAAATAAAGTAAAAAGTTTAAAACCCTTATTCACCCCCCCTCTAAGTGCGCCTACAGATCCAACAAGTGGTATCAGAGCCAGGTTATTCCAATTCGGCTTAACAATCGGAAATAATGGCGTCTCTTGATCATGATCTCGCTTCTACGAGTGGGGAAAATTTTAATGTAAATGAAAAAGGATTATCACCACCTTTATTTATGGGTAAAAATTATAAAGGGTGGAAAATATTAATGAAATTTTTTCTTAAGGCCTTAGATGAACAAGTTTGGAATATTACTATTGAAAAGCCATCTAGCATACTAACTAGAAATGAAATTGTTTTAAACGCAAAATCTATGAATAGTCTATTTTGTGCGTTAGACCAAAATATTTTCAAACTTATTTATACTTTACCTACCGCTTATGAGATTTGGATGTTTCTTGAAAGAATTTATGATTCTCCTTCTACAGGTATGGAACAATCGCAAGAACTGGAGAATATGTAAGCTTGCATAAGTCCTCAAGATTGCTCCTCTCATGACGGATCCATGAAGTGCATATCAAATGAAAGAGAAGAAGAAATACTATCTTCGGAAGAGGAGTTCTAAAAAAATGTCAAAGAAACTACATGTTCAAATCATGCCTCTCCCGAAAGCAATGCAAGGAAATCAAATTCCATTTTTTGTACTTTTATTTCTTCATTACAATTGCTTCAAACTACAAAGCGCAAAATTAAGAAATTAAAAAATGCTAATAAACAATTGCGCTTAGAAAATAAAAGTTTAAAAACAAAAGTTAATGTAGAATCAAATTCTAATTTATCTAGTTCTACTCATGGCTCCTTAGTTGAAAACATTACACCTTGTATTGAATTTAAAGAATTAAAAGAAAAATACAAGGAACTTGAAAAGGAGTTTGCTTTTGTAAAAAAACAAAATGAAAGATTATGTTTAGAAAATTCATCTTTGAAAAATGATTGTGCTAAGTGTAAAGACTATAAAATTGAAATTAAAGATATGGATGAAACATTTGATGAATATAGAAATAACTATCAAAATCATATGATTCAATTGTTTCCACTCTTAAAAATAGCACAATCGCTTATAATAAAGCTAGACATAATTTGAAATTGAAGAATGATGAATTAAAAAAAAAATCAACTTGCTTATGAAATTTATAAATAAAAATTCACAATATCAAGAAATACCTAAAAGCATGTTGAATATGAATATTTTAACTAAGACAAATAATGGGAGTAAGAAACACAAAGTATTTGTAAATCAAAGTCAAAATCACCATTATTTACAAAATCATGTTTCTCCCAACATAAAATTAAATGTTCACAAATTTCCTATAAACTATGTTTTACAAAATCATCATGGAAATTTGACAAATAAAAACAATATTAAACCAAGGTTTGAATGGAGACCCAAAGTTAAAGATGAAACACAAACTCCACTCAAAAGGGCTCATTTATTTCCATCTCCCCAAAAGCAAACACGATATATTTGGGTACCCAAAGGAACCGTCACACCCGGTCCTCTTTGGATACCTAAATCTCTCATTTATTAGTATCCAATCATTTGCATGAAGTAGAAATCAACTGAAAATGAAATAACATTATTCTACTTCATGATATGCCTAACCTACTTTTTGTTTGTTTATTTTTTCTTTTTGTTGAACCATCATGATATGATCACTTTATATAACTTGTGATATGACTTTCACATATTAAACCAAAATTCATAAATAAATCAAATTGAATAAAGTTGAATAAAAAGTCATATCATTTTTCAAGTGATCTACTTATCCTTTTTATTTTTATCCTTCTAAATCCATTTCCTAAAAGTCTTATAAAATTTGAAAAACTAAATTTATCATATGATATTATTAAGACTAAATGAAATAAGTGTCAAAATGGATTCAAAAGGTGTTTTAGGGGTATTAGGCTAAATTTATAAAATGCGCAAGTTTTGCTTAGGTATGTAATATATTTGTGTCATTTTTGATTACCCCTAGTATGCTTAATCATAATCATGTCAAAGGGGAATTGAAAAATTGCATAAATATTATTTTACTTATTTATGATCATTTCACTCATGCATATGTTGTGCAAAACTCAAGAATTAAGGTTTAATGAATATGGAGCTTTAATGAATATGAAACCCATGTACTAAAATTTTAACTTCCGCAACTTTTTGGGATTTCTTCTTGTCTCTTCACTTCATTAGACATGCCTTACATTGCACAAACATAATTAAGAAAAAATGGAAGCAAAATCGAAGAAAATCTAGGCTATATGATTAAAATAAGCGCTCTCTGTGAGCTAACACAGGTGCTAGGACCTAACGCCGGCGCTAGCTCAAGTATCTGATTTTCTATAATTTTAAAATTCTGAAAAATCACTAAAAATATATGTTTTTGTTTAATATTCAAAAACCAAAGAGAAAATTTATAAAACCTTTCAAAAATAACCAAAAAATAGTTTCTCATTGTATTCATCATTCACCTTGCAATCTTTCTCTTTAATATTTTGAAAAGGTTGAATATGAATTGTTTTATATATTTCACTTACAATAATTAATTATGAGTATCAAAATCTCTATGTGATAAAATTAATGATCATAATTATATTATGTAATATCAAAAGATCTTGTTATTCAAACATTACATATAACTACAAAAGATCATTTTGGTTCTTTCATAAAATTGGTAATCATGATAATTATATGATTAAATTATGTATTTTGATTGCATGTACCTTACTATATCTAGACCTTAGAATCACCTTGATATTAATAATATCAAATCATATCATCACTTAATTCTAGGTCTTCAAATTGAATTTCTCGATATAAAAGATATGCAATATTCTTATGGCATAATATGAACTCATCATACTAGCATTATCAACTAATAAATATTATCATTCATGCTAGTTATCAATAATGCCATAATGAATCCATCTTAAAGTAGAAAAATTGAAAGATAAAATAACTATGTGACTTTAAATTGTTTCCATAGTATAAAATGCTTAGGATGTCCATGATTGTTCACCCACATTATGTGTCTCACAATAGCGAGGGCGTAGGATTGTATGCATTAGAAGACCTAACCTCTATGTCATGTCTTGTCCTTAACCGGGGAGGGTTCCAGTGGGGCCTTGCGAGGCACTGGGGGGAAAGAGTGCTAGGTTGAGCGTTCTCTAGTGTGTGCATATGGGATTAACACCCCAAACTACGGCATGTGTGCAGCTCCTCATGCCCATCCGTCACTTAGTACGGGGCTAGTGTGTAGGCATACAATTTGGGTATTATAATCTAGGACATTCCTATTTCATATATCTTGCATGCACTCATTATGATTATATTATTCATGCATTCTTGTTTTTGATCGAGCATGCTCATACATTCTTGTTTTGATCGAACATGCCTATCTTGTGTTTTGCATTCTTTTTCATTTTTGAGCTCTAATGATCATGTAAGTCACAAATATATGAAAACCAAATAAAAATATAAAAATCATTTTTGAACAAATAAAACATGCTTGAATAACCTTCTAACCACTTCCAACGTCTCTGAAATTTCTACCCTAAGAAGGTCTATATATATACTATCTATTCCAAAAGAAAAGTTTATCAAAAAATCTCAAAAAATCGAGTACTGTTTCGGCGTTAACTACTTAACGCCAAGCGTTAGTTATTTTTGGCCAAAATTGAATTTTTGATTTTTCCAAAATATTTCTAATATTTTTCTAATGATTTTTTCCTCTATTTATTTTCTAAGTTTATTGTGTCTGATTTCAAATTATTTTGTTATTAATTTTGTTGTTTTTCCTCCAAAATACAAAAAAATTCAAATAATTCAAAATGATCAAAAATATGTTATTTGTTATTTGTTTTGCTTTAACTCTTTACAAAATTATAGTCTGACTATAAAATTTCAGAAGAGCAAAGATCTTAATTATTTTTGTCTCAAAAAGGTCAAAATTGTGTCTGGCATACACTTACAGATAGTCTTCAATGTCTAAGTTTAATTTCAAATTTTCTAAACATTGTTTTTGTCATGCCTTGACCTTAATCTGATTATGTGCAATGAAATAGTCTATAGATAATTGTGTATGATTGCCTAGCATGACTCTAAGTATGAGTAATGCTTTATGTTAATCAATGAATTATACACTCACTATTTTGGTAATCTACATGTGCTCATAATCTTAGTCTTGCATGATTGTGTAGTGTAATAGTTTTAACAAATTAAGTTGTATGTCTAAATTACCTACACCTTCATTCAAACAATAAATTTCTTGCACACATAGAAGTGTTAGCTCAAAAATTGTTTTGTGTTTGCTACAACAAGTGAATTCAGAGACCTTTGGCCTACTATTACACTAATATGAAATATAAAGCCAAAGTCATCTCAACGAAGCACTACTCACCCTCCTGATAAGTCTTAATGAGCATTGTGAGGTTGAGCACCTTGGAAAGAATTGTAAAGTGTCTTGTGCAAACACATTCATCTTTTATCACTTCTATTTGTACACCGGATCACTAAAAATAAAAATCAATAAAATTGCTTATGTGATCCCCCAAGCAATACTTCGCTCCCTGATAAGTCTTAATGAGCATTGTGTGGGCGAAGCACCTTGGTTGTTGTACTCATCATTTGTGCCTTGAAACTTTATTCTAGATATGAAGTGTGAAAGTAATTATATGATTACATTCTTAATGTTGTTGTTACTATTTCATTATATATGTCATGTGTTTTGATTATTTCACTTGTATACTTTCATCAAAACACCTTATGCACACATCATTGCTTTCCATAAAGCTTCCACTCATGAGAATTGGATCCTAATGCAAACATTACACAATTCTATAAAAACTTATGTAGAAGCACTAGATTGCAATGCATGATTTCTACAATGTTTTCTTTACTTGAAATACAAATTGGCTACATTGTAGCTATTATCTTTTTGAGTATGCTAAATCATGCTTGCCTATTTATTATGAAAATTTTCAAAGTTAAATTGCTCAATTGTTGAAATGGTCAACCTATTACAAAAATATCAATCTTTTTAACCTTATTTTAACTTTCTGCATTCCTACTTGCCTACATTGTTTTCATGTTTATTCTTTACATGTACTTGTCACACAACATTGCATCTCCCTTAAACAAGTACTACACCTCTTAAAATTAATTTTAAAAAAAAAGGCAAGTGATTATTTTTTATATATTCAATGTTCTTTCACGCTTATCCTATATCTTTTCCGCTGTGCTACTCTCTCTTTTTGTTCAATCATGAATATTTCCTTTTCAAAACAAGTGTATGGTTATGTTGCAAATGAAATCATTTTGTGTACTTTAATTGCTACAACATCTATTTTTTTGTCTAACACTCTTAATCATCTACTATGCTTCACCATTCCTATATAGATGTTCACTTCAAAAAGTACTTTCGTCATGCTTTCCACCTCTTTACTACTTGTCTGCTCGATCATGAATACGTTGTCCCAACAAGTGGTTTCTTCATGACAAATTCTTCACATTCCTTTCTTTTTGTCTCTCCTACACATTGTATTTTTTTTCTAAGCGTTTAACTCTTTATCATGATCATTCCCTCTCTACACATTTATTGCACACATTAACGTTTGGACTACCTCTCCAACCTCTTTTGATAATACCAAAAGGGGGAGAATAAATTTGAAAGAAATTAACAAGTTTGGGGAGTTAAGTTCATATGAAGTTTTATTGTAGGGGGAGCATTCACTTAGGGGGAGCATTCATTTAGGGGGAGCATATGCACATGTCTTAAATTTCATGCTTATCCTTTTTTATAAACACAATTCCTATCTTTTGAACTATTTCTTTCTAAAGGGATTTGTTATTATCAAAAGGGGGAGTTTGTTGGAACATGCTTTCCGCATCTCTTAGTTTGACAATAATAAATCCTACTGTATTTGATCATACTTGTTAGTGTTTATAGAATGCAGGTTTCTTTCTTTCAAATCTCCATGGAAATGTGTGTTGTTGTTGCTACTGCGTAGCGTTAGAACTACCGCTGGCGTTAACAACCGCTGAGAAGAAACCGCTGAGAAGGAAACCGCTGAGAACGGAACTGGCGTTCGAAGAAATGAAAGCTCCGTTCGATGAACTGGCGTTCGACGAACTGCATGCTCTACCACGGGGCTCGACAAACTGCACGCGCTACCGCGCATCGTTAGAACTAATGCTGACGTTAACAACCGCTGAGAAGAAACCGCTGAGAAGGAAAACCGCTGAGAACAAAATGGCGTTCGACGAACTGCGTGCTCTATCGCGGAGCGCTAGAACTACCGCTAGCGCTAGTATTCGTTCGACGAACTGTAAGCTGCGCTCGACGAAATGCTTATCACTGCGTTCGGCGAAAATTCGATCAACGAATTATAAAGCCCGTCCGATGAAAAGAGATGTGCTTTACCACGGAGCGTTAGCACTATCGCTGGCGTTAGCATATTTGGAAACATTTGACAGAAAGGAAATAGTAGAGAAAAAGGAATGTCGATGGGACGCTATTTTGGCAAGTACTATCGCGGCACATTAAGGCTAACGCCCGGCGGTAGCTTTTGGAAACATCCCACCTGCAGTTGATTGAGGAGCAGATTCGGAAGGAGATATTGGCTGAAGGAAGGAAATCTCACTAACGCGGGGCATTAGAGGTACCGTGGTGCGCTAGTGTTTGGCGCTCAGAATGTTGCCTAATCTACCACGATCCATGTGCTTCATTGCCTAATGTGGATACCGCGGGGCGGTTGTCACAACCCGCATTTTCTCAATAATTAAAATGTATCAGAGTGAGAGAAAATACGTGTCGTGATGCCACGCCGTGCAGGGGACAACTGCAGACGCTCAGGCAAACTCCTAAATCTAATGCTCTATTATGAAAACACATGTTATTATGATAAAACAATATTTAAGTTTAAGTTGAGAACCGTGTCCCTCGGTTCAGTGGATCAACTAGTCCACTAGTAAAAAGTATATATAGTCGCAGCGGAGAAATACTTGATTCAATTCTTTTATGGTCCTATATGAGCCCAAAGACCTAACATACAACTAATGTTATGCATGACTCTAGATTTATTATAAGTAATAAAAAGGTTTTAAAATGTTCAAAATATGATGCTTTTAGTTAAAGATATGCGATGAATCTAAGTTAAATGCAGCTTTTTATATTTAAAGTAACTAACATGGATCCTAACATAAAACCTCCCCAGAGAGCAAGAGTAAGAGCTAACAATAGGTAACAGCAGTAAACGCT
Source organism: Dactylorhiza incarnata (assembly GCA_033032865.1). Taxonomy (NCBI): domain Eukaryota; kingdom Viridiplantae; phylum Streptophyta; class Magnoliopsida; order Asparagales; family Orchidaceae; genus Dactylorhiza; species Dactylorhiza incarnata. The sequence goes on from JAWHQI010000017.1 coordinate 15,255,891, forward strand.
AGCAAGTAGTCTAACATCCAAGACAAAACACTATGGGCGTCCACAAACAGACACAAACCCATAGGAGCAAATCTAGTCAGGAAGGACAAAACTACCTCACAGAAGGAGGTGAAACAAACGCTGCCACTACCTGCAGCACAGAAACCTAGAGCTCTACCAGACGAACTTGCTACTGCTCTGAACCTGAGGCATTCAAAAGAAGAACACCTCAGAAACAAGTTGCAAGTGGTGCAAGAGAGCAAAAAGAGCTAAACAAACCTCCAAGTAAACGGGAGGTAAACCAACAGCCTGCAACAGACGTCAGTACTAGAGTGCAGAAACAGGGAAGAGAAACCAGCTAAATAGCTAAAATCAAGAGAGTTCACTAACAGAAGCAAAAGAAATGCATAACTATATATATATATTTACCAGATTTCAAATTCATATTCATATTCATATTCATATTCATAAGAGACTGATCAACTCATCCAAAAGAAGAGCACGGTACCGGGGGCAAAAACCACACCGCGTACGACCTCCCAATCAAAAGCTTAAGAGAACACCGCACCGGGGGCAAAAACCACACCGCGTACGGCCTCCCAATCAAAGCTTAAAAGAACACCGCACCGGGGGCAAAAACCACACCGCGTACGACCTCCAACACAAAAGCTTAAAAGAACACCGCACCGGGGACAAAAACCACACCGCGTACAGCCCCCATCACATTTAGGTTACGGTTAGGAAGCATCATGCCGGGGGTAAAATCCACACCGCGTACAACCCTCAATATAGCATTTTATTATGACGGTTCTGAACTACGAAGTCGACGAAGAACTTTAGGCCAAACTGAATATACGGTCGACGTAACTACACAAACCATCCATGTACAAGTCCAAGGCCCTAACAACGCATACCTCCTGAATAAACAGGGAAAAACTAGCCATCTGACGGTATTCCGATACCGAGACAATCCAGTTAATTCATCTCGCCTAACGAGGCGACAATCCAAAAGACACCACGATCAAGTTATCATGACAACTAGAAGCACACTATTCAAAGTTCAGCACTCAGACCAACACTCTACTTATAAGCGAGTTGAGGATTCCAGCAAGACGACGCCATACAAGACTTGGCGTCGGAACACTACGAAGAGAAGACATAATAAGGCAAAAGCCGAACGTACTCAAACGTTGAATATTCCCAAAAGGATATGACCAATGCAACCGCTACCGAATAGGCAAACGATCGATAACCGGTACCGTCCTGACCGATAAGCATCCGACAGAGGCTTTAGATTAAACAAAAGGGTAAGGATCAGGACCCAATAGCCGATGGAAGAAGTACAAATGGAGCTTTGAAGTCGTAAATCTTACGCGTGCAATTACCAGAGCACTAGCCGTTCAGGACCCTCATGCAGTCATCACGGAACAAAACATCTTCATACAGGCAGTCGACCCCAAGGAAACTTACTTTGTACATACAGTCGACATGACATTTGTCAATCAGGAAATACAGTCAAATTTTAGGAATAGGGCGATCGGATGATATGAAGCGTCAAGTTATGCAGTTCATATATAGAATGCTAGTAGCAAACATTAAACCATACAAAGGTGATCAAGCTACTTGATAAAAGGACTCGGACAAGTTAATGAAGTACACGTTCATACGGTCGATGAAGGAGAATACAGTCGGCAAAGGACTATGCAGAGAAGATGCAGTCAACAGGAACTTTAAAACTACCAGGTGCAATGATCCACAAAAACAGGCACTGCTACGACGGTATGATCCATTAACCCTCGCAGTCCAAAATTTATCGCTCCTAATTTATCGTTAAGATTTCCAAAATTATCCAAAACCCGATAGGATTCACCAAAACCATACCAAGGGTACACCTAAGTCCACCAGGACTGGACTCTAGGCAAACCAGCCCAACACTGGAAACGAGAGCTACCGCCGGCGGTAGCTAGCTAGCGCCGGGCGGTATCGTCTCGACGCATCCTTCCCCCATTCGACGCAACACATCCTATCGACGCACCTCTTGTCGACGTAACCTCCACCACTCGACGTGAGCTATCGCCGGGCGGTAGCTAACTAGCGCCGGCGTTAGCTATCGACGCTTCCCTCCCCCTATTCGTCGCATCACCTCCTATCGACGCAACTCCTTGTCGACGCAAGTCGACACAAGTCCGGGTTCTCGACGCAATGGCTATCGCCGGCGGTAGCTAGCTAGCGCCGGGCGGTAGCGACTAGACGCAAATACTTCCTTTCTTGACGCATTTCCCAACCCACAGCAGAATCAAGTATTTCCAGGAAGGTTAAAACGTAGGAATACTCATATAGTTAGGGGTAACCATTTATTTGAAAACAAAAACCATGGATTATCAACTCACAAACTAGGGAAAAACAAGATCGTAATGGAGATTCTAAGAGATTAACAAGGCAATAGGCAATCTATCTCAGAAGTATAAGGGGATCAAACAAGGGAAGCAAGAAAACACCACTTGCCTCTAATCCTCGAAAAAAAACGCCCCCTTCGCTCTAATCTTCAAGGAACGGCCACAAGAACACCTAGGGAGTATTTCTTGAAACTTTTCAAGTCGAAACGGGGAATTAGGGCACCACCTAAACCTCCAAAAATCTACGAAATTTGACATACTTACCACGAGCGCAAAGCCCTCGGCGAGAGCTTTCTGAATCTACCATCCGTTAGCGATTTCGAGCACCGTAGCTCTCGGATTGATGGTCGGAAGGTTCACGATAAGGATTTTGCCGTCGCCCACATCTTTCCGTCAAAAACAGCGGAGGGAGAAGATGAATAGGGCTTAGGGTTTTAAGAGGGTATTTATATTTGTTTATATCTATTATTATATTTCTATTTAGTAATGGATCTTATTAAAGAGACGAGCGTGGTCACACCACCTCGGATTTCAACAACATTCGCACCGAAACTAAATGTCGGCGCTCCGAATCCAACAGCGAAGTCGAAATTCCGATCCGACGAACCAAACTTGGGGTAAAAATTCTAGAAGATAAACCCACCATAAACCTTGTAAAAAATCACCGAGACCTCAATTTAGCTCGGAATGCTGCGAAATTTCACGTACGCGACTAAAATTAATTCCTTTAGTTTTCTAGACCCTGAAATCCTCATTCTGATGAGTTTGAAATTTGTTCGACACGACCTACAACTCAAAATACGCACTAACGACGACACTTCGCTAATAATCTGACACCGTAACGCCCTTACACCATAATTACGTTAATTAAAACAATTAAAAGAATACTCGAAAATCAGGGGCGTTACAGCCACTCCCCCTAAAAAGAAGTTTCGTCCCGAAACTTAGGACGCAAAATGAAACTAGAGGCCAAGAAAGATAGGTTTAAATTCGCTGGATATGAACGCTACCCAAAGAAAACTAGGAAAACGGATGAGGATAAGATGCTTACTTAGCACTCAATCTTACGTCTCCAGAACACAAACAGACTCTTTGACATAGAAAAGATTAGGCTGAAACATAAATATCGAGCTAGGGGCCAGATAACAAAAACACAACTTTCACGACTGGCTCACGTGAAACACACTGTGAACACCAGGGGAAGAAGCAGGCAAACACAGCCTAGCAGCAGACACTCTGATGCACTCACTCTGGCATCAGAGAAACTATCTAGAAAATCATGCCCCCAACTACGAGCTCTAAATTAGCACTCCGTTGATTACAAATTTCTCATAACGCATCTGAGCCAACAGTAGCTCCTCACGGATAAGCGAAACCGCGACACTCAAATCCACCCAAGCTTCCAAGATCTGCCTCAAAACGCTGACAGGCACAACATTTAGATATAAGCCTCACTAAGCCAACTTGAACTTCCTAACACCAAACCATTTCCTTCAGATCACGATACATTTCTTTTGAAATCAAAATGGTAGGCAACACTACAACTTTACGCTTCGCCACAAATCCTTGCCCGAATATCCTCAATAGCAGGAATATAATATTTACTTCTAAATTCCTACGTGATCATATCTTTCTCAAGAAGTCCAGAAAATCTTTGCATTAGACTTAACCCCGAATGAAACGCAATTCCACTTTATACAAGGCTCTCCCGACACTAAGCTGGTCAACAATAATATTGCATCCAACAGTTGCCAATGAAATTCTCTCTGCCAGCTACTACACTAAAACACTAATGGTGAGTGTAGGGTAATTCTTCCTATAAAATTTCAAATTCCATGAACCATTCGCAAGCACAATCCCTGTCTACGTCAGAACAGAACACCCAAACCATGATCAAAATTCACGACAAGGTCTTCTAAATCCAACACATCCAAATCAACCTAAGCGATAAAAACCACTTAGAAGGGAATATAGCACTAAGGGAATCAACTAAACGATCGAAAATCTAACGATAATCGGCCACGAAACTGAATCGGGAAGAACGCTCTGAAGTCATCTTCTGCGATTACGAACGGACATCTCATCTATACCTAGTTACCTAGCTTACTACCTCAACTAGGAAACTAGAATCATCTAACTCAAATAGATCAGAAATGTATAGACACTTGCACTTACTGTTACCTTGCTCTGGGATTTCATAAATGACATTATGCTCTAATACTTGGGATGATGCTCTGTCATCCCTTTTGACTCTTGTGCCAATGATATGAATGCATGTATTCTTTATTCTCTTCTGAAATCATGTGTGTACATATGTCATCTGGTATGTCTTTAACTTGGCACGCGTGCTTATGCGATGGTATGAATGTATGCAGTGTTATGCATTCTAGAAAGAGGCCTTAATGCATGTTATGAGCGGCGTACACATGTAATGTTATGCATCCCATACTACATAACATTACATGTAACGAAAAAAAGAAAACGTGCTAATGGGCATCCATGTAATGGTGGTTATGCATCCCATACTACATAACCGTCACATGTTGCCACCTATGGTGGATCCATATACAAACACATATTATGCATCCCATACTACATAATATGCCCCGTATACTTCTTATCATGCTATGAGTGTTTTGTCTATGCTTCAGTCAAGACATATTGATGACATATCGGTGCGTGTATATAATGAAATGGTCTTATGATGTTCTGCTTAGGATAGCGGTTGTTTGGCTCACACGCCAAACCACCCAACTACCTTTTTCACAGAACCTCCCTCTGATACCAACTGTCACAACCCGCATTTTCTCAATAATTAAAATGTATCAGAGTGAGAGAAAATACGTGTCGTGATGCCACGCCGTGCAGGGGACAACTGCAGACGCTCAGGCAAACTCCTAAATCTAATGCTCTATTATGAAAACACATGTTATTATGATAAAACAATATTTAAGTTTAAGTTGAGAACCGTGTCCCTCGGTTCAGTGGATCAACTAGTCCACTAGTAAAAAGGATATATAGTCGCAGCAGAGAAATACTTGATTCAATTCTTTTATGGTCCTATATGAGCCCAAAGACCTAACATACAACTAATGTTATGCATGACTCTAGATTTATTATAAGTAATAAAAAGGTTTTAAAATGTTCAAAATATGATGATTTCAGTTAAAGATATGCGATGAATCTAAGTTAAATGCAGTTTTTTATATTTAAAGTAACTACACATGGATCCTAACATAAAACCTCCCCAGAGAGCAAGAGTAAGAGCTAACAATAGGTAACAGCAGTAAACGCTAGCAAGTAGTCTAACATCCAAGACAAAAAACTATGGGCGTCCACAAACAGACACAAACCCATAGGAGCAAATCTAGTCAGGAAGGACAAAACTACCTCACAGAAGGAGGTGAAACAAACGCTTCCACTACCTGTAGCACAGAAACCTCGAGCTCTACCAGACGAACCTGCTACTGCTCTGAACCTGAGGCATTCAAAAGAAGAACACCTCAGAAACAAGTTGCAAGTGGTGCAAGAGACCAAAAAGAGCTAAACAAACCTCCAAGTAAACGGGAGGTAAACCAACAGCCTGCAACAGACGTCAGTACTAGAGTGCAGAAACAGGGAAGAGAAACCAGCTAAATAGCTAAAATCAAGAGAGTTCACTAACAGAAGCAAAAGAAATGCATAACTATATATATATATATATACCAGATTTCAAATTCATATTCATATTCATATTCATAAGAGACTGATCAGCTCATCCAAAAGAAGAGCACCGTACCGGGGACAAAAACCACACCGCGTACGGCCTCCCAATCAAAAGCTTAAGAGAACACCGCACCGGGGGCAAAAACCACACCGCGTACGGCCTCCCAATCAAAGCTTAAAAGAACACCGCACCGGGGGCAAAAACCACACCGCGTACGACCTCCAACACAAAAGCTTAAAAGAACACCGCACCGGGGGCAAAAACCACACCGCGTACGGCCTCCATCACATTTAGGTTACGGTTAGGAAGCATCATGCCGGGGGTAAATACCACACCGCGCACAACCCTCAATATTGCATTTTATTATGACGGTTCTGAACTACGAAGTCGACGAAGAACTTTAGGCCAAACTGAATATACGGTCGACGTAACTACACAAACCATCCATGTACAAGTCCAAGGCCCTAACAACGCATACCTCCTGAATAAACGGGGAAAAACTAGCCATCTGACGGTATTCCGATACTGAGACAATCCAGTTAATTCATCTCGCCTAACGAGGCGACAATCCAAAAGACACCACGATCAAGTTATCACGACAACTAGAAGCACACTATTCAAAGTTCAGCACTCAGACCAACACTCTACTTATAAGCGAGTTGATGATTCCAGCAAGACGACGCCATACAAGACTTGGCGTCGGAACACTACGAAGAGAAGAAACAATAAGGCAAAAGCCGAACGTACTCAAACGTTGAATATTCCCAAAAGGATATGACCAATGCAACCGCTACCGAAGAATAGGAAAACGATCGATAACCGGTACCGTCCTGACCGATAAGCATCCGACAGAGGCTTTAGATTAAACAAAAGGGCAAGGATCAGGACCCAACAGTCGATGGAAGAAGTACAAATGGAGCTTTGCAATCAGAAATCTTACGCGTGCAATTACCAGAGCACTAGCGGTTCAGGACCCTCATGCAGTCATCACGGAACAAAACATCTTCATACAGGCAGTCGACCCCAAGGAAACTTAATTTGTACATACAGTCGACACGACATTTGTCAATCAGGCAATACAGTCAAATTTTAGGAATAGGGCGATCGGATGACATGAAGCGTCAAGTTATGCAGTTCATATATAGAATGCTAGTAGCAAACATTAAACCATACAAAGGTGATCAAGCGACTTTATAAAAGGACTCGGACAAGTTCATGAAGCACACGTTTATACGGTCGATGAAGGAGAATACAGTCGGCAAAGGACTATGTAGAGAAGATGCAGTCAACATGAACTTTAAAACTACCAGGTGCAATGATCCACAAAAACAGGCACTGCTACGACGGTATGATCCGCTAACCCTCGCAGTCCAAAATTTATCGCTCCTAATTTATCGTTAAGATTTCCAAAATTATACAAAACCCGATAGGATTCACCAAAACCATACCAAGGGTACTCCTAAGTCCACCAGGACTGGACTCTAGGCAAACCAGCCCAACACTGGAAATGAGAGTTATCGCCGGCGGTAGCTAGCTAGCGTCGGGCGGTATCGTCTCGACGCATCCTTCCCCCATTCGACGCAACACATCCTATCGACGCACCTCTTGTCGACGCAACCTCCACCACTCTACGTGAGCTATCTCCGGGCGGTAGCTAACTAGCGCCGACGTTAGCTATCGATGCTTCCCTCCCCCTATTCGACGCATCACCTCCTATCGACGCAACTCCTTGTCGACGCAAGTCGTCACAAGTCCGGGTTCTCGACGCAACGGCTACCGCCGCCGGTAGCTAGCTAGTGCCGGGCGGTAGCGACTAGACGCGAATACTTCCTTTCTCGACGCATTTCCCAACCCACAGCAGAATCAAGTATTTCCAGGAAGGTTAAAACGCAGGAATACTCATATAGTTAGGGGTAACCATTTATTTGAAAACAAAAACCATGGATTATCAACTCACAAACTAGGGAAAAACATGATCGTAATGGAGATTCTAAGAGATTAACAAGGCAATAGGCAATCTATCTCAGAAGTATAAGGGGATCAAACAAGGGAAGCAAGAAAACACAACTTGCCTCTAATCCTTGAAAAAAAACGCCCCCTTCGCTCTAATCTTCAAGGAACGGCCACAAGAACACCTAGGGAGTATTTCCTGAAACTTTTCAAGTCAAAACGGGGGATTAGGGCACCACCTAAACCTCCAAAAATCCATGAAATTTGACATACTTACCACGAGCGCAAAGCCCTCGGCGAGAGCTTTCTGAATCTACCATCCGTTAGCGATTTCGAGCACCGTAGCTCTCAGATTGATGGTCGGAAGGTTCACGATAAGGATTTCGCCGTCGCCCACATCTTTCGGTCAAAAATAGCGGAGGGAGAAGATGAATAGGGCTTAAGGTTTTAAGAGGGTATTTATATTATTTTATATCTATTATTATATTTCTATTTAGTAATGGATCTTATTAAAGAGACGAGCGTGGTCACACCACCTCAGATTTCAACAACATTCGCACCAAAACTAAATGTCGGCGCTCCGAATCCAACGGCGAAGTCGGAATTCCGATCCGACGAACCAAACTCGGGGTAAAAATTCTAGAAGATAAACCCATCATAAATCTTGTAAAAAATCACCGAGACCTCAATTTAGCTCGGAATGCTGCGAAATTTCATGTACGCGACTAAAATTAATTCCTTTAGTTTTCTAGACCCTGAAATCCTCATTCTGATGAGTTTGAAATTTGTTCGACACGACCTACAACTCAAAATACGCACTAACGGCGACACTCCGCTAATAATCCGACACCGTAACGCCCTTACGTCATAATTACGTTAATTAAAACAATTAAAATAATACTCGAAAATCAGGGGCGTTACAGCGGTAGTACTACCGCAGACGGTAGTGGCTGATTCTATAAAAAGATGCGCGTCTCCACCGTTGTCGCTTGCTGTTACAGAAGGAATAAAAGCCATATATTCATAGCACTCGAGAGAGCCTTCTCCAAGCAGCCCGAAGAACTCTGTCAACGTTCGTGAACGCAAAGAACTTGAAGACCAATCCGATCCCATCTACATCGATGTCAAGTTCTTCTTTTGAGGGAGTTTCTTTTGTTTGTTTCAAATTGTAGCCTTCATATCTTTTGTTCGGTAGAGGAATTCGCCACACGGCGACTAGGTCCTTGCGGGGACTAGGGGGAATTCGCCACATGGTGACTAGGTCTTGAGGGGCTTAGGGAGGAATTCGCCACACGACGACTAGGTCTAGGGAGTAGATCTAGGGGGTGCTCGAGGCCTTTCTGGGGAGAGAGAGGCTAGAGCGGCTTGAGGCCTTATCTGGGGAGAGATAGGCTAAAGACAACCGGTCCTTGGGAGAAGGGTCGGTATAGAAAACGAAAAGAATATTTTTTATTTATCGCCCACGATTTCTAGCGTCATAAGAAATCAAGTTTTGTAATTTCTTATTTCAAGTTTAATAAAATCATGTCTCTCTTTTATATTACTTGATTTCTTCTTTGGTATGGCTTTTCTCTAAAATAATTACAAGTGTTGTGAAATAAAGTAAAAAGTTTAAAACCCTTATTCACCCCCCCCTCTAAGGGCGCCTACAGATCCAACTGGTACAACAGTGGATTAGGGGGAGCCCCAGGATGAAAATCTGCTGGATGAGGTGGCCAAGATTGCCAAGGAGGCTGTCCATAATATTGAGTTAAATGCACAGACTCAGGGGGAGCTTCCCAAAGAAAATGTTGCTGAAGAAGCTGTAATGTCTCCTGAAGATGACGAGCCTCTGCAGATTGCCCCACGGAAGATTATTCCAAAAGTTTTCTCAAGAAAAAGAAAAACTCCTGAGAAGGAGCAATGAAGCTTAGGTATTCTATAACTATTATACTTCCTGGAAATAAACAGCTGTGGAGATCAATATAATTTCTTGATAAATGAATGAAATGGCTTGTGACTTCAATCTGTCATATTCTATTGTCTATATTGTCTTGTTTGTATTTCTGTTTACATAAAAGGAATGCGTAAAATCACTTTAAACAATCTGTAAAATTTGTTAAGATAAATAGAGGGAGATTGTTGGAAAAAACTCCTTGGATTTAACTTAACAAATTATCTAAAGTGATTTTATCTCTTAGGTTTTAATTACCCATTGTATAGTGAGGGTAATCTGGTCATTAGATGTCTTAGGATATCTCACTCAACTTAAGGTTACAAGACCAGATCAAGACAAGCAGAATTTGAGTTGAGTTAACAATTGCGTCGAATGGTATTCGACACAACTTTGACTTCATACGTTGTGACGGATCGTCTTCTTTTAAGCAACTTAGGCGTCGAATTAATTACACTCTCAAAAATTTTTCTCCTTGCTCTCGTGCATTCTTCCTCTCCAGCTCTCTCATGTTCTCTCTCTCTCTCTCTCTCTCTCTCTCTCTCTCTCTCTCTCTCTCTCTCTTGTCTCTTTTGTACAGGTACAACACAAGCAATGACCCCTCCTAAAGTTAATTCAGGATTCGATGTCGATGTTGAATCATTCAGTGCTGCTTTTGAGAGTTTTAAAGCCATTCTTGGTTTGTTCCATACTGCTGGATTGACAAAAATGATCTCAACAAGGTGCAAGATCCTTGATGTTGAGTTGACAGAGCTAAATGACAACTTCCACATAGGAGATGATGGCTCCAACAATGGAAGAATATCTGAGAATAACATTAACATCACAGAGGAAATGCTAAGTTGGACCTTTGATCTACCAACTGGCAGTGATTCTGATGAATTAACAAGGGAAGAGACAAGCCATGCTTTACATATAATGCAGTTCAGAAAAGAAAAGGCCATCAACCTGAAGAAGGTTGATCTCTCTGAATAATATAGATTCCTGGCAGATATAGTGGGAAAGGTGGTACTATACAAGATATCAGCACATGATGTCACAACCCATATTTTCTCAGCAATTAGGAATATCAGAGTAGAGAAAATACGCGTCATGATGCCGCGTCATGCAGGAGACAACTGCAAACGCTCAGGCGGGAACCTATCTCTTATTCCTTACAAAACAGGTTTACATGATGACTCATTACTTGAAATCACTTATTAGGTTTGGGTTAAGAACTGTGTCTCTCAGTTCGTGGATCAACTAGTCCACAGAAGAAAATATATATGTAATTCTAGCGGAAAAGTACTTGGTTTGGTTCAATTAAGGTCCTATATGCACGTGATGTCTGGACATAAAGGAAATGATATGCACATATCTAGATTTAGATTGGGTAGGAAGATATTTGTACGTGACTTAAATATAAGGATTTGGCCTAGGAAAGATGCAATGAGAATGAAAGAAAATCATTTTATAACTATAATGCACCTAGGCATAAATCATTCCCAGAGAGCAAGATACACGAGATCGAAAAGTAGTGGCAATAACTAGCAAGTAAACTACAATGCAACAAAGAGAGGCACAATGGGCGTCAACAACCTGACACCAACCCATTGGCTTCAAACTAGCATGTCTGAACACAAGAAGCAAACTAACTACCACTACCTCGCAGCAGCGGGGTAAGACAGCAGCTACTACTCCCAAGGTCTCCGAACTACACCTCTAACTGCTACAGCTCTGAACCTGAGGCATTCAAACAAAATAGAGAATGCCTCTGCAAGGAAAGCACAAGCGGCAGAAAAAAAAAACATAAGAGCCCTGCGAAACAACGTAATAATAAGGCATAAGGGGTACCAACCCATGCCAAACTTACAGAAGAAAAGAAGCTCCGAAGCAAAGAGCTAAACAACGCACCGAGTGCACCAATACCTTATAGAAATACAAGCAAGTTGATTTATCTTGTTAATTCTATTTATGAGACTGATCAACTCAAATTTAAATGGGGGCGGTCCTTTATCCTTTGCCACCCAAAGCCCAAAACCAGGTGGTGGCCCTTTATCCACTGCCACCCAAACATGACCCACGGGGCCACAGGCCAAGCCTGCTGTTCATGCCCCTTAGAATGGCCACCGTGCAAGGCTATAAAAGAATCCCCACTGCCCCCAAGCACGGCCCACGGGACCACAGGCTAAGCCGGCTGTTCATGTCCCTTACAATGGCCACCGTGATAGGCTAAATGCAATAGTTCTCATTAATTACATTCAATTACCACATGAGAGTTAGCCCGAGGGACAACACCAGGATACCCTAAGAATAGAGTCATAAGCGAGAATAACACCGCTCAAATGATCATCAAGAAAATCCAGAAATTTGCATAACCACAGCAGGTATAAGAACTCAGGCATGAGGTAATAATGATCAAGGGCACAGTACAGACATTGGCAACATCCTTGTACACTTTAGAAGACACAAGGCTCCAAGAGAGGGGATAAGTCTGAAGCATAGCTCAAAGACTTAGAAATGGACTGTCATTTCTCGAGAAATAGGAAGGAGGTCCGGGCATTTCTCGAGAAATAGAAGGCATTTCTCGAGAAAACAGGAAGCAAGTCTTCAGGGATTTCTCGAGAAACAAAGAGTCTTTCTCGAGAAGCAAAGGAGTTTTCTGTAGGGATTTCTCAAGAGACAAAGAGGATCTCGAGAAATCAAAGGGCTTTCGGCAGGGATTTCTCGAGAGACAAGGAGGACTTCTCGAGAAATCAAAGGCTTTCTGCAGGGATTTCTCGAGAGACAAGGGGATTTCTCGTGAAACCAAAGAGCCTTCTTGAGTAAAAGGGGCAGGGAATTTCTCGAGAAATGACAGGGATTTCTCGAGAAATGCATGGATTTCTCGAGAAATACAGGCAGAAAAAAAATCTGGGCAGCAAACAGATTCTTCCAGGGGGAACTTTAGACAATTAGGGTGAGCTCAAAAGAGAGTTCAAGAGTTAAACTAGCAAGATAAAACACTCCAAATCAAGAGCGAAACAGCACGACAAGAAATCAAAGTACGAAAACAATATTTCAACAACCAAACAGAAGGAGAAACTGCCACTTGCCTTAAACCATCCAAACTCGGATTTCTCCGCTCCAAAAGCTATGGATCGGCTAAGAACTCACCCGAGCATAAAAACCTGAAACTTTTCGGGCTAAAAAGAGGAGTTAGGTCACTACATTGACTCCAAAAATCCCAAGAAATAGGAAACTCTTACCACTAGAATGAAGATCTCGTCGAGAGCTTTCCGATTCTACTCTCAGATTACGATTCCGACCACTACAGCTCTCGATTCACCGGCCGGAAGCAGTTCCCGAAACGCCTCTCCCGCTCTCGCACGAAATCTTGATCGGCTCTTTGGAGAAGAAGAAGAAGAATAGGGTTCTTTGGAAATTTTGGTATTTATATAAAACCCTAATTCTTTATTTAATTAAATTAATATTTCTCCCATTCTATTTAAACTACGAGGGCGACTAAATCACCTCGGATTTTCATGAAATTCGCACCTAAACTGAAAATCGGCGCTATGAATCCAACGATGAAGTTAGAATTCAATTCCGACGAGCCAAACTGGAGATTAAAATTCCCAAAGCTGAAATCTCAATAATTACTCAAAATACCCCAGGGTTTTCCCTTTAACTCGAAATGTCGCGAAAACTCGCACGTGCGACATAAATTAAGTGCATTAACTAAGTTAAGGCTCAAAATAATACTGACGAGTTGCCGCAATGCCCTTACGCCAAAATTATGTCACAGCGGGCACGCAAATATTTAACGAAAAACCAGGGGCGTTACAGTCACTCCCCCTAAAAGGAAGTTTCGTCCCGAAACTTGAAATCCAACGATCACGGAAGGTATATAAAATCCAAAGATTACTAGACGGAGATATACCCGAAAACTAGGAGAAGAGACCAGGATGAGTCTCTCTCATGGCAGACTCCAGCTCCCAGGTTGCGCTCTCGATGCTCTGATTTCTCCAAAGAACTTTAACCATCGGGATCATCTTCTTCCGCAACACCCGCTCCTGAGTCTCCAAAATTTGGATAGGCTCTTCAACATAGGAAAGATTGGGCTGCAATTGGGGCACCGAATCGAGAACAAGCCGTTCACTACGCAAACACTTCCTCAACTGGCTCATGTGAAACACATCGTGAACATCTGGGAAAGAAGCAGGCAAATCTAAACTATAAGCCGACGCTCCGATGCGCTCAACAACCTGGAAAGGTCCCACATACCGGGGATCCAACTTGTGGTTCCTTCCAAATCTCTTAACGCCAGGCATCGGAGAAACTTTCAAGAACACCGTGTCCCCAATAGTGAACTCCAGATCCACCCTTCTTCGATTAGCATACTTCTCATACCGCTCATGAGCAATACGAAGCTTCTCGCGGATATGAGTCGCGGCAACATTCATTTCTTCCAAAGCCTCTGTTCCTAACAATGGACCCTCACCAACCTCGGCCTAAAACAAGGGAGTTCGGCAACACCTCTCATACAGAGCCTCAAAGGTGTCCATTTGCAATCTCTCCTGCTAATTGTTATTATAAGCAAATTCCATCAGCCCAAGATGCTTATCCCAAGCTCCACCATGATCCAAAATATATCACCTGATCATATCTTCCAAAATCTGATTAACTCTCTCTGCCTGACCATTGGTCTGAGGGTGGTAAGCGGTAGAGTATCTATGGTCAGTGCCCAAAGCTCCCTGCAAACTCCGCCAGAAGCGAGACATATACCTGGAATCCCGATCTAACACAATGCTCACGGGCACACCATGCAATTTGATGACTTCATTCAAATAAAGTTCTGTTATTTTCTCCAGAGAGTAGCCGATCTTAAAAGGCACAAAGTGAGCACACTTTGTCAATCTGTCAACTATGACCCATACCGAATCGTGTCCTCCGGGGGATCTCGGTAAACCAGTAATGAAGTCCATTGAAATACTCTCCCACTTCCAGCTTGGAATATCCAAAGGCTTCAGTTTACCTCCAGGCCTCTTATGATCTGCCTTAACGCGCTGGCAAGTAAAACATTCTGAAACATATTTATCTATATCATTCTTTATACCTGACCACCAAACGATCTGCTTCAGGTCTTTGTACATTTTCGTGGAACCAGGATGATAGGAAACACTTGAGTCATGCGCTTCACTACAGATCTTTGTTCGAATATCCTCCAACGCGGGAATACAATATCTACCTCGATACTTCAAAGTATCTTTATCATCAATTGAAAAGTCTGGTAATTCCCCTTCTCAGTCCTGTTCTGGAGATGCTGCAAGTCAGGATCTTCCTTCTGATGCAGTCTCGTAAGGGAAATCCAAGAAGGCTCTTCAGCTCCTAAACTCGAAGGTGCGGTACTACTACCGACTGAGATATCCATCAGCATAAACTCCTCCACTAAGGACTGCACAGAAAGGTTGAAGACATGCGCGGTCTTTTTGCTAAGGGCATCGACCACCATGTTAGCCTTACCCGGATGATAGAGGATGTCAACTTCATAATCCGCAACATACTCCAACCATCTACGCTGGCGCAAATTCAGTTCTTTCTGGGTGAAGACATACTTCAGACTCTTGTGATCCGTAAAAATCTTGCATGACACTCCATAAAGAAGGTGTCTCCAAAGCTTTAAGGCATAAATCACTGCCGCAAATTCTAAGTCATGCGTAGGGTAATTCCTTTCATGAACTTTCAATTGTCTAGACCCATAAGCAATCACCTTTCCTTCTTGCATAAAAACACACCCCAGTCCAATGTGAGATGCGTCTACATAAACTGCATACTCTAATCCCTCGATCGGCACGGACAAGACAAGAGCACTGCACAAACGCCTCTTTAATTCCTGGAAGGCCTCTTCACAGGAATCACTCCACACAAAAGCTGCATTCTTCTGGGTAAGCATAGTCAGAGGTGCTGATAGCACCGAGAATACTTGAACAAACCTCCTATAGTAACCTGCCAACCCTAAGAAACTCCTTATCTCCTTAGGCACTGTAGGCTTCTTCCAATCCAACACGGCAGAAATCTTTGTTGGGTCTACAGTAATTCCATCCTTGTTCACTACATGACCCAGAAAGGACACCTGAAGAAGCCAGACCTCACACTTACTCAACTTTGCATACAACTTGTGCTCTCTTACAGTAGACAATACTAAGCGCAAATGCATAGCATGCTCCTTAGCACTTCTAGAATACACCAACACATCGTGTAACACCTCCCCTGTAGTGACCATATAATATGGGTCCGGCCGGGACCCCACAGCATATAACCGCCACAGCTTCAGTATTAAAAGATGATATTAACTACCCATTCTCAAAACTCAGAGGACACAGCGGAAACAAACATTAAAACCCCAGAGATTGTCCACAATACATAGGAGTCCGATTGGCCTTAAGGACTTACAAAACACAGTCCAAATCACCAAACATTCAACACGACAGGACATCCCAACAAAAGGGGAAACAATAGTTTTACCTAAACTACCTCGGCATGCAAGCCGATTACAACAAAAATGCAATAATAGAAGTGCATGAGAATAACAGTAAACACTTCGTGAGGCTTAGGCCTTTTTGGCCGGCGCGCTGGGTCCAGCCTGCGATTCTTGCCCTGCAACCAAATCACAAAGAGCAGTAAACGAGGGTCAGCTATGGCTGACCACAAACGGTGTAACAACATCCCTCCTCCCGGCCGTCCTAGCGGACACCGGGGAACTACTTCACCCTGCAAGTCAGCACTTCGTATGCAAATGTACATAAAAGGAAACAGCATAAAAACAGGTGTGAGTGTCACATACATCACCCACGTTTCTATGTTGAGCAGATAATAAAAAGGGGCCTACCAATGCAAAATGAATGCAAACCCGGGTTTCACCCAAGGCACCCTAAAGCATATGAATCTATCACATCATCATACATCATCATCACATCACAAACACAGGGGTACTCGTCATTTACCCGCAAGGGCATCGTAGCCAAAGGCCAAGAGCTCTCGCTGAGACCCACCTCGCCTGCCTCGCCATGCCATCGGGCTTGTCTAACAGCTCACACGCTCGGGCCGTCAACAACACACAAGACCGATTCTAAGAATTCTGGCTAACAAAAATGTCCCAAGGCCCTGGACTTACTCTCGGGACAACGTCCACCGATTGCCTCGCCTGGCGACCGTCAACGGACTCATCCGTAGCACAGACATTCTCGTCAGTCAACAATTGAAGGGACTAATCTTGCCGGGACACTCTCCACACGTGAATCTCAGTCTTCACGGGATAGCCAGTCGACCACAAAGACCAATCGCGCCTTCGCACAACACTAGGCATCACAAGCCCCATATTCCGCACATTATTCCTCCGCCCTAAACCCAACGTTCGTTACCACATGAAGCTACAAGGGCATCACAACGACGAGTTCGCCGTATTCGGATTTCTAACAAAACCCCTAAAATGCGCGTAAATCAACATCACTGAATCGGACCAACGGCCACAAATCCGGCTTCACCCACAATGCCTAATCCGCTAACGGAGCGGATCTCTAGTGCAAATCATGTCGGGGACGGACTCAATCAACCCGATGGTTCCTTTTGAACCAAGGCGACCCGGACCCCTCTCACTCGACGGATCCGGTGCCAAAATGCAGAAATTAAAGGGATGGCATGCACGCATCCTAAAGACCGGGAGGAGAAATGTCGTTACCTTTTGAGATATCCTCCTAGCCATGAGAAGCTTGCAAACAAACGGTGGAGAAGAAGCGCCTCGACGTCCTCTACGCGTTGCCGGTCTCGGATCGGTGAACGGAGCTCCGAAGCTCCGGCAATGGCGGATTCCCCTTCTCCTTCCTCCTTGCCCCCTCCTCCTTTCTCCAACCTAAGAGAGAGAAATGACTTGGAAATATGAGGGTTTAACTCCTCTACCAAGACCTAAAACCCCCCAACCAACCATCGCAGCCGTTGGATCAAATCCCAAGATTTTTGGACGGCCGGATCGTCATCCCCGTCACTTTTCGCGGAGCAGAATAAACAGTGCGCACGAGCAGCGGCGCACGGTCAGTGATCGTGCGCGGCCAACATCCCATGATCGTGTAGCGATCGTGCGCTACACGATCAGCCGACCTTCAACCCTTGTGAATTAACGCACGATCAGGCGCACGACCACTGGTCGTGCGCGAAGGAGGCCAGTGAGCGTGCGCGAAGAACCTGTTATGGAATTTTCAGCCTATTCCGAGCGCGACGCTACCACTCCGCCTACCTCGCTGGACTACGATTTTTGGGGTGTTACAACTCCACCCCCCTTAAAAGAATTTCGTCCTCGAAATTTCAGAATTTAACTAGGAAATTCATAAAGCATACCTGGAGCAAAAAGTTCCGGGAAATCCTCCCGCATCGCTTGCTCACGCTCCCAAGAGAATTCGTCTCGCCCGCAGTTGTCCCATCGCACCTTTACAAGTTTGACTTCCTTGTTGCGCAACTACCGGACTTCCGAATCCTCCACGCCAACCGGACGAACCCTCGTCCCCAAATCCTCCATCACCGGCACCGTCGCCGCTTCGACTACGACGCTCGGCTCCACCAGAGCTTTCCTCAACACAGACACGTGGAAGACATCATGTAATCCACTCAGCTCTGCGGATAACGCCAAACGATAGGCTGCTTCGCCTATACGTTCCGTAACCTCGAACGGACCCAGATACCGCGGACTCAACTTCTTGAGTCGCCGCACCCGCGAAACACCCTTGAACGGCTTGATCTTCAGGTAGACCATGTCGCCCACTGCAAACTCCACATTTCTGTGGCGCGCGTTGAAATACTTCGCTTGTCGATCCTGAGCAACCTTCATGCGCTCCTGAACCGTCCGCACAATCTCGCAAGCATCTTCCACCACTTGCTTCCCCAACAGCTTAGTGTCTCCCACCTCCGCCCAAGACATCGGCGTTCGACACTTCCTTCCATACAAAGCTTCATAGGGCGCCATTTTGATACTCGCCTGGAAGCTATTGTTATAGGCAAACTCCACCATGAAGAGGTGGTCTTCCCAACCTTTACCAAAGTCGAGAGCACACATTCTCAACATGTCCTCCATCGTACGGTTCGTTCGCTCTGTCTGACCATCGGTCTGCGGATGGAACGCGGAACTAAACTTGAGCTTTGTACCTAAGCTCTTCTGTACTAGCCTCCAGTCCTTCGAAGTGAAACGCCCATCGCGATCACTAACGATGCTCTTCGGAATCCCGTGCAACCGCACAATGTTTCGAACAAAGAGCTCCACGAGCTTCTCCACGCTATCGCCCTTCTGATTCGGAATGAAGTGAGCCACCTTGGTCAGGCGATCCACTATCACCCAAATCGCATCGTTACCTTGCTGCGATTAAGGCAACCCATGTACAAAATCCATGGAGATGTCATCGAACTTCCATTCGGGAATAGGGAGAGGCTTCAAGAACCCACCGGGCCTTTGGCACTCAGCCTTCACCAAAGCACAAGTCTGACATCGGCTCACATACTCGGCTACATCCCGCTTCATCCCAGGCCACCAAAAAGATTTCTTCATATCCGCGTACATCTTTGTACTTCCTGGATGAACGGAGTACTTCGTCAAGTGAGCTTCAAACATCAACTCCTCGCGAAGCTTGCCAAAGCGCGGAATACAGATCCTTCCGTCTCTCTTCAGAATCCCACCAACCATCTCCCAAGCTGTGCCTTCGCTTTGTTGAGCCTCCAACGCCCACTGTTGGCACTCGTCATCTGCGCTCGTCGCCTCTCAGATTCGATCTGTTATGTCATACTGCATTTCCATCCAGTTCAAACGAGCCACGCTAGACTCGCCTCTTGCCACACAAGAAATATCCAGGGACTCCAGGTCTCGTATCAACCGCTCATCATGCGCCGCCATCCAATTACCTTGCCCGGAGTACTTCCTACTCAAGGCATCCGCCACCACGTTGGCTTTACCCGGCGTATACTGAATCTCCACGTCGTAGTCCCCAAGGAACTCGACCCATCTATGCTGGCGCATATTCAAATCCTTCTGGTCCAGGAGATACCTTAGGCTCTTGTGATCCGTGAAGATCTCCACCTTCGCACCATAAACGTAGTGCCACCATAATTTTAGCGCAAAAATTACCGCCGCCAACTCTAGATCATGGACGGGATAATTCCTCTCATGAGTCTTTAACTGCCTTGACCCATACGCTATCACCTTGCTGTGCTGCACCAGCACGCAACCCAACCCGCAACCTGACGCGTCGCTGAAAATCTGAAATCCTTCCGTCCCACTAGGAAGACTAAGGATTGGAGCAGACATCAACCTTTTCTTCAAATTCTCAAATGCACGGGCACACTCCGGTGTCCATACGAATCTTTGGTCCTTGCGAGTGAGAGTGGTGAGGGGCAACGCCATCCGCAAAAAGTTCTCCACGAACCTTCTGTAATAACCGGCTAGTCCAAGGAAGCTCCGGACTTCCGCCACGGTTCTCAATACAGGCAAATCCCTAATGGCTTTAATCTTCGCTGGATCTACTGCCACCCCATCTCCACTAATTACGTGACCCAAGAAAGCCACCTTCTCGATCCAAAACTCATATTTTGAGAACTTAGCATAAAGCTGATTCTCCCTTAGAGTCTGCAATACCAGCCTCAAGTGAGACTCATGCTCTGCCTCTGTTTTTGAGTACACCAAAATGTCATCAATAAACACCACCACGAACGAATCTAGAAACGGTCGAAAAACCCGGTTCATCAGATCCATGAAGACAGATGGCGCGTTCGTCAATCCGAACGGCATCACAGAAAACTCGTAATGGCCATACCGAGTCCCAAACGCTGTCTTAGCGATGTCCGCTTCTCGAATCTTCAACTGGTAGTACCCCGACTTCAAGTCTAACTTGGAGTACACCACCGACCCTACTAACTGGTCGAATAAATCGTCGATTCGGGGAATCGGATATTTATTCTTAACGGTCAATTTATTCATTTCACGGTAGTCGATACACAACCGCATACTTCCGTCTTTCTTCTTCACAAACAATACTGGCGCGCTCCACGGCGAAGAGCTGGGCCTAATGTACCCTTGCTCTAACAACTCCTGCAACTGAACCTTTAACTCGGTCAGTTCCTTCGGTGCCATCCTAAACGGAGGACGCGACACCGGCCTCGCACCCGGTACTAACTCGATCGAAAAATCGATCTCATGCTGAGGGGGTGCTCCCGGAAGCTCCTCGAGGAATACGTCCTCAAATTCTTCCACCACCGGAACTTCTCCAATGGTCAACTTTGTGGAGTGAGTCTCCAACAAAGCCAAAAATGCCTCACCTCCTTGGTTTACCGCACGCCTCATTTGCACGGCGGAAATCAGGGAGCAAGCAACTCCGCTTAGGCCTTCGAACTTGACCTCTGCTCTACCTTCACCTCTCAGGGTTACCACCTTCAACTGGCAGTCGATACTAGCTCGCTGCGCGGCAAGCCAGTCCATCCCTAAGATAACATCGAATTCGGCTAGTGGCAGAATCGCTGCTACCAACACGAAATCATAATCGCCAATTTGCATCACAATGCGTCCCCTCCTCATGGTAGTCATGAAAGACCCATTCGGCATACGCACACTCAGCTCCATTTCTGCCTCTGCGGACTCAGCACCAATCTTCCGGATAAAACTTTCTGCAAGAAAAGAGTGTGACGCCCCCGTGTCGAACAACACTCGAGAGGGGTAGCCCGAAACTAGCATGAAACCTAACCACGTGCAAAATTAAACATAAAAGGCCGCAACCTACATTATAGTAACAAACGAAAACTTAAACTTTTCGTACCTGTCACACCGGGACCCGAACGCACCGATTGTTCCTGTCTCGGCTCTGGCTCAGCTCCGCCCTCGGTACAAAACCGACTAATGTGACCCACCTTGCCACACTGGTAACAAGTCAACGGACCTTTGAATCGAAAATCTCCCGAGGGTGCGCCACTCCTCTCCCCAGTCCTATTAGGACGGGGTTTCTTCTTGTATCGGTTTCCCTCAGACTTCCACTGAGATTGGGACTGAGAAGGCTTTCCTTCTCCCTGCTTTGCCGCAACACCCTTTCGCCGTTGGGTTCGCTCCAAGTCGCTCTCCAGTGTGCGAGCGGCTTCGACCATTTCATTGAATCCCGCATTCTTCAAGGCTATGAGTGGTTGCCTTAAATTTTCTCTCAACCCTTGATAGAAGAGATTATCCCTCTCTTCATCATCTGCCATGGTCGTTCCCGCATAACGACCCAAACGAGTGAACTCTTACAGATATTCATCCACTGTCTTCTCCCGCTGCACCAAATGCAGAAACTGCCGCTGCAGTGCTAACCTTGTCGAAGCCGGAATATAACGCTTTAGGAAAGCGTTCCCGAACTCCTCCATGGACGGAACACGCCCAACAAAATAGCGACCGTTATGGTTCACCCACCACAACTTCGCATCGCCCTCTAACATGAAACTCGCAAAGTGAGACTGCCTCTCAGCTGTGGTCTCAGCTACCTTCAAGAGCTCCTGGATCCTCGAAAGCCAATCCTTGGCATCCGTTGGAGTGCCCACTCCCTTGAATGTCGGAGGGTGGAAACTCAAGAAATACTTCATGAATCGATCACCCATCGGAATAGCTCTTTCCGCTAAAGGCTCTGCTTGCCTTACTTCGACCTCCGGTGTATCCGGCGTAGCCGCCGGAATAACAGGAGTCGCAACTTGCACTACCGGTGTAGGAACCCGTGGCAAAGCTCCAGCTTGAGCCGCTACCATTGCTTCCGCTAGCATGCGACAGAAATCGGCCGGGGACATGCCCACATTCACGAGGCCCGGAGCAGTCGCACTGCTTCCCGAAGGCTCCTCTTGCCTCCTCGACATCCCCGCATCGTCGCCAACATCCTAGCATAAGCAAGAAAAAAGACATATCAAGCTCTATTCGCAAGACTCGAACAAAGGGATACTCATGATCCCGCGCAATACTCCTATGTGGACAATCTCTAACGCGATCCAAATACACTAAACCTCGCAAGAATACGCTAAACTAGCTCTGATACCAAATTGTAACACCTCCCCTGTAGTGACCATATAATATGGGTCCGGCCGGGACCCCACAGCATATAACCGCCACAGCTTCAGTATTAAAAGATGATATTAACTACCCATTCTCAAAACTCAGAGGACACAGCGGAAACAAACATTAAAACCCCAGAGATTGTCCACAATACATAGGAGTCCGATTGGCCTTAAGGCCTTACAAAACACAGTCCAAATCACCAAACATTCAACACGACAGGACATCCCAACAAAAGGGGAAACAATTGTTTTACCTAAACTACCTCGGCATGCAAGCCGGTTACAACAAAAATGCAATAATAGAAGTGCATGAGAATAACAGTAAACACTTCGTGAGGCTTAGGCCTTTTTGGCCGGCGCGCTGGGTCCAGCCTGCGATTCTTGCCCTGCAACCAAATCACAAAGAGCGGTAAACGAGGGTCAGCTATGGCTGGCCACAAACGGTGTAACAACATTCCTCCTCCCGGCCGTCCTAGCGGACCCCGGGGAACTACTTCACCTTGCAAGTCAGCACTTCGCATGCAAATGTACATAAAAGGAAATAGCATAAAAACAGGTGTGAGTGTCACATACAACACCCACGTTTCTATGTTGAGCAGATAATAAAAAGGGGCCTACCAATGCAAAATGAATGCAAACCCGGGTTTCACCCAAGGCACCCTAAAGCGTATGAATCTATCACATCATCATACATCATCATCACATCACAAACACAGGGGTACTCCTCATTTCCCCGCAAGGGCATCGTAGCCCAAGGCCAAGAGCTCTCGCTGAGACCCACCTCGCCTGGCTCGCCATGCCATCGGGCTTGTCTAACAGCTCACACGCTCGGGCCGTCAACAACACACAAGACCAATTCTAAGAATTCTGGCTAACAAAAATGTCCCAAGGCCCTGGACTTACTCTCGGGACAACGTCCACCGATTTCCTCACCTGGCGACCGTCAACGGACTCATCCGTAGCATAGACATTCTCGTCAGTCAACAATCGAAGGGACTAATCTTGCCGGGACACTCTCTATGTAACACCCCAAAAATCGTAGCTCTGCGAGATAGGCGGAGTGGTAGCGTTGCGCTCGGAATAGGCCGAAAATTTCATAGCAGATCCTTCTCGCACGGTCACTGGCCTCTTCTCGCACGACCAGTGGTCGTGCGCCAATGATCGCGCGTTAATTCAAAGGATTGGCAGAGTTCTGTTGCGGATAGTGCGCACGATCAGAGGAAGTCATTGCGCACAACCACTGACCGCGCGCAACTGCTCGTACGCCCTGTTTATTCTGTTCCGCGAAAATGTGCGGGGATGACGATCCGACCGATCAAATATTTCGGGATTTGATCCAACGGCTGTGATTGATGGCTGGGGGGTTTTAGGGCTTGGTAGAGGAGTTAAACCCTCATATTTTCCAAGTCATTTCTCTCTCTTAGGTTGGAGAAAGGAGGAGGAGGCAAGGAGGAAGAAGAAGCGAGATCCGCCATTGTTGGAGCTTCGGAGCTCCGATCGCCGATCCGAGATCGGCAACGCGTAGAGGGCGTCAAGGCGCTTCTTCTCCACCGTTTGTTTGCAAGCTTCTCATGGCTAGGAGGAGATCTCAAAAGGTAACGACATTTCTCCTCCCGGTCTTTAGGATGCGTGCATGGCATCCCTTGATTTCTGCATTTTTTTGGCACCGGATCCGTCGAGTGAGAGGGATCCGGGTCGCCTTGGTTCAAAAGGAACCATCAGGTTGATTGAGTCCATCCCCGACATGATTTGCACTAGAGATCCGCTCCGTTAGCGGATTAGGCATTGTGGGTGAAGCCGGATTCGCGACCGTTGGTCCGATTCGGTGATGTTGTTTTGACGTGCATTCTAGGAATTTTGCTAGAAATCCGATTACGGCGAAAATGTCGTTGTGATGCCCTTGTGATTTCGTATGAGGACGAATGTTGGTTTGAGGGCGGGGGAAATTTTGCATGTGAGTTATGGGCCCTGTGGTGCCCGATGGGCTACGATGCCCCTTTTGGAAATTGATGGTGGCAAGAACAGGTGGGGTTCTTGGCCATGGGCCCGGTGGTGCCCGGTGGGGTAGTGAGGAATACCCCGTGGTTGATGTTGGTTGTGGCAGGAACAGGTGGGATTCTTGGCCATGGGCCCTGTGGTGCCCGTTGGGGTAGTGATGAATACCTCTTGTGTTTGTGATGTGATGATAGTGTATGTTGATATGATAGATTCATACGCTTTAGGGTGCCTTGGGTGAAACCCGGGTTCGCATTCATTTTGCATTGGTAGGCCCCCTTTTTATTATTCTCAACATAGAAACGTGGATGATGTATGTGACACTCATACCTATTTTTATGTTGTTTTCTTTTATGTACAATTGTATACGAAGTGCTGACTTGCAGGGTGAAGTAGTTCCCCGGGGTCCGCTAGGACGGCCGGGAGGAGGGATGTTGTTACACTGTTTGTGGTCAGCCATAGCTGACCCTCGTTTACCGCTTGTTGTGATTTGGTTGCAGGGCAAGTATCGCAGGCTGGACCCAGTGCGCCGACCAAAAAGGCCTAAAGCCTCATGAAGTGCTTAGTCTGTTTTCCTGCATTTCTTTCTTTATATTATGTTGTAACCGGCTTGCATGCCGAGGTAGTTTAGGGAAAAACTATCTTTCCCATTTTGTTGGGATGTCGTTTTAGTATTGAATGTTTGTTGATTTGGACTGTGGTTTTGTAAGGCCTTAAGGCCAGTTGGATTCCTATGTCTTGTGGATAATCTCTGTGGTTTTTAGTTTGTTTCCGCTGTGTTTTCTGAGTTTTGAGATTGGGTAGTTAATATCATCTTTTAATACTGATCCTGTGGCGGTTATATGTTGTGGGGTCCCGGCCGGACCCATATTATATGGTCATTACAGGGGAGGTGTTACACTCCACACGTGAATCTCAGTCTTCACGGGATAGCCAGCCGACCACAAAGACCAATTGCGCCTTCGCACAACACTAGGCATCACAAGCCCCATATTCCGCATATTATTCCTCCGCCCTAAACCCAACGTTCGTTACCACACGAAGCTACAAGGGCATCACAACGACGAGTTCGCCATATTCGGATTTCTAACAAAACCCCTAAAATGCGCGTAAATCAACATCACAGAATCGGACCAACGACCACAAATCCGGCTTCACCCACAATGCCTAATCCGCTAACGAAGCGGATCTCTAGTGCAAATCATGTCGGGGACGGACTCAATCAACCCGATGGTTCCTTTTGAACCAAGGCGACCCGGACTCCTCTCACTCGACGGATCCGGTGCCAAAATGCAGAAATTAAAGGGATGCCATGCACGCATCCTAAAGACTGGGAGGAGAAATGTCGTTACCTTTTGAGATCTCCTCCTAGCCATGAGAAGCTTGCAAACAAACGGTGGAGAAGAAGCGCCTCGACGCCCTCTACGCGTTGCCGGTCTCGGATCGGCGAACGGAGCTCCGAAGCTCCGGCAATGGCGGATTCCCCTTCTCCTTCCTCCTTGCCTCCTCCTCCTTTCTCCAACCTAAGAGAGAGAAATGACTTGGAAATATGAGGGTTTAACTCCTCTACCAAGACCTAAAACCCCCCAGCCAACCATCGCAGCCGTTGGATCAAATCCCAAGATTTTTGGACGGCCGGATCGTCATCCCCGTCACTTTTCGCGGAGCAGAATAAACAGTGCGCACGAGCAGCGGCGCACGATCAGTGATCGTGAGCGGCCAACATACCCTGATCGTGCGCTACACGATCAGCCGACCTTCAACCCTTGTGAATTAACGCACGATCAGGCGCACGACCACTGGTCGTGCGCGAAGGAGGCCAGTGAGCGTGCGCGAAGAACCTGCTATGGAATTTTCAGCCTATTCCGAGCGCGACGCTACCACTCCGCCTACCTCGCTGGACTACGATTTTTGGGGTGTTACACATCATCAATGAAAACTACCACAAAATGATTCAGAAAACCATTGAACACGCAGTTCATCATGTCCATAAACGCAGAGGGTGCATTTGTCAAACCAAATGACAATACCAGGAATTCAAAATGACCATAACGGGAACGAAAGGCAGTCCGAGGGACGTCCGACTCACGGATCCTCAACTGATGGTAACCTGATCGAAGATCAATCTTTGAAAATACTGAACTAAAATGCAACTGATCAAATAGATCATCGATTCGCGACAATAAATATATGTTCTTGATGGTTACCTTATTCAACTCCCTATAGTCTATGCACAACCTCATAGAACCATCCTTACTTTTCACGAACAACACTGGAGCACCCCAGGGCGAAGAACTTGGTCTAATAAATCCACATTACAACAATTCATCTAACTGGGTACGCAACTCTTCTAACTCTCGCGGGGCCATACAGTACGTTGCCTTAGCAATAATACGAGTACAAGGCTCAAGATCAATAACGAACTCCACGTCTCTAACAGGCGGAAGACCAGGAAGACTAACAGGGAAGACATCAGGAAACTCCCGCACCACCGGAACACCCTCGATACACGGCGAACCACTAACAGTTTCAAACACAGAAACAAGGTAAGACAAGCAACCAGAATTTAATAGTTTCCGAACACATACCGCAAAAATTATCGGGGAACTCTGGCACAGAGATCAACAAAACCCAAGAAATCTCCTAAGAGGATGGGGCATCTCCGGATGCGCTGGTTCGAGGATACCAAATCACCGGAAGGAAACTTAACGAGGAACGAATCGTCGCCCAACTCATGGGTCAAATGATGGCATTCGATGAAAGTTCTAGCCACGAATGAATGGGTAGCACCAGAATCGAATAGAACACGCGCCCAACGACTCTTTACCTTAAATCTCCCTATAAGTGCGAAAAAGAAACTAGTCTAACGCAACGAAACTAAAACCGAAACTTAATAGCTAGATTGGTGTCTAACCTGAGATCACTTGGGTCGAGGACTCTGCTTGATCCCGGGTTAACACGTTCAGCTTTCCTCTCCCTTTGTCTTGATGATGCGGCGGCGGCAAGGCTCAAAGTGGAACTGGCTGCAGTGGGGGTTGAAATCGCAGGCATTGAAACTTCATGTGCCCTTTTTGTCCGCACTGGAAGCAGACTTTTTCCTTGGTCCAACACTGGGCCTCAGCATGCCCCTTTTGCTTACAGATCGGGCAAAGCGCCTCTCCTTTCGGAGCACTCTAGATTGCCAGCACTCGATGCTTCTTCTGAACTCCCTTCCTCTTGAAACATTTCTCAAATGGATGGCCAGGGCAGCCACAAAAACTGCATGCCTCTCCGCTTCCATTCCTCGGGGCTGTGCCAGGTGCACCAGAACTCCCTTCTTCTCCAGCCTTCCTCTTTCCCTTCTTCACTGCCGATCCTCGGTTCTTGGCATTATCAATTGCCTCAACCTTCAGCGCTGCCTCTACTACCTCGGCGTACTTCTCTGACCTGTACGCGCTGGCCAGCTGCTGGATGTCACTGCGGAGACCACCCAGAAACCTCTTCACCCTACCTTCTTCCGAGGCTACCAGGGCTGGAGCAAACCTGCTCAGCTTGCAAAACTCAATTTCGTACTCACTTACCGAGGGCTGCCTCAGCTTCAGATGCGAGAAGTCATTCATTTACCGGTTCCGTTCTACTAACAGCAGGAACTTCCTTATCAACATCCCTTTGAAGGTTTCCCACGTACATCCTCCAGTAAGGTCTTCCTTCTCCCTCAACCACCAGCTCTTTGCGAGACCTTTTAGCTGATACGCCGCGATCATCATCTTTTGGTCCACGGTGATCCCTAAATACGAGAACATCTCCTCAATGGTTATAAGCCAATCGTCCAAGGCCATGAAGTCAGCTCGTCCGTCATACTATGGAGGTCCCAACCTCTGAAAGTGCGAAATGAATTTCATCTCCGGCGGTATAGCTACTGGGGGTACCAGGGGAGCATGAGGGGTAGGTAAGATCTGCCCTACTACGGGGGCCCGCATCACGGTTTGCTGCCTTGCACCAGCTGACAACAACGCCTCAACTTGCGACTGCATCGCAACCATTTGTCTCGCCAGAGCCTCATTGCTCTGGCGCAGACTCTCGATCAAGGCTTCACTCTGCGCTCCGGACGACTCGCCTTCCGACTGAGGAGTCGATCTAGTCGCGACTCGCTTAGGCGCCATTTCTGCTAATACGCGTAAACCCCTAATCAAAACTTAACCTTACACTAAAACTACTCTGCTTGGTTCAGAACATACATGTACAAATACTTGTTGTTGCTACTACCTTGCTCTAGGATTTTTATGATGTCATGCTGATGCGCTAAATTTGGCACTGCTAATTAGCAGGCACGAAATGCGATACGACGGCAGTGCACCGATCGCTCAAGTAATAAAATAGGGAGGAACTCCCCGAATATCGTTCTCAAAGGACCGCAAGTTGGGTAGTACGATTTGCTCAACCCAGGAATTCAGTTAAAAGGGTTAATAAGTAACAACGGGAGGTTTGGTTTTGGGATCCTATGCAATTGCAGAATAAAGAAAGATGCGGGTCAAAACTCCGCTTCGCAAGGTGAGATGGATGCAACGGCCGCGATGCCGTGCTTCGGAAGGCGCGTGGACGGAATGTAACTATGACGGTTGAGGGTCGCACACACCTCTTCTCTAAGCATCACCACTAGCAATTGCTAGTGGCTTCACACACAACGATTCTCAGAAATCACTAGGAAAAAGGGCTATTCATGCCTTCACCACAACATTGCATATGAACACAAGGAATAACCATTAAGATTAACTTAACAAGCATTCATAAAACACTACAAAGAAGTTCAAGCACCAAAGGTTAGAGAGGACCACAAAGAAGAAGTCACGTCTTGGGTTCACGGCCGGAATGAGAGGTTGTCGGGCTCTCTCCGGACTCGGCCCTCAGATGGTGAGCTTGGCTCGAAGGAGGCTGTCACCGCTCCTAAGATCTTCAACGCTTCTCTGATCTCTTGGCGAAGAATGCTTGAGCTAATGGTGGAGAAAGCTTCCTAGTGCTCCCGGATGGAAAGATGGAGGAAGAAATCACCGGAAATGGCTTCTATGGTGGTGGAGATGAAGGGGAAGCCTTCAGCCCTCAAGAGCAGCGGGAAGGAAGTGATTTCCCGCTCTCTGAATCGCTCCAGCCTGCCTCCAATCGCTCCCCTTTGACTGCCTTGATTCCTGCTTTTTATTGCAAACAGGTTGAAAAATGGTCACGCACGGTCGAACGCACGACCGTGCGCAGACCGTGCGATATTAACGAATAAAATATGGCTTGGGGAAGAAGCTGCGCCGCCCGTGCGTTTTGATCACGCACGACCAACACCGCCCGTGCGTTCAAACGCACGGGTAAACTCCGACGCTCCAAAATCACAAAGCACAGGTCGACCGTGCGTTTTACTCACGCACGGACGAATTCGCCCGTGCGTCAAAACGTACGAGTAAACTCCGACGATCCATTTCTGCACCAGACACTCAGCTCTCCTGTCGGAACAATTGAATGTTAGCATGAGTTTGAGCGGTAGAGAACAATGCGAAGTCGCATGCTCTTGCGCATAGAAATGCATTAGAATAGAATTAAACTGAAGATTGTATCTAATTATTTCTAAAACAGTAAATTGAAATTTAATCTACTTGGATGGTGAATCCTGGTGAATCTTTCGGTCGCGCAAAAGGGAAAATAGCGTGACTAATGAGTGAAGTATTACTCGAATCGAAGCTAGGGACAAACTCCTAAGAAATCCATCAAAGTCGGTGTCCATTGGCTTGCACGTCCGCACTCTCTCTATTGCATGAGACGAGTCGTGTCTAAAATCAATAGGACTGATAGGTAATTATTGGGCTTAGGTTGAGAATAGGCTAGGTAAGTAGAAGGACGATGGGAATCGCACTTAACACAACCTGAGCACTCAAGATAATAACAATCACCAATACAATATTTTCAGTAATTACACGACACCCCCAGACTTCAACTGAACACTCGGTGCGTGCTGAGCCAGATATAAATAGAGATTGCCGAAAGAAAATTATTTTTACACAACTTTTTTTTTATTTCTTTTCTTTTCTTTCTTTTCTCGCATTGACAAAATGACATTTGAAAGCACAATAAAACGGCTCCTTTAGCTAATTCAAAACTGCCATACACAACAAGGGTGACACCAAATGTGATCGAAAAAGGAAATTTCTTTCAGCTCAAAGGTTGGTGCGCAATAGGTTCGGCCATATGGCTTTGGTTAAATTATAGTGGAGCTAAACAAGGAGGAAAGGTAGGCTCAAGTGGGCTTGCAACGGTGATTACATAGGTAAGGATTTCCAAAGCTCAACCGGATCAAGAAATGGCCTATATCACATTTTATGACGAGTACTTCAACACAATTGTGTCGAGAGTCGCCTAGTGCAAGTTCTAGCCACCGAGAAAGGTTGTCCTTCCTTCCGACCCTAGTAATAAGCTACTAC
Source organism: Dactylorhiza incarnata (assembly GCA_033032865.1). Classification (NCBI taxonomy): domain Eukaryota; kingdom Viridiplantae; phylum Streptophyta; class Magnoliopsida; order Asparagales; family Orchidaceae; genus Dactylorhiza; species Dactylorhiza incarnata. The sequence continues at coordinate 15,287,343 of JAWHQI010000017.1, forward strand.
TAGTCTGTTACACTCGACCTTATGCTACCGTTGGATTCATCGGATTCACCACTAAAGTAAAATAAATTTCATCTACTATAAAAGAAATAACTAAATTATAATTCTGAATTTCATTCTACTCTAATTGAATTTCTAGGCGTGACGGGAGCACTTGACTAGAGCACTACTCGAGTCAACATTTTTCTCTACTCCTCACTCACATGCTAACAATTCAATTCTTATGAGTGGGAAAACCTCGCAGCGATACCCAAAAAGCACGCGTGATCAAGTGCGCGTGAACTAGGTGCAAGTGTATGCAATATGCACAACAAAATATAAATCCTAACTCAGCATATTCTAGCATGTCATGCAAAGTGTGTGCATGTGCAAAGCTCGCTCTCTCACCCAGACTTGATTAAAACTAACTAGAATAAACAATTCAAACATAAGTAAGAGAGGGGTAGAGTTGACCTATGCTCATAAAAGAGCATGCCAGAAGTGCGGTAATCCCATTTTTTTAGAAATATTTCCCCTTCATCATCGTCCACAAGAGAGCAACCTCCTGCAATGTTAGCAAAATAGAAATAACAGTGCACAAAAGGAATTAAAAAGCTAGACGGAACCGGGTGGTTCCCCATGGGTTGTCTCCCAAGAAGCCCTTTTGTTTAACGTCCTTTAAGGTGGACCAAATACCTGTATTAAGCATTGTTCAAACTGCAAAAAGATATTGTTCCAACTAAATAAAACAGAACAACACAGCAAATAAGCATGAAATAACATAAAGAAAAAATATCCAGAATCACACCCTAGGGGCGATGCCCTAGCCGAATAATGTCAGATCAAAATTAAAGTACACCACAACTAGTTTAACATAAATAAAACTAACTAAGACGACACATCACCAAGGAAGCTGCAAATAAATGATCACGGCGGAGATGACGGAGAAGAATGTGAGGGAGGAGGAGGGGGAGTATGCTGCCACCTAGATCCAGAAACTGAAGCCCGAGCAGAGACATCCAGATGTACGACTCCCAGATGCGCACCGACAGCAATTGCCTAACTACTAACTCCACAGGGCACGCAATGCATGCAAAACTTACATAAAACAACAGAAAACAATTGCTAAAAGCAAACATAAATTAAAACTAAAGATAAAAAAAATCTAAATTAGCTACTCCTATGCCTAGATAACTGTTGGGCTACATGTCCCCCCAACGGGACTTATTCAAGCACTTGAAATGCAGGTTAACTAATAGGTGAATGAAAGCAAAAATGGTCAGGTAGTTGTTCATGCTCATGCTTCGGCAGTATGTACCGGAGTGGGGATAAAACAGTTGCCCAAATACCAGTGAGATAATAATGCCTGACATGAATGTCAGGCAAGGGCACAACATAAGTTGTGAAGCTCCCCGTATCTAGCTCCACCTGCACTGGGTTCCTTTCAATGCTAGGCCTTGTTACAAGCTCATACACCCACGGAACTGGCTCCACAATGTGGTCCTGCAGAGGAGAAGATACAGGGGCAGGGGCAGGAAATAAAATAGACGAAAAACTAAGAGAAATCTCATCTGAGGGGATAATCCCGGCTTCATCCCCCATAGGGTGTGGCAAGGATAAACTGATGACATCGTCGGAGATCTCACTAGACTCGACAGAGCACACAATGGCCTCCTCTCTAACTTGGACTTTCTCGCATTGAACCAAAATGGTTGCTTCAGCACAATCGAGACTGTCCGCCTCCATGAGAGTGGGCATGACACTGCGCAGACCTGCACCATCCTGCAAATTGATCTCAACGACAACATCAGAAATAGATGTAAGTTCGTGAATAATGGGAGGAAGCGTGCCAATTAAGAGTTCGGGCTCGCTCTCCACACAAGGGTACAAATCTACGCAAAGTGGTATATGAACCGACGAGGTATAGGGGGTCGCGTCAGAAACGGAGTCAAGAGGGGCACTGATGCACGTGTCGATTCCAGAAACTTCAAGAAGTGAAGGTGGAAGGGATACGTAACCAGAGGAAGGAGCTGTGTTCGCCGAATTTGAGGATGGGATGATCCGGATATCCGGCTCATCGTCATCTGCCAATTGGCGAAGATAATCCGCACAGTCCTTCAAGGCGTGCTCTCTACTTTTGCAAAATAAACACTGCTTTACCGGCATCGCCGGCACCCAAGGTGCGGCAACCGCGTAAAGGTGCGACAACGGAGGCGCAGTAGAGTAGCCAAAAGATTTATGGGCTCCGTACGGTTTCTGAACAACACCATGCTCTTTAGGACACCTATCACTAGCGTGGGATGTGTCTCCACACCAATGACATCGAATATTCAAATGCGCCCACATGATACAGAAGAAGGAAATAACGTACTGAAGAAAAACAAAATATCTTAAAACGAATTTCCGAATAAAAACAAATCAAATACGCTTGCTGTCCCCGGCAACGGCGCCAAAAACATGATGCGCTAAATTCGGCACTGCTAATTAGCAGGCACGAAATGCGATACGACGGCAGTGCACCGCTCGCTCAAGTAATAAAATAGGGAGGAACTCCCCGAATATCGTTCTCAAAGGACCGCAAGTTGGGTAGTACGATTTGCTCAACCCAGGAATTCAGTTAAAAGGGTTAATAAGTAACAACGGGAGGTTTGGTTTTGGGATCCTATGCTATTGCAGAATAAAGAAAGATGCGGGTAAAAACTCCGCTTCGCAAGGTGAGATGGATGCAACGGCCGCGATGCCGTGCTTCGGAAGGCGCGTGGACGGAATGTAACTATGACGGTTGAGGGTCGCACACACCTCTTCTCTAAGCATCACCACTAGCAATTGCTAGTGGCTTCACACACAACGATTCTCAGAAATCACTAGGAAAAAGGGCTATTCATGCATTCACCACAACATTGCATATGAACACAAGCAATAACCATTAAGATTAACTTAACAAGCATTCATAAAACACTACAAAGAAGTTCAAGCACCAAAGGTTAGAGAGGACCACAAAGAAGAAGTCACTTCTTGGGTTCACGGCCGGAATGAGAGGTTGTCGGGCTCTCTCCGGACTCGGCCCTTAGATGGTGAGCTTGGCTCGAAGGAGGCTGTCACCGCTCCTAAGATCTTCAGCGCTTCTCTGATCTCTTGGCGAAGAATGCTTGAGCTAATGGTGGAGTAAGCTTCCTAGTGCTCCCGGATGGAAAGATGGAGGTAGAAATCACCGGAAATGGCTTCTATGGTGGTGGAGATGAAGGGGAAGCCTTCAGCCCTCAAGAGCAGCGGGAAGGAAGTGATTTCCCGCTCTCTCAATCGCTCTAGCCCGCCTCCAATCGTTCCCCTTTGACTGCCTCGATTCCTGCTTTTTATAGCAAACAGGCTGAAAAATGGTCACGCACGGGCGAATTCGCACAGGTCGACCGTGCGTTTTACCCACGCACGGGCGAATTCGCCCGTGCGTCAAAACGCACGAGTAAACTCCGACGCTCCATTTCTGCCCCAGACACAAACGCACGACCGCAGCCGACCGTGCGTCAAGGAAACACACGACCGTGCGATATGCACAGAAATTACTTCTGGGGAAAACGGGACGATCAGTTCACCTGCAAACAAGATATAACAACTGGGAATACACGTCCAACATCAGAAAACATAAAGGAAGGGAAGGGGAGCACCATGTGCTTACCCCCAACAATAAGGAATGCAATTGCACACCGAAATGAGCTTAATAGTGCACCTAACATGGAATAATACATATGAATGAAAATGTGCCTAATATGTGGTGCAAATACTAGAATATCAGCCCAAATGAGTCCAAAAAAATATATATATATATAAATGTGACTCATCACATGCTAAATCTTGGGATGATACTACATCATCCATCTTGGCTCATGTGCAATTGTCGTGAATGCATGAATTTTTCTTGTGTTCGTTTTGAAATTATGGGTGTACGTGCGTGATCATATAAATCTTCAGCTTGACACGAGTACTTTATGCGATGTTTTGATTTGCATGTTGTGCTATGCATTCTAAGAAAAGCCTTAATGCATGTTATGAGCGGCGTACGCTTGAAATATTATGCACCCCATAACACATAATATTGCATGCAACGAAAAAATAAAAATCGAGCTAATGGACATCCATGGGACTGGTGTTATGCATCCCATACTACATAACGGTCACATGTTGTCACCTATGAGGATTCATATACAAACACATATTATGCATCCCATACTACATAATATGTCTTGTATACTTCATATCATGCTTATGAGTGTAGTGTTCATTAAGGGTGTGCAAAAATACCCGAAGAACCGAAAACCGGACCGAAACCGAACCGAACCAAGCGGTTCGGGTCGGTTCCTAGTTTGATCGATTCGGGTATGGTTCCAAAAAAATAAGAACCGGTAGTTCGGTTCGGTTCTCGGATCCGACCGTCGGGTACCCGAGAACCGACCCGAACCGAGAATATAGGCTTATTTATTAAATATATTTATTATTTTATAACTTGAGTAAGCGAGTGGTGTTCTGGTATAGTAATTTTATAATCTTGCCATGCGATTTCTAAATTTGTTATTTTAGAACTTTATATTTATTATTTTATAATCTTGCCGACTTTGCCGTAAGTGCCTGAGTAGTTATTTTATAATCTTATCAATTATCATTCAGAATTTCAGATTTCCCGTGCCTACCCACACCCTAGGGTCTGTCCCGAGAGAAAGAAGTAGAACCGTCGACACTCCTTCCTCCCATCTACCGAACCAACGATGCTAGTCATACTAGTATTTTAACTACGTGTTAATTATTGTATCCATGTCATACTAGTTTGGTTATCAAAAAGTATCTATATCCAACTTATTTAACGGTGACACACTTATAACTTCGAACCGAGAACCGAACCGAACCGAACGGTTCGGTTCCGGTTCCATACTATAGGACCGTGGGTCGGTTACGGTTCCAAAAATTTGGAACCGAACATATATGAGTCGGTTCTTGGTTTTGGATAGAACCGAACCGAACCGATCCGAGTTGCACCCATAGTGTTCATGCTTCAGCCAAGACGTACAGATGACACTTCGGTGTGTGTATGCAATGAGGCGAGACGACTATCAACATTTCAGAAAAACAATCGTTCGACCAACTTGTCAAACGAACCTCCCTACGATACCAACTGTCACAACCCGCATTTTTTCAGCAATTAGGAATATCAGAGTAGAGAAAATACGTGTCATGATGCCACGTCATGCAGGAGACAACTACAGACGCTCAGGCGGGAACCTATCTCTTATTCCTTACAAAACATGTTTACATGATGACTCATTACTTGAAATCACTTATTAGGTTTGGGTTAAGAACTGTGTCTCTCAGTTCGTGGATCAACTAGTCCATAGAAGAAAATATATATGTAATTGCAGCGGAAAAGTACTTGGGTTGGTTCAATTAAGGTCCTATATGCACGTGATGTCTGGACATAAAGGAAATGATATGCACATATCTAGATTTAGATTGGGTAGGAAGATACTTTTACATGACTAAAATATAAGGATTTGGCCTAGGAAAGATGCAATGAGAATGAAAGAAAATCATTTTATAACTATAATGCACCTAGGCATAAATCATTCCCAGAGAGCAAGATACACGAGATCGAAAAGTAGTGGCAATAACTAGCAAGTAATCTACAATGCAATATAGAGAGGCACAATGAGCGTCAACAACCTGACACCAACCCATTGGCTTCAAACTAGCATGTCTGAACACAAGAAGCAAACTAACTACCACTACCTCGCAGCAGCGGGGTAAGACAGCAACTACGACTCCCAAGGTCTCTGAACTACACCTCTAACTGCTACAGCTCTAAACTGAGGCATTCAAATAAAACAGAGAACGCCTCAGCAAGGAAAGCACAAGCGGCAGAAAAAAAAATAAGTGCCCTGCGAAGTAAGGTAATAATAAGGCATAAGGGGTACCAACCCATGCCAAACTTACAGAAGAAAAGAAGCTCCGAAACAAAGAGCTAAACAACGCAACGAGTGCACCAATACCTTTTATAAATACAAGCAAGTTCATTTATCCTATTAATTCTGTTTATGAGACTGATCAGCTCAAATTTAAATGGGGGCGGTCCTTTATCCTCTGCCACCCAAAGCCCAAAACCAGGTGGTGGTCCTTTATCCACTGCCACCCAAACACGGCCCACGGGGCCACAGACCAAGCCTGCTGTTCATGCCCCTTAGAATGGCCACCGTGCAAGGCTATAAAAGAATCCCCACTGCCCCCAAACACGGCCCACGGGACCACAAACCAAGCCGGCTGTTCATGTCTCTTATAATGGCCACCTTGCAAGGCTAAAGGCAATAGTTCTCATTAATTACATTCAATTACCACACGAGACTTAGCCCGAGGGACAACACCAGGATACCCTAAGAATAGAGTCATAAGCGAGAATAACACCGCTCAAATGATCATCAAGAAAATCCAGAAATTTGCATATCCACGGCAGGTATAAGAACTCAGGCAGGAGTTAATCATGATCAAGGGCACAGTACAGACATTGGCAACATCCATGTATACTTTGGAAGACACAAGGCTCCAAGAGAGGGGATAAGTCTAAAGCATAGCTCAAAGACTTAGAAATGGACTGGCATTTCTCGAGAAATAGGAAGGAGGACCGGGCATTTCTCGAGAAATAGAAGGCATTTCTCGAGAAAATAGGAAGCAAGTCTTCAGGGATTTCTCGAGAAACAAAGAGGATTTCTCGAGAAGCAAAGGAGTTTTCTGCAGGGATTTCTCGAGAGACAAAGAGGATTTCTCGAGAAATCAAAGGGCTTTCGGCAGGGATTTCTCGAGAGACAAGGAGGACTTCTCGAGAAATCAAAGGGATTTCTGCAGGGATTTCTCGAGAGACAAGCGGATTTCTCGAGTAAAAGGGGCAGGGAATTTCTCGAGAAATGACATGGATTTCTCGAGAAATGCATGGATTTCTCGAGAAATACAGGCAGAAAAAAAAAATTCTGGGCAGCAAACAGATTCTTCCAGGGGGAACTTTAGACAATTAGTGTGAGCTCAAAAGAGAGTTCAAGAGTTAAACTAGCAAGATAAAACACTCCAAATCAAGAGCGAAACAACACGACAAGAAATCAAAGTAAGAAAACAACATTTCAACAATGAAAGAGAAGGAGAAACTGTCACTTGCCTTAAACCTTCTAAACTCGGATTTCTCCGCTCCAAAAGCTATGGATCGACAAAGAACTCACCTGAGCACAAAAACATGAAACTTTCCGGGCCAAAAAGAGGAGTTAGGTCACTACCTTGACTCTAAAAATCCCAAGAAATTGGAAACTCTTACAACTAGAACGAAGAACTCGCCGTGAGCTTTCCGATTCTACTCTCAGATTACGATTCCGACCACTACAGCTCCCGTTTCACCGGCCGGAAGAAGTTCCCAACACGCCTCTCCCGCTCTCGCACAAAATCTTGATCGGCTCTTTGGAGAAGAAGAAGAATAGGGTTCTTTGGAAATTTTGGTATTTATATAAAACCCTAATTCCTTATTTAATTAAATTAATAATTCTCCCATTCTATTTAAACTACGAGGGCGACTAAATCACCTCGAATTTTCATGAAATTCGCACCTAAACTGAAAATCGGCGCTACGAATCCAACGGCGAAGTTAGAATTCAATTCGAAATGTCGCGAAAACTCGCACGTGCGACATAAATTAAGTGCATTAACTAAGTTAAGGCTCAAACTAATCCCGACGAGTCGCCACAACGCCCTTATGCCAAAATTACGTCACAACGGGCACGCAAATATTTAAGAAATCAATGTTGTTACAACAGAAAACCCTCTCAATAACACATCTCTTGTACCTATCACCCATTCCAAATCTTTTTTTGATGTTGAGCAAGCAATTTCCACAGCAGTAGGACATGCCATAAGTACTTTTGCTGATTTACTGGCTGCTCAGGCCAGAAAGTTCAATAAGAAGTATTCCCAGATGGAGACAGAGTTGCAAGGATCAAAAGAGTCCCTCCTAGCACTCAAATCAATTGTATCCTCCTCCATGGTAACTAAAGAGTTCTTAACCTCCCTTGTAATTAAGGTTCAGAAGGGGGAGAAGATCCAGGAGGAGGAGATGCTTAATCAAGGAAAGAATGGCCAGGAGAAGGATAAGACTACTAAAGTTTCTCTAGAAGTTTCAAACCCTAACAATCCTAATAAGCTCATTATTGTTCAAACATCAGTTCCAGATATTCTCTTGGAAGATGCACATATCCAGGGGGAGCCAGTTGCAGATATCCCTGAAGTAACCCATGGGGAGCTTCCTACACAATCTCAGAAGGATATGCTTCCATCAACTCAGGGGGAGCTGATTGAAGATGCTCAGGAAGATTCCCAGGGGGAGTTTGTTATCAATAAACAGCTCTTAGAAGATGACCTGCTTCTAGAGGAAGTTTCAAAGATAGCTAAAGAGGCTGCCCAAGGTGCTGCAGAGGAAGCACAAAGTCAGGGGGAGCCTCTCAAAGCAAATGTCACTCCCTAAAAAGAAAAGAAGACTGCTGAAGAAGAAGATGAGCCACTGGTGTTTGCGCCAAGAAAGGTAACTCAACAATTTTTCTCAAGGAAGAGGAAAACTCCTCCAAAGGAGTAGAACAGTACGGGTGAACAATCTCTATAAATAACATCTCAGTAAACATATTTGAAGTTATACATTTATGATGGACAATTTGATCAATTGGAAGCTTATATATGATTTTGTGTCATGTAGCCATTAGATGTCCTATAATATCACACTTACATTAGAGTGTTAAGACCAGGTCAAAATAAGCACAAAAATATAGTTGAGTTAAATTTACGTCGAATAGTAGTCATTGCAACTTCGACTAGAAGTAGACACAACGTTGACTGAAAGTCGAAGTAACTCAGACTGCTTGTTGAACTATGAGGTGAAGTCAATGCAATGTCGAAATGAACTCGACGTAGAAGGAAGAGCCTGTCGAAGCCATTTTAGAAGTCGACGTAACTTCGACTTCAATTCGACGCAGAAGATGAAGTTAAAGTCCAAGTTTTCAACTCGACGGATAGGTCGATAAGTACTCGACGCAACGTCGACATCTGAGTTTAGCCAGAGCTAAGAAGGAATTTGAAGCTGCTTCTATAAGAACTCAGCGGTGATATGAAGAATAATGAATTCGACGCAGTGTCGAATACAGTCAAAAAAGTATGTTTTCTACTATCTTTTTAATACCTTTTCAGAAGGTCTACAAAGCTGAAAACTATTCTCTAATGGCTCATTTATTGCCAAGAATGGAATGGATTATTCTAGAGAAACAGTAATGACATTCTAGGAAGATATTCAAATCAGCCTTGATGGGTCGGGAACAGAAATAGAAGGAAACATTTATTGTCCAATGGACATTCCTTCCAAGGACAGACTAGAAGAAGAAAGAAATTCAAACTCTAATCGACAGAGAATAAGTATGTTGTGAAGAAGAGACAACCCTAAGGATTTTGGTTCTATTCTTCCTGTCTTCATCTTCATTCTCCAGCTAGACACACAGGAACACAACTTCTCTGTACAAAAATACAATACAATAGCCTGTTGTTTCTTCTTCTACATCACATAGCAGCAAGCCAACAAAAGTGTAGAGAGTATCAGGATCAGAGATTATAACCCTTGCAATCATCATTATCTTAAGCAGGGGTTCATCAATTCAGGTTTTTTTATCTTGGTAGTTGTAATGTGCATAGAATGTGTCTAGATATAGTAAATTTGCAGAGTGTCTAATGATTCTACCTTTTTACTTTACTCTTATTATTTAGATTGATTGGATACTTTGAATTGTTTTCCCTAGAGGTCTCTTCTCACTATTAGAATTTACTTCATTAAATACAGTGATTTTGTCAAATTTATTGTTATTATGTTGTTCTTCAAATGCCACACTCCTTTTATTTATATTATAGTCACTAGGTCTAACAAATCTAACTGGATTTTTCTAGGCAGGTTTCCTAGGGACTTCAGTGCTAGTGGATGGCTCTACTCCTAAATCTAGGTGTCTAAATCATGTAGAGAGATTTTGTGTAGTATCTTTGAGCTTTTGAGTCCTCCCATTGAGTGAGTCCTCAAAGGCTTTTGCCTTTGCTAGCTCTCCCTTTAGTTTTAAATTTTCATTTCTTATTTCAATTAGTTCTGATTCCTAACTATGAATTTCACCTATTAAATCCTGATTTCTCAAATATAAATCATCTTTCTTAAGGTTCTCTAGTTCTACCCTAACTGTTTCTATTTCCTTTTGTACTTTAAGATGATCACTGCAGAATTCCTTAAAACAAATTTTAAAATAATCAGAATTAAACTCAAAATTATCAAGCAGTGATACATGTTCTTCTTCATCTTCTGAGGAGATCCCTATTGCCATCAGGCAGGAAGCTTCTGCAGCATTTTCTTCATCACTTTCTGATGAAGAGGAGCTTAACTCTACTTTAAAGTCACTCCAAGTTTCAGCAATGAAACCTTTACCTTTCTTCTTGTCTTTCTTCCTGAAGGACTTCTTCTGCTTCTCTTTGCTGCTGCTCCTGTCCCTTTGTTCTTGTGGACATTCAGGAGCTATGTGTCCTGGATTATTGCATGAGAAACAGATCACTTCCTTCTTTGGAGTCTTATCAAATCTGGGTTTTAATCTCCACTCTTTTCTTCTTGAGTCTTCTGTCTTGACCCACTTTCTGATTCTCCTTGCTAAGAGACTGAACATCTCATCTTCAGGAGTGGAAGGCTCTCCTTCAGCAACCTTCAAGGAAAGACTCCTTTGGATGGGAGTTGAGACTATCTCCTTAGCCTCTATTTCTTCCCTGCTCTTCAATAACAACTCATAGGATTTGAGCTTTCCTAGCAAAGCATCAGTAGAGATCTCTCTATGGCCTCTAGACTCTCTAATGTCCAAAATCCTTGAGACCCATGAGCTTGGGAAGCACAAGAGGATCTTATTATTGATCTCTGTAAAGGATATCACCTTGTCCAGACCTTTTAGCTCATTAATAATAATGTTGAATCTGTCATACATTTCAGCAACACTTTCCTCAGCTTTCTTTTGAAAGTTCTCATATTGGGATATGAGAAGGGACTTTCTGTACTTTCTTTCATCAGAACTCCCTTCTACTATTCTGGAAAGAGATTACCAGATCTCTTTTGCTGATTGACAGACAGCAACTTTCTGGAAAATGTCATCTGACATTGTGGAGACCAGAATATTTATTGCCTTAGCATCACATGCCTTCTCTTTTTTCTCCGAATCTGTCCACTCATTCTTTGGGAAAACTTCCTGTGTTACAGATCCACTGGTATCCTTTTTGTATGGTGCTGGGGGACCTGAAGTAATGACATCAAAGACATCTTCATCAATAGAGTTCATATAAAGCTTTATTCTGTCCTTCCAGAGTGTAAACTTATTTAAGTTACACACTGGTGGTCTTGTTGATGCGTAGTCCTTAGAACTCATTTTTCTTTATAAAATAGTTTTTGATAATTTTGAATAAAGAAGTAAAAGTTGGGAGATCTTTTGATCAAGGTGTTAACCTTTTGATGATCAACCTCCCACACTGTATAGAAAGGGAAATTTGGCCATTAGATATCCTAGGATATCACACTCACAGTAGAGTGTCAAGGCCAGGTCAAAATGAGCACAAAAATATAACTGAGTTAAATTTGCGTCGAATAGTAATCAACGCAACTTCGACTAGAAGACGACGCAACGTTGACTGAAAGTCGAAGTAACTCAGACTGCTTGTTGAAGTATCAGGTGAAATCGACGCAACATCGAAATGAACTCGACATAGAAAGAAGAGCCTGTTAAAGCCATTTTAGAAGCTGACGTAACTTTGACTTCAATTCGATGCAGAAGATGAAGTTCAAGTCTAAGTTTTCAACTCAATGGATACGTCAATAAGTACTCGATGCTACGTCGACATCTGAGTTCAGCCAGAGCTAAGAAGGAATTTGAAGCTGCTTCTATAAGATCTGAGAGGTGCATCGATATAAAAAATAATGAATTCGACGCAGCGCCGAATACAGTTAGAAAAGTATGTTTTCTGATGTCTTTTCTAATACCTTTTCAGAAGGTATACAAAGCTAAAAACTGTTCTCTAACAGCTTGTTTATTGCCAAGAATGGAATGGAGTATTCCATAGAAACAACAATGACATTCTTGGAAGATATTCAAATCAGTCTTGACAGGTCTGGAACAGAAATAGAAGGAAACATTTATTGTCCAATGGACATTCCTTCCAAGGATAGACCAGAAGAAGAAAGAAATTCAAACTCTAATCGACAGAGAATTAGTATGCTATGAAGAAGAGATAACCTTAAGGATTTTGGTTCTATTCTTCTTGTCTTCATCTTCTTTCTCCAGTTAGACATACAGGAACACAACTTCTCTGTACAGAAAAACAATACAATAGCCCGCTTCTTCTTCTTCTACATCACATAGCCGCAAGCCAACAAAAGTGCATAGAGAATCAGGATCAAAGCTTATTACCCTTACAATCATCACTTAAGTAGGGTTTCATCAATTCAGATCCTGAAGGATATATAAGCAATAACATCCATTGTTGAAGTTGTTGAAGGATTCTAACTGAAGAATCCCATTCTTTTTCTTCTTACTGTTCTAATTCTCCAACTGTATAAGAGTTTTAAGAATTCCTCTCCAGAGAATTCAGTGGTTCTAAGAGCCTCCTTATCAAAAGACTCAGTCGTTCTAAGAGTCTCCATATCAAAAGACTCAGTGGTTCTAAGAGTCTCCTTATCAAAAGACTCGTGAAATGTTAGTGCATTCCTACCAGGGTGGTAGAAGAGTGGAGTACCCACATTTTGGGGAACCACTATATATTTTATGTGTCTTCTGTGTTGCTTTTCTGTGCTGTCCATTTATCACTTTTCTGTTTTCAGATTTCTATGTTTAATTTATTCTAAGTTAGGTTTTGCTGATTGCATAGACTTAGTAGTTTATTGTGTGAATATTACGGAAAAAGTTTTTTTAAATCTCTATTAACCCCCTCTAGAGAAAACTCAGAGGCACGCTGTGCACTTTCAAACTGCTATGTGAAGGAAATGAGTGTCCTGAGTATTGAGATGATGCTTGTCATCCTTCATACTTTGCAGCTCAACCTTCATCTCCTGCCTTAGGCATCTACTGTATGCAGAATGAATCTTTCCATCTTCTCACTTTGAAAATTCAACAATGCTGAGATCATATGGAATAGGGAGCCTGATTGATCAGAAGATGTTCCAGCAATATTCACCTCTGGAGCAACATTCTCTTCTGCAGCACTTTCAGGAGCACTGTCATGACCCTGAAAGTCAGGAAAGTCTACCTGCATCTTCTCTTCTTCTAGCAGCACTCCCTTTCTTTTGAATAGAACTACGCCAACCCCACTTATGGGTCCTTCATCTTCATCAAATTCTGGCTCCTTGCCTTCTTCCTTCTCTAGCTCTTTTCCTGGAAGCTGCTCAGCTTTTGGGACAACTGTCTCTTGGACTTCTGCTTGAGCTGAAGTTCCAGTCTTGTCAGCAGCAAGATATTCACCCTGATCAACTCGGGTAGACCACCTCAGATGGGTCTCCCCCTCAATAACTTCAGTATCTTGGGCTGAGCTCCCAAGTTGGGACTCCCCCTCAACTGGATCACCTCCCTGAATAGGGCTTCTCCTTTCTTCAACATCCTCTGTGTTAGCAGGTTCATCCAATTTTTTGGGATTACTTGACTAAGAGATACCTCCCCCTCTGCTGAGCAGGGTTTGGTAGGGATGGGGCTTCTTCCTCAGAGCTACTTAAGGACTCCATCTCTGAGTCAATAACTTGCAACTTTCTTCTTCTTCTCTTTCTGAACTGAAGGAACATCTTTAGGTGTTTTGGATATGGATCTATCCCACCTGTCCAACATCTTGGAGTCCAACCTCTTAGAGTAGTGCAGAGGCACTCCCATCTTCCTTTTCAGCACCTCCCCAAAGGAATTCGGAAGGAAGATAGACAATATTCTTCCAAATGAAGGGGTCTTCAGATTGCTCTTTGTCCTTTGAAATAAAAATCCCCTTCAGTCTGACTTATTAGAGAGAATAACCCCGCACATCACCTCAAACATTTCCTTTGAAATCCCGTCATGAGAAGTAGGCTTACACAACAGAACCTTTCCAACTATATCTGGTAAAAGCTTCCATTTCTGATTCAATTCTACCCTTTTTATAGACTCATAAGTCTTTCCACTATGCCTACACCAGGCATACCCTGCAGAAAGGTCTTTTGTAGTCAGTTCTTCCTCTTCATCTTCTGCCTCTAGCCTTGGCAGTCTCAAAGCTTTTCCCAAGCTCTTGTCAGATACATTTACCTTCTTCCCATCCACAACTGATTTAGTGAGGATTCAGAATGGTTGACTCTTGCTCCTTCAAAGAACTCCATGAGGTCTCTGTTCATAAGAACACAAGGTTTACAGAGCATATACTCTAGCCCAGCCGATTCTACCAACCCAATAACTGACCTAATCTCTTCAGAGCAGGAGTTGAAGCCTCCTCTCTGAAGCTCACAACTAGAAATGACTGAAGCTTCTTCCTTCTTGGGATCCATTGGAGCAGAATGTCGAGAAATAATGATTGTCGGAGACGGGACGAAGGTTTGTCGCGGAAATGACTTAGGGCAAATGAAAGTGTAATTTTTGTCCCAAGCATTTATTTTATTTATAGTAGAGGTAAATGAAGGGGTGCGTACCTTTTTTTAGTTTGTACTGATGAATTTATTAATAACCCATCAGACGACTCTTATTGAACGATCCAATAAAGTGTTAAGTAGCTGGATTCTATTTCGATGATACTCCTTTTTCTCGTCGAGACTTGTTGTCACTATGCATCCTTCCAACTGAGTCCATTTGTCGTTGAGATTTGTGCAATGTTGTTGAGACATCTGATTATGTCGTTGATACAATCATCAGATACTTGTCTGGATTAGGTAATTTTCAGTACTTCTTGAGAGGCTCCTACAACACTTAGCAAGTATGTTATCTGTGACAACAAATGAATGATGATAAGTTAAAAATGAGTTAGAGTTTACTTTAAGTTTAACATCCCCAATTGGAACTTGAAGAAGTTAAACTTAGCTTCATCTAGGGGCTTTGTGAATATATCAGCCACTTGTTTGTCTATGGGAACAAACTTAAGGATGATATCTTCATTCTCCACATGCTTCCTAATGAAGTGGTACCTGATATCAATATGCTTAGTCCTACTATGTGAGACAGGGTTCTTAGCAATTGAGATAACACTTGAAGAGTCGCAAAATAGGGGTGTTTTGGTCATCTTTAAATTGTAGTCTTCAAGTTAATGCTGGATCCATAGTAGCTGAGCACAACAACTCCCAGCAGATATGTATTCTGATTCTGCTGTGGAGATTGCTACACTGGTTTGCTTCTTACTGCTCCATGAAATCAATCTTCCTCCAAGGAATTGGCAAATCCCTGAAGTACTCTTTCTATTTTCCGTGCACTCTGTATAGTCTGCATCTGAATAGCCAATTAGCTCACACCCATTATTCCTAGGGTATCATAGGCCAAGATTAGGTGTACCCTTCAGGTATCTTAAGATCCTCTTGACAGAGGAGTGATGAGATTCCTTGGAATGTGGCAAACATTATGTCAGGCCTACTAGTAGTTATGTAAAGCAAAGACATAATCATGCATCTTTACTTGGTTTCATCAAAGGGTATTCCTTTTCATCCTTGTCCAGAGACACATTGGATCCCATGGGAGTCTTCATAGAAAAAGCACTCTCCAATCCAAACTTCTTGACTAGCTCTCTTGTGAATTTGGTCTGTGAGATGAATATACCATCTTCAGATTGTTTCACTTGGAGACCTAGGAAGTATTTGAGCTCTCCCATACTGCTCATTTCAAACTTTCCTTGCATCAAGTTAGCAAACTTTTTGCAGAGATTGTCATCTGAGAGCCAAAGATAATGTCATCCACATAGATCTGCACTAGCAGGATCTTTCCCTTTACTTCCCATAAGAACAATGTCTTGTCAATCTTTCTCCTTGAGAACTTGTTCTCAATGAGAAAGCTTGACATGGTCTCATTCCAGGCTCTAGGATCCTGTTTCAAACCATATAAATCTTTTCGAAGAAAGTAAACAAAATCAGGGTGTTCAGAATCAACAAAACCTGATGATTGTTCTACATATACTTCTTCTTTGAGGTCTCCATTCAGAAAAGCTGACTTCACATCCATCTGGTAAACTTTGAATCTTTCATGGGATACATAGGCCAAGAATAATCTGATAGCTTCCAATCTTGCAACAGGAGCAAAAGTCTGGTCAAAATTAATGCCCTCCTCCTGTCTATAACTCTCTGCAACTAGCCTTGCCTTATTCTTTGTAATTACCCCATTCTCATCTAACTTGTTTCTATAAACTCACTTGGTTCCAATAATATTGTGTCCTTGGGGTTGGGAACTATCTTCCACACTTTGCATCTTTTGAATTGATTTAGTTCTTCCTGCATTGCTGCAATTCAGAATGGATCCAGATTTGCTTCCACAAATTTCTTGGGTTCAATTTGAGAGAGAAAACTTAAGTACAATGCTTCATTCAATGCCCTGCTCCTTGTCAACACTCCTTGACTGACATCTCCTATAATTTGCTCTTGAGGATGATGCCTGACTTGTCTAAAGGCAGATGGCAGTCTTCTAGGGATTTCTTCTATGGCAAGTTCTTCAGGTTGTTCTTCTTCTGATATATCCAAGCCTTCCACAACATCTTCTTCCAATTCAACTGCCACTGAATGGTCTTTATCATTCATTGAAGTTTCAGCCTTGTCTTCAATGGATAACTTTTCCATTTTCTCTAATGTGCCTGCATCCACTAATGAACTAGTAGACCAGCCTTTATGAATAGGGCTAGTCTCATCAAAAACAACATGCACAGATTCTTCTACTTCTTGGGTATTGATGTCGTACACCCTATATGTATTGCTATAGGAGATGTAGCCAACAAAAATACCTTCACTGCTTTTCTCAACAAACTTAGTTAGCTTGGATTTCCCATTATTTAGTGTATAGCATTTGCTACCAAAGATTCTGAAGTAAGATAAGGTAGGTTTCTACCTTTCATCATCTCATAGGGAGTTTTCTTGTGGTCTTTGATGATGGAGGCCCTATTTATCACATGACAAGCCATATTGATAGCCTTTGCCCAAAAGTATTCTGGTAGAGAGGAGTCACTCAACATTGTCCTGCTAGCCTCTATTATGGTTCTATTTTTCCTCTCTGCAACTCCATTCTGTTGAGGAGTTTTAGGTGAGGAAAATTCTTGGGAGATACCTAACTCTTTGCAGAATTTTGTCATGGATCCTGACTGAATTTTGTACCATGGTCACTTTTGAACTTGACCACTGTACAACTCATTTCATTCTGGACTGCCTGACAAAGTTTTTCAAGTTGTCTAAGGTATTTGACTTCTTTTTAAGGAAGAACACCTGAGTGAACCTTGAATAGTCATCAACTACTACAAGGCTATAGGCCTTCCCTCCTAAGCTGTGAACTGACATAAGACCAAACAAATCCATGTGCAACATAAACAGACACCTTGAGGAATCTTTATTAGAGATGCTCTTAAAGTTGGTCCTAGTTTGCTTGCCAAGTTGACATGCCTGACAGGGATCTTCTTTAATGCACTTAATGTTGGGTCCATTTCTAACTAGGTCTTGAGTGAAAAGCTTACTTATGGTTTTGTAATTAATGTAAGCAAGTCTCTTGTGCCATTGAACACAGAGAGCCTCTTTCTCATTATCCACAAAGCACATTGGCATGGAAGAATTTGAGTGAAAGAAATTAAGACAATAAATATTTCCACTCCTAGTGTCAGTTAAGGTAGCCTCAGAATCTAAGGATTTCTTAACTAAGCACTTATCCTTGCAGAAAATAATAACAAAACCTAGATCACAAAGTTGACTTATGCTTATGAGATTGTGATTCAATCCCTCCATATAAGCTACCTTTGTGATGGTGACTAAGCTTAGAAATGTTACCATAACCTTTGGTCACCACTATCCAAATATGATTGTTGGACCATTCTCCATAGGGGTGAAGTTTTTCAGATAGCTCCTTACTCCAGTCATGTTCCTGGAGCAACTACTATCCAAATACCAAATGGGAGATTGGTTGGCATTTGGACATACCTGCAAGAAAGATTACTTACCCTTAGGTACCACAAATTTTGATATCTCATTCCTTAGTGAGGGATCTAAGGAACTTATCATTCCGATCTGAATTTGTAAATTCTCTTCCACAGTTCTTCAAACCATTTACAATCTTGCAAAATCTCTCATAACATTTAGAGATATTTTCATTCTTGCCTTGTTTGAAGGCCTCATATTCCTGATTTAGAAGGGATTTCCTGTCTTCCCTTACTTCTTCAGTCCCCTCTGTAAGTTTATAAAGGTTATAGTCTAAATCACCTAGAGGGGGGGGGGGGGGGGGTGAATAGGTTTCTTTTATTTTCCTCTAGTTATCTTAGCTGTTTTCTGGGTTAATTTTAGCAATTCAACAAACACACAGAAAGCACACAAGCATGTATAGAGGTTCCTTAAGACAGGGTGTCTTGAGTAGCCCTCTTTCTCCCTTCACCTTTCTAACAATGTGTTAGACAAGGCCAACTCCTCTAATCTCAGCTCCAAGAGCTTACAACACAGATCCCTCAGGATCTCTCAGGTTTTCACAACCCTACCTCAGGCTCAGCAGCCCTACCTCAGATCATCCACTGATCTTACAACTCAGACCACAGCAGGTCCTACAACTCAGGCTAAATAGCCCTACCTCAAGCTAAACAGCCCTACCTCAGATCAACCCCTGATCTTACAACTCAGACCCCTTCCAGGTTCTACCTCAGAGGAATCCTCCTCCTATAGCTCAGGCAATAAAGCCCTACAACTCAGGCTAATCAGCCCTACAACTGAGATCACACAAATCCTACAGCTCAGGCAAAATGCCCTACAGTAAAAGAATATTTGAACTTACTACAGCAGACAGCACAGTGAAAGTCTTCTATAGTTCCTGCACAACTTGTGCTATCTTGTAGCTGGATATGTTGATGGCAGCTACAAACTGATCTTCCTCTTCAGATGAAGGATGGAAGATCACTTTGCTCCTTCTTGTAAAGGAGCTAACTTTCTCTCTCAGTTTCTTCTTCCTTGTTCAGTGAGCAGGAGGAGAATGAGGAGAACTCGGTCGTCAATGGAATAGTGAAGATGATAGCATTCGACCAGCCCTTTTCCAAAGTGCCCTAACTTCTTCTTTTATACATCCCCGACCTTCAACGGCTCTTAGCCGACCTTCTGACTAGTATGGGAGTCATTGGTGGACCCCACTTTGTCTTTCTGCAGCTTGCGCCAAAAGAAGAACACGCAATCTGCGTTCGACGAACTAAGTTCTACGTTCGACGAACTCGCCATACTCTGTGTTCGACGAACTTGCCATACTCTGCGTTCGGCAAACTCCATTCTTCGTTCGACGAACACGCTACGTCTCAGCACTTTCTTCTGTCCCATCTCAGCGTTCGACAATCTGAGTTCTTCGTTCGACGAACGCGCCTTATCTCAGCGCTTGCTTCTGTTCTGTCTCTGCGTTAGACGAATTGTGTTCTTCGTTCGACGAACCCGCCTGATCTCAACGCTCGACGATCTTCCCAAGTTTCAGCTGATGCTTGCTGCTTCTTTCCCGTCTCAGCGAATTCGCTGATACAGTGATCTCATCTCAGCGTTTGACGAACTGAGTTCTGCGTTCGACGAACTGTGTTCTCCGTTCGACGAACACGCCAAGTCTCAGCGGATTCTTCTATCTGCAGCTCAGCTTGCCCGTAAGCCATCTCAGCGGCTCCTGGTCTTGTCTCAGCAGTTCCTCTGAGACAGTGGGCTCGTCTCAACAGTTTTGACCCTTCGTCTCAGCGGTTCTGCTGAGACAATTCTTCATCCCCTAGGAGATGATTTCTCCTCATCTAAGGGCATGATTTGCCCTTTCTCTTGAGTTACCTGGGCCTGTATTTCTTACAAGAATGTGGCTTTATCAAATACAATATGTCCTTAGCATTGTGAGTGATGCCTCTTCAAATCAAGGGAATATTGAGGGAAATATTCCCAACAATCTCCCCCTATTTGAAGAAGGCAGAACATTCCCAATGCTAAGGTACATAGCCAACAAAAACATATCACAAAAATGATCTATATAGCTTTATGATAACACTGCTCAGAGGGCACTCTACTCAAAACATACACTGAGATGGACTTAGCATTGGCCATCTCCCCCTTTCTGGATTCTTCAACCATTTTACCCTTTAGGGATTGGGAGGCAGCAGCTACAGACCCCTTTAGATCAACCTTTAGGTCAACCTGCACTCTCTTAGCAATTTCCAACTCCCCCTCAACCTGAGCAGGGACTTTGCTCTCCCTCAATCTGAGTACCCTTATCTTTATTAGTTGATAACTATTCATTTTGAACAGCCCTTTCTAGCTCCCCCTCATTTGGAGCATATCTATTGATCTTATGATTGAAGGGTAAATAAAGTGACATCATATGGCTGAGCTCGTCGAACTCAGAGCTGAGTTCGTCGAACTCAAGCACAACTTTTGTTGAACCCAGGAAGGAGTTCGTCGAACTCGGGAAAGAGTTCGTCGAACTCAGATTTTTCCCAGCTGTTAAAATGCAATATGAAGCATAGCTTAGGTAGATTGTAATGGTTAATCTTATCATCCTACTTTAACACTGTTAGAGACAGCATTTGATAATAAATTTATAATAAGAAGGAGAAATACTTACCTTGAGGATTTAGTCCTCTACCTGATGCTAAATTCATGATATTAACCTCCTTTTCTGTCATGTTCCATGGGCACCCACTGTCCAAGTACCAAATGATGATGAGGCTGGTACTTGAACTATCCTGCAAGGAGGTTAGTTATCCTTAGGAGCCCAAATAGCTTTGGGTCCTAGGTCCTTGTTAGCATGATGAAATAACCATACTCTAGCTGCACTCTTTGCAGGAAGGCCTGTTAAAATTTCTGATTTGAATCGTTTAGGAGTAAGCAGGAGTTGCATCAACTGAGTTATAGCCAAACAACCACAATGCCACACAGCAATACAAGAAGCTTTATTGAATCACAAACTTGATTTATAATGCGAGGTATACATGGCGAGACATGATTCATAAGAATCACGAAGGAGAGAAGAACAAAACACCAAAAAACAAATCTGGAGGCTAGACAAGCTGAGACCGCATAGACCGCTCGACTCCTGAGATCGCCCGGCTTATCCTGAGACCGAGCGAACAGAAGACAGACAAGACCGCAACACAGAGCACCCGACTTGACCTGTACTGCCAGACCGCTACCTCAGACCGCACGAACTGGAGCTTATTGAACTGAACGAAGAACAGAGGCTGTCGCCAGACCGCAACTCAGATCGCCTGACCGCCGCAGGTCACCTGATCGCTGAGCTCACTGCGAACAGCACAAGAACAACATAAACCAGTTCGCAGACAAGCCACTGCCGAACTGTTTATTCAAGCCACTGGAAATCACCAAGGAAGGAGATCGCAACCTGCTGACCGCAAACCTGCGAACACAACAAACGATCAACTCGCTTCCGAGACCGCCCGACCTCAAAGTAGAGACCGCACGAATTAAATCAGGCTCTAGTTCTTACAGTTCTTGTCAAGAATGACAGGCCATGCACCCCTATTTATAGGCGGGTGGACGGATGTCGTCACCGCACAAATCGGGATACAGTCACCACCCGTCAGATCGCCAGCGGTCTCATAAGACAAACCGCGCGATCAGACCACTTGGACATCCTCCCATCCAAGACCGCAGATCAGCAGACAGATCGCGCACAAGTCGCGCGAGCACAAAATCTCCCCTTCCTTAGATCGACAGAAACAAACCAAGAACCATCTGGCCGATTTCGAACAAGTTGCCAGATCGCCAGAACAAGCCGCCCGAATAGGCGGTAACACCAGAACAAACCGCCCGGTCTTCCAACAAGGAAGACATGCCAACCAAGCAGAGCAACACGGGAACAAACCGGTCAACCAACAGACCGCCAGAACCAGACCAGCATAACAGACCGCCAGAGCACCGGCGCAGACCGCGCGGTTTCTGCGGTCTCCCAACTTCAGACCGCCCGGTCACCTTCCTCTCCACTTCAACAATTTCAACACTCCCCCTTGAAGTGGGAAGTGGAAACAAGCCCGAGTAGACTCCGCAACCGTGTAAACGGTCCCTTCGCCAGCGGATTTGTGAAGATATCTGCGACATTGTCCACACTCCGAACATGCTCGACCATAAGAGATCCTCCCAACACCTTTTCACGAATGAAATGGTGTTCAATCTTAATATGCTTGGTCCTCGCGTGCCAGACTGGATTATTAACCAGCTTGAGAGCACTCTCATTGTCCCCGCGTAGCATAGTGGGACCTCGAACCTCCTCATGAACGTCCTCCACCAACCTCCTGAGCCAAACGGCTTCCTGAGCTGCCAAGGCCGAAGCCTTGAATTCCGCTTCTGTGGTAGATACGGACACCGAGTCCTGCTTTTTGCTGCACCAAGAGATAGCTGTGGGGCCCGTCATAAAGACAAAACCAGACGTTGATCGTCGATCATCCACGTCTCCCCCGTAGTCAGCATCCATGTATCCAAGCAAGACCCTCTCCGATATAGGTGACCCAAATCAGAGGTCGACTTCATATATTTCAGAATTCCTTTTGCCGCCAAATGATGAGGCTTCTGTGGCTCCGCCATGTACCGACTCACTTTGCCCACTGCATAGGCTATATCAGGCCTCGTGATGGTCAAGTAAATCAAGCTCCCAACTAGAGCTCGGAACACCAACGGATCAGATAGAACTCTTCCTTCATCCTTCCGAAGTTTATGATGCTGTTCAAGAGGTATAGAGCTGCTCTTCCCTTCCTCTATGCCAAATCGTTGAACGATCTGCTCCGCATATCCAGCCTGAGAAACGAGCACTCCGCTCTCTCGCCTCTGAACCTCGAGTCCAAGGAAATGGTGAAGCTCACCCAGATCCTTCATCTCAAACCTGATGGCAAGCTCGGCTCTCAGCCTTGCTACTGCCTCCTTCGAGTTCCCGGTGACAATCATGTCATCCACATACAGCAGAACAATAACCCGAAGCGCTCCCTCCTTCTTGACGAACAGTCTAGAATCAGAGTCTGAAGCAAAGAACCCACAGAATAAAAGATACTCCGCGATCTTTCCATACCACGCCCGACGCGCTTGCTTCAACCCATACAGAGCCTTCTTCAGTTTGCAGACGTAGTCCGAACACTTCTTCGAAATGAAGCCCGACGGTTGGATCATAAAGATATCCTTGTCAATCTCGCCGTATAAGAAGGCATTCTTAACGTCGAGCTGCCAAATCTCCCATCCACTTGAAGTCGCCAAAGCAATAACAAATCGGACCGAAGTCATCTTTGCCACTGGACTAAACGTCTCATCATAATCTTCACCATACTGCTGTGAGAACCCGCGAGCTACAAGGCGAGCCTTGTATCGCTCGATCATACCGTCAGCTTTCTTCTTAAGTTTATAGACCCACTTGCATGTCACAGGGGTAATGCCCTTGGGCCTGGGCACTAGAGACCAAGTCTCATTATTCTTGAGAGCATCCATCTCTTCTTGCATAGCAATATCCCACTGCTTCACACCTTTGGCCTTCTCAAAGCTCGACGGCTCCCTTTCATCCAAGGGACCAGCAAAGAAACATGAGACGAATCTCACCATGTTTCCTCCTGTGTATCGATCAGGTGGCTTGATAGTCTTCTTCGACCTCCTAAGAGGTTGCTCCTGACTAACCACCTCCTCAGCTGCTTCTTCTGTGCAGGCTCCTCTCCCAGACGAACTTGGAGCATCGCTCCCCCTGCTTCTAGAACCTGAAGCCTCTATCTCAGAGCTTGACACAGCTGGAGCTCCTGGTGAAACAGGCAACTCCACTTGAAGACTTCCCGCAGCTTTCCCTGCTTCATCAACCCTGCTTTCTGGTAGTTCAACTCCTGAACTCCCCTTGTAGGAAGTCACTTCATCGAACACCACATCCCGAGATACCACAGATCTCCGCGTCTCAGGATCCATGCATCTCCATCCTTTCTTTCGCTCATCATACCCAACAAAGACTAGCTTCCTTGCTTTCGCATCTAGCTTTGTCCGAAGAGCATCAGGAATATGCACATAGCAGGTTGACCAAGGTGTGCAACACTCGGCTTCTCCTTGAACATCAGTTCGTGAGGGGTCTTCATGTTGATAGGACTCAGAGTCATCCTGTTGATGATGTAAGCCGCACAAGACATTCCCTCCGTCCAGAAGGACTTTGGAATACTCTTGGCATGAAGCCATCATTTGCAGGTTTCCGTCAGATGACGGATCTTCCTTTCCACAACGCCATTTTGCTGTGGAGTATGGGCACAAGTGAGCTCTCTCCGAACGCCGTGTTTCCTGCAAAAACTTGAGAACTCACCAGAGGTGGACTCCCCACCATTGTCAGTTCTCAATTTTTTCATCCGCAGACCTAACCGACCTTCCACCAGCTCCTTGAACTCCACAAACTTCGCAAAGGCTTCCGACTTCTCTTTCAGAAAATACACCCAGACATATCTGGTGTAATCGTCAATCAACACCAACATATATTTATTGCCTCCAAGGCTTGGGGTGGCAGTTGGTCCCATCAAATCACCGTGAATGCACTCCAACGACGCTTTGCATCTTGTTTGTGATTTATCAAATGGAAGTCGATGAGACTTACCAAACTGACATCCCGCACAAACATGGCCGTCTCCATAGGAGTACAAGCTAGGAAAGCCCTTGACAAGGCCCCTTACCGCCATAGCCTTCAATTTTTCCATGCCTACATGCCCCAACCTTTCATGCCAGATAGCCGCGCTATCGTTGGTCTTCATCTTATCAACATAGGTACTTGTCGATAACACGAACAAGTCCTTCACCCGCTTTCCAATATGGATAACATCTCCCTTTATCTCAGGTTGAGTTTAAAGAAACTTCACTTCTGATGGGCCAAACAGAATGTGATAACTGGCATCGATCGCATTGGTCACAGAGAAGAGATTCTTCTTCATACCAGGCACGTGATAAACACTCCTCAAGGTGAGTGGACCCTTATCACTGCTCAGAGAGACAACACCTTCTTGTTCGACAGCATAAACAGAATTATCAGCCGTAATGATAGCATCGTTACCTGAGTAAGGCGCCAAAGAAGAGAACTTTGATTCATCCCCGGTGAGGTGATGTCCACACCCTGAATCAACAATCCAATCCTCTTCGAAGTTGATGGCAGCCAAGGCCTTAACGGGCATCGCCGTCATATTAGCCGCAAAGGCTCATCCCCATCCAGCTTCATTAGACTTTGGCTTCTTCTTCTCCGCTGCATGTCCCGGTTGAATATTAACCCAGCAATCCTTCTTGAAGTGGCCGGTCTTATTGCACCTGAAGCACCTTGGTCCCTCTCCCTTCTTCTTCCCATCAGACTTTGGAGCATAACCCATATCCTGCTGACCTGAAGTAGAGGGTCCATCATAACTTGGCTTCTTCTTCTCCCATTTCTTCTTCTTCTTTCCAGAGAACAACACATCACTATCTCCCCCAGAGATAGAAGTCCCCGCCATCTGTCTTGCTAAACTTTCTTGCGAAGCAAGCAAGTTCTCCATCTCCAACAGAGATGGTTGATTTGCCCAACCTTGAACTGAAGTCACAAAGGCAAGATATTCCTTCCGCAACCCGCGGATGATATGCCTCTTCAATTTTGCCTTTGAGATGGGCTCATCAGGGTCCAATGCAAAAATATCTGCTATGAGGTTCTTCATTTTGAGAAAGAAAGTAGAAATATAAAGATCTCCTTGAGAGGCCTTCGCCAACTCATTTTCAAGAAACTGCAGCCGAGCTACATTCTTCTTATTAAACAGCCCGTCCAAAGACGTCCAAATCTCAGCAGCAGATTTACATCCAATGATGTGATCAAACAACTCTGGTGAGATAGCCCTCT
Organism: Dactylorhiza incarnata; assembly: GCA_033032865.1. Lineage (NCBI taxonomy): Eukaryota > Viridiplantae > Streptophyta > Magnoliopsida > Asparagales > Orchidaceae > Dactylorhiza > Dactylorhiza incarnata. The sequence goes on from JAWHQI010000017.1 coordinate 15,313,394, forward strand.
TGAGTGTGAACTCTGCCTTAGCATTAGTCCTCCTCCACAATCTCACCTCTGCCATATTATCTCCTGCTAGAAACACCTCTTGTGTGTCTTCTCCTCCAACTATCTCCCATAGATCCTCGCCAAGTAAGTAGCTCTCCATACACGACCTCCACTTTTTATAGTTTGTCGATGTGAGGAGTTCAATACCAAGCCCTCTTGCGTATCCACCTTCCATGGCAAACTATGTGATCTCTTCTTCACAAAGACGATGGCAACTCAAGTTGATCACTGCTTATCCACTCCAAGAACCTCGCTCTGATACCATGTTAAAATTTCTGATTTGAATCGTTTAGGAGTAAGCAGGAGTTGCATCAACTGAGTTATAGCCAAACAACCACAATGCCACACAACAATACAAGAAGCTTTATTGAATCACAAACTTGATTTACAATGCGAGGTATACATGGCGAGACATGATTCATAAGAATCACGAAGGAGAGAAGAACAAAACACCAAAAATAAATCTGGCGGCTAGACAAGCTGAGACCGCACAGACCGCTCGACTCCTGAGATCGCCCGGCTTATCCTGAGACCGCGCGAACAGAAGACAGGCAAGACCGCAACACAGAGCACCCGTCTTGAACTGTACTGCCAGACCGCTACCTCAGACCACACGAACTGGAGCTTATTGAACTGAACGAAGAACAGAGGCTGTCGCCAGACCGCAACTCAGATCGCCTGACCGCCGAAGGTCACCTGATCGCTGAGCTCGCTGCGAACAGCACAAGAACAACATAAACCAGTTCGCAAACAAGCCGCTGTCGAACTGTTTATTCAAGCCACTGGAAATCACCAAGGAAGGAGACCGCAACCTGCTGACCACAAACCTGTGAACACAACAAACGATCAACTCGCTTCGGAGACCGCCCGACCTCAAAGTAGAGACCGCACGAATTAAACCAGGCTCTAGTTCATACAGTTCTCGTCAAGAATGACGGGCCATGCACCCCTATTTATAGGCGGGTGGACGGATGTCGTCACCGCACAAATCTGGATACAGTCTCCACCCGTCAGATCGCCAGCGGTCTCATAAGACAAACCGTGCGATCAGACCACTTGGACATCCTCCCGTCGAAGACCGCTGATCAGCAGACAGATCGCACACAAGTCGCGCGAGCACAAGATCGCCCCTTCCTTAGATCGACAAAAACAAACTAAGAACCATCTGGCCGATTTCGAACAAGTCGCCAGATCGCCAGAACAAGCCGCCCGAACAGGCGGTAACACCTGAACAGACCGCCCGGTCTTCCGACAAGGAAGACAGGCCAACCAAGCAGAGCAACACGGGAACAAACCGGTCAACCAGCAGACCGCCAGAACCAGACCGGCATAACAGACCGCCAGAGCACCGGCGCAGATCGCGCGGTTTCTACAGTCTCCCAACTTCAGACCGCCCGGTCACCTTCCACTCCACTTCAACAATTTCAACAGTCCCATCTTTGCACATGGAACATTAGGATTGTGCCAACAGTCTATGGCAAAGTGTCCTACCTTACCACAACACCAACATTCATGAATGTTGTATCTCCTCTTCTAAACATTTTTTGAGGGTTGTTCAGCACAGTCCACATGTTCAGGAGGAGAGACAACAACATTCTTCCTATTCCTCTCAGCAATGATTTGACTGAATGTCAATATATGTGTTGTCTTGATGCTCTTTGTGCTGATGGCATCAGATTGCAATGGCTTGGTAGCCATACAAGATCTGATGGTATCTGACACTGAGCAACAAGCCTTGTCAGCAGATTTGATAGCTGTCATGTTCTTAGCTGAGTCAACCTTAGAAGGGCTTGCCTTCTTATTCTTGAATGTGGGGGCAAAAGTACTAAATACAAATGGTCCAGGCTGGGCCATTTGAATTTTCTCATAGGGAGCCTTCCCAGCACCCAATTCCATGCCCTTTCCTCCACTATAGGAAGGAGTGCTTTCCTTCCTATAGGTGCTTCCATTCCTCCAGTGACCACTAATGCTTTCATGGTCATACCTGTTGGAAGGAAGCAATACCCCTTGAAAGGTGGAATGAGGCTTAGCCTTACCCCTGCTCTTTTCTCCTCTTCCTTCTCCTGTTTACATTTTATTGACTGGTTTTCTTCTGTTGGATTGAGAGGAGAATGAGCCAATAATAGGTATCACGGTTTTAGGCTTGGAGAATTGAGCCACTAGGCTTCTTTCTATCACAAGCTTCTCCTCAAGATCTTTTATGACCTTGTTCTTCAGGGATATAGTGCTCAATTGCACAATTGTTATTCCCTTTAAATGGCTAATTTGTCTACTCATCTGAGTCACCAAGGGGGTAGATTCAGTGCAGTTACTTTCAGCCATTTTAAGGGAAGCAATTTCCTGGGCTTGCCTCTTGGCAAGCTTCTTGCTCTTTTTCAGAGATTTCAATAGAGCACCATACCTATCAATCAATTGATTGACATCTATTTCAGCTTCTGAATCACTTCCATCATGTGATGTATGTGCTTCAGATACTTGACATGCATCATGATCAGAAATAGACGTGGAATGAGTTAAAACTTGTTCATTGTCAGAAACATTCTGACTGCCTTCCTCATTAGTGAAGGCCACAAGGCCTAGCTGAACATTATCTTCTTCATCCTCCTCTATATCACTATCTGATTGTGATAGAGGGGCCCTGATTCAAACCTTAGCAGCTGGATAGTCTTCATCTTCTTCTGCTGCAAATAGCCCAATATAGGCTTCTTCTTCATTCTCTGAATCCGATGTTGAGGAATCAGATTCACTCCAGCTTCTTTCTTACTTTGCTAGGAGGGATTTTTCACCCTTCCTATACTTTTGGTGATGATGTTTCTTATCACCACTCTCCCTTCTTTTGGCTGGACAGTCAGTTATGACATGTCCAGGTTTGCTGCAGCTATAGCAAATAATGTTATTAGAAATCTGTTTACTAAGTTTGGAATCATACCAGTCACCCTTTGGGTGATGTCTTTCAGATTTCCTGCTTTCCTTCTTGTAGTGCGATGATGAGGAGGGCATGTACTTCCATTGCTTCCTCTTCATCATCTTCTTGAACTGCCTTGAAAAGGCATTAAACTCTTCATCAGAGGAAGAGCTTCCTGAGGTGCTGACTTCATGTTCAGCATTTCTCCTTGGAGGAGACACCATCCTGCTCTTGCTTCTCTTGGAGCTGTCAGCTTTGAGAGCTACAGATTTCTCCCTTGCCTGAGCCCTTGAGGAGGTGTCCTCTTCCTTCCTTGCAGACAGCTGCATCTCATAGGAGAGCAGCTTTCCAAACAATGTGTGAGTTGGGATCTCACCAAGCTTGGCCACTTCCTTGATAGCACAAATTTTTGTGTCCCAGTCCCTTGTTAGAGATCTAAGGAACTTATCATTCAGCTCATAATTGGTGAATACTCTCCCATAGTTTCTCAGCTCATTGACTATTCTGAAGAACCTCTCATAGCACATGGAGATGCTTTCCTGGGACTGCTGCCTGAAGGCTTCATACTCTTGATTAAGGAGTGACTTCCTATCATCCCTTACTTTAGCTATCCCTTCCATATATACTATCAATGTACCCCACATTTCCTTCGCAGAAGTGCAGTGTACCAAGTTTTGAAAAGTGGAATCATCAATAGCATTAACTATGATGTTCTGGGCCCTTTTGTCCATGGTGAACAACTCAAGTTCATCCTTGGTCAAGTCTTTGAATAATTTGACCACTCTTCTTGTTGGATCTATAGTGGAGGCAGTATGAAAAGAGAAAGGTCCTTCTTCAACTGTAATGAAGATCCTTGGATCAGATGCTTCCATAAACAGTCTGATCCTTTGCTTCCATATGCCAAAATTTTCTTTGTTGCATATGGGAAACTTCATGGATCTCATTTCCTTCTGCAATCCAGAGGAAGCCATTGGATTGTGACGTGACTACTCCTTTATGGGATCTGGTCAGACACTTATGTCCTTCTTAACCAACCTCGCTCTGATACCACTTGTACGAATATAGGTTGTAGTCTAAATCACCTAGAGGGGGAGGTGAATAGGTTTCTTTTATTTTACTCTAGTTATCCTAATTGTTTTCTGGGTTAGTTTTAGCAATTCAACAAACACACAGAAAGCACACAAGCGTGTATAGAGGTTCCTCAAGACAGGGTGTCTTGAGTAGTCCTCTTTCCCCCTTCACCTTTCTAATAATGTGTTAGACAAGGCCAACTCCTCCAATCTCAACTCCAAGAGCTTACAACACAGATCCCTTAGGATCTCTCGGGTTCTCCCAACCCTACCTCAGGCTCAGCAGCCCTACCTCAGATCATCCACTGATCTTACAACTCAGACCACAGCAGGTCCTACAACCCAGGCTAAACAGCCCTACCTCAGGCTAAACAGCCCTACCTCAGATCATCCCCTGATCTGACAACTCGATCAGACCCCTTCCAGGTCCTACCTCAGAGGAATCCTCCTCCTACAGCTCAGGCAATAAAGCCCTACAACTCAGGCTAATCAGCCCTACAACTCAGATCACACAGATCCTACAGCTCAGGCAAAATGCCCTACAGTAAAAGAATATTTGAACTTACTACAGCAGACAGCACAGTGAAAGTCTTCTGTAGTTCCTGCACATCTTGTGCTATCTTGTAGCTGGAGATGTTGATAGCAGCTACAAACTGATCTTCCTCTTCAGATGAAGGATGGAAGATCACCTTGCTCCTTCTTGTGAAGAAGATAACTTTCTCTCTCAGGTTCTTCTTCCTTATTCAGTGAGCAGGAGGAGAATGAAGAGAACTCGGCCGTCAATGGAATAATGAAGATGTTAGCATTCGTCCAGCCCTTTTCCAAAGTTCCCTAACTTCTTCTTTTATACATCCCCGGCCTTCAACGGCTCTTAGCCGACCTTCTGACTAGTATGGGAGTGATTGGTGGACCCCACTTTATCTTTCTGCATCTTGCGCCAAAAGCAGAACACGCAATCTACGTTCGACGAACTAAGTTATGCGTTCGACAAACTCACCATACTCTGCGTTCGACGAACTTGCTATACTCTGCGTTCGACGAACTCCATTCTTCGTTCGACGAACACGCTACGTCTCAGCACTTGCTTCTGTCCCGTCTCTGCGTTCAACGAACTGAGTTCTTCGTTCGACGAACGCGTCTTATCTCAGCGCTTGCTTCTGTTCTGTCTCTGCGTTCGACGAATTGTGTTCTTCGTTCGACAAACCCTCCTGATCTCAGCGCTCGACGATCTTCCCAAGTCTCAGCTGATGCTTGCTGCTTCTTTCCCGTCTCAGCGGATCCGCTGATACAGTGATCTCGTCTCAGCGTTTGATGAATTGAGTTCTGTGTTCGACAAACTGTGTTCTGCGTTCGACGAACACGCCAAGTCTCAGCGAATTCTTCTATCTGCATCTCAGCTTGCCCGTAAGCCTTCTCAGCAGCTCCTGGTATTGTCTCAGCGGTTCCGCTGAGACAGTGGGCTCGTCTCAGTGGTTTTGACCCTTCGTCTCAGCGGTTCTGCTGAGACAATTCTTTATCCCCTAGGAGATGATTTCTCCTCATCTAAGGGCATGATTTGCCCTTTCTCTTGAGTTACCTGGGCCTGTATTTCTTACAAGAATGTGGCTTTATCAAATACAGTATGTCCTTAGCATTGTGAGTGATGCCTCTTCAAATCAAGGGAATATTGAGGGCAATATTCCCAACAATCTCCCCCTATTTGAAGAAGGCAGAACATTCCCAATGCTAAGATACATGGCCAACAAAAACATATCACAAAAATGATATATATAGCTTTATGATAACATTGCTCAGAGGGCACTCCACTCAAAGCATACACTGAGATGGACTTAGCATTGTCCATTGATGCGCTATTTCGGTACTGCTAATTAGCAGACACTAAATGCGATACGACGGCAGTGCACCGGTCGTTGTCAAGTAATAAAATAGGGAGGAACTCCCCGAATATCGATCTCTCAAGGACCGCAAGTTGGGTAGTACGATTTGCTCTCGCAGGAAATCAGTTCAAAGGATAAAATAGTAACAACGGGGGTTTTGATTTGGTTTCCTATGCTATTGCAGAATGAAGAAAGATGCGGGTCTAAACTCCGCTTCGCACGGCGAGATGGGTGCAACGGCCGCGATGCCGTGCTTCGGAAGGCGCGTGGGCGGAATATCACTATGACGGTTGAGGGTCGCACACACCTCTTCTCAAAACATCACCGCTAGCTTTTGCTAGCGGCTTCAACCACAACGTAACACAGAAAATAGCAAGAAACAAAGGGGCTATTCATGCCACCACAATAACATTGCATATGAAAACAAGCAGTAATCCATAAGATCTACTTAACACGCATTCATAAAGCAACTGCAAACGAGTTCAAGCAACTAAGGTTAGAGAGGACCACAACGAAGAAATCACGTCTTGGGTTCACGGCCGGAATGAGAGGTTGTCGGGCTCTCTCCGGACTCGGCCCTCAGATGGTGAGCTTGGCTCAAAGGAGGCTGTCACCGCTCCTACGATCTTCAGCGCTTCCTTGGTCTCCTTGGCGCGGAATGCTTGACCTAATGGTGGATGAAGCTTCCTAATGCTCCTCGATGGAAGGATGGAGGTGGAAAGTCACCGGAAATTGCCTTGATTGTCGAGGAGATGAAGGAGAAGCCTTCACCCCTAAAGAGCAGCGGGAAGGAAGAGTTTTCCCGCCCTCAGAATCGCTCCAGCTCGTGCCCTGGTCGTCTCCTTCCATGCCTCGATTCCTGCAGCTTTTATAGGAAACAGGCTGAAAATTGGTCATGCACGGTCGAACGCACGATCGTGCGCAGACCGTGCGATATTAACGGAAGAAATAAGGCTTGGAGAAGACGCTACGCCGCCCGTGCGATTTGTTCACGCATGACCAGCGCCGCCCGTGCGTTAAGACGCACGAGTAAACTCCGATGCTCCGTTTTCTACAAGACACAGGTCGACCGTGCATTTTGTTCACGCACGGGCGAATCCGCCTGTGCGTCAAAACGCACGAGTAAACTCCGACGCTCTGTTTTCTGCCCCAGACACAAACGCACGACCACACAGACCGTGCGTCAAGGAAAACGCACGACCGTGCGATATGCACAGAAATTACTTATGGGAGAACGGGGCAATCAGGTCACCTGCAAACAAGATATACTAGCTGGGAATACACATCCAGCGCAGAAATACATACAAGAAGGGAAGGGGAGCACAATGTGCTTACCCCCAACAACAAGGAATGCAATTGCACACCGAAACGGGCTTAAAAGTGCACCTAGCATGGAATAGTACATATGAATGGAAATGTTCCTAAAATGTGGTGCAAACACTAGAATAACAGCCCAAATGAGTCCAAGAATATATATATAAATGGGACTCATCACACCCCCAGACTTAACCATTTGCACGTTTCGGGCAAACTACTCAGCTCTCCTATCAGGACAATTGAGTATTAGCATGAGTTTGAGCGGCAGAGAATTATGCGAAGTCGCATGCTCTCGTGCGTATAAATATATTAGAACAGAATTAAACTCAAGGTTGTATCTAATTATTTCTAAAACAGTAGTTTGGAATTTACTTTACTTGGATGGTGAATCCATGTGAATCTTTCGGTTGCGCAAAAAGGGAAAATAGTGTGACTAATGAGTAGAGTATTACTTGAATCGAAGCTAGGGACAATCTCCTAAGAAATCCATCAAAGTCGGTGTCCATAGGCTTGCACGTTCACACCCTCTCTACTGCGTGAGACGACTCGTAACTAAAATCAGTAGGACTTATAGGCAATTATTGGGCTTAGGTTGAGTATAGGCTAGGTAAGTAGAAGGACGATGAAAATCGCACTCAACACAACCGTCGTACTCAAGAGGATGACAATCATCCATATAACATTTTCAGTAATTACACGACACCCCCGGACTTCAACTGAACAATAGGTGTGTGTTGAGCCAGATATACGAAAATTTTGCCGAGAGAGAATTATTATTGCACAACTCTTTTATTTTATTTTTCTTTTCTTTCTTTACTTTTCTTTTCTCATTTCGGCAAAAGCACATTTTTGTACACACAATAAAACAGCTCGTTTAGCTACATTAAAGCAGCCATACATACATAGATGACACCAAATACGATCGAGACAGAAATGTCTTTCAACTCAGCGGTTGGTGCGAACATAGGTTCGACTGTATGGCCATGGTTACATTAAATAGTGGAGCTAAACAAAGAGGAGAGGTAGGCTCAAATGGGCTTGCAATGGTGATTACGTAGGTAAGGATTTCAAAAGCACAAACGGATCAAGAGGTGGCCTATATCACATTTCAAGACGAGTACATCAACACAATCGTGTCGAGAGTCGCCTAGTGCAAGTTCTAGCCACCGAGAAAGGTTGTCCTTCCTTTCGACCCTAGTAATAAGCTACTACTAGCCTGCTACACTCGACCTATTGCTACCGTTGGATTCACCGGATTCACCAATAAAGTAAAATAAATTTCATCTACTATAACAGAAATAAGTACATTACAACTCTGAATTTTATTCTACTCTAATCGAATTTCTAGGCGTGACGGGAGCACTTGACTAGAGCACTACTCGAGTCAACATTATTCTCCACTCCTCACTCACATGCTAATAATTCAATTCTTACGAGCGGGAAAACCTCGCAGTGATACCCAATAAGCACGCGTGATCAAGTGCGCGTGAACTAGGTGCACATGTACGCAACAAAATAAAAATCCTAACTCAGCACATTCTAGCATGTCATGCAACGTGTGTGCACTTGCACAACTCGCTCTCTCCCCCAGAATAAACGATTCAAACATAAATAGGAGAGGGGTAGAGTTGACCTATGCTCACAAAGGAGCATGCCAGAAGTGCGGTAATCCCAATTTCTCTAAAAATAAACCTCCTTCCACGCGAAAGCAAAGCTTCACCTACAATGTTAGCAAAACTGAAATAACAATACGCAAAAAGGATTAAAAAAATAGACGGAACCGGGTGGTTCCCCATGGGTTGTCTCCCAAGAAGCCCTCTTGTTTAACGTCCTTGAGGGGGACCAAATACCTGTATTAATCATTGTTCAAACAGCAGAAAGATATTGTTCCAAACTAAATAAAAATGACCAACACAGCGAAGTGACAAAATAGAGCACAAAAATCAGATGGAAGAAACAGCACAATCACAACCCCGAGACCCCACCACGCATCAGCTGTATGCTGACTTGTGGTGGTTCTCCCCCGCTGCGTGAAATGGGAAAGAGGTGAAGGCTTTAGGGCCCAAGGAGGATGTCTCCACCTTGCCCTTAGCCTCTTCCTTCCCGCGCCGGAGGGCAGCAGAGCATGATTCATGCAGTAATTTTTCTTTCCTCAGCTTCTCCACCGTTGGAGAGCGCCAACGTTGATAAATGGCATAATTTTCCGCCTTAGTGGTGGGTGGCTTCACTTCCGTTGCCTCCGTGGCAACCGGATCAGCCCAATGGACCTGCTTAAAATGTTCACATTTATTACTTTGAAAAAAATCTATAAGACGCTTTGTTCCACCATCTCCCTCGTCATTCAACATTCTGGTTTCAGTGCTGCCTCTTGCCTCCTTTCCCTCTTCCGTCACAACTTGCAACTTCTCTTCATTCTTTTCTTCTTCTGGTGATTCTGTTCTTTTCTCGGCTTCTGCATCACTAGATGGTTTATCAGTAAAAACAAGGGGGGAGTGGATTACCGCTTCTGATACAATCTTGGGACAAGTGGAGGGCGTCACCTTACAGGGTAAGACAACACACCCCTTAGAAAAATCTAAGGTGGCACCACTCTCTTTTAAGAACGGTACTCCCAAGATGGGAATGGATTGATTCAGACTTGGTCCCAAGACTTGGAAGTCGGCAACTACTACCGTCCCTTCAATTGTAACTTCCACATTCCCGACTTCTCCCTCAGCCTTAACTACGGTCCCATTAGCAAGCACTAGTGACTTCCGTTCATCCGTATCCATATTAAGTTGGAGTTTAGCAACATCCTGCAAGGCGAGGATGTTGCGAGATGAACCGGAATCACATAGGGCTGCCGTTTCAATATTGTTAATGGAGCAAGCAACTACCAACTCACTTAGTTCACCAACTCCTGCGTCGGAGAGACTCTTCCCTTGGTTGATTGGATTTTTTTCTGTATTACTGGGAAGGGTCCCCTGCGCACGCTCGGTTAGCACTTGAGCCAGTTGGCCCACTTGCGTCTCCAAGTTACGCATGGACGCGGTTTGGTTCACCATATTAGCGTTGGCGACTTCCATAACCTCTCCATCATCTCTTCCAATTTACTTTTCTTAGGGACCGGGGCACCTTGATTATAACCCGGCTGAGGCGGCCTTGGTTGACTTCCGGATGCTTGAGCATCGTTTTGATGCTGGCCCAGTTGCCATCGTTGGCCTGCAGCATTTTGGTTCCATGAAAAATTGGGGTGATTTCTCACACCCGGATTATAAGCATTTCTGTAGGGTGCCCCCTAGCTTGATTTCCAACGAAATTCACAGATTCATTTAAACAAAGCTGAGAGAACTCACCTGATGGCTCGCTACCTGGACACTCGTATGAGTGGTGACCACCGCCTCCACATCCTTCACATGTAATGTTCGACGCAGGCGCAGCAACGGAAGGTAGTGAATCCACCACGAATAATCCCCGAGCGCTTCTAGGCGCATTTCTCCCCGCTGTCCAGAAAGTGTTGTGGGACGCGGTGTCCTGCAGAATTCTAAGAGCTTCCTCAGGCGTGTGGTTCATCAAGGTTCCTCCTGCAGCAGCGTCAATCATCGCCCGATGGTTGGGCTCGATGGCGAAGTAGAAGGTCTCCACAATGTTCCACGGCTGGAGCTCGTGATTTGGGCATTTGCGCAGGAGGTCAGAAAGACGCTCCCAAGCTTCTGCGAGGGTCTCCTGCTCAGCTTGCCGGAAGGTGGCGATTTCACGTCGAAGGCTCACAATCTTGTCCACCGGGTGGAATTTAGCTAGAAACTTAGATGCGAGCACATCCCACGTTGCAGCCGTTCCTGGAGGGATAGAATGAAGCCACACCTTGGCTTTGTCACGCAATGAGAATGGAAACAGTCTCAACTTGACTGTTTCGTCAGTGATTCCAGTATACCGGAAGGTACCGCAAATATCAGAGAACTCAGCCAAGTGAAGATGTGGGTCTTCACTGGGCATCCCAGAGAACTGCACGTTGTTACAGATGATGTTCAGGATAGCGGGCTTGATTTCGAACTAATTGTTCATGATGTTAGGCCCAAAACCAGGATACACACTCCCAACTTTAGGAGTGGTTTAGTCTCTCATGGTCCTAGGTCTCGGCCTGAACACTTCATTTTCGTCAGCCACCTGACCCACGACCGGTGCATTTCCCACTCCAGGATTAGCCTGATTTCCATTAACATCCACGGTGGCAGCAGCACGGAGACGCGCCCGCAGGGTACGCTCTATTTCAGGGTCAAATGCTGCGCAATCACCAGTATCTCTTCTATGCATACACCGCTATTCAACACAAAACAGAAAAAAAAAGTAATCAAAAAAAACAAAAAGACCTTAAAACGGATCTCCAGAGGAAAAACAAATCGTACACGCTCGCAGTCCCCGGCAACGGCGCCAAAAAATTGATGCGCTATTTCGGCACTGCTAATTAGCAGGCACGAAATGCGATATGACGGCAGTGCACCGGTCGTTGTCAAGTAATAAAATAGGGAGGAACTCCCCGAATATCGATTTCTCAAGGACCGCAAGTTGGGTAGTACGATTTGCTCTCGCAGGAAATCAGTTCAAAGGATAAAATAGTAACGACGGGGGTTTTGATTTGGTTTCCTATGCTATTGCAGAATGAAGAAAGATGCGGGTCTAAACTCTGCTTCGCACGGCGAGATGGGTGCAACGGCCGCGATGCCGTGCTTCGGAAGGCGCGTGGGCGGAATATCACTATGACGGTTGAGGGTCGCACACACCTCTTCTCAAAACATCACCGCTAGCTTTTGCTAGCGGCTTCAACCACAACGTAACACAGAAAATAGCAAGAAATAAAGGGGCTATTCATGCCACCACAATAACATTGCATATGAAAACAAGCAGTAATCCATAACATCTACTTAACACGCATTCATAAAGCAACTGCAAACGAGTTCAAGCAACTAAGGTTAGAGAGGACCACAATGAAGAAATCACGTCTTGGGTTCACGGCCGGAATGAGAGGTTGTCGGGCTCTCTCCGGACTCGGCCCTCAGATGGTGAGCTTGGCTCGAAGGAGGCTGTCACCGCTCCTACGATCTTCAGCGCTTCCATGGTCTCCTTGGCGCGGAATGCTTGACCTAATGGTGGATGAAGCTTCCTAATGCTCCTCGATGGAAGGATGGAGGTGGAAAGTCACCGGAAATTGCCTTGATGGTGGAGGAGATGAAGGAGAAGCCTTCACCCCTCAAGAGCAGCGGGAAGGAAGGGTTTTCCCGCCCTCAGAATCGCTCCAGCTCGTGCCCTGGTCGTCTCCTTCTCTGCCTCGATTCCTGCAGCTTTTATAGGAAACAGGCTGAAAATTGGTCACGCACGGTCGAACGCACGATCGTGCGCAGACCGTCCGATATTAACGAAAGAAATAAGGCTTGGAGAAGACGCTACGCCGCCCGTGCGATTTGTTCATGCCCAACCAACGCCGCCCGTGCGTTAAGACGCACGAGTAAACTCCGATGCTCCGTTTTCTGCAAGACATAGGTCGACCGTGCGTTTTGTTCACGCATGGGCGAATCCGCCCGTGCGTCAAAACGCACGAGTAAACTCCGACGCTCCGTTTTCTGCCCCAGACACAAACGCACGACCGCATAGACCGTGCGTCAAGGAAAACGCACGACCGTGCGATATGCACAGAAATTACTTATGGGAGAACGGGGCAATCAGGTCACCTGCAAACAAGATATACTAGCTGGGAATACACATCCAGCGTAGAAATACATACAAGAAGGTAAGGGGAGCACAATGTGCTTACCCCCAACAACAAGGAATGCAATTGCACACCGAAACAGGCTTAAAAGTGCACCTAGCATGGAATAGTACATATGAATGGAAATGTGCCTAAAATGTGGTGCAAACACTAGAATAACAGCCCAAATGAGTCCAAGAATATATATATAAGTGGGACTCATCAACCATCTCCCCTTTCTGGATTCTTCAACCATTTTACCCTTGTGGGATTGGGAGGCAGCAGCTACAGACCCCTTTAGATCAACCTTTAGGTCAACCTACACTCTCTTAGCAATTGCCAACTCCCCCTCAAACTGAGCAGGGACTTTGCTCCCCCTCAATCTGAGTACCCTTGTCTTTATTAGTTGATAACTATTCATTTTGAACAGCCCTTTCTAGCTCCCCCTCATTTGGAGCATATCTATTGATCTTATGATTGAAGGGTAAATAAAGTGACATCATATGGCTGAGTTCGTCTAACTCAGAGCTGAGTTCGTCGAACTCAAGCACAACTTTTGTCAAACCCAGGAAGGAGTTCGTCGAACTCAGGAAAGAGTTCGTCGAACCCAGATTTTCCCAGCTGTTAAAATGTAATCTGAAGCATAGCTTAGGCAGATTGTACTGGTTAATCTTATCATCCTACTTTAACACTGTTACAGACAGCATTTGATGATAAACTCATAATAAGCAGGAGAAATACTTACCTTGAGGATTTAGTCCTCTGCCTGATGTTAAATTCATGATCTTAACCTCCTTTCTGTCATGTGCCATGGGCACCCACTGTCCAAGTACCAAATGATGATGATGCTGGTACTTGAACTATCCTGCAAGGAGGTTAGTTTTCCTTAGGAGCCCAAATAGCTTTGGGTCATAGGTCCTTGTTAGCATGATGAAATAACCTTACTCTTGTTGCACTCTTTGCAGGAAGGCCCATCTTTGCACATGGCACATTAGGGTTGTGCCAATATTCTATGGCAAAGAGTCCTACCTTACCACAACACCAACATTCATGAATGTTGTATCTCCTCTTCTGAACATTTCTTGAGGGTTGTTCAGCACAGTCCACATGTTCAGGAGGAGAGACAGCATCATTCTTCCCATTCCTCTCAGCAAAGATTTGACTGAATGTCAATCTATGTGCTGTCTTGATGCTCTTTGTCCTGATGGCATCAGATTGCAATGGCTTGGTAGCCATACAAGATCTGATGGCATCTGACACTGAGCAACAAGCCTTGTCAACAGATTTGACAACTGTCATGTTCTTAGCTGAGTCAACCTTAGAAGGGCTTGCCTTCTTATTCTTGAATGTGGGGGCTGAAGTACTAAATAAAAATGGTCCAGGCTGGGCCATTTGAATTTACTCATAGGGAGCCTTCCCAACACCCAATTCCATGCCCTTTCCTCCACTATAGGAAGGAGTGTTTTCCTTCATATAGGTGTTTCCATTCCTCCAGTGACCACTAATGCTTTCATGGTCATACATGTTGGAGGGAAGCAATGCCCCTTGAAAGGTGGAATGAGGCTTAGCCTTACCCCTGCTCTTTTTCTCCTCTTCCTTCTCCTGTTTCCATTTTATTGACACCCGGTCTTCTTCTGTTGGATTGAGAGGAGAAGGAGCCAATAATAGGTATCATAGTTTTAGGCTTGGAGAATTGAGCCACTAGTCTTCTTTCTATCACAAGCTTCTCCTCAGGATCTTTTATGACCTTATTCTTTAGGAATATAGTGCTCAATTGCACAATTGTTATTCCCTTTAAATGGCTAATTTGTCTACTCATCTGAGTCACCAAGGGGGTAGATTCAGTGCAGTTACTTTCAGCCATTTTAAGGGAAGCAATTTCCTAGGCTTGCCTTTTGGCAAGCTTCTTCCTCTTTTTCAGAGCTTTCAATAGAGCACCATACCTGTCAATCAATTGATTGACATCTATTTCAGCTTCTGAATAACTTCCATCATTTGATGTATGTGCTTCAGATACTTGGCATGCATCATGATCAGAAATAGAAGTGGAATGAATTAGTACCTGTTCATTGTCAGAAACATTCTGACTGCCTTCCTCATCAATGAAGGCCATAAGGCCTAGCTGAACATTATCTTCTTCATCCTCCTCTATATCACTATCTGATTGTGATAGAGGGCCCTGATTCCAACCTTAGCAGCTGGATAGTCTTCATCTTCTTCTGCTGCAAATAGCCCAATATAGGCTTCTTCTTCATTCTCTGTATCTGATGTTGAGGAATCAGATTCACTCCAGCTTCTTTCTTTCTTTGCTAGGAGGGATTTTTCACCCTTCCTATCCTTTTGGTGATGATGTTTCTTATCACCACTCTCCCTTCTTTTGGCTGGACAGTCAGCTATGACATGTCCAGGTTTGCTGCAGCTATAGTCAAATACTGTCATTAGAAATCTGTTTACTAAGTTTGGAATCATACCTGTCACCCTTTGGGTGATGTCTTTCAAATTTCCTGGTTTCCTTCTTGTAGTGTGATGATGAGGAGGGCATGTTCTTCCATTGCTTCCTCTTCATCATCTCCTTGAACTGCCTTGAAAAGGCATTAAAATCTTCATCAGAGGAAGAGCTTCCTGAGGTGCTGACTTCAGGTTCAGCATTTCTCCTTGGAGGAGACACCATCCTGCTCTTGCTTCTCTTGGAGCTGCCAGGTTTGAGAGCTACAGATTTCTCCCTTGCCTGAGCCCTTGTAGAGGTGTCCTCCTCCTTCCTTGCAGACAGCTGCATCTCATAGGAGAGCAGCTTTCCAAACAATGTGTGAGTTAGGGTCACACCAAGCTTGGCCACTTCCCTGATAGCACCGATTTTTGTGTCCCAGTCCCTTGTTAGAGATCTAAGGAACTTATCATTCAGCTCATAGTTGGTGAATACTCTCCCATAGGTTTTCAACTCATTGACTATTCTGAAGAACCTCTCATAGCACATGGAGATGCTTTCCTGGGACTGCTGCCTGAAGGCTTCATACTCTTGATTAAGGAGTGACTTCCTATCATCGCTTACTTCAGCTGTCCCTTCCATATATACTATCAATGTATCCCACATTTCCTTGGCAGAAGTGCAGTGTACCAAGTTTTGAAAAGTGGAATCATCAATAGCATTAACTATGATGTTCTGGGCCCTTTTGTCCATGGTGAACAACTCAAGTTCATCCTTGGTCAAGTCTTTGAATAATTTGGCCACTCTTCTTGTTGGATCTATAGTGGAGGCAGTATGAAAAGTGAAAGGTCCTTCTTCAACTGTAATGAAGACCCTTTGATCAGATGCTTCCATAAACAGTCTGATCCTTTGCTTCCATATGCCAAAATTTTCTTTGTTGCATATGGGCAACTTCATGGATCTCATTTCCTTCTGCAATCCAGAGGAAGTCATTGGATTGTGATGTGACTACTCCTTTATGGGATCTGGTCAGACAGTTATGTCCTTCTTGACCAACCTCGCTCTGATACCACTTGTAAGAATATAGGTTGTAGTCTAAATCACATATAGGGGGGGTGAATAGGTTTCTTTTATTTTCCTCTAGTTATCCCAATTGTTTTTTGGGTTAGTTTTAGCAATTCAACAAACACACAGAAAGCACACAAGCATGTATAGAGGTTCCTCAAGACAGGGTGTCTTGAGTAGTTCTCTTTCCCCCTTCACCTTTCTAACAATGTGTTAGACAAGGCCAACTCCTCAAATCTCAGCTCCAAGAGCTTACAACACAGATCCCTCAGGATCTCTCAGGTTTTCCCAACCTTACCTCAGGCTCAGCAGCCCTACCTCAGATCATCCACTGATCTTACAACTCAGACCATAGCAGGTCCTACAACTCAGGCAAAACAGCCCTACCTCAGGCTAAACAGCCCTACCTCAGATCAGCCCCTGATCTTACAACTCAGACCCCTTCCAGGTCCTACCTCAGAGGAATCCTCCTCCAACAGCTCAGGCAATAAAGCCCTACAACTCAGGCTAATCAGCCCTACAACTCAGATCACGTAGATCCTACAGCTCAGGCAAAATGCCCTACAGTAAAAGAATATTTGAACTTACTATAGCAGACATCACAGTGAAAGTCTTCTATAGTTCCTGCACAGCTTGTGCTATCTTGTAGCTGGAGATGTTGATGGCAGCTACAATCTGATCTTCCTCTTCAGATGAAGGATAGAAGATCACCTTGCTCCTTCTTGTAAAGGAGCTAACTTTCTCTCTCAGTTTCTTCTTCCTTGTTCAGTGAGCAGGAGGAGAATGAGGAGAACTCGACCGTCAATGGAATAGTGAAGATGTTAGCATTCGACCAGCCCTTTTCCAAAGTGCCCTAACTTCTTCTTTTATACATCCCCGACCTTCAACGGCTCTTAGACGACCTTCTGACTAGTATGGGAGTGATTGGTGGACCCCACTTTGTCTTTCTGCAGCTTGCGCCAAAAGTAGAACACACAATATGCGTTCGACGAACTAAGTTCTACGTTCGACGAACTCGCCATACTCTGCGTTCGACGAACTTGCCATACTCTGCGTTTGATGAACTCCATTCTTCGTTCGACGAACACGCTACGTCTCAGCACTTTCTTTTGTCCCGTCTCTGCGTTCGACGAAGTGAGTTCTTCGTTCGACGAGCGCGCCTTATCTCAGCGCTTGCTTCTGTTCTGTCTTTGCGTTCGACGAACTGTGTTCTTCGTTCGATGAACCTGCCTGATCTCAGCGCTTGACGATCTTCCCAAGTCTCAGCTGATGCTTGCTGATTCTTTCCCGTCTCAGCGGATCCGCTGATACAGTGATCTCGTCTCAGCGTTTAACGAACTGAGTTCTGCGTTCGACGACCTATGTTCTGCATTCGACGAACATGCCAAGTCTCTGCGGATTCTTCTATCTGCAGCTCATCTTGCCCGTAAGCCTTCTCAGCGGCTCCTGGTCTTGTCTCAGCGGTTCCGCTGAGAAAATGGGCTCGTCTCAGTAGTTTTGACCCTTCGTCTCAGCGGTTCTGCTGAGACAATTCTTCATCCCCTATGAGATGATTTCTCCTCATCTAAGGGCATGATTTGCCCTTTCTCTTGAGTTACCTGGGCCTGTATTTCTTACAATAATGTGGCTTTATCAAATACAATATGTCCTTAGCATTGTGAGTGATGCCTCTTCAAATCAAGGGAATATTGAGGGCAATATTCCCAACACCCTCCATATAGACAACTAGGGAGTCCCATATCTCCTTGGCAGTTTTGCAGTGAATAAGATTTTGGAGGGTTGAATCATCAATGGCACTCACAATAATGTTATGTGCCCTCTTATCAAGGCCTACCAGGGCAAGTTCATCCTTGCTCATGTCAGAATATTTCTTTGAAACTCTCAGGGTAGGATCAATGGTTGATGCAGTCATGGGTATGAAGGGTCCCTCTTGCACAGCCACAAAAACTCTTAGAGCAGCTGCTTCCATGAATAGTCTGACCCTTTCTTTCCAAATGGGGAAATTTTCTTTAGTGCAAGTTGGGAGCTTCATGGATCTCATTTCTCTGTTGCTATCACTTCCAGCCATAGGGAATAGTTCCAAGATCTAGATCTGACTGTTAAGTCACTCTTTGATTAACCTAGCTCTGATACCACTTGTTATATATGGAACAATCACCTAGAGGTAGAGAATAGGTGATATGGATGTTTTAAATACTAAGCACAATAACCAAGAGAATAGATCACGGCACAGCAAATAATCACAGAAGTACAACACACAAGGACATCAGATTTATAGTGGTTCCTCAAGACAGTGTGTCTTGAGTATTCCACTGTCCCTCTACGCCTGTCTAGCAGTGTGCTAGAGTCGGCAAACTCCATCAGAACTCAGATCTACTTTACAGATCTTACAACTCAGGCCCTCAAGCCTTACAAACTCAGGCCCTTAAGCCCTACAATCTCAGGACCTCAAGCCCTATAGCTCAGGCCCTCAAGCCCTACAATCTCAGGCCCTTAAGCCCTACAATATCAGGCCCTTAAGCCATACAACTCAGATCTGTCCCAGATCCTACAATTCAGGCTTGTTAAATCCCTACAGAGAATGAATGAAATATAAGATTGAAGAACTATATACATAATAAAGAGAATATTGTAAAGTTCTTTTGAAGACTGATGAAGACAGCTTCTGGACTTGAAGAGATTGCAATAGATCTTATATTGCACAATGCAGGCTTCTCTTCAATCATTTCTTAAATCTGGAACACAGCTTATCAGTCGATGTTGTTAGACTGAGACTTAGAGAACAAAGAGTAAGAGAATTTTGTTCTAGAGAATTTGTTCCTTCTTCACACAGTCACTTTTGTTGTTTGATTGATTCGCGTATTTTCTCCGTGTGTTGAAATTAGGGCAGATACAAATCCTTTTATATGACTAAGGGACCGTCTAACGGTCTACTCAGATGTCCTTTAAGTGTCATAGACCCATTCCTTAACGGCATGCGCTGATTGGACCATCAGGCGGCGGCATTAAATGCAGACAGCTCATTTCGAAATATCTTGTTCTATCTCGACAATATTAGCAACATCTCAACGACAGAGCTTATCATCATGCTGATCTATCTTAGACTTAGACAATTCTTCAAGTTTTCTTAAATCTTCTTCATAGAAGGATATCTCGATGATACAAGATACTCAACTACACTTGCACTCACGACGACATGAAGTCATCTCAATGATGTCATCGTGAACATCTTATCGACATAAGTTCTTCTTGACGATGTCGTTGAAATCATCATGTCTTATCGACGATATCATCTTGATCATTCTGACTTCTCGTCGATATCGTCTTGATCATCCTGACAATAAAGAACACTTCTGCTGCAAACTGTCTCCATGAGTTCTGCATTAGTCTTCTCGGTGACAAAGTTCCTTTACGACAATGTCGTCGACTTAGCCGGATACTTTAACTTAATTCTTCTGGAGAGCTTCATCATGTCAGGCTTCACAATGATATAGTCGTGTGATTCTTGTTGACACGACGATACTGTGACTTGATTAATTCTTCTTGTTCTCACAATGATATCATCGTGTGTAATTTATTGTCACAACAATATCGTTGGGTTGTCCATATTATCTCGACGATTACTAACATAAACCTTCAACTGATCTCTGCGAGTAGTCTCAACGATATATTCATACTTATTTGACGACATGTCCAGTCCTTCTCGACGATTTTGGACTTAGAGAGATTAGAAAAGTACTGGACATATAGCTTATTCTTTGCAGTTATAAATAGAGCTTACCATCAAATACATAGTGCTTTTATCATTGACCTGAGCACTTCTTCAAATCAGGAACATTGTTGGGCACTATTCCCAACAAGGACCTAGGAATCGTTTTAGCATGAAGCCAACACTTGCAGGTCTCTATCATATGACAGATCTTCCACTCTGCAACTCCATTCTGTTGTGGAGTATGTGCACAAGAAAGCTCTCTCTGAATGCCATGTTTTTTGCAAAAGTTGAAGAACTCACTTCAGACTTCTCAACTTTTTGATCTGCAAGCCAAGCTGGCCTTCCACAAGCTCTTTGAACTTCACAAACTTCCCGAACACCTCAGACTTCTCCTTCATAAAGTATACCCAGGTATAACTAGTGAAATCATCAATCAAGACCAGCATATACCTGCTACCTCCAAGACTGGCAGTTGCGATGGGTCCAAACAAATCACCATGAATACACTCCAACGGTGCTTTGCATCTGGTTTGTGACTTGTCAAATGGAAGACATTGAGTCTTAACAAACTGACATCCAGCATAAACATGACCATCACCAAAGGAAGATAGACAAGACATGCCATTCATCAGGCCCCTTGCCGCCATAGCCTTCAGCTTATCCATGCCGACATGCCCAAGCCTCTCGTGCCAGATAGCAGCACTGTCGTTAGCACTCTTCTTATCAATATAGGAGCTTGTTGATAGAAAAAACAAGTCCTTCACCATCCTTCCTACATGAGTGACTTCAGCCTTCAAGCTTGACACGTTTCGGAGAAACTTCACTTCTGTTGGGCCAAACAGAACGTGATATCCCACATCTACAGCATTGGTCATAGAGAAGAGGTTCTTCTTCATACCTGGCACACTCCTTAAGGTGAGTGGACCTCTATCACTGCCTAAAGAAATGACACACTCCTTCTCGACTGCATGAATAGTATCATTAGCTGTAATAATAGCATCATTACCTGAGTATGACTGTAGAGAAGAGAACTTGGACTCATCTCCGGTTAGGTGATAAACATACCCTGAGTCCATAATCTAATCATCTGTGTAGTTGATAGATGCCAAAACACGAACACAAGTGCCCGTCATGAAGGCACCTCCACCCCAACTACCTTCTGCATTGGAACTAGCCTCCTCCTTTCTTGCAGCATGCCCCGGCTGAAGATTAACCTTGCAGTCTCTTTTGAAGTGACCAGGCTTGTTGCACCTGAAGCACCTTGGTCCTTCCTTCTTCTTCCCATCATGCTTAGGAGAATAGCTCCCCTCCTGCTGATATGAAGTAGATGGACCATCACCTCCAGGTAACTTCTTCTTCTTGTCTCATCTCTTCTTCTTACCAGAATAAAGAACCTCACTTTCTCCCCTGGAGATAAATATCCCTGTCATCTGCTTAGCTAAGCTCTCCTGCGAAGCAAGCAAGTTTTCCAGTTCCAGCAACGATGGATGATTGGCCCAACCTTGCACAGAAGTAACAAAGGCCGCATACTCCCTCCGCAAGCCGCGGATTATGTGCCTCTTTAGCTTGGCTTCTGAGATAGGCTCTTCCGGGTCTAATGTCGATATCTCAGCACAAAGGTTCTTCATCTTCAGAAAGAAGGATGAAATGGACAAGTCTTCTTGAGTTGCTTTCGCCAACTAATTCTCAAGATATTGTAGTCGAGCAACATTCTACTTGTTGAACAAGTCATCCAAGGCTGTCCAAATCTCAGCAGCAGATTGACATCCTATGATGTGATCAAAGAGCTTAGGAATGATAGCTCTTTGAGAGTGAACTCTGTCTTACCATTTGTTCTCTTCCAAGCCTTCACTTGCTCAACATTCCCTTCAACAGCAACCACTGGTTATCTCGCTTCTCCACTGACTACCTTCCATAAATTTTCGCCAAGAAGATAGCTCTCCATGCAAGACTTCCACTTCTTAAAGTTAGTCTGTGTAAGTAGCTCAATACCAAGACCTCTTGCATAACCTCCTTCCATTGCTATATAGCTGTTTAACTTGAACTTCCAGAGATCTCAAGCAAGATGCTGAGGTTGATAACTGCTCAAGCCTTCTGTCCTTCAAATACCATGTTAAAAATCCTAACTCTGGTATCTTCTGATAGATTTTAGCTCAGATATCAAGTTAAAATTTCTTAGAAGCGATTACCAGGTGCGGGAACACTACAACCATACCAAGCTAAGAAACCAACAACAATAGAAGGACAAGACTAGCTGGTATTAATCTATCTCTTTACAATGCGAGGTATACATGGCGAGACATGATTTATAAGAAAACAAAGTGGAGGAAAACAAAAACAACAAGCAACTGATGAACAGCAGAAACTAAGACCGCTGAAATAGTCAAACTGCACGGAAACCACTAAGACCGCGCGAATAACACAGGTCGTCAACCTGCTATCTGCCAGACCGCCACCTCAGACCGCATGAACCACTGACTTAATAAACTGCTGAGAAAATAACCTTTTCGCACTTCTTGATTGCCTGACCGTAAGGTCGCATAACCACAGAAGCTACCCACAAACAAAGAACAGAATTGAACAAGCTGTCGCCTGACCGCAACTTAGATCGCCTGACTGCAAGGTTGCCTGATCGCCGAGCTTGCTGCGAATAGCGCAAGAACAACAACACAGTCTGCGCAGAAGAAGACCGTTGGTGAACTGGTTATTCAAAGATGGGAAAACACCAAGGAAGAAGATCGCTGACTGCTGGCTGCTAACCTGTGAACACAACAAACGATCAAACCACTTCCAAACCGCGCGACCTCAAAAAAGAGACCGGCAAAAACAACCCAAGCTTTAGTTCTTACAGTTCTTGTCCAGAATGATGGGCCATGATGTGAGGCCCCCATTTAGACCCCACATAATTCTGTATCTAAGCGATGATCATAACATTTGTCCCAAGCTGAAGTAAGGATAGTGAATACAAAATAAAAATCCATAATAAGAAATTCACTCTCATACCTTGACTTATTCGTCGAATCTTTTGTCCTACCATACTCATTTCATTTGGTTGTGCGTATCCAAAGTCACGATGGTTATCTACAAAAATTGACGACGGGCTTAGTCATATAATATGACTAAGTGAGGATAACCTCTTTTATTATTGTATACTATTAGGAAAACTTACGCATAGCAAAACATAGTTTTGTACTCAACATTTTTCTGTATCAGTAGTGAGCATCTACATTTGATGTTGAGCAAGTAATTGTAAAAGTAGTAGGACTGGCTACTGGCCACTCAAGCCAGAACCCTACCCTGGCGAGGCGACGAGCCATTTCGTGCACCACGAGGAGAGTGCTGCCGAGATCTTCTTTCCTCACATACTGGATGGCGATCCCAAGATTGGTCTCAGCGACAATCTCTAGAATGCACTGGGGTGCAATCTCGCGAGTACTCGTGATGACGCCCACTACTAGACCCCCCATGCTCCGTGCGAGGCAGCATCTCAAGACCCTTGCCCTTGGGGTCTGGTCGGCTCTCTGGTGCATTGCACAAAGGCGCACTCTTGTGCGACCTCAGAGTTGTCAGACATGACATTTCCAGGGAACTCAACATCGAAAGGCGAGAAGTTCCCGCTGGAGGCAACCCAGGAGGTGCAGGAGGCAAAGTAGTCCCCACTGAGGTAACTACTATTGGGATCCTTGCCTACTATATTCCTGATTTGAAGAATACCTCAAGTCAAGGGTAAATACACTTTGTATTTGATGCATATGTTTAGAATATTATTTTAAGGTATTTGATAGTACAAATCTAGCATAGGGCTAGACTTAGTGTCATCAGACATAGTTTTGCCAATGTAATCTCTCATTGTGCAAAACACCATGACGACCTATGATCTATACTATATTAGACTTGTCACTCACTTATTGACATCAGGAAGAAAGGTCTAGCAAGTGGGTTAGAGCAAAGGATCTGAATTAAGAATGATCAGAAATTGTCCAAGTCATATCATCTTGAAGAGTCCAAATATCGTCATGTAGAGGTATCGATATCGAGTTGAAGACCTTAAGCTTCAAGACAATATCGTCTTATAGACTCTCAGCTAAAGTATCATATCGTTTTGATTAGAAGAAACAACTCAAACTCCAAATACCATTTGGTAATACACTAACCAAGACGATATTGTTGTGACAATGAACAGTTACACTCATATCAACTTTAAGATGATCAACAAGATGTTTGGAATCTCTTCATTGAGGGAGTAATTTATCTAAGTCCATTATCGTCGAGGCTAAGTTCTTTATCATCGAGGTTATGTCATTTGTCGTCGAGGACAAGTGAAATATCGTCGAGGAGCCTACATGACATTTTAAAAATATATTGAGTTGAGAATAACTTAAGTCCATATCATCTAGATATGGCTCCTCTGTTGCCAAGGCAATGCTTAGAACTAAGTGTTAAGTCTTATCGTCTTGACAAGCTAGAATGTCGTCTTGATAAGCTTAACATTCGACTAAAATACAGTGGTAGTCAAATATCATCTTGTAGACCACATGTATCATCGAGAAGAATCGAAATATCATCGAGACAATGCTAATATCGTCGAGACGGTTGTAGACGCGTAAATACTAAGATTTTCTCCGCTAATTGCGCCAATCAGATCAGAGCTTTAAGGAAAGGAATAACTGACATTAAAGTATTCCTAGATTTTGACTGTTAATGGTTGACTCTCATATAAATACTAATAAGATATGAGATGAAAACCCTAATCCTAATCGCAAGAATCACCGATCTTCTGAACACTCAAAGTGACGGTTGCGACAAAACAAAGCTTTCTCAAGAAAATCAAAAGGTTGTCGTCAAGACATTAAAAGTTTGAGAACAAGAAGTTGAAGGAGATTTATTTAGGAATCATCATGTACACCTAGCGTGCTCCAGATTCTTCACTCTCAATTATTTCGGAGAAAATAAGTTATCGAATATCAAGTTCAGTCAGAGCCCAGTTTCCAAAAAGAAGATTCATTCAAGATCTTGGCTGAACCAGTGAAGGCTAGCTACATCGAAGCCTAAGAAGACTCAATCCTTACAAGAAACTTATTTCTTGAGTCTATTTGTGTTGTTGTAATCAAACTTATATTTTATGTGGTAGGATCTTTTAAGATCTGAGTGTAGGGTTATGTGTGAGCCTGAGGTGGGATTCAAGGTTGAATCTGAGTTGTAGGATCCAGTGTTTGGGATCTGAGGCAAGGAACTTGTTGTTGTTCCTGAGGTAGGAGTTTTGTACTCCGAGGTGTAAAATCTCTGGTAGTAGATCTGAGTTTGGAGGAGTTTTTGTTGACGCTAGCACACAGCTAGATAGGCGCATGGGGAAAGTGGTCGTATCCATCTTGGGGAACCACTATAAATATCGGTGTATTCAGTGGTGTGCTTGTGTTGTGTTTGATTTATCTTTCAATCCGCTGAAATTATTTTAAGAAGGATAACACCTATTCACCCCCTCTCTAGGTGGTATAGATCCATATTCTTTCAATTGGTATCATAGGTAGGTTGTAACATCCCAATTAGGATGAGGAGCCTAGGAGTATTGGCA
Source organism: Dactylorhiza incarnata (assembly GCA_033032865.1). Classification (NCBI taxonomy): domain Eukaryota; kingdom Viridiplantae; phylum Streptophyta; class Magnoliopsida; order Asparagales; family Orchidaceae; genus Dactylorhiza; species Dactylorhiza incarnata. Next base: position 15,339,098 of record JAWHQI010000017.1, read on the forward strand.
CACCACATCACCTTGAAGACAAAGTTAAAGCACTTAAAGAAAGAGAAAGAAGCATGGTGTGCATTTAGGCAAAGTGAACCAAACCAACTCAAATTGCCCAACCCTTGACCAATTGAGCTAACCATCTTCTTCCTCATGACCTAAGTAAATCAATTCACCTATTGGCACACCTGATCATCTTGAAGACAAGAGTAAAACCTTAGAAAGAGAGCATGAGATGCATTTAGCCAAAATAGCTTAACCCACTCAAATCAACCCTTCTTGATCAATTGAGCTAGCCACACCATGACCCATGACCAAGGCTAGCCAAACCCTCAAAATGTTGACTTTGGTCAAACATTGGTCAACCCAAATTAAGCATGGTCAAACCATAGTTTAATTAAGGCCTAAACCCACTTTTGAAAATACCTTAACTCCACACTCACCCAAGAGCCCCCAAATTGAACCCTAAACACTTTAAGATCCTATACCCAAGGACCAAAATCAAATGGCCATTAATTAACCTAAACATTGCCTTAAGAGGAAAATTACCCAAAATGGCAATACTTCAAAATGAAGTAACCATGCCCTCCCTTGAAACCTTCCCTCTTTGAGAGTATAAAGGAAAGCTTCTGATATTATATAAAGTCGCAAAGGACTGCAGGGTGGCTGGAAGTACAAGTTAGACCATAGCCATGGCCGGCCATGGTAAGCTTAAGAGAAAACTTGCAAACCTCACCCCGAGCCTATAAAATCCCCCCACCTTTCAGAAACATCACACCAGCCACAAGTAACAGTCATAAGCAGAGAAATTGAGTGGAAGCCCTCAGGAGGAGTGTAGCCAACTCAGCCGACCAAGCCATGGATGCCCGAACCCAAACCAAGAGAGCAAGGCAAAATTAGGTGAGATTCCTTCCCCTTCTCCTTCTGAAATCATCTTAGAAGGTTTTTGAATTGAAATTGAGCTCAATTGAACCAAGATTTCATGTAATTTGGTGGAGAAAGGCCGTCGGAATGACCCCATAATTCCAACTGGCGGCGGCGGCATTAGGTTGCTGGACCACCACCAAGAGGTAGCCCTCACCATGGAGAAACTACTGGTAGTGGTGGCGATGGGTGGTGATGGCCGAGAGGCGGTGGAGGAGCCCTGAAATCTCCTCCCAAGCGGGATCAATCTCCACCGCCGGCGCGAGGTTGAAGACGGAATCACAGCTGTGAATATCCTTATACAATGATTGGGTAGATCCTCATAGTGGATCGACAGTGGATCCACTATGGGGGAAGGTCATTTCGCCATCTACCGCTTTCCCCAGCTGCTGGATATGCGTCAAGATCAGTGCGTATTTATATATTTATTCCAGAGCTTTTTAAATAAAAATTTGCTATATGCACTCCCTGGTAGAGATTTTAAAACTAATTTTTAGGTGTCTTAATGGTTGATCTTGGCCAAGTGATCAGCATGGAAGTTGTAGGGCTTGGTCAGACCTTTTCAAATTGGGGTGACACATTTTCTGAGGAGCTGTATAACCCCCTGAAATTATTTTCAAAGATTTGGTGATATAAACCACAGAGCTTTCATACTTTGTGCATTTTTTAGTCATAAGACCTAATTTAAATTTGAAAATTTATATGTAAGTTCCTTATGAGGTTACTAAATCATGGGCAAAATCTTGTAAATTTTGGAACATATTTTACTACAGTTTAAATTAAAATACACTCATTTGTCACACTTATGTATTAATGAAATGTTTTGATCCTAAACATATAAATAAATTCCCAAATTTTTATAGCACACTAACAATCTCATAACTAACCTTGGCTTAAAATTTGAAGAAGTTTGGACTTGAATTGGTCTTTCTATAATTTATGTATTCAAAGGGTATGGTTTAAATTATTTAATATGTCACACTTTCATATAAATGAAATAAATGAGTCTTAAACCCTTCAATAAATTCCCAACTTTTTTGTAACACCCTAATAATGTCATGACTGACCTTGGTTTAAATTTTCAAAAAGTTTGACTTCATTTTGACCACTTTATGAAAATATGCATTTAAAAGGTATTATTTAATAAGTCACACTTTCATATAAATGAAATAAATGAGTCTTAAACCCTTCAATAAATTCCCAAATTTTTGTAACACCCTATAATGTCATGAATGACCTTGGTTTAAGTTTTCAAAAATTTTGGACTCCATATTGACCATCTTATGAAATTATACATGTTAAGAGTATTGCTTGATAATTAACTATCACACTCATGTATTAATGAAGTGTCTTGGTCTTAGACATTTATTATAATGCTCAATGTTTATACTTTCCCATTCATTTTACCATGATTAAATCTTGATTTAAGGTTTGAGAAGAGTGTCTCGGATATTGTTTATATATATGAATAATATGTGCATCGTTGATAGCTTATTTTGTCGTAGCATTATTTTGGTAAAGAGACTAGCTTTAACCTTAACATCTATTAGTGAGACCCACATTTTAAGTCATCTGATTGGTGCCTAGGAAAGAGGTTAGGGGTGGGATAGTATCCCCCGCAAGGAAGGTGGTGTATAACAGTACGCAGTGCGACCACCAACCTCACTCTTACCTGGCCAATGAACCACTTAAACTTGATATCACAATATATGTCTAATAAGTTATCTAGGGTTCTTTCTGTGTTACTTTCTTACCATCCCTCGAGTATATTATAGATCAAGGGGTCGTAAAGTCTAGTTCTTAGTCTAGTGTGGGGGAACGACATTGGAGAAATGTCTAATCGTGTAAAACTGCGGTGATTCTAACCAACATAACACATTGTCGGAGGGAATCAAGTGTTAGATCCTTTTGGCTTCTAGGGCAATTTGTCTTGTGGATTTAATCTCGGTGGATAAATCACCAGAGTTTATATCCTCTCTCTGCTGTTGGCGAGACCTCGGATAGTAGTGCAAGTATGAACCCGTACTGTACATTAAGGCCTAGGATGGTTGTGTGTCACCTACCTAGAAGCGGAGATGTCTGATCCGATGTTATCATCCGCCATGGTGATAAGGCCCGTGTGGTTAGATACCAACTTAACAAGCGCACTAGGTTGGCCTTAGACATGTAAATCTAGTAACTCATCATATCATCTTACTTTATCATACCTTGCATCTTTTAACCTTATACTACAAGTTTGTATAAGCATTCTAGTAAGATAAGTCTGTGTTATGATAATTTCAAGACCATTAACTAATAAGTTTGTATGGCATTCATATAAGTTAAATTATTTATGTACCATGTACTGTATATTTTATCAAATCACTTGCTAGATTTATTACTTATGTCAGAACAAGACCCTCATGTTATAAGGATGTATGGGCATTCTTATAAGCTGAGTCATTTATGCTTCACATACTACCTGATTCATAACACAACACTCTCTTTCCCCTCGTCACTCAGTTTACTCATATTACCACTTGTGTTCTTTTACCCTTCTCCCTCCCCAATGCATTAAGATGCATCTGGTAAAGGGAGGGAATCCACTTAGTCAAATTAACTAACAGTTTGTGACAACCCATTCTAGGAACCCCAACCACAGCATCTTCCATTGTACCATCCCCAACCGGGGATCTTTGAGATAGAGATGGAGATGGAGTTGCCTGATGTCATGGAACCAGCTCCAGCAGTAGAGGAAGTACCAACTGAAGTGAGTTCGTGCCTCTGTACTATGTATCTCAGCTTGTTCTATATTAGACATGTTGTAGTTATAGTTTATCCGGACATATAGTAGCCCAATTTTGAGTTAAGGGAACCTGTTTGCCCTTATTATCCGGGCATGTTTTATCCCTGGTCTTCCGTTGTATTCCAAACCTTGATATATATATGAAAAATGTGATTTGGACTTCATCCTTGTCTACTCTCCTTCTATTATAAATTGGTATTACTGTGATGTAATGATAACTCGCCTTACACATCAAGTGTCATACAGTGGAGGTTAGTGCTTTGGCTAACACAACCGTATGGCAACTGCTCTGGGCATAACGATCCCCTCGACTTTGACCAATTACCTGGAGGGGGTCGTTACATAAGTTGTTCAAAAAGGCTTAACAACTTGAACAATGTCCTCATCGGGGAAATATTGTCTATTCACCATGACTTCTGGAGAAAACTACAAGGAACTTAGTTCCATGAAGTTGCATGTTTGTAATAAAGAAAATTTTTGAATTTGGAAGGAAAGGGTCAGACTGTTTATGGAAGCCTCTCACCCAAGGATATTCATAATTGTTGAAGAAGGACCTTTCATTCTCATGAAAGTCTCCACCATTGATGTCAATCTGCAAGTTCCAAAGAGATATACTAAAATTCGCAAGGATGCAGTAATTCTGGCCACCATGGACAAAAGGGACAAAAATATAATTGTGAGTGTCATAGATGACTCCACTTTCCAAAACCTGATTCACTGCAAAACTGCAAAGGAATTGTGGGATTCCCTAATTGTCTACATGGAGGGCACTAAGGAAGTAAGAGATAATAGGAAATATCTTTTAGACCAAGAATATGAGACCTTCAGGCAAGAGAAGAACTCAATTGCTGACTATTATGAGAAGTTTTTTAGGATAGTCAATGGACTAAAGAACTATGGGAGAGAATTCTCCAATTATGATCTCAATGATAAATTCTTGAGATCCCTCAACAACGAATGGGACATCAAGATCTGTGCAATAAGGGAGATGGGGAACTTGGCTAACATCCAGCCTCAAAATCTATATGGCAAGCTGTAATCCCATGAATTGCAGCTAAATATAAGAAAGACTGAAGAAGAATCTTCCAGATCCTATTCTATGGAGAAATCTATAGCCTTTAAGGTTGAAAGCTCCAGGAGGAGTAGAGAAGACTCGCCAACCCTCAAGGAGCGGGCTGCTGAAGAAGAAGAATCAGAGGACTGCTCCTCAGGCTCAGATCTTATAGATGGAGAACTGTCCTTGTTCTCCAGGCAGTTCGAAAATCTGCTAAGCAAAGGCAGTGGAAAAATTGACCCATCCCCCTCCTCCTCCAGTTCAAAGAAGAACTACAATAGCAATGACAGGGCAAAGCACAATCCCAAAAGGGGCGGGTAATGTCCTAAACAGAACAAACAGTTTACATCTGACATTGTTTATTATTGTTACAACATACCAGGTCATGTCATTGCTCACTGTCCTGATAAAAGAAAAGAAGGAAGGAGAGCTGATGTGAAAAGGTCTCATAATGGCAAGAATCCTGAGAAGAGCTTCATTGCCAAGAAGGCCAAGACCCTTGGGAGTGACTCAAGCTCATCTGAATCAAAGGGGGAAGCCTACATTGGGCTCACTATAATATCAGAAGATGAGTGGGAGGCTGACTATCCTGCTGCCAGGGTGTGCATAAGGGCACCTTTATCACTGTCAGATAGTGAATCAGAAGAAGAGATCAACTATGGACTAATGTCCCTAACTGATGAAGAGAAGCAGGATAATTCATATCCTAATAAGGTATATATTAAAGCCTCACTATCTAACTCCAGATCTGACCTTGAGTCTGATGTTGGATCAGAAGTAAACTCATCAGCTGATGATGAGAGTGATTCTGATCTAGAAGATCGATACAATGATCTAATAAATAAGTATGGTGCTCTATTAAAAGCACTAAAGAAGAGCAAAGCCTTGGTCAAAGCTCAGGCTGAAGAAATAAAATTTATTAAACCATTCAAATCCCAAATGGATGAAAAGCCCAAAGAAATAACAAGTATGACCTATGAGCTTATGGTGCTTCAAAAGAAGTATGAAGCTCAAAGAAAAATGATAGATCAAAAAGAAAGAGCCATCAAGATTTTGGAGGACAAGCTTCTTTTAGAAAGGAAGCTTGTGGAAAACTTCTCTAGGCCAAAAACTATACTCCCTATTATTGACAGCTTCTCCGCTACCTATAGAGGAGGGCTTGGCTATAATAAGGAAAAAGAAGAGACCTCCAAAGATAAAACTATCTTCCAAAAAGTTATATTGCCCTCCAATACATATGACAATGATCTAACCTATGGATATCTCTCCAATGGATGCTCCACTAGTGGAACAAAGTCAAAAACTCAAAACATAGAGTAGACTTAGGACTGAATGCCCTCAAGACACCCCATGAGGAGATCCAAATGAAAGATCATGGATCATTTGTGCTTGGTTTTACAACACCAATAACCAAAGGAAAGGGAGAGGCTCTTCCTCAAAGGCATGTCCCTAAAGTGAAATATGTGACTGTGTAGTCAACATCCAATTCAGTGCACATCCACAAGATTAGCCTAAGAATTGCAAGAAATGCAGCAGCCTGCTCTTTTGATCATCAACATCATCACCCCACTCAGAAGGTGACACAGAAGAGGAGGTACAATAAATTTGAATGTCGGTGTTGTGGAAAGATTGACAACTTTTCCATAGACTGTTGGTACAATCCAATAGTGCCTAGGGCAAAGAATGTGAAGCTTGCTAATAATTTAGTTATAAGCATCCTGCAATTAAGGCTAATAGGAACCAAGGACCTAAACCTATTTGGGCTCCTAAGGTAAACTAATTTAATTTTTGAAGGTATGTCCAAAGACCAACAAAATGTCTATCTGGTATTTGCACAGTGGATGCTCAAGGCACATGACTAGAACAAGAAGCCTTTTGATGAACTTCACCCATGTGGAAGATGGAGCCAAAGTAATCTAAGGTGTATCTGATAGAGGCATTATTAAAGGCTATGGTATAATTACCAATGCCATAGTCTCAATTACAAAAGTGGCTTATGTGAAATGGTTGCAACACAACCTTATAAGCATAAGCAGTAACATCCTGACTTTTATTAGGCCAATAAAACCCGAGATGACCCAATAAAAGTGACATGATCACCAATAGGGTACCCTAGAAGCTAGTTGGTAACCTGTGTTGAATTTTGAGCATGCGTGCTCTGAATTGACTTATGTTAGTTGCATTATACTCGTATAGTTGATACAAGTGCAACTGAACTTGTTTCATTCCGATCGGAGGTCATTTGGAGAAGGTGACCATTTTGTGTATCGTAGCGCGTCACGATGACGCCATTTTAGTATATTGAGCATACATGCTCCGAATCGACTTCCGTTAGTTTCATTAGACTTGTATAATTGATACGAGTGCAACAGAACTCATTCGTTCCAATCCGAGGTCATTTGGATAAAGTAGTCATTTTGAGTATCGTAGCGCGTCACGATGATGTCATTTTAGTATATTGATCATACATGCTCCGAATCGACTTTCGTCAGTTGCATTAGACTAGTTGATACAAGTGCAACGGAACTCGTTCTATTCCAATCTAAGGTCATTTGGAGAAGGTGACTATTTTGAGTATCGTAGCATGTCACGGCGACGCCATTTTAGTATATTGAGCATACATGCTCTGAATCAACTTTCAACAGTTGCATTGGACTTGTATAATTGATAAGAGTGCAACGGAACTCATTTCGTTTCAACCTGAGGTCATTTGTAGAAAGTGACCATTTTGAGTGTCGTAGCGCGTCATGACAACGCTGTTTCAGTATATTGAGCATACTGCTCTGAATTGACTTCCACAGTTACATTAGACTCGTATAAGTGATATGAGTGCAAAGGAACTCGTTTCGTTCTGATCCAAGTTTATTTGGAGAAAGTGATCATTTTGAGTATCATAGCATGTCACGACGACGCCATTTTATTATATTGAGTATATGATCTCGGAATTGACCCCATCCGGTTGCACCTAACTCGTATGGCCAATACGAGAGCAACAAAATTCGTTGCACTCAATTCTGACTTCATTTAATCAATTAAATAAAAATAAAATTCACAAAATTATAGTGTCGAAAGTGCAAACGCTTGAATTTTGACCTCGTCACTTCAACATTGAGCCGTCGCTCAAGGACTCGGACCTACATTACTCTTGACCCACTTATGGGACCCGCTTAGTGGTTGACTTTGGTCAAGCACCGTAAAATTTGAATTTTACGCTAAGACCCAACTTGAAGCCAACTTATCCAAGCCCACCACCATTTCTGATTATACACACACCCCTAGTCAAGGAGGTAGTGGGAGGAGATATTTTCAATCTTAGACCTAAGTTAATCCAAGGTTAGTATTTCTCTTTTCTCTCTCCACATGGCCTAAGCCCTAGTCTATGCAATTCATAGGAGGTACAACCCTCCACTTAGAGGCTTCCACCTACCCTAGCCAGATGGGAGGAGCTTAGCCTTCTTCCCCAATAGGGGATAATCCCACATCAAGAGGAAGAGGATGGGAGGCTCCACCAACCCCTATAAATGCCCCTCCCTCCAGAGCAAGGCATTCCTCTCCCCCAGCATAGTCGAACACAACCACCCCTCTGTCAGAGCTCCACTTCGTCGGATAAAACCCACACTCGAGCTAACCTCCACCTCGCCACCTCTAATGGCGGATCTTGCCAGAAGCTCCAGAAATCCCTCAGTGAAGGTGGGACCTTATACTCTCCTTCCTCCCTACTTGTCGGATATCTTGCATGCGGGCTCCGGCCGCCGGAGCACCATCACGGCCACCACCAAGCTCGGGTTAGCAAAGAGGGTGTCCGAGTAACTGTGAGGCTTCCCAGCGCCTCTTGGCTCGCTGTGGAGTGGTTACTCGTTAGAGTGGGGCTCAGAGGCCCCCTCCGGGAGCCCCTAAGGCGGTGGCGCCGCCGGAGGACGAAGCTCCGGTGGCGTATGTTTTTTTATCCTCTGTAATAGAGTTTACTAGCGGTCGCCGGCTAAGCCAGGCTGCCTGACCATCGTCGTAGGGTGCTCTGGCCCTCGGCGAATCGGCCGGGGGTGGAGGCACGGCCTGCCGATAGCCGGACGGAGGCAGCAGATGCATGAATCCTCTGCCGCACCGCGGCAAGCTATTGACGTCCTATCTCTTGATGGATATCGGACGGCCAGGATTTTCCGGGCAATGATTAATTACCCCACATCGGATCCACGCTTGATTTGTTGTGGGGGCCCTGTCTTTGCGCAAGTTCAGCTCGATCTCAGCCGGTCCGATCATTCAAGATAAGCCCTTCTAACAACATAATGGGGTTTTGATTTTCCAAGGTTGATTTAGGGCTCCTATGGAAAAAAAACTTTGAACATGAAAATTGTTCCTTTTGATGACAACTACCCCTTATATAAAATTGGGCATTTTCTGATATCATTTGCTAATTGTAAAAATTAAACTAAGGTTTAATTTCCTGATCAGAGGGTATTATGTTGATTATAAAAATCTAACAAAATTCTCAATGATAAATAAAGCTCATAAGCATGCTCAGTATTATTGTGAGAATTTTTGGTTTAGTTTTGATATTTTTTAAGTAATTAAAAGTGTTGGGCTTTACCTTTGGAAATTAATAATGAACAATTTTTCCAATTAAAATCCTTTAATCCTTCATGGTTGATTTGTAATTACTAAAGGCTGGCACTGATTAAGTTTAAGAATTTTATGAGCATTCCTGATATTTTTGGGATTTTATATTGTGATTTGAAGACACTTGAAAATTAATATAGGTGGAATTATCCGATCAAAATGTCATATTTTTTTATCAGAGGTCTTTAATGGATAAATACATGCACTGAAAATATTTGGAAATTTTTGAGGCATTCCTAGTATTTTTAACAATTTAATAATAGGACCCGAGCTTACTTTAAAATTGCTAGAGGCTATGTAAGACCTCAAAAAGATCTGACATATTTTGAGGAGAATATAAATTGCTTTTGAAACCCATTGCCATGATTTGGTTATTTTTGGAGGGTGCAGCTATTTTAAATATAAAAATAAGGGTTTATTCGGGGCAAATAAAATATCAGAGGTTAAATCGAAGTTCAAAATGACTCGTGGAAATTTTGGGGATGATTTTAAGGCAAATCCAACCTCTAGATTAAATTGTATAATATTTTAACATTTTTGGTATTTATTGGATAAAAGAGGTTTAGAATCAGAGGAAATGTATATCGGTCGAAAAATATGTGCTTGAATCGCTTCGCTGAAATCAAAGGGTTTGTGTTAGACCTCTTGCAGAGATTCAAAGATTTTATGACAATCAAATCAGGTGTATATAATAAAGAGCCTTGGAGATTATAATAGGCTCTATCGAGATCTTGTAATGCGATGATTCTCCCAAGAAGGTGCAACTAAAAGTAATAATCGAATACAATCAATCCGACGAACTTTATTACGGTTAAACATGAAGAACTCATCGCGGAATTGGTAAAAGTCACCTCCTATGAATGGAGTTGCCTCCTTGGAACAGAGAAGCCTCCTATGAACAGAGTTGCCTCCTTGGAATGGAGAAGCCTCTTATGAATGGAGAAGCCTCCTTGGAATGGAGAAGCCTCCTATGAACTGAGTTGCCTCCTTGGAACGAGGAAGCCTCCTGGGAACTTGCCTCCTTAAATGGAGAGGGAACTACAGAACTGAACTATTTGTTATTCTGTTCTTTTATTCAGTATTTCAGTGCTACTCGTATTTCAGTTCAGTATTTAATTTGTTGTTTATTTCAGTATTTCATTTATGTACTGTATTTACAGCAGTATTCCTTTACCGTACTTCATTTACTGCAATTTACTAATGCTTTCATTTCCGCACTTTTATTTTGGGTCCCGCTCGGATATGTGATTTATCTGGTGAGCATTAGTTAGGGATAACTTGGAGATGATTTGTTCTTCTAAGGCTAGCCCTAAATAATAGGCTCCCTCAATCGCCATGCTCCCTGTCTAAAGTTGAGCGGTACGATCGAGCTATACAGTCGCTTTCCCGAATTATTTCATGTTGAGTAGGTAAGCCACTGCAGACCCAAAAGGTGCCAGTTGTTTACTTTAATAAAATGCTTGTAAATTGCTTGCGGTGGAAAGTGGCTGGTTGGTCATGCTCGTAGACCATTCATACCGATACCAGAAGGTTGACAACTCTAGGCAACAGGGAGAAGTGCACCGTGGGAGCTCGATTGTGTTTTATGCCCCACTGGGTCCCTCCGTTGGTTGACCGGATAATAGTTATCGCCGGATGTCGCTCATATCCAGGAGTACACCATGATGTACGTTTGGGCCTGGTAGTGTGGTGCGACCGCATCCAGGAGTACACAGTTGCTTCGGTTATTGCATTTGTTAGAGGCTCACTCCCATCCCCAATCCTTATGGATCTAGGGGAGGAGGTGTGTATCCACTAGTCTTATGACTAACGTGTCTTTGTGCACTATTTTTAGGAGATGGAGCAGCACGAGGCCCAGTGACCACGTGAGAGAGTACCCACTATAGAGGCCGCTCGAGTAGATACACCAGTCTCGTCTCCTGACTTAAGAGACGTGAGCTTATAGTACTTAGAAGCAGCAGCAAGAGCATAATGTAGTTTTATTTTGCCCTATTAGAGCCTGATGTATAAACAGGTTGCTTCAGCCTTGATATATATATATATATATAAATATATATATATATATATCAAGCCTGACAAGGCGATCATTCTACGCTTGGAGAGTGGGTCTGTTGCCACTCGAAAAGCATAGGGTGGCCGACTTGGGCAGTAAGTGTTGGAACACATTTTTCTGCATCCCTTTGGTTTGAGAATAACAAATCCTACTTGTATTGATCTAGTTTGCCATTGTGTTTTTAGTATGTAGGATTGAACAAATATAACACGAGGATGTTATGTATTGGTCTGGACAAGTGCTGAAAAGAAAGGATGTGGTCTAACGCCAGGTGTTAGAGACAACGTCGATATTGACCCTCGTTCCCACCAATGTAAAAATGGTATGGAGGGAAACTGCCATGCTTGAAGGTGCTTTTTTGCAATGATTTGACCTAACGCCAGTGTCCGCCTTAATGCCATCGTTAGGGTTGCCTAAAATGAGATGTTCCCAAAGATGCAATATCTGCTTGCCTAAAATTAGATGTTTTCAATTTGAAGGTGACGTCTATATTGGAATCTCATGATCTAAGGCAACTCCACATTGAGAGCCTCATTGGGAATTTAAAAACCCATGGGGTGCAACTCAAAATTCAACATGAAGAGTACCATGCGAAACCTAAGAAGAAGGCCTTGGCGCTAAAATACAAGGAGGTAAATGATGATGAAGAAAGCCTCTTTGTAAAGAATTTCAAGAAATTCATGAAGAATTCGGAGAGAAGAAACTCTTTTTGAAAATACTTCTTGAAAGATGCAAAAAAGGAAGGGATCATCCTCTACGAAAGAAAAAGGTAGTGACGACGATGACGAGCGGCCACCGCCGGAGTGCTACCATTGCCGAAAGACCGGACACATCCGGAGTCAGTACCCAAAATATTTAAAAGAGCGAAAGGAGAGGAGGCACAAAGGAAAAGAAAAGAAGAAAGTTTTAAATACAGCTATATGGGATGATTCTTCCTCCGATGAGTTAAGTGGATCTTCTTTAAGCAACGATGAAGAGACAAACATGTGCCTCAGGGTAGGAGTAAAGATCTCACAGACGACGAAACCAGTGTCCAAAGCGACACTGAGGTACCTCCTCCTACTTATGACGATCTCTACGATAATTTCTTCAAACTTGCAAATATTTTGAAAAAAGTCATAAGGATATTGATCTCTTAAAAACTGAAAATAAGATTTTATTAAAAGAAAATAAGAGTCTAACTAAAGAAATAAAAGTTTTTGGAAAAGAAACGGCAGATGGACAAGATAGTGATCCTTCATTGGCAAAAATTCAAGAACTTGAAGAAACTCTCTCTTTAAGGCTCTCTCTCCGAACGAAAATCTCTTATGAAAGAAAAGGGGGACTTGGAGAGAAAGCTAAAAACATCTTTCTCCAAATAGAAGAAGGAAAGAAATCGTTTGCAAATCAATGTGGGATGCTAGTTACTGAAAACACCTCTTTGAAAGCCCGAATTCATGATCTAAATATGGCTATTGAAAAATTCATTGTTGGCCAAAAATCACTAGACTACCGCTCAGCGTTAACTCCTAAATATGGTTCTGCAAAGTTTGGTTTAGGATATGGTTCGGGAGACTACCGCTCAGCGTTAACTCCTAACACTGGCGTTAGCCCCATTTACATAAAACAAAATCATTCATTAAAAATTCATCTATCATCTCTACGTACTACATCCTTGTCTACCAGCAAGAGTCAACAAAATTCTCTGAGAAAGGTCTCAACCCCTTTTATTGCGTGTATTAATTACTTGATTTTTGGTCACACCACCGACTCTTGTAGGAAGAATGAAAAAACGAACTATAAAGCAAATATGGGTACCTAAGGTCTCCACTTATACTAGGGAGGAACCTCTTGGGCATCCAGATCTTTACTCACATCCTCTTTTTAGGTGTGTTGGCAGGAGGAAGACATGTGGTGCTTGGACTCGGGATGCTCTAAGCACATGACGGGCGATAAAGCAAAGTTCATTAGCCTCATGACGAAGAAAGGATGAATGGTGAATTTTGGTGACAATGGCAAGGGAAGGATCATGGGCATTGGTATAGTGGGTAACGACTCTTTCTCTATTTCAAATGTTTAATATATTGAAGGTTTAAAACACAATCTAATATCCAATAGCCAATTATGTGATAAAGGTCTAAATGTCTTATTTGAATCTTCTTCAAACCTTCGCAAAATTATAAATTCCAAATCAAATGAAGTTGTATTCATCGCACTAAGAACTCATAATATTTACATGATTACTTTTCATGATCTTTCACATTCATCTATCAAATGTCTTATTTCAAAAAATGATGAATTAGAATTATGACATAGGCGTCTTGGACACACAAGCATTAAACTTATTCTAAAACTAGCAAAAGATAAATTAATTAGAGGACTACCTATGCTTAATGGAAATTTATCTTCTCTTTGCCCACTTTGCCAAAAGGGAAAATTTTCTACAACATCATTTAAAAGTAAAAATGAAATTTTTACTACTAGACACTTACAATTAATTCATATGGATCTTATTGGTACAGTGAGCATCGCTAGTCTAAGTGGTAGGAAATATACTTATGTTTTGATTGACGATTTTTCTAAATATTGTTGGACAATTTTACTTACCTCAAAATCTGATGCTTTTTGTGAATTCTCAAATTATGTAAACGTATTCAAAATAAACTTGATCTAAAAATTCAATGCATTCTCTCGGATCATGGAGGAGAATTTGAAAATGAAAAATTTACCACTTTTTGTAGTGATCTATGAATTAAGCATGAATTTTCTGCTCCACGCACCCCACATCAAAATGGTGTTGTGGAGAGGAAAAATAAAACCCTTCAAGAATTAGAACGCACCATGCTTTCTGAATTTGGGTTGCCTAGATCATTTTGGGCCGAAGTTGTTAGCATGTCATGTTATGCTATTAATCGTGTCATGCTTCGACCTTTCCTAAAATTAACACCTTATGAATTGTATTTTCAAAAGAAGTCTAATATATCCTATTTTCGTGTATTTTGTTGCAAATGCTTTTTATTAAACACAAAGGATTCATTAGGAAAATTTGATGAAAAAATGTGATGAAGGAATTTTTCTTGGATATTCTTCAACTAGTAGAGCCTATATAGTATATAACAAAATAATAAAAATAGTTGAAGAATCTATTCATGTTAGATTTGATGAGTTTGTTCTGTGTGTAGAGAATATTATTGTGGGAAAGGAAGAGGAGCCACTCTCCCCATTAGAGCATGAGGATGACTGGTCACAAGAAGAATAGAACAAGGAAGAGGAGAACAAGGAAGAGGAGGACAAGCAAGAGGAGTATGTGCCTCCTAGCATGCTAAAGTTCACAAAACATCATCCAAGGGAGCTTGTCATTGGAGAGCCATAGAAAGGGGTAACGACTCGTTCTTCCCTCCCTACATGACTCTTTTTTAAACCTTTGCTTTGTTTCTGAAATAGAACCAAAAAATGTTTCGACCGCTTTAAATGATGAATTTTAGTATTTAGCTATGAATGAATAATTAGAACAATTTGAACGCAATAAGGTTTGGAAACATGTAGAAAGACCATCTAATCACCCGGTAGTATGAGTAAAATGGATTTTCAAAAATATATTAGATGGTGATCTAGGATTACTAGAAACAAAGCTCGCTTGGTAGCATAAGGGTATTCTCAAATCGAGGGGGTAGACTTTGATGAAACATTTACACCTGTTGCTCGCTTAGAATCCATTAGAATTTTTCTTGCATTTGCGAGTTTCAAAAGATTTAAATTGTTTCAAATGGATGTTAAAAGTGTTATTCTAAACGGGATTATTAAGGAAGAGGTCTATGTTGAACAACCCCCCAGTTTCATAAATGAAAAATTTCCAAATCATGTATTCAAACTAATCAAAGCGCTTTATGGTTTAAAACAAGTATCACGTGCTTGGTATGAAAGATTAACTTCATTTTTATTAAAGCACGGTTATGTAATGGGAAGTGCTGATAACACACTCTTCATTAAGCATGTTAATAATGATTTGATCATATTACAAATTTAAGTAAATGACATAATTTTTGGAGCCACTAATGAAGAGTTGTGTAATGAAGTTGTGCTTGTAATGCAAAAAGAATTTGAAATGAGCTTGGTAGGAGAACTTACATATTTTCTAAGTTTTCAAATCAAATAAAAAAATAATAGAATATTTATTAGTCAATCTAAATATGTTCATGATATGTTGAAAAGATTTGGATTTGAAAACATAAAACAAGCCTCTACTCCTCCTATGAGTGCATCTCTAAAATTAGGAAAAGATGAAGTCAGAATTCATATTGATCAAACGTTATATAGAGGAATGATTGGTTCATTATTATATTTAAGTGCTTCTAGACCCAATATTATCTTTGTCGTTTGCTTATGTGCTAGATTTTAAGCTAATCCTAAAGAATCTCAGTTAAACAAATTTTTAGATATTTAATCGGATCATCTAATCTAGGCTTATGGTATCCTTATAATGATTCCTTAATATTGCATGGATATTCCGACTCCGATTATGTGGGGTATTCACTAGATCGTAAAAGCACAATTGGCACATGTCATTTCTTAAGCCCATCACTTGTAGCATAGTCGAGTAGAAAACAGAATTCTATTGCCCTCTCCACAATCGAGGCCGAATATGTCACACTAGGAAGCTGTTGTGCACAAGCCCTTTAGATGAGTCAAACACTAGAAGACTTTGGGGTTCATCTAAATAATATTGAATTAAAATGTGACAATAAAAGTGCAATCGATCTAACTAACAACCCCATTCATCATTCAAGGTCTAATCACATAGATGTGCATCATCACTTCATTAAGGATCACATCAAGAAAGAACATGTGAGAGTTAGCTTCATAGGCACGGAATCCCAACTTGCGGACATCTTTACCAAGCCTCTCCCCGATGCTCGTTTCAACAGGCTTAGGTTAGAATTGGGTGTCTTGGATATATCCCATTAAAACCTATAAAATGCTACTTTTTCTAATAATAAAATACTCTCATATTCTATCATGCTTGCATCTTTTTTATTTTCTAAAACAAACACATTACCCCATAAAAATGTATAATCATTTTTAATCAATAAAAACATGCTTAAAGAGTCTTCTAACGATCTCTAAAATGTCTGCAATTTCTACACTAAGAAGGTCTCTATACATCAACTCTAAATCAAAGAAATCGTCTACTGTTTGGGCGTTAACTCCTAACGCCCGTGTCAGGCTTCAACGCCAATGTTAGAACTCAACGCCTGACATTAGCCTTTTGAGCTCCAAATTCAATTCTCTTAATGCTGTAAAATCTCTGATATGCACTCATGCATATTTTCACATCTGTTTCTCTATTTTTTGAAAAATATTAAACTCCTTTAATTCTTGTTCTTCATTCAAAAATCAAGCAACAAAATTCAAATAATCAAAAATGTTCAAAAACATGTTTTTTGCTTTTGTTTTATTTTCTAAAAAATTTAGGGATATGTTTCTCCTTATTTTCTATTATTACTTTTATTCAAAAATCCACAAAAAAAATCAAATAATCAAAACTCTTCAAAAATATGTTTTGTGATTTTTTTGTTTTGTTTTAAATTTTCAAAAAAAAATATGTTGTGTTATTTGACTATTGAATTTCACATGAGCAACTATCTTGTTATTTTCTTCAATTTTTGTCAAAAGTGTTTAGGCATACTCTTAAGGAATCTCATTAATGTTTAACTTTCATTTCAAGTTTCCTAAACATTATTTTATCTTGTCATTCCTTGAACTTAAATCTTATTATGTGCAATAAAATAGACTATAGAAAATTGTGTAAGATTTCCTAGCATGCCACTAAGTATGAGTAATGTTTTATGTTAAATAATGATCCATTCACTCACTCTTTTGGTAATCTACATGTGCTTATAATCTTAGTCTTGCATGATTGTGTAGTGTAATAGTTTAACATGTTAAGGTGTATGTCTAAATTACATACACCTTCTTTTCAAACATCAATTTATTGCCATATAGAAGTGTTATTTTTTCAAAAATTTAGATGTTTGCAAAAAATAAGTGAATTCAGAGACCTTTGTCCAAATAAAAAATATATATGCATAAAATGACAAAGATAACTCCACCAAGCACTACTTAGCCTCCTGATAAGTCTTAATGAGCATTTTGAGTTTGAGCACCTCGGAAAGGATTGTAAAATTTCTTGTACAAACACATTTTTATCACTTCTATTTGTACACCGGATCACTCAACAAAAAATATCAAATGCTTATGTGATCCCCTAAGCAATACTTTGCTCCCTGATAAGTCTTAATGAGCATTCTGTGGGCGAAGCACCTTGGTAGTTGTACTCTTTTACGTGCTTTGAAATATAATTCTTTAATTGATTTGTGAAAGTAATTCTAAGACTACCTACTTGATATTGTTTTACTACTTCATTACATATGTCATGTGTTTTGATTATATCACTATTATATTCTTATCAAAACACTATTTGCACGCATCATTATCTTTCATAAGGCTCATACTCATGAGAATTGGATCTTAATGCACATCTATATAATTCCCTAAAAACTTAAGTAAAAGCACTAGATTGCAATGCATGATCTCTATAATATTTTCTTTACTTGAAATATGAATTAGTTATATTGTAGCTATTATATCTTTGAATATGTCAAATCATGCTTGCCATTAGTTGTTGAAAAATTTTCAAGGTTAGTGCTCATTACATGTGAAAACTCTAGAAAAATTGTTTGCATTTTCTTTTTACAATCCAAAACTAAAAATCAATAAACTTTCTCTAAAAATTAAAATGATTATCTTGGTTACTTTGTTTTTTCCGCACTATTGATTTGATCGTGTATTTTTACCATACTTTATCATGCTTATTTCAAGTCTTAACTTTGAGGTCCTTTCATTACTTATATTTTACAACTCTTTTTCATTTTTTCAACAAGTGGTAGACTTGCTTGGTAAGGTACAAGGGATTTTGTTACTTACATGCTTATCATATATTTTTCGGCTGCATTAAATCCCTCTAAGCTTGATCATGACTTACTCCATTATACAACAAAACTCTTAACCCTCTCTTTGTGTCCTAACTTTTATTTTTGTACCATAGTCTAGTCTTGCTTTATTTCACTCCACCAACTTTTGCTAATAATAAAAGGGGGAGAATAAAATGATAAATCTTAAGTGATTAAGGAGTAGGATTCACTAGATTAAGGGGGAGCATAAATCGATTCTATGGGAGCATACACTAAGGGGGGAGCACTTAAATAGGGGGAGCACATTTCTATAAAAAGAATATTTGTCATAACAATCTCTAAGTAGCATAAGTGTCATATCTCTTTTAAAACACATCATTTACCTTTTGAAATCTGATTTATCTTAATTGAATTTGTTATTATCAAAAGGGGAGATTGTTGGAACACGTTTTTCTGCATCCCTTTGGTTTGAGAATAACAAACCCTACATGTATTTGATCTAGTTTGCCATTGTGTTTTTAGTATGCAGGATTGAACAAATATGACACGAGGATGCTATATATTGGTCTGGACTAGCTCAAGTGCTGAAAAGAAAGGATGTGGTCTAACGTCAGGCATTAGAGACAACACTAACATTGACCCTCGTTCCCACCAATGTGAAAATGGTATGGAGGAAAGCTACCGTGATTGAAGTGCATTTTGGGAATGGTAAGACCTAACACTAGCGTTAGCCTTAACGCCAACGTTAGGATTGCCTAAAATGAGATTTTTTCCAAATATGCAATATCTCCTTCCCTGATTGTGGATTCGAGCCATCAAAATATTTCTATATAGAGTCAACGCCTGGCGTTAGCCCTAACGCCGACGTTAGCTTCCTCTTCTACAAATAGGTGGCATTTGTTCAATTCAAGTGATGAACTCAAGGAGCCCTATTCCAGCACTCTGGATTATTTGTGAGGGCCATATTTCCAGATCACAAAGGATCTCCCACTCAATTTGAAGAGAAAGAATCAAAGGAGGCTTGGATCAACGCTAACTCAACACGAAGAATGCACGCTTCGACTTCAACGATCTTCAGTGATTCTTCATCGTCTCCTTCAGATTTCTTCATATGGAGTTTTAAAATTTGTCTTTCAAATTTTGTAATACTTTTATATTTGTGATCATTTCATAAATTCGTCCTGGTGGTTGGCGACTAGGTCCATGTGTGGCTTAGGGGGAACACGCCACAAGGCGACTAGGTCTAGGGCTTAGATCTAGGGCGTGCTCGAGGCCTTTCTCGGGAAAGAGAGGCTAGAGCTGCTTGAGGTCAGATCTGTGGATAGATCGGCTAAAGCCAATCGGTTCTTGGTGTTGGATCGGTCGGCGCCCTTAGAGGAGGGGGGGGGTGAATAAGGGTTTTCAAAAACTTAAGATTATATTTAGAAAACTTTGAAATAATGCAATATTAAAACAATAAGAAGTTTTGTAAAAACAAAAGAAGAGACATGCTTTATTAATATCAAATAATGTTTTACAAAACTTGACTTCTATGACGCTAGAAATCTAAGGCGACTAGTAAAACTCTTTTTCGTTTTCTATACCGACTCGTATCCCTACGAACCGGTTGGCTTTAGCCGATCTCTCCCCAGATACGGCCTCAAGCCGCTCTAGCCAATCTATCCCCAGAAAGGCCTCGAGCACCCCCTAGACCTAGCCTAGATCTAATCGCCAACACGAGGCGAATTTCAGCCCTAAGTCCTACCCCAGACCTAGTAGCCAACACGAGGCGATTTCACTACCGTTTACAGAAAAGATATAAAATGAAAAGAAAATAATATTAAAACTCCCTCTATGTGGATCTCTTGGAGAAGTGGACGAAGGCCCGCAGAGTATGATCGTAGCCGATGTGGCCTTTCGTCACGATGATGACGCGTGTTGAAATCTTCTCCACGGATCTCCTTAAGGCTTTATGGAATTGTGGGAGTATCGCTCTGAATCTTCCTCTCTCTGCTGTGGCACGAAGCTCTGGAGTTTGGGATTGGAGGAGGATGAAGAATTCGGAGCCAAAGCATCCAATTTATAGCCTTAGCGCTACCGCCGGCGCTAGCCCGGATTAAGAAACAATTTGCGCGGCAGAATCTCCCATCCGTGGCAACATATTGCTCCATGCCTCTTGTGCGCCATGCTACCGCCAGCGCTAGTAGCTACCGCCGGGCGCTAGCTCCTTCTAAAAACGATGCCAGAATCGCGCAGATCAACGCTAGCGCCGGGCGCTAGCGCTACCGCCGGCGCTAGTGAGCCTCTTCGAATTTTGGCCTCAATTTTGGGGGCAGACATCATGAGTACTCCTTGAGTCATATGGACTATGTTAACCTGCACACTTGAACACACAAGATCAAATACACATAGGATTTGTTATTCTCAAACCTAGGAGATGCGGAAGACCGTGTTCCAACAAACTCCCCCTTTTGATAATAACAAATCCATTAATGATAAAACAAAGCATTAATAAATAAGCATGATGAGACTATACTTGTGTGTGTGTGAGAGTGATGACTTTAGGATAATTATTGATTTTAGCATTTAGAATTGCTCCCCCTAAATACATGCTTCCCCTATGTGAATGCTCCCTTAATATGTATGCTATCAACTGAATTTGTCATGTTGGGTTTATGATAGCGGGTTATATTTATCATTGTTAGTTCTCCCCCCTTTTGCATTTTATCATGTTAGTTCTCCCCCTTTGTTATTAGCAAAAGTGGGTAGGGAAACAAAGCACTAAAAATGTGTAAATAAAAGAGAAGGCATGATCGAGCTTTGTAAGTAAATGATAAGGAGTTTTAGACTTGTCTTTCATTGAAAATGATAAGAGTTTAAGTAAGTATCATAATACTAAATAAGAGTTTAAGTTAAAAAGAGATGTTTTATAAGAAATATTTCACTTGTTGGAGGAGTGTTTAGAATAGAAATAGATCAGAGTTATAAGCAAAAAAAATTCAACCAATATAAAGTTTACCAAGCAAGTCTACCACTTGTTGCAAGAAAGGAATTTGAAGATTCAAGTGATGATGCACACAAGATGAAAGAGTTTAAATAAGTATTAAAGTGCAAGGTAAAACAATTATATGGTTATGATGCGGAAGACATATAGAAGTACAGAGAACATCTTATGGTAATCAATGATGGTTCATAAAAAGATATATGAGTTCAATTTCAAAAAGAAGATGTTTTTGTAAATCATTTTGCATTTAAAATTTTTGTTTTGACAATACAGTAACCAAGCATGAAATAATCTTATCAAAAAGAGATTACTACAATGTTACTTTAATTCACAATTTAAAAACATACCAAACATTGTAGAAAGCATGCTAGGTTATCTAGTGCATTTCATAAATAAAGAGTAGTATAGAATTAGCATTAGGATCCAATACTCATGAGAAGAAGTGTTATGGAAGATAATGATGTGCATAAGAGTGTATTTTGAATAGAGTAAACAAATGTTTTAATCAAAAATACAAGTAATATGTAAAGTAAAGAGCACAATAAAACACAAATAATTTTACTTCTACTCACTTCAATGCACAAAGAAAAATGTACAACTACCAAGGTGCTCTGCACACACAATGCTCATCAAGACTTATCAGGGTGCAAAGTAGTGCTTGGGGTATCACATAATTTTATTCTTCAAGATTGATTTTTATTGTGATCCGGTGTACTTAAGAATAAGTGGTTTTTATTTTGAAAGAAAGTTATGGTTTGCACAAGATACTTTATTATTCTTTCCAAGGTGCTCAACCTCAAAACGCTTATTAAGACTTATCAGGAGGTTCAAGTAGTGCTTGGTGGAGTTATCTTTGTCACTTTATTTTATGATTTTATTTTGTACAAAGTTCTCCGAATACACTTGTTTTGCAAACCACTATAATTTATGAAAAAGATAACCACTTTTCTTAACTTTTAAAAGTGCAAATAAAGGTTGTGTAGGTAAGATACTTGTGCAATTTTAATTCATTGTACTATTACAAAACATACACAAACATTCTTAGATTAAACACATAAGTAGACAATGCCAAAATAAGTGAGTGAATTGCGATCATTCTCAAACATAAAACATTACTCATACTTAGAGGCATGCTACGCATAGTTCTACACAACTTTTCAATATAAATTATGCACATATTAATAGATGTATCAAAGCATGATGAAGGCAATGTTCAAAGTAGTTTGAAAAGATAAATTGCAACATTATAGAAGTTCTAAATAATAGATTAAATCAGGCTTGATTTTCAATGAAGTTCATACAATATTTTTGATATTTTTAAAGAGTAATTTTTATTTAATGTTTGAACTCATAAAATTGATCTTGGACTTCCCGAGGGCTACCTTGTGAGAGGTTCGCCCGGTACTAGGTGATATGATGGGATCATAGCCCAAATCACCATTTCGCAAGATACATAGAAAAGTTAAGTTCAGAAGAATAATTTTGATACTTATTTTTGTTTTGTTTTATATTTTTGTAGTTGATTTTTACAAATAAAAGCATATTTTTGTAATTTTCGCTTTTGTAATTTTTATATTTGATTTTTGCATAAAGATGAACTTTAAATAAAGGAAACAACACAAGCGAAAAAACAAAACATATTTTTTTTGTAATTTGGTTTTTGTAGTTTTGTATTTGATTTTTCAAAAAATAAAGAAACACAGAAGTGCAAAACTAAGTAGAAAATATAGATTTATATATTTTAAGGGATTTTTAGAAATTTAAAAAATACGGAAAAATGAACCTCGACGCTAGCGCTAGCGCGGGAAACAGTAAGTGATTTTTTAGGGTTTTGAAAATTTTGATGCTTGGACTTGATTAGGTGTCCCATTAGTAGTTTCATGCTGAATTTTCAGATTTTTCAGAGATGTTTAGATAGTGCAAATTGCATGAAACGTTAGCGATTTTCTTATATGACTAGACTACCTAACCATCGCATGAGACATATTTTCTTATATCTTTATTATGATATTTCAAAGGCTTGTGTTTACCAAAATAATGTAAACTGCAAATAGATAGAGAGTGTAAACACAAGACATCATGTTTGAATCAGCCAAATAATACATGTTCATGCACAATCATACTATGGATAAGCCCTAGATGAGAATACCCAGCCTGTATATCTTGGTAAACAAATAAAGCCTAACATAGACACAAATATTCTTTAGGTGGCAATGTTAGAATGATAAATTTGAGATTAATGTTATACCAAGTTTTGATTGTGTTTCAACTTAGAGACCTAGAATGGAGTGACAATTCTATTTGATTTGATATCAAAATGATTCATAGGTCTAAACTAGAAATAAATCACAATACACACATAATACACCATAACACCAACCATGGTAAACAATTATAATGTCAATTGTTATCATATAATTTGTGATAGTTGTTTATAGATGATTCTTGATATGGATTGTGATTTTAGAGATGTTTAGCAAAAGATATCACTAGATCATGGTGGTGTTTGTGAATTCAATATTCATTATGAAAATAACTTCTTTCAACATATTTTAGTGATTTTCCTTTAATTAAGAATTTTGAATATATATATGTGATTTTTTGATAGGTGAACAATAGTGATGGTTTAGATCATGTTTGACATCAAGGAGAGAACACAATATAATTTTTTTTGTTGTGAACAATGACTCCCATATTGAAAGTTGAGCTTTTATTTAAATCTTGAATTTTCTTTTAGATCAAGTTATTTCACTAAACCACTTGTTGGTGAAGGCTAAGAATCTTAATAGCCTAATAACCGGATTTAATTTGAAATATCTTATAGCAAATTTAGAGTTTGATTCATATGGATAATATAAGATATTTAGAAACAATGAATATAATAATAAAAGATAGGTCATCAAAATATGATTTTGAATTTTGATCAATTTGTTTTATAAAACCATATTAAACTTTTAAGAGATAAAATCATATTTTCAATATTGTATAGGATGACCATGACATGATAGTTTAAAAGAAACACAAAAAGAGAAAGATAGAAAAGACATTAAAGCACATCATGAAGTAGAAATTTGTGTATTTCATTTTAATTGATTTCTACTTCATGCAAATGATGGGATACTAATGAATAAGAGATTTAGGTATCCAAAGAGGACCGGGAGTGACGGTTCCTTTGGGTACCCAAATACATCGTGTTTGCTTTTGGGGAGATGTGATTGAATGGGCCCTTTTGATTTGAGTTTATGTTTCATCTTTAACTTTTGGCCGCCATTCAAACATTGGTTTAATATTATTCTTATTTATCAAATTTCCATGACGATTTTGCAAAACATTCTTTATAGGAAATTTGTTTATCTTTAAATTTATGTTGGGAGAGTGGTTATTTTGTAAATGATAATGATTTGGAATTTTATTTTCAAGCATTTGATATTCTTTATTTCCTTTGTTGGATTTATCAACATTTTGAGAAATTATATTGAACTTGCTTTTAGATATACCTTGAGATTATGAATGAATGTTTTGAGCATTTTTCTTAATGATTTCCTTAAGTAAGTTGATTTTTGATTTTAGTTCATCATTCTTGATTTTTAAATTATGTCTAGCTTTATTATAATTTATTGTGCTATTTTTGAGAGTGGTAACAATTGAGTCAATATGTTTTTCATATTTATCCCTATACTCATCAAATGTTTCATCCATCTCTTTTATTTCAATTTCATAGTCCTTACACTTAGCACAATTAATTTTTAACGATGAATTTTCTAAACATAATTTTTCATTTTGTTCTCTTATAAAAATAATTTCTTTTTCAAGTTCCTTAAATTTTTCTTTAATATCATTACAATCAAGACAAGGTTTTGTATTTTCAATTGAAGTGACATGAGTAAAGCTAGATAAATCAGATTTTGATATTACTTTAACTTTTGCTTTTACATTTTTATTTTCTAAGCACAATAGTTTATTAGCATTCTTTAATTTCTCAATTTTGCGCCTAGTATTTTGTAACAATTGTACTGAAGAGATAGAAGTACAAAAGATAGAATTTGATCTCCTTACATTGCTTTTGGATGAGGGAGGATTTGAACATATTGTTCCTTTGTTTTCTTCTTGGCATTCCTCTTCCAAAAGTAAGATTTCTTCTTCTTTTTCTCTTGGTGTATTGTTCTCCTTTTCTATTTCAATATTCTTCATGGCTTCGCTCCGAGAGAGATCTTCTTGAATGATAATGGATGCTTGTACGTTCTTTTCCTCCTGTGTTTGTTCCACACGTGTGAGAGGAAGATCATACATTTCTTCAAGAAAGCGCCATATTTTGTATGCACTAGAAAAACAATATATGAATTTGAAAATTTCATTAGATAGTGCACAAAATAAATAGTGTTTGGCTTTGGCATTTAGCTGACGTTCTTTTTTATTCGATTCATCCGCTCGTCTTATAATTGCTAAGTTCCATACTTCGATGTCTAAAGTTTTAATAAATTTTTCCATTAAAATTTTCCATCCTTTATAATTTGTTCCTTCAAATAAAGGTGGTGCAAGTGATTTTTCCTCTTCACAAAAATTTTCCCCACTAGTTGAAGCGAGATCATGAGACGCCATTATTCCCGGTTGTTAATCCGATTGGAATAAAACCGCTCTGATACCACTTGTTGGATCGCTCGGCGCCCTTAGAGGGGGGGTGAATAAGTGTTTTCAAAAACTTAAGATTATATTTAGAAAACTTTGAAATAATGCAATATTAAAACAATAAGAAGTTTTGCAAAAACAAAAGAAGAGACATGCTTTATTAATATCAAATAATGTTTTACAAAACTTGACTTCTATGACGCTAGAAATCTAAGGCGACTAGTAAAACTCTTTTTCGTTTTCTATACCGACTCGTATCCCCACGAATCGGTTGGCTTTAGTCGATCTCTCCCCAGATACGGCCTCAAGCCACTCTAGACAATCTATCCCCAGAAAGGCCTCGAGCACCCCCTAGACCTAGCCTAGATCTAGTCGCCAACACGAGGCGAATTTCAGCCCTAAGTCCTACCCCAGACCTAGTCGCCAACACGAGGCGACTTCACTACCGTTTACAGAAAAGATATAAAATGAAAAGACAATAATATAAAAACTCCCTCTATGTGGATCTCTTGGAGAAGTGGACGAAGGCCCGCAGAGTATGATCGTAGTCGATGTGGCCTTTCGTCACGATGATGACGCGTGTTGAAATCTTCTCCACGGATCTCCTTAAGGCTTTATGGAATTGTGGGAGTATCGCTCTGAATCTTCCTCTCTCTGCTGTGGCACGAAGCTTTAGAGTTTGGGATTGGAGGAGGATGAAGAATTCGGAGCCAAAGCATCCAATTTATAGCCTTAGCGCTACCGCCGGCGCTAGCCCGGATTAAGAAACAATTTGCGCGGCAGAATCTCCCATCTGTGGCAACATATTGCTCCATGCCTCTTGTGCGCCATGCTACCGCCAGCGCTAGTAGCTACCGCCGGGCGCTATCTCCTTCTAAAAATGATGCCGGAATCGCGCAGATCAACACTAGCGCCGGGCGCTAGCGCTACCGCCGGCGCTAGTGAGCCTCTTCGAATTTTGGCCTCAATTTTGGGGGCAGACATCATGAGTACTCCTTGAGTCATATGGACTATGTTAACCTGCACACTTGAACACACAAGATCAAATACACATAGGATTTGTTATTCTCAAACATAGGATATGCGGAAGACCGTGTTCCAACACTTGGGAGAAGAGTCGGTATAGAAATCAAAAAGAGTTTTTCATATTTTTGCTTTGATTTATAGCATCATAGAAATTCAATTCTATAATCAATTTTTTAAATGATAATCATGTCTTTTCTTGTTCAATAAAATTGATTTGGTTTTCACTTTCTAGCACTTTACTTTTGATTCAATCTATTTCATATAAAATATCAAAAGTTTTCCATTAAATTTTAAAGTTTTCTACAACTCTTATTCACCCCCCCCCCTCTAAGGGCGCCTTAAGATCCAACAGTAAGGCCCGTCTCTGACCCGACCCGATTGCGGTAGGGGGAGGGGGTCTTACAATTGGATCAGAGCATTCATGATCCGCTCATTTGGGGCAGCTTCAGAATCCTTCCTTCCCACGCTCTATTTCTTGGTTCGGGACGAACCATGCAGCAAAAGACTGGTGGACACTTTAGGTAGCAGTTTAGGACTCCAGGTTGCACATTTGCACACCCGTAAACATTCATTTTCGCTTTAGTCAGTTCTACAAATTCTCTTTCTTAGCAAACTCCTTACTCTTCCCCTATTACTTCTCCAGATACCAAAGTCGAGTAACAGGATATCTTCCTCGATTGACCAGTACTAGTACATGTCTCCATCACCTACTTCTATTGCTACCTTTGCAGAGACGGAGCTTGGTCAGACCCTCGCAACTTTGCTAGGCACGTTCCAGACTGCTATTGAACAACAACAATAACAGCTCATTCTTAAGTCTGACATGCTAACGACCTTCCGAGGGTTGAGACCTCCTACTTACATAGGTTCTGAGACTGCTATGCAGACAGGAGAGTAGGTAGAAAGAGTCAAGGAACTGCTAGTAAGGATGAGATGCCCAGCAGTTTTTGCAATTTCCTTCGTGGTAACCCTACTTGAGGAATATGTTTGCGACTAGTGGAGGGAAGGTATTCGTTTCACTTTTATAGGACGCCCACTTAGCACTATTCTATGGGGAGAATTTTTAGCGGCATTTTTTGAACACTTCATACCCGATGCCGACCTAGCTGAGCTACAGGAGTGCATTTTACAGATTCGTCAAGGAAATATAACGGTTCCAAAGTACCAGAGAGAGTTTATCCACTTAGCCTGGTTTTCGGGAATACTTGTGATGACAGATAGAGACAGAGCTGCTAGGTTCTACTGAGGTCTACGCGATGACCTCCGCCATGCCCTGATTATGATAACACAAACTTCATTCCACAGCATCGGCATCCACGCCGCTGCACTAGAGATGGACCAGATTACGGTAGCCTAACGACGGAGGAGACCTATAGAGACACTGGTTGCACCACGAGGATGGGAGAGGGTAGTTTCTCCTCAATGACAGTTTCGATATAGGAGACAGCATCGCCGCCACCAACTGTACCTGTTGGGAGAAACACCCTTTGATTTATCTTTGTGCTGAGATATGGTATCATGTGATCCTGGTTTGCACAGCACTTCCTTGCCTACTATGTCAGATAACAGCTTGCCTTTTTTATTGAAAATTTTTCTTTTTTGTGAGCCAATTTTGGCATCACTGTATTCACACCATGTCAGGGCTGTCTTCTTGTCTTTCTCAGACACTTCATCTTCTTCTTCATTACTGTAAGATGGAAGTTGAAGAGCCTTCTCCATCTTCCTTGGAGAAATCTTTATCTTGATGCTTCCAATCTTAGATTTGACTGAAGAGTTGGAGGATGACAGCTTGGCATTGTGGAATAATTCCAGAACTTCAGTTCTGAGAATTACAGTTGGCTCTGATAAGAGATATTCTAAACCTTGATCATTAAGAAGTTGAATGACTTCTTGAATCTCTTATGTTGCATGTTGGAATCCATTTCTAATTATCTCATAACCTTCCTGGAGATCTTTTGCCATTTTTGACGCCATTACAATGAAGGACAAGTCGTTGAGACGGGAGAGAGGGGGTTTTGTCTCGTCGGCTAGGTTAACAATGAGTGTAATTAATTAATCACCCTTCTTCTATTTATAGGGGGTTGCTTTAGGTTTAGATTTGCCCTAACTATGATTGTTGATTAGTCTAATCAATTTTATTGATTATATAATGCTGACATATCAATTGGAGTTTGTTTTATATGAGCCAGTACGTCTCAGCGGAAC
Source organism: Dactylorhiza incarnata (assembly GCA_033032865.1). Lineage (NCBI taxonomy): Eukaryota > Viridiplantae > Streptophyta > Magnoliopsida > Asparagales > Orchidaceae > Dactylorhiza > Dactylorhiza incarnata. The sequence continues at coordinate 15,368,300 of JAWHQI010000017.1, forward strand.
CGCTGAGACTTAGTGACAAACCGCTGGGACAAAGTATTGTCAATCGCTGAGAAGTTTTGGTCGTCTTAGCGGATCAGCTGAGACCTTCTCAGCTGTCTCAGCGGTTCAGCAGAAACTTTCTCAGCTATTTCAACTGAACTTCCTGCCAATCAGTGAACCATTTTCTTGGGATTATATCTTGTCCTAATCATGCTACTAAGCATTTTTAGATAACAACTTTTCCTAGCAAGCTTGTGGTATATGTTTACATGTTTTAGTAAAGCTAGTAATAACATAATAAACAACATTGACAGTTTGACATGATACACATGATAGTTTAACATGATAAAATATATTTTAGATTTAACATTCCAAGCTCAATTTTAAAAGCATTAAATTTTGCCTCATCCAATGGCTTTGTAAAGATATCAGCTATTTGTTTGTCAGTGGGGACAAATTCAAGACATATATTTTTACTTTCAACATGTTCTCTAATAAAATAATATCTTATCTCTATATGCTTAGTCCTGCTATGTGAGATAGGATTCTTAGCTATAGAGATAGCACTGGATGAGTCACGATACAAAGGAGAATTACTTACCTTGAGGTTGTAATCCTCTAGCTGATGTTGCATCCATAAAAGTTGTGCACAACAGCTTCCTGCAGCTATATATTCAGATTCAGTTGTGGATATAGCCACACTGGTCTGCTTCTTGCTGCTCCATGAGATCAGCCTTCTTCCTAGGAATTGACAAGTTCCACTTGTGCTTTTCCTATCTTCCTTGCAACCTGCAAAATCTGCATCTGAAAAGCCAATCAGTTCAAAGTCATTGTTCCTAAGGTACCAAAGGCCAAGATGTTGGTTGTCTTTAAGGTATCTCAAAATCCTCTTTGCAGCTGAGTAATGAGATTCCTTGGGGCATGCCTGGTACATAGCACAAACATATGTAGCATACATAATGTCTGGTCTACTGGTAGTTAAATACAACAGGGACCCAATAATGCACCTGTACATGGATTCATCAAAGGGCTTACCCTTTTCATCCTTGTTCAGGGATACATTTGACCCCATGGGAGTTTTCATTGTGGAAGTTGATTCCATTCCAAACTTCTTGATAAGCTCCCTAGTGCACTTTGACTGAGAGATGAAGATTCCTTCATCAGATTGCTTCACTTGGAGGCCTAAGAAGTACTTGAGCTCTCCCATACTGCTCATCTCAAACTCCCCCTGCATAAGGTTGGCAAACCTTTTGCAAAGGTTGTCATCTGTAGACCCAAAAATTATGTCATCAACATAAATTTGGACTATGAGACATTTGCCCTTTGTTTCCCTAAGAAATAATGTACTATCTATCTTTCTCCTAAATAACGTGTTCTTGATGAGAAAGCTAGACGAGGTCTCATACCAACCCCTATGGGCTTGTTTTAGACCATATAAAGCTTTTCTAAGCAAATAGACATGACAGGAAAGTGTTGGATGAACAAAACCTGAGGGTTGCTCCACATATACCTCTTCCTTTAGATTGTCATTCAAAAATGTTGATTTAACATCCATCTGATATACTTTGAACCCCTTGTGGGCAGCATAGGCAAGGAACATCCTTATTGCTTCTAACCTTGCAACTGGGGTAAATGTTTGATCGAAGTCCATACTTTCTTCTTGTCTGTACCCCTTGGCCACTAGTCTAGCTTTGTTCTTGATGATGGTGCCACTCTCATCAAGCTTGTTTCTGTATATCCACTTAGTCCCAATTATATTGTGTCCTTGAGGCTTTGGCACCAGCTTCCACACCTTGCACATCTTGAATTGCAGCAGCTCCTCTTGCATTGCTTGAATCCAGAATGTGTCTTCATTTGCTTCTTCAAACTTCTTGGGCTCCAACTGTGATAGAAAGCTCAATAATAGAGCTTCATTGTGAGCTCTGCTCCTGGTAACCACTCCTTCATTTTCATCTCCAATTATTTGGTTTCTTGGATGATCACTTAGGTGCCTGTTTGCTGCAAGCAACTTGTCAGCTGTCTGCAGTTCCTCTACTTGAGCATCAGCATCCTCAACTGCTTGTTGATCTTCATCTTCAGGAATAGCTGCCTCTGAATTTATCTTGCTTGTGCTGGGTATGTCTTGGAGAGACATGTCTTGCATCTTTTGTTCATTATCTGTCAAAACAGGAGAGCTGGACCAGCCCTTATAGAGCAGGCTGGTCTCATCAAATATTATATGCATAGACTCTTCTATAACTTGACTTTTCTTGTTAAATACTATATATGCCTTGCTATGAGAGAGATATCCAACAAGAATCCCTACATTGCATTTTTTAGCAAACTTTGTTAATTGAGATTTTCCATTATTTAAAATGTAGCATTTGCAACCAAAGATTCTAAAGTATGAAATAGTTGGTTGTTTGCCTTTCAGAATCTTATAAGGGGTTAATCCTAGGGCCTTATTGATAGATGCCCTATTGAGAACGTAACAATCAGTACTGACTGCCTCAGCCCAGAAATATTCTGGAAGTGAGGAGTCACTAAGCAGTGTTCTCTCATCTTCTATCAAGGTCCTATTCCTCCTCTCAGTCACACCATTTTGCTGTGGAGTCCTTGGGGAGGAGAATTCTTGGGTGATACCAAATTATAGACAAAACTTTGTCATTGCCCCAGATTGAAATTTTGTACCATGGTCAGTTCTTGTCTTGACCACAATACATTGTAGTTCATTCTGAATAGCTTTGACATGGTTTATAAAGATATCCAAAGTATCAGATTTCTTCTTAAGGAAGAATACTCATGTATACTTTGAATGATCATCAACAATCACCAGAGTATACAATTTCCCACCTAGGCTCTGAATTGGCTAAGGACAAAACAAGTCCATGTGCAATAGATAGAGACATCTTTTAGTGTCTTTGGAGCCAAAGCTTTTAAAGGTGGCCCTAGTTTGCTTGCCCACTTGGCATGCATGACATGGACCACTTTTAATACATTTCAAATTAGGACTATTTCTAACAAGGTTTTTAGAAAATAGCCTATGCATTGTCTTGTAGTTAATGTGAGCAAGTCTCTTGTGCCATTGAACACAAAGAGACTCACTTTCATTGGCCACAAGACACACAGAAGATAGAAATGAATTGCATATAAAATCTAAACAATAAACATTCCCACTCCTAGTTCCTGAGAGAATGATCAAAGTCATTTGACTTTTTGATCAAGCACTTACCATTGTGGAATTCAATGACATAGCCCAAGTCACATAGTTGACTTATGCTTACAAGGTTGTGTTGCAACCCTTCAACATAAGCCACACATGTGATTGAGACAATGTCATTGGATATCATACCATAACCTCTGGTGATGCCCTTTTCAGATCCACCAAAGATGACCTTAGGTCCATTCTTCACAGCTTGGTATTCCTGCAGAAGATTCTTGGTACCTGTCATGTGCCTTGAGCACTCACTGTCCAAGTACCAAATTTGCCCTAGGCTGGTACATGAACTATCCTGCAAGAAGCAATTTATTTACCCTTAGGAGCCCAATTAATTTTGGGTCCTAAGCCTTTGTTAGCATGAAAGGAATTTTTCACATCTGCTACACTCTTTGCATGAAAGCTCTTCTTTGCATTAGACACATTGGGATTGTGCCAAGAATCTATGGCAAAGTGTCCCACTTTACCACAACACCAACATTCATGTATATTGTATCTTCTCTTCTGAACATTCTTAGAGAAAGAGGATGCATTATTATGCATAAGTTCAGGAGGGAAGACAGCATCATTCTTCTTGTTCCTTTCAGCAACGATCTGGCTGAATGGCATTCTATGGTCAGCCTTGGCAGTCTTTGTCTGAATGACATCAGCTTATCTTGGCTTGGCAGCTAGGCAATATTTGATGGCATCAAACACTGACCTATTAGACAAGACTACATGCTTGTCAGCAGCCATGTGTTTTGCTGGGAGAGACTTGGATGAGCCTGCTTCCTTATTTTTGGATGAAGGGGCTGAAGTACCAAAAACAAATGGTCCAGAATGGTCCATTTGAATTTCTTCATGGGGAGCTTTCATAGCACTCATCCCCATGCCCTTTCTTCTACTATAGTTAGGAATATTTTCCTTCCTATAGGAACTCTCATTCTTCCTGTGACCATACATGTTGTCATGGTTATACCTGTTGGAGGGAAGCAACACATTTTGAAAGGTGGTATGAGGCTTAGCCTTAGTCTTGTCATTTCCTCGATTCCCATCACTTACTGCCACATTGCTGAAACACAGTCCTCTCCTATTAGTTTGGAAATAAAAGGGGTCAATAATGGGTAGTACAGATTTGGGTTTGGAAAATTAAGCAACTGGGCTCCTTTCTTTGAGAAGCTTTTCCTCAAGGTCCCTTATGACCTTATTCTCTTGGGAGATGGTGCTCAATTGGACAATTGTAATTCCCTTGAGTTGGCTTATCTCTCTACTCATCTAAGCCACCTGAGTAGTTGACTCAGTGCTTTTTTGCTTAGCCAACTGAAGGGAGGCAATTTCCTGAGCTTGCCTCTTGGCTAGCTTCTTACTCTTTTTCAGAGCATCCAATAGAGCATCATATTTATCAATCAAATGACTGACAACCACTTCAGAATCTGAGCCACTCTCATCATTAGATGAGCATGCTTCAGACTCTGGAACAGATTCATAATCAGAAGAGGGGGTGAGAGGAATTGTTACCTTGTCAGGATTGTCCTGACTGTCTTCAGCATCATCAGTTATGGCCATCAAGCCATGAAGTTCTTTATCTTCTTCATCCTCCTCTATGTCACTGTCTGAGTGTGACAGAGGGGCCCTGATGCCTACCTTTGCAGCAGGATAGTCCTCATCCTCTTCAGCTGCAAATAGCCCAATGTAGGATTCTTCTTCTTCTTCTTCTGAATCTGAGGAAGATGACTCAGACTCACTCCAACTTTTCTCTTTCCTAGATAGGAAGGATTTTTCACCCTTCCTTCCTTTATGATGAGGTGCTTTCTTATCACCTTTCTCCTTCCTTTTGACTGGACAATCAGCTATGACATGTTCAGGCTTGCTGCAGGAATAATAAATCACATTATTTGAAACATGTTTAACATGTTTAGAATCATACTTGTCCCCCTTGGGGTGCTTCCTTTCAGATCTACTGTGATCCTTCCTTGGATGTAAGGAGGAGGAAGGCGTGTTCTTCCACTATTTCCTCCTCATCAGTTTCTTGAAATGCCTTGAGAAGGCAGCAAACTCCTCATCAGATGAGCTGGGCTCAGAATTTTCTGAGCAAGCAGCACTTCTTGGAGGTGAAAGCATTCGTGCCTTGCTCTTCTTGGAGATCTCAGCTTTGAGAGCCACTATCCTCTCCCTTGTATGAGGCCTGGAAGATGTGCCATCCTCCTTCCTTGCAGTTAGCTGCAAATCATAGGAGAGAAGCTTTCCAAACAGAGTGTGGGGAGGTGTCTCACCCAGCTTTGCTACCTCTCTGATAGCACAAATCTTGGTATCCCAATCTCTAGTTAGAGATCTTAGGAATTTGTCATTCAGCTCATAATGAGTGAAGACCCTTTTATAGGTCCTCAGCTCATTCACTATTCTGAAGAACCTCTCATAGCAGTCAGCAATGCATTCCAGGCTTTGTTGCCTGAAGGCTTCATACTCTTAATTAAAGAGGGATTTCCTATCATCCCTCACTTCATATGTTCCTTCCATGTACACAACTAGTGTATCACACATGTCCTTGGCAGTCTCACAATGTACCAAGTTTTGGAAGGTGGAATCATCAATTGCATTGACTATTATATTTTGTGCTCTCTTGTCCATGGTAGCAAGTGCAATCTCATCCTTAGTCATTTCAGCATATGTCAGTTGATTATTTTATTGAAATGCTTGTAAATTGCTTGCGGTGGAAAGTGGCAGGTCAGTTATGCCCGTAGACCGTTCATACCGGTATGGGAAGGTTGACGACTCTAGGCAATAGAGAGAAGTGCACCCCGAGAGCTCGACCGTGATTTATTCCCCGCTGGGTCCCTCCATTGGTTGATCGGATAACAATTATCACCGGATGTCGCTCACATCCAGGAGTACATATTGATGTACGTTGGGGCATGGGTAATGCGGTACGACTGCACCTAGAAGTGGCAGGACCGGTCACTGTCACCGACGACCATATTGGTAAGGCCCGCAGGGTTCGCTACCCTGCTAGAGTAGAAAGGGTCAAACAATGTCGACATAGAGTGTTGTTGTAGGTTATGAAGATCTACGTCATTGCGCACTAGCTAGTAGAGCTTAAATATAACTATTTATATATATATACTACTAACATTGTCTCTTCGGCTATTACTATTTATTAGAGGCTCACTCTCATCCCCAAGCCTTAGGGATCTTGGGGATGAGGTGTGTATCCACTAGTCTTATGACTAACATGTCGTCGTACACTCTTTTTAGGAGATGGAGCAGCGCGAGGCCTAGCAACCGCGTGAGAGAGTACCCACTATAGAGGCCGCTCGAGTGGATGCACCATTCTCGTCTCCCGACTTTAGAGACGTGAGCTTATAGTACTTAGAAGCAGCGAGAGCAGAATGTAGTTTTGTTTAGCTCTATTAGGGCCTGGTGTATAAATAGTTGGCTTCGACCTTCATGTATAAACAATTGGTTTGGTTTCTGATTTGCTTCAACATTGCTAATCTGATGTAATGATTGACCAAAGCCTGACAAGGCGATCATTCTATGCTTGGAGAGATGGCATGTTGCCACTTAGAAAGCATAGGGTGGTCGTCTTGGGCGGTAAGGCCCATATCCGACCCGACCCGTTTGTGGTTGGGGGAGGGGGCCCTACATAAGCCAACTATGTGATTTATACTATGTCATTGAATTCCACAAGGATAAGTGTCTGATCAAAAACTCTATAGACTGAAAAATTCCTATCATGCACTGGGAGTGGAAATGTTTATTGTTTGAATTTCTTATGTATAGATTCTTCTTCACGTGTATGTCTTGCAGCAAATGAGAGAGACCCACTTTGTGTGTAATTATTAGTTATTGGGTGTCGACTTATCACCTAGAGGGGGGGGGGGGGGTGAATAGGTATTTCAAATTATTTTGTTCCCCCTTTTTGGTGTTCTTGATTTCTGGTTAATTGATTTAGAGTTTGAAAACACAACACAGAAAGCACACTGGAATTTATAGAGGTTCCTCAAGACCGGGTTTCTTGAGTAGTCATTTGCCCCTCTGCGCCTACCTAGTAGTGTGCTAGGCTCGGAAAACTCCGCCAATGTCTCCGGCCCGCAAGCCTTACAACTCGGACCCGCAAGTCCTACAGCCTAGGCCCGCAAGCCCCTACTACACTCTGGCCCGCAAGCTCGACACTCATGCCCTCAAGCACTACCCAGCACAGACCCGCAAGTCTTGCCCCTTGGACCCGCAAGTCCTGCAGCCTAAGCCCGCAAGCTCCTACTGCACCCAAGACCGCAAGCTCGACACGATTGGACCCGCAAGTCCTCTGCCCTGGTTCTCAGGCCTCACAGATCTCAAGCCCTCAAGCTCAACAAGGTTGGACCAGCAAGTCCTCTGCCCAAGCCCTCAAGCCTCATAGATCTCAAGCCCTCAGACTCGACACATAGATCTGAAAATAGATCTTACAGATTTTTCCCGCAAGCCTTACAAAGAAAGATGTATAATGATTGTTCTTCTACCTGGTGGAGATCGGCGTCTTTTCTTGAAGAAGATATTTCTGATTTGGATCTTGGTCGCACAGATCTTCTTCAAGCTTTCTTCTTTTGCCTGATGTTAACTGGCTTCTTGTCTTGAACAATTCTTAACAGTCGATGTGGCTTGACTGTAACTTGTAGAACACTGGATGAGCGTTTTTGTTCTCCTCTTCTTAGAGTAGATTCTTCTCCGCGGCTTTTACTGTTGTATTGCTCGACGGGATTCTTTTTCGTTTCTTCGTTCTCTCTTTTTTTTCTTTAGGGCATCCACTGTTCCCCTTATAGGATGGAAGAGCCTCTTAAGGGTCACCTATGATTTCCTCCACTGACAGACGCCCATACCTTAAGAGCACGCGCTGATTGGACAATCAAGCGGTGACATTAAATGCTGACAGCGCGTCTGGCAACTTTTGAATCTGTCTCGATGATATTTCCATTGTCACGACGATATGGATAATATCTCGACGACGGGACTTGTCGTTGTCTTGGACTAGGCCAGTTCTTCAAGTCGCCTTCCTTCTTCTTCAGATAGTAATATCTCGACGATACGGGACATTTCTTTTGCACTTGCACTTGAGAAGACATGGTGTCATCTTGCTGATGTCGGCGTAATCATCTTTACTGCTCGATATCGTCGTGACCACCTTATCTTGTCGACGACATAAACGATATCATGCCGACAGGCTATTCTTCAACAACTGCCTGTCTATGACCTTCTTTAGTCTTCTCAACGATATGGCTTCTTTACGATGATGTCTGTCTTCATTCATCTTTCCTAGCCTTATCGACGATATGGCTTCTTTACGACAATATCTGTCTTCATTCATCTTTCCTAGCCTTATCGACGATATGGCTTCTTTACGACGATATCGTTGACATTTGTCTTACTTAGCCTTTCCACGACAAGGCTTCTTTACGACGATATTTGTCTTGCTTAGCCTCATCTTGTGCTTGAGTCTTCTTCTTCATCTCAACTTTCTGATATCGTTGTGAGATGTTTGTAGTGTTGATGTCACAACGATATCATCATACACATGTTTCGACGATAACCGATATTATCATTTTGCTTTTCTCTGCACATCATTTCAACGACATGCATATACTTTTCGACGATATGTCCAGTCCTTTTTGACGATATTGTACTTAGGCAAATTAGTGAAGTACTGGACATATTGTCTGATCTCTGCAAGCATGAACTAAATATTGCATCAAATACATCTTGCACTTATCATTGAGCTGAGCACTTCTTCAAATCAGGAACATTACTGGGCACTGTTCCCAACAATCTCCCCCTATTTGAAGAAGTCATAACCCACTCAATGATAAAGTACATTTTAAGTAAATTATCATATAATAATAACAATGCAGTTAAGTTTGAGTGAACACGGAATTTGACAAACATCACTTCATTGATAATTTATAAATAGTGACAGATGTTTTATGGTTTTCAACATTTCTACATTTGCCCCTAATGATTCTGCCATCTATTTATCTTGTTCCTTCATGGCTGCTTCACTCTTTGCTTTCATGACACTGGCTTCCTGCTCCTTCTCATCTTGTCTGGTGAAGTATTCAAATGACTTAGGGTGATACTTGAGAGGCTCAGGAGTGTCTGCAGGGATCCTGCCTACTTGCTTGTCCCTTCTGTATGCTCTCCTTGCTTCTTCTTGATCTTCATGCTTGTCCCATTCTTGAGGGTTGTACAGTTTGTACCTTTCACCTTTATTTACTTTCACCAGCTCCCATGCTTTTAATATGATGGCTCTGGACTTGGGACTCCATCTCTCAAAATCACCCTTCTTTTCCATTTCTTCTCTGTATTTCCTCTTTCTCATTTGTACCTCTTCTTCTTCCAAAACTTCCTTTCCTTTATTCTGCTCAGCAGCAACATCAGGAATGTCAACATATTGATCTTCAATAGGGTACTCTTCAGCAGGCTCATCAAAATGGAGAGGAGGGAGATTCATTACTTCCCTGATGGTATTGGTGGTCCAGATGGCATGCTCACCACTGGCCTTTATCATTGATCTCTCCCCTTTTATGACTTCATCAGATATCCCTCTTTGGAGGTTCTCCTGAAGGTCCAGTATCTTACTTTTAAGCATGTGAATTCCTCCTTCCAGATGGTTCTTGGTCTCAAGTAAATGACCGTCTATATCCTTATTATGGTGATCTAGACTTTCTAGGAGATTAGTTTTGTGTTCAACCATCCATCTGGTGGTTGCTATGTATGCCTTCTCTATGTTTGTGGCGATCATTATCTAATTGTCCTCTGAATTAGATAGACACTTGTGAGTTAGTGTTGTCTCTTTGGCAGTGTATTCTTGCAGATTCTTTACATCATTTCTTAGGATTGCAGTTTCAGTAGATAGTTCCCTTCTTAGTTCATTGATAGCAGAATTTGTTGGAGCCTATGTTCCGCATCTCTTGGTTTGAGAATAACAAATACCGTGTTGTATTTGATCTAGTCTTTTGTGTGTTTATAGTGTCCAGGTTGTACAGGTTCAATGAGGAGACAAGTCCTCGTTCATGGGCATGATCCGAGAGTGTGTACACATTAGAAAAAGCAAAAGGATGAGTTTTGTGTGCTGATCTTAAAATGGCCATAACTTTCAATCCAGAAAGAGTTACAGAACGTGCAACCACATTTCGGAGATGAGAACGACTCAATCTACAGTCTGGAGAAGTTTCGGACGACAAAAATGAAGAGGAGCTGTCGGAATTTTCTGACAGTCAATGTCGCCCAGGCGACAGCAGAGAAGTTACAACAACTGCCCGCACGGCAGCACGACGAGCAGCAGTTTGGCTCTGTCGGAATTTTCCGACAGCTACTGTCTCCCAGGCGACAGCTCGGAAGTTATCGCAACTGCCCGCACGACAGCACTACGAGCGGCAGTTTTGCGCTGTCGGAATTCCGACAGTGATGTCGCCCAGGCGACAGTGAAAATCTATAAAATGGTTCTTTCTATTCGTGCATTGCAAGTTTGGAGAATTCTAAGTTCCTTCCTGAGGGCATATGAACCAGAGAGCTCCAGAACTTCATGAACTCCCATTTGTGCTGAGAAGGTTTGAAATTGAAGACGAGATCAGACGCACTTCTACATCAACGATCATCTCTAGGCTTCAACCTTCCTTTCAGAGATCTGAATTTCTAGGGTGTTCATCATTTCATTTTGTATTTTCATTTATATACATTTTGTATTGGTAGGGAAATCGTCTCCTTGTGCGTGACGTCTAAGTCCTTGCGTGGCTTAGGGGAAAATCGCTTCCTTGTGCGGAGCGTCCAAGTCCTTGCGTGGCTTGGTAGGAAATCGTGGCCTTGTGTGCTACGTCTAGATCTTAGGAAGATCTAGAGGATAGGCTTGGGCTTGGTCTAGGGAGAGACAAGTGATAGCCTTCCGATCCTTGGGAGAAGGATTGGTAAACACAAATTGTTAAAAATTTATTTTTATTATAGCCTTGATTTTAAGCTTTGTTAAGATCGACAAGCCTTTGTATTCATCACTTGTGGAAATAAATTTGATTTCCAATTTCTTATTATTTTCTAAGTGTTTATTTGGGTTGTCTAAAAATCTACTTGTTTATCCGTTAAAATTATCATAATATATTAGAAAAATTTCAAAGTAAATTTTAGCCCTTATTCACCCCCCCCCCCTCTAAGGGCGCCGCAAGATCCAACACGTGGTATCAGAGCGAGGTTATTCCAATACGGCTTCACAACTGGGAATAATGGCGCTTCATGATCTCGCATCTTCTAGAGGGGATAATTTTTATGAAAATGAAAAATCATTATGTCCACCATTATTTATGGGTGAAAATTATAATGGGTGGAGAATACTTATGGAAAAATTTCTTAAATCCTTGGATATTGAAGTTTGGAATATTACAATTAAAATGCCCCCAAATATTTTAAATAAAAATGAAATGTTTTTAAATGCCAAATCAATGAATAGTCTATATTGTGCATTAGATCAAAATATTTTCAAACTTATTTATACACTTCCTAATGCTTATGAAGTTTGGAAATTTGTTGAGAATTCTTATAGTCTTCCTTCCGCAGATGATGCCTGTGAGCAATTCCTTATGGATCCAAGAGAAGAAGACAACGTCACAATATTGGACTCAGTTGATGGCAAAACATCAAGCAAAAGAGAAGACGGAAACTATAGCAAGGTAAGAAAATCTAAATCTTCTCTTTTAGTAACTAATTCTTTTTCTACATTTCGTGTGCTTAAATTTGCTAAACGTAAAATTTCAAAGTTGAAACATGCTAATTCCAAATTACGTTTAGAAAATAAAACTTTAAAAGCAAATGCTAAAGTAGAATCTTATATTGATGTTTCAAATTCTTGTTCATGCTCTTTAATTGAAAATGCTAAACCTTGTTTTGATTATAATACATTTAAAGAAGAACTCAAGTTTGGAAAAAGGTCTTTTAACTTCAAAAGAGCATAATGAAAAATTGTTAAAAGAAAATAATAATTTAAAGGATAAATTAGAATCATTAAAAATGTTTATTCAAAACTTTTCATATAATAAAACATCTTTTATTTCTAGTTTATCAAATTATCAAAAGTCTAAAAGCTTAACGTCATATTATAAGAGTACGTCTATAAGAAAGAGTGAAAATGAAAATCATCAAAATAAGAACCAATCATTTAAAACATATTGTAACCCACTTTTTCAACATTCAATTCTTAAGAAAAACCATCACTCTTATAAACTCTCAAAGAATCAATATAATAAAATTCATTATGATTATCAACATCAATGTATTTTGAAAAATAATTTGAATAAACATAAATCCCAAATGAATTATTTTTCAAACAACTATCATTCCAAAAAGATGTCAAATAATCATAATCTGAATTTAAAAGATAAACAACCAAAGTATGAATGGAGGCCCAAAATTAAAAATGAAACACTAACTCCACTTGTAAAGGCCCATTCATCACTATCTCTCCAAAAGCCCACAGGATGTATTTGGGTACCCAAAGGAACCATCACACTTGGTCCCCTTTGGATACCTAAGTCTCTCATTCATTATGAATCATTATATTGCATGAAGTAGAAATTAATTAAAAATGAAATATCAGTACTCTACTTCATGATATGCTTAATTGCTTTTTCTTTTGTTTGTTTTCTTATTTTTGAGCCAAAACGCTAATGTCACTTAGATATATTATGAAATATGACTTTTGCATTTTAAGCCTAATGTTTATCAAATCAAAATTGAATTAAATTGAACATAAAGTCATAATTTTTAAGTGATCTATCTTTTCTTTTTGTTTTATCCTTTTTAAATCATTTGCCTATAAATGTCTTATATTATCATTATAAATTGAATGCTAAATTTTCTAAATGATATTATCAAGACTAATGGAATTACTTTCAAAATTGGATTTAAATGGATTTTTAGGGGTCTTAGGCTAAAATATTAAATGCGCAACTAATTGCATATTTATCTATTTTTCGTTGCTGCATATAATATCCCCTATATTGAAAATCATAATCGAGAAAATCAGAATCAAACAATATAAAAAACAATGTGTTTTAAATCAAATATAGTAACTCTGTTGCTAACGCCAGGCGTTATCACTAACGCTGCCAGTAGCATTTTTTCCTAAAAATTTTGATTTTCTCTGAAAAATTATTTTTATTATCATTGTTGTCAAATACCTTGTATTTGTTTTGTTTAATTTCTAAAAATTAAAATCAAAAAGAAAATTTAAAAAAAATGATGAATATGATTTCACAATCACCACCATGATCTATTAATATCCTATGCTAAAATTCACTATAATCATATATCATAATTCATGATCCATCAAGACCTATCTTAAATCAACTAATTCTATCAACCTTAGGAATTATGAAATATTTGATTGCAATTGGTATTATAGTTTCATATCTTGTTTTGTGTGTGTGATGTGCATCTTTATTGTTTGCATGAATCTCATTATCTTTAGACCTATGAATTAACTTGATATCAACAAGATGAAATCAAATAGAATTGTCACTTCTTTCTAGGTCTATGAAAATTCAAAACTCTATGTTTGAATACATGCAACTCAATCTTATATTTGTCCATCTTTACTTAGCTTTGCACCATGTTGTCCTAATTCATCACACTAGCATTATCACGTACCATAGATAGAAATCAATGCTCATGCTAGTTATATCTTGCAATGCTAAAGTAAATTATATCATTAAAATATGAAAATCTTATTTTCCTTTGTAGTTATTTGCATGAATAAAACTTTTCTAAATGGATTTAAAATCAACAATCTTCGATAAAATTGTAAATCCAAAACTAATCATGAAATTATAACACAGTTAATATATTTAAGGCTTACACGCTTAGTATGTCCATAATCAATAAACCTATGACATGTGTCTCACAATAGCGAGGGCGTAGGATTGTGTGCATTAGAGACCTAACCTCTAAGTCATGTCTTGTCCTTAACTAGGGAGGGTTCCAGTGGGGCCTTGAGAGGCACTGGAGGGGAAGAGTGCTAGGTTGAGCGTCGTCTTTTGTATGCATATGGGATTAACACCCCAACCTACGGCATGTGTGCAGCTCCTCATGCACATCCGTCACTTAGTACGGGGCTAGAGTGTAGTTATGTAGTTAAGATATCTTGATCTTAGATATACTTATATTATATTCATTGCATGAACATTATCTCACTCTTTATACATAAATCATGCATTTTTTTTATTCTAACATTGCATCATGTGTTTGCATATTTTAATATTTCGAGCTTTAATGATTTTACCAAACACAAGTATTTGAAAAATCATCAAATACATGCTAAAAGAGCCTTCAAATCTAATCAATATACTCTGAAATTTCAAATGAAGGAAGGTCTCTTTATAATACAAATGAATTGAGAAAAATATTTTTCAAAACATCAAGAAATGCAGTTTTGTTTTGGAGTTAAGAAGTTAATGTCTGGCGTTAGCTCCTTTGCTCCAAATTTTTTTTTTTTTTTTTTTGAATTATTTCTGGTATTATTTTAATATTTTGTGTGTTTGTAAAAAGTTTTCTATCTTTTTATTCCTTTTAAAAAAAATTATTTCTTTTAAAATATATATATATGTATTTTCTCATACATTATTTTTGTTTATTTCTCTGGCATAGAATATCATTTACTGAAAGGGCTATTAAAGACTTCTATGATTTCCAGAGAATATATATAAAAAAAACAAATACAAAATTACAAAACAATTTCAAAGAACAAAAATATGTTTTTCTTTATGTGTGTTTATTGTTTTGTGCATATATAAAAAAAATTCAAAAATTTATATAAAAAAAACTGATTGTTATTCATTGCCATTGTCAATGATGGATGATTAATTATATCAATTAAAGATTAAATACAATGTTTAATTTAACTTTCAAGTTTCTTAAAAACATTGTTTTCTATTTTTCATGCCTTGAAAATTATCTTGTTATGTGCAATGAAATTGATTGTAGATAAACATGTGTAGAAATGTTTAGCATGCCTCTAAGTATGAGTAATGTATTATGTTTGATAATGATTCATTCATTCACTTATTTTTGATAACTTACATGTGTTTACAATCTTATTCTTACATGATTGTGTAGTGTAATAACATAAATAATTAAAATGCCTAAATAGATTACCTACACAACATTGAATTGGTTATTACAATTCTTTGTCTTTCATGCACTTATTCTTTAGATAAATGTGGTTTAAAATGCTATGTTTGCAAAACAAGTGAATTCGGAGTCCTTAGTCACTAAACTAAAAAGCAAATAATAAATGACAAGGAAAACTCCACCAAGCACTACTCACCCTCCTGATAAGTCTTAATGAGCATTGTGAGGTTGAGCACCTTGGCTAAGAATTGTAAAGTGTCTTGTAGCAAACAATTTATATACCACTTCTCTTTAGTACACCAGATCACAAAAAAATGAAAATAAAGCTAAGAAGTATAAAAGTGATCCCCCAAGCACTACTTTGCACCCTGATAAGTCTTAATAAGCATTTTGTGTGCAGAGCACCTTGGTAGTTGTACTATTTATTCATGTGCATTGAAATAGTGTGGAAGTAATATTATTTGTGTATTTTAATGTTGTGTTATTTCATTATATATGTCATGTGTTTTTGATTGATTCACTTGTATACTTTATCAAAACACTACTTTGTACACATCATTATCTTTCATAAAACTTCTACTCATGAGAATTGGATCCTAATGCTCATCTACTCAAATCTCTACAAACTTAAGTAAATGCACTAGATAACAAAGCATGACCGCTACAATGTTTATGTTTACTTGAAATGCAAATTTTATTACATTGTAGTTTGTGTATCTTTTCTTGATATTATGAAATCATGCTTGCAATTTTTTTATCTTAATGGAATAGCATCTCTTCAATCTTTAACTCAAACATCAACTTTTCAAATTTAAAACTCATTATCCTTTATATGGTTTTATCTTCTAAAATGATGTTTATGTTTAAGAGTGCTTATTATTTTTAACACCGTGTTTTCCTTTAAGCAAGTGGTATCTTAAAATAGAATGCTTACTTTATCATGTTAGCTATGTTGCTTACTACTTTATGTTACATCACGCTTATATTTTTCTCAACAAGTAGTATTTAATAAGCTTTTGATTGCATCCTATTTTTCTTCTCGACATAAAATATATTACTCCTTATTATACATACTCACTCCTAAACCCTCTTTTGATTCTACCAAAAGGGGAGATTAAATTGCATAAATCTAATATTTAGGGGGAGTGCATTATAATGATATTAAACTCAAAAAATGGGTATATTTGTAGGGGGAGTAATCATATAGGAGGTGCATACACTATCATATGCTCGATCATGAAAATCCTTCAATAAATGGTTCCTTACCTTTCTTAAAAGATATACACTCATCCCTACCCACTTTTGTTAATAACAAAGGGGGAGAAGAAATTGAGAAATCTAGTAAAATAGATATTTAGGGGGAGTAGTTTATAAGAGACACTAATGTAGGGGGAGGACTTGATATAGAATGAGTAGGCATTATCGCTTTCAATTCTATCACGCTCTTAATATGTTATTCATGCATATCTTATTACCGCACTTATCTATAAACACAAATTGTCTTAATCTCACTAATTTCTCATACGGGTATTTGTTATTATCAAAAGGGGGAGATTGTTGGAGCCTATGTTCCGCATCTCTTGGTTTGAGAATAACAAATACCGTGTTGTATTTGATCTAGTCTTTTGTGTGTTTATAGTGTTCAGGTTGTACAGGTTCAATGAGGAGACAAGTCCTCGTTCATGGGCATGATCCGAGAGTGTGTACACATTAGAAAAAGCAAAAGGATAAGTTTTGTGTGCTGGTCTTAAAATGAACATAACTTTCAATCCAGGAAGAGTTATAGAACGTGCCACCCCATTTTGGAGATGAGAACGACTCAATCTACAGTCTGGAGAAGTTTCGGACGACAAAAATGAAGATAAGCTGTCGGAATTTTCCGACAGTCAATGTCGCCCAGGCGACAGCAGAGAAGTTACAACAACTGCCCGCACGGCAGCACGACGAGCGGCAGTTTGGCGCTGTCGGAATTTTCCGACAGCTACTGTCGCCCAGGAGACAGCTCGGAAGTTACCGCAACTGCCCGCACGACAGCACTACGAGCGGCAGTTTTGCGTTGTCGGAATTCCGATAGTGATGTCGCCCAGGCGACAGTGAAAATCTATAAAATGGTTCTTTCTGTTCGTGCATTGCAAGTTTGGAGAATTCTAAGTTCCTTCCTGAGGGCATACGAACCAGAGAGCTCCAGAACTTCATGAACTCCCATTTGTGCTGAGAAGGTTTGAAATTGAAGACGAGATCAGACGCGCTTCTACATCAACGATCATCTCGAGGCTTCAACCTTCCTTTCAGAGATTTGAATTTCTAGGAAGTTCATCATTTCATTTTGTATTTTCATTTATATACATTTTGTATTGGTAGGGAAATCGTCTCCTTGTGCATGACGTCGAAGTCCTTGCGTGGCTTAGGGGAAAATCGCTTCCTTGTGCGGAGCGTCCAAGTCCTTGCGTGGCTTGGAAGGAAATCGTGGCCTTGTGTGCTACGTCTAGATCTTAGGAAGATCTAGAGGATAGGCTTGGGCTTGGTCTAGGGAGAGACAAGTGATAGCCTTCCGATCCTTGGGAGAAGGATTGGTAAACACAAATTGTTAAATATTTATTTTTATTATAGCCTTGATTTTAAGCTTTATTAAGATCGACAATCCTTTGTATTCATCACTTGTGGAAATAAATTTGATTTCCAATTTCTTATGATTTTCTAAGTGTTTATTTGGGTTGTCTAAAAATCTACTTGTTTATCCGTTAAAATTATCATAATATATTAGAAAAATTTCAAAGTAAATTTTAACCCTTATTCACCCCCCCCCCCCCTCTAAGGGCGCCGCAAGATCCAACAGAGTTAACATGACTTTCAATTTTTAGCCTTTGCTCTTCCAGGAGCATTTTTATCTGAGCCAGCAGTGAGGACCCTACTAGTCTATTCTCTGGAGGTGAAGTGGCTTGTCCTGGTTCTTCCTCTTCATTCTCATCAACCTTAGGAGATGGGGATCTTCTAATGGGTGACTTGTTTGACTCATTTCTTCTTCAGGATTTGGCAGATCTCTGCTAGTCTCATCAGCAGGATTCTCTTGGTTGTCTTCTTGGGGATCTTCACTTGGGTCCTCTTGGACTACTGGTCCAAAATGGCCAGCATCCTCAGCCCCAATGATCTTATTGATCACATCTACTACTTGAGCAGGGAGCTCACTATTCTTCTCCCCCTCAGTTTCAACATCCTCTTTTTATGTTCTTGTTGTTACAATTGTCCTGGATTCCAGACTTAGACCAGAGGTCTGGAGGGAGATATTTCTTTTCTCGACAGGTGCTTCAGAGTCAGACGGGTCTGAGCTGTTGCCTGACTCACTTCCTTCAGATGAGCTTTCTCTCTTCCTTTTCATATCCTCTGTAGTCTTCAGCTTCTTGGGAGATTTAGTCAGAACTTTCTCCCATCTCTCAAGTTTCTTGATATCCATCCTTCTCATGTGATGGATTTTTACACCATACTTTTTGTTGAAAGTCTCAGGATAAGATTGTAGTAAAAAGAGAGACAGAATTCTTCCCAGATTGGGTACTTGGAAACTTTCTTGAATTCTTTTGAAGATAATCTGACCCCAGTTGGTTTTCTTACTTAGGATTATCCTTGCCATTATCTCAAACATAGGCTTGGATATCCTGTCATGTGATCCTACCTTGCAGAGGAGGGCTTTTCCCACAATATCCATCATATGCTTTCCTTGTTAATTGAAGCTTTTCCTTTCCAGAGACCCATAGGTCTTGTTGGGAATTTGCCCTCAAATTCCCTTGATTTGAAGAGGGGTCATCATGCAATGCTAAGTGCATGTTGTATTTGATAAAGCCATATTTCTGTAAGAAATACAGGTTCAGGTGACTCAAGAGAAAGGGCCAATCATGCCCTTAGAGAAGGAGAAATCAACTCCCAGGAGATGAAGATTTGTCTCAGCAAAACCGCTGAGACGAAGAATCAAAACCGCTGAGATGACTGTCTGTCTCAGCGGATCCACTGAGACGGGAAAGAAGCAACCGCTGAGACGAGATCAGCTGCCGCTGAGAAGCAGCAAGCATCAGCTGAGACTTGGAGTGTTCATCGAACTCAGAGAGCAGTTCGTCGAACGCAGAAGACAGCTCGTCGAACGGATAATTAAGTTCTTCAAACGATGAGACGAGATAGAAGAAACAGTTGAGACTTGGCATGTTCGTCGAACGAAGAACACAGTTCGTCGAACACAGAGACAGAACAGAAGCAAGCGTTGAGATCAAGCGTGTTCGTCGAACGAAGAATACAGTTCATCGAACACAGAGACAGAACAGAATCAAGCGCTGAGATCAGGCGTGTTCGTCGAACGAAGAACACGGTTCGTCGAACACAGAGACAGAACAGAAGCAAGCGCTGAGATCATGCATGTTCGTCGAACGAAGGAAGAAGTTCGTCGAACGAAGGAAGAAGTTCGTCGAACGCAGTATGGCGAGTTTGTCGAACGCAGATTGCGTGTTCTGCTTTTGGCGCAAGCTGCAGAAAGACAAAGTGGGGTCCACCAATCTCTCACATACTAGTCAGAAGGTCGACTAAGAGCCATTGAAGGTTGGGTATGTATAAAAGAAGAAGTTATGGCACTTTGGAAAAGGGCTGGTCGAGTGGTAAAACAACTTTTACTATTCCATTGACGGCCAAAGCTCTCATCTTTCTCCTCCTGCTCACTTAAGGCTGAGCATATTATTCGAAACTCGAAAGTCGCTCGAAAATTGCTCGAATATTGAGCCGAATCGGAATCGGTTACAATTGATTCGACTCAATTTGAGTCGATTCAATTTGACTCGAATCTGATTTCGAGTCAATTTCGAGCCAGCCCTGAATCGCTCGAAATATGATTCGAATCAACTCGAATTGATTACAAACATTGTGTATTTATTAATATATTATTATTTTAAAATTATTAACACTAAATTTTAAACTCAAATACAAATATTGAAGGCTTTAAGTGTTTCATTTGCTAAATTTAAATGTTTCCCAATTTAATTTCGAGCCACCTAGGAATAAAGAGAAAATTTGCTCAATTTTGAGACAACTTGATTCGATTTCGAGCCAGCTCGATTTGATTTTGAGTCATCTAAATTCGATTTCGAGCCAGCTCGATTCGATTTCGAGTCAGCTCAGAATCGAGCCATTTCGAGCCGAGCCGGGTCGACTCGAAATCGATTTCGAGTCGATTTCGAGCCGAGTTCGACTCGAAAATTTCGATTTCGAGCCGAGACCAAATCGCTCGAACTCGACTCGATATCAGCCCTATGCTCACTAAACAAGCAAGAAGAAATAGAGAGAAAAAGAAAGCTCCTCTATAAGAAGGAGCAAGGTGATCTTCCATCCTTCATCTGAAGAGGAAGATCAGATAGTAGCTGCCATCATCATCTCAGCTACAAGAAAGCACAAGCTGTGCAGGAACTACAGGAGACTTTCTTCAACTGCTGTCTGCTGTAGTAAGATTTAAACTCACTTTTCTGTAGGGCAACTTGCCTGAGTTTGTAGGACCATTTGGTCTGAGATTGTAGGAACCTTTGGGTTCTGAGTTGTAGGGCTGAAGGCCTGAGTTGTAGGGCTGGAGGCCTGAGTTTGTAGGATCTGTGTGATTTGAGTTGTAGGGCTTTATTGCCTGAGCTGTAGGAGGAGGATTCCTCTGAGGTAGGACCTGGAAGGGGTCTGAGTTGTAGGATCAGGTGCTGATCTGAGGTGGGACTGTTTAGCCTGAGGTAGGGTTGTTTAGCCTGAGTTGTAGGACCTGCTGTGGTCTGAGTTGTAGGATCAGTGGATGATCTGAGGTAGGGCTGCTGAGCCTGAGGTAGGGTTGTGCAAACCTGAGAGATCCTGAGGGATCTGAGTTGTAAGCTCTTGGAGCTGAGTTGGAGGAGTTGGCCCTGTCTAACACACTGTTACAAGGGTGAAGGGGGAAAGTGGACTACCCATAGACACACTGTCTTGGGGAACCACTATAGTTGCTTGTGTGTTTTCTGTGTGTTTGATCACTTTCTTGCTCTAAACCAGAAAACGGATAGACTAATTAGAAGAAAATAAAAGAAACCTATTCACCCCCCCTAGGTGATTTAGACTACAACCTTTATAAACTTACAAGTGGTATCAAATCGAGGTTGGTCAAGAAGGACATATCTGTCTGACCAGATCTTAAAAAGGTATAGTCAAATCAAAACACAATGGCCTCCTCTGGATTGCAGAAGGAAATGAGATCCATGAAGTTTCCCATATGCAACAAAGAAAATTTTGGCATATGGAAGCAAAGGATCAGACTGTTCATGGAAGCATCTGATCCAAGGATCTTCATTACAGTTGAAGAAGGACCTTTTACTTTTCACACTGCCTCCACCATAGATCCAACAAGAAGAGTGGCCAAATTATTCAAAGGCTTGACCAAGGATGAACTTGAGTTGTTCACCATGGACAAAAGGGCCCAGAACATCATAGTTAATGCTATTGATACATTGATACATTGATAGTATATATGGAAGGGACAGCTGAAGTAAGGGATGATAGGAAGTCACTCCTTAATCAAGAGTATGAAGCCTTCAGGCAGCATAGCCAGGAGAGCATCTCCATGTGCTATGAGAGGTTCTTCAGAATAGTTAATGAGCTGAAAACCTATGGGAGGGCATTCACCAACTATGAGCTGAATGATAAGTTCCTTAGATCTCTAACAAGGGACTGGGACACAAAAATCTGTGTCATTAAGGAAGTGGCCAAGCTTGGTGAGACCCCAACTCACACATTGTTTGGAAAGCTGCTCTCCTATGAGATGCAGCTGTCTGCAAGGAAGGAAGAGGACACCTCTACAAGGGCTCAGCCAAGGGAGAAATCTGCAGCTCTCAAAGCTGACAGCTCTAGGAGGAGCAAGAGCAGGATGGTGTCTCCTCCTAGGAGAAGTGCTGAACCTGAAGTCAGCACCTCAGGAAGCTCTTCCTCTGATGAAGAGTTTGCTGCCTTTTCAAGGCTGTTCAAGAAGATGATGAAGAGGAAGCAATGGAAGAACATGCCCTCCTCATCATCACACTACAAAAAGGATAGCAGCAAATCTGAAAGACAGCACCCAAAGGGTGTCAGGTATGATTCTAAACTTAGTAAACATGTTTCTAATAACATAATTTGTTATAGCTGTAGCAAACCTGGACATGTCATAGCTGATTGTCCAGCCAAAAGAAAGGAGAGTGGTGATAAGAAGCATCATCACCACAAGGATAGGAAGGGTGAAAAATCCCTCCTAGCAAAGAAAGAAAGAAGCTGGAGTGAATCTGATCCCTCAACATCAGATTCAGAGAATGAAGAAGAAGCCTACATTGGGCTATTTGCAGCAGAAGAAGATGAAGATTATCCAGCTGCAAAAGTTGGAATCAGGGCCCCTCTATCACACTCAGATAGTGATATAGAGGAGGATGAAGAAGACAATGTTCAGCTAGGCCTTATGGCCTTCACTAATGAGGAAGGCAGTCAGAATGTTTCTGACAATGAACAGGTACTATCTCATTCCACTTCTATGTCTGATCATGATGCATGTCAAGTATCTGAAGCACCTTCATCAATTGATGGAAGTGATTCAGAAGCTGAAGTGGATGTCAATCAATTGATTGACAGATGTGGTGCTCTCTTGGAAGACCTGAAAAGGAGCAAAAAGCTAGCCAAGAGGCAAGCCCAAGAGATTGATTCTCTTAAGATGGAAAAACAAGGATGCACTGAATCCTCTGCCCGGATGAATCAGTTGTATAGGGAAATTAGCCATCTGAAGGGGATAACAATCTCTCATCTGAGCACCATATCCCTGAAGAACAAGGTCATAAAAGATCTTGAGGAGAAGCTTGTGAAAGAGAGAAGGCTAGTGGCTCAATTCTCCAAGCCTAAAACTGTGATACCTATTATTGGCTCCTTCTCCTCTCAATCCAACAGAAGAGAACCAGGATTCAATAAAATGGAAACATGAGAAGGGAGTGGAGAAAAGAGCAGGGGTAAGGCTAAGCCTCATTCCACCTTTCAAAGGGGATTGCATCCTTCCAACAGGTATGACCATGAAAGCACTTGTGGTCACTGGGGGAATGGAAGCACTTATAGGAAGGAGAACACTCCATCCTATAATGGAAGAAAGGGCATGGATTTGAGTGCTGGGAAGGCTCCCTATGAAAAAATTCAAATGGCCCAGCCTGGACCATTTATATTTAGTACTTCAGCCCCTGCATTCAAGAATAAGAAGGCAAGACCTTCTAAGGTTGAATCAGTCAAGAAAATGACTGCTGAAAAATTAATCTAAAATCCACATGCATCCCTTATGTGCACACATAAGACTATCAACCTTTGGTAGACGAAAGGGCTAAATCTGGACATTTAGAACTCTTCCAAATCTTCAGGTTTACATGCATTGGACAAAGGCAAAGACAACTCGACTTAAAGCAGTAGACAAGCTCGTCTCTCATTGTTGGATTCAAAATCCAAAACAGAACAAGGGTTCAGTAACCACTTGAGGGACGGTTACTGCTAAGGAGACAACAATTTCTAACAAATAGAAATTACCACGAAATCCCAGACATTCCTGGCGGGGTTCCAAGGGGCCGCGCCCCTGGCGGGGTCTTAGGGGCAGAGCCCCTAACGGGGTCCATGGGGCAGCGCCCCTGGCGGTGGTATTCCAAGAAGAAATCTTGACATTTACAACGCTTCCAAATACCTAGATTTGCACGTACTGGAATAACCTAACTTCTGAAACAACATTCATGACCGGAACCTATCTCTGATACCACTGTTGGGTTATTCTACAGCCATACATCGGATGTAGGCGCAACGGAAATAAAGAGAACAACCCAGAAGAGTTTGGGATCGGGCCATGAACATTGAATCAAGAAGTTAATGAAAATGCTAGGTAAGAAATTACCTTTGCGGGATTGGATCAAATCCAACCTAGATGCTCCAAGAAGAAGATTCCTGTCGGCGGCAAAGAGAGTTCTCACGTAGAATAATGTCTACGTTTCTACAGTGATCCACACGAGCCGGGAGAAGAACGACTGCACCTTGCACTTCCACGAACTGCTAGGTTCGCTCCAGGAAGAACAATCACGGCGACGATCGCCGGAGAGGAGGTCGGCGGAGGCGAACGATACGGCGGAACACTTCCATCGGCTAGGGTTCGTGAGGCAGAACTCTTCCGTCGGCTGAACTCATCGTGTATATAGAGAACCCTAAAAGAAGATCTATTTATACCCAAAGCATAAACAGGCTTCTAGAAGAATCGCTATCCGCAGACCACACAGCAGAATTGGGGTTTCTGTTACAATTCGTCGGGATTCCACGGAACAGCATTCGTCGAGTTTTCACGGGACAATCCGACGAATCCGACGAATCAGATCAGACGACAACATTTTTCGAGTTAAGGATCTCTGTAATAATTCGTCGAGTTTCCACGGAACGACCCGACGATTTCCGACGAATCCGACGAATCCGACGAATCATATCCGACGAATTCCGACAGCAACATTTGCTGGACTTCCCCGATTCTTTATGGTGATTGGTAACCTTTACCAACACAGTCAATCTTTCAACTTCTCCACATGCTCTAATGTGCGACCCTGCAGGCTCATATCGCGTTGGCAGTGAGATTACATGTTTGACCACTTCTAGATCACAATGGTAACTCCAACAGAAATAATTATACTAGAGCAGCTAGTCAGCCCTTAGCTGAGAGAGATAGGAAGAATTCTGCTGCCTTCTCTACTGAACATAAGCACTCAAAAATTGTTCATAAAAGAAGGTACAACATCCTTGAATGTTGGTGTTGTGGTAAAGTGAGACACTTTGCCATTGACTATTGGCACAACCATAGTGTGCCTAGTGCAAAGGAGAGCCCTCCTGGAAAGGCTGAGGTGAGTAGAAGAATTCCTTACTATGCTAACAAGAACCTAGGACCCAAATCACCTTGGGTTCCTAAGGGATATTAAATCTGTGTTGCATGGTAGTCCATGTAGCCAATCAAAAACAAACAAGGCTAATGGACAATAAGTAATCCACGTGTAAATCTGGACTATGAAAAATCCCATTACAAGCCAAGATGCACTGGTCAAGGGGGAGCAAAAAGGAAAAATAAAGGAGACATCACATCAAGGGGGAGCTACTAGCTCAGTAAGAAGCCAAAGCTAAGGTGAAGGTAACTGTATTAAATATCCACTACATAACCTTATCTTTATAGATATGTAAATATAATCTTGACTTGAGTAAGCAAAATCTGTCACTCAAAGAGCACATATATATGGCACAGCCAAAACACAACACTGATCATTCAAAAGAATGAACATGAACAATATCGTTTTGTATACAAAACGATATCGTCGAAATAATGATTGGTATCGTCGAAATGATTCCTCGACGTCTTAATCGGTTAACGACGATACCTAAATGTCGATTTAACACTCAAGAAATCTAAAATTAACCGATCGCAGCCGCTCAATCTAAGTTAATCAGACTTTTGACAAATGACACTTCGCATTCCAATCCCGAAACTATAAATAAGATCAGATGCCATAAGGTTAAGACACATTCTATATTTTCCCTAAAAATCGCCGTGCTCTCCACGTCTTCGAAAAGTGAATGAGTCGACATCGTTAGAATCCTCTCAGATCAAGTAAGAGATGGCGCCAAAGAAGGAAGGATTTATGTATGAAGGAAGCGAGGTTGTGAGAAATGGCTTTTCAGAAGGGCCAGAAGAGATTCAGAGCGCCATTAAGCTGTTAGACGCCGTCGGCCTGGAGTTTTTTTCTCTCAGAGACAACAGTAATATTAAAAAGAGAAGTGCTAGAGTTCTACTCGAATTCCAAGGGTGGCTCGAAAGGAACATCCGTGAAGAGCTTGATCAACGAGATGAAGGTCAAGGTGAACCCCAAGAGATTGGCCAGGGCTCTTCAGCTACCGACCTGCGCCAAAGGGGAAGAAAATGAGGAGGTCACCCAGGAGGACCTTAACAAAGCTCTGGCATGGTGCGGGCACTCCAGCAAGACCTGTAAGTTTATAAAGGTTGTAGTCTAAATCACCTAGAGGGGGGGGGGGGTGAATAGGTTTCTTTTATTTTCTTCTAATTAGTCTATCTGTTTTCTGGTTTAGAGCAAGCAAATGATCAAACACACAGAAAGCACACAAGCATCTATAGTGGTTCCCCAAGACAGTGTGTCTATGGGTAGTCCACTTTCCCCCTTCACCCTTCTAACAGTGTGTTAGACAAGGCCAACTCCTCCAACTCAGTTCCAAGAGCTTACAACTCAGATCCCTCAGGATCTCTCAGGTTTGCACAACCCTACCTCAGGCTCAGCAACCCTACCTCAGATCATCCACTGATCCGATAACTCAGACCACAACAGGTCCTACAACTCAGGCTAAACAGCCCTACCTCAGGCTAAACAACCCTACCTCAGATCAGCACCTGATCCTACAACTCAGACCCCTTCCAGGTCCTACCTCAGAGGAATCCTCCTCCTACAGCTCAGGCAATAAAGCCCTACAACTCAGATCACACAGATCCTACAAACTCAGGCCTTCAACCCTACAACTCAGGCCTTCAGCCCTACAACTCAGAACCCAAAGGTTCCTACAATCTCAGACCAAATGGTCCTACAAACTCAGGCAAGTTACCCTACAGAAAAGTGGTTTTTGTTGGATCTTGTGGCGCCCTTAGAGGGGGGGTGAATAAGGGCAATTTAAAACTTTGATAATTTTTGTAACAAACGAAACAATATATGAATATAGAGACAAATAATTGAATTTAAAAACAAGATTTTATTTCA
Source organism: Dactylorhiza incarnata (assembly GCA_033032865.1). Classification (NCBI taxonomy): domain Eukaryota; kingdom Viridiplantae; phylum Streptophyta; class Magnoliopsida; order Asparagales; family Orchidaceae; genus Dactylorhiza; species Dactylorhiza incarnata. Next base: position 15,395,399 of record JAWHQI010000017.1, read on the forward strand.
TCAAAGATAATGAGTAGAAATAATTCCAATAAAGCTTGGAATCAAAGGCTTACAATTAATAAAATCTCTTGTCTCTTTTCACCGGTCCTTATCCTAAGGACCGGTTGGCTATAGCCTATATCTCCCAGATATAGACAATAGCCTCCCCCTAAATCAAATCTTGATTTAGACGCAGCACACACGGCGGCGACTTTCTCCCAAGCCACACAAGGACTTGACACCGCACACAAGACGATGATTTACCCTAGACTACACAAGGATCTAACACCACACACAAGATGATGATTTCCCCTAAGTCTCACACGGACTTAGATGTCGCACGCAAGACGACGATTTCTACAACGATTACAAGATGAATGTAAATATAAATGAAATACAAATTAAAAACCCCCTTTAGAATTTCTGGACCAAAGCAGCGAAGAATCCTTGAGAAAGTCTCCTTGGAATGCGTGTACAATCTTCGGCTTCGATCTCTCTTTTCTTCTTCAAGGATGGGGATTTTCGTTCTCTGGAGCTCTCTGGACGATAACACTCAGGAAGAAGGCTTGAAAGTCTGAAGGCATGAAATCCACGAAGTTCTGAACCCTTTTAATAAAAAAGAGCTGTCGCCGTCCGTTAGCTAGGTATCGCCAGAATCTGATATCTCCAGAGGCTGCCACGAGTCTCACTAATTTGACGTTTCTGCGCGGAGTTGAGGTCGTGGTTGAGACGTGGGCTGTCGGATATCCGATATCACTATCGAAAATCCGTTAGCTTGCGTAACTACTGCACGTCGTATTGTTGCGGGAAGATCGTGCACTGTCGGATATCCGATATCACTATCGGAAATCCATTAGCTTGCGTAACTGCTGCACGTCGTAGAGTTGCGGGAAGATCGTGGGCTGTCGGATATCCGATATCACTATTAGAAATCCGTTAGCTCTAAACCGCTGGGAAGAAATCGTGCGCTATCGGAAATCCGTTAGCTAGCTGTCGGAATTCCGATAGCTCTAATTTCTGGAAAATCGGTATTTTGCTCCAATTGCAAACATGTTATACTTGCACTTGTTATCTGCACACCATTAATCAAAATAGGATCAAATACATTCGGGATTTGTTATTCTCAAACTGGACGAGTGCGGAACGCATGCTCCAACAATCTCCCCCTTTTGATAATGACAAATCCTTATAAAAAGAAATCAACTAAATCCTATAGAGATATTGAAAAGTATATCATGTGTGTACAAGTGTGAACTTTTGATCTCCATGATCTCCCCCTTAATATGATTTCCCCTGACATATAAACTCCCCCTACATGTATGCTCCGTGTATTAATGAAGTAATTTAAGTGATTTAAGTGATTACTTATGATTTCTTATTATCTTCTCCCCCTTTGATATTATCAAAAGTAATGAATTTAGACGAGGAAATAGTATCATAGAGATATGGAAGAAAAATAAGAAAGAGTATAGTGAAAGGTGGAGTGCACCAGCGGAAGCCTTGTAAGTGATATGATATGAGATAGGAAACCGTAGAGATTAGGCTAAGCATTCTAACAATGTGTTATAATGTATAGAAGCAAATATACTTAACCATTAGGAGATGCAATTTCAATTATCAGAGAAAGACACATGAGAATATAGAATATTGAATTATTTCGGTCCAATTCTCATAAGAAGAAATTTTATAAATAACAATGAAGTGTAGTAGTGATACTTTGAGAAAGAATACATATGAATATATTTAAAATATACATAATCATGGAATTGTTAAACATAACATAAATATGCATAAAGCCAAACTTATGAACTTATAGAAACTTTGCAAGTATATAAAATGACCATTTTGTTTTTGCATAACAAGACACTTTACAATTCTTTCCAAGGTGTTTAACCTCACAATGCTCATTAAGACTTATCAGGAGGCTAAGTAATGCTTGGTGGAGGATCCTTTCAATTTTATTTATTTATTTTAAATATTTTTGGCAAAATATATGTTTTGCATTTGAATTTGCCTCCTTTTGTTTTGAATATTCATATATGTAAAGGATCTCCGAATTCTCTTGCATGCAAAAAAAATGGTATAATTTGAATAAGTGCAAAGTAGCAAAGTTGAAGGTAGCATTTATGAAATGTATTTTGTTATGTTCGATCAATCATGATGTATGTATAAAATAAATGTTATTAACATGTATTAGCAAAGTAAGTGTTTGTGATTGCTCATTGTCATAAAAGATTTCTTATACTTAGAGGCATGCGAAAACAATTCTTAATGACTATATGAAAGTGTCATTACAATGATAACTTAAGATTGAACATCATAATCATGTGTTAAGCTATTTTTATGAAAAATAACACATGAAGAATCATTTATGCAAGATTAAAAATTTCTCATATGAACATTTATATTTATCTAAGGGAATGAAAAAGCTAGTGAAGAAATTTAATGTTCGGGAGCTGTCGGAAATCCGACAGCTGGATGTCGCCATCTGATACCTCAAAAAATATAAAAAGACGCATTTCGTCTTTCCACCGACACCTCACTTCAGTTTTAGGATAATTTTCGAGATCTAGAGCTCCAGTTCGCCGAAAACCTTCAGATCTAAGGTGAGGAACTTTGATTTTTCAAGTTTTGTTTAAAAGTTTTCCAATTTTTTGGTGATTTTGATATTCCTCTTGGTTTTCATCGAATTTTTGTGAAGAAAAAAAATGTAGATCTAGACATTTTAGATTTTGATTTTCATGGAGTTTTTGTGAAGAAGAAAAATAAAATGTAGATCTTGATTTGGATATTCCTCTTTGTTGTCATTGGGTTGTTGTGAAGAATCATTTTAGGAGATCTAGATATTTTAGATTTTGGTGTTCAAAAGAGGGTTTAGATCTTGTGATGGTGATAAAAAAATAGAACTTTGTTTTTATAGGAAGAAGATGATGAATAGTGTTTTCACCAAAGATTTGTCAAAATTATATAAATGTTGAAGAACATTTTTAGTGTGGAAAATTTGTGTATTTGTGAGACTAAGAATGTTTGTGAAATGATTTTTCGGAAACATAAGTTCTTAGCTATCGGATATCCGACAGAGGGGTTTCGGATTTCCGACAGATCCATTTAAAAAAAAAATTTCTTTTACCACTTGTTGGATCTTGTTGGACCTAGCTCTGATACCACTTGTTGGATCTTGTGGCGCCCTTAGAGGGGGAGGGGGGGTGAATAAGGGCAATTTAAAACTTTGATAATTTTTGTAACAAACGAAACAATATATGAATATAGAGACAAATAATTGAATTTAAAAACAAGATTTTATTTCATCAAAGATAATGAGTAGAAATAATTCCAATAAAGCTTGGAATCAAAGGCTTACAATTAATAAAATCTCTTGTCTCTTTTCACCGGTCCTTCTCCTAAGGACCGGTTGGCTATAGCCTATATCTCCCAGATATAGACACTAGCCTCCCCCTAAATCAAATCTTGATCTAGACGCAGCACAAACGGCGTCGATTTTCTCCCAAGCCACACAAGGACTTGACACCGCACACAAGACGATGATTTACCTTAGACCACACAAGGATCTAACACCACACACAAGGTGATGATTTCCCCTAAGCCTCACACGGACTTAGACGGCGCACGCAAGACGACGATTTCTACAACGATTACAAGATGAATGTAAATATAAATGAAATACAAATTAAAAACCCCCTTTAGAATTTCTGGACCAAAGCAGCGAAGAATCCTTGAGAAAGCCTCCTTGGAACGCGTGTACAATCTTCGACTTCGATCTCTCTTTTCTTCTTCAAGGATGAGGATTTTCGTTCTCTGGAGCTCTCTGGACGATAACACTCAGGAAGAAGGCTTGAAAGTCTGAAGGCATGAAATCCACGAAGTTCTGAACCCTTTTAATAAAAAAAAAGTTGTCGCCGTCCGTTAGCTAGGTATCGCCAGAATCCGATATCTCCAGAGGCTGCCACGTGTCCCACTAATTCGACGTTTCTGCGCGGAGTTGAGGTCGTGGTTGAGACGTGGACTGTCGGATATCCGATATCACTATCGGAAATCCGTTAGCTTGCGTAACTGCTGCACATCGTATTGTTGCGGGAAGATCGTGCACTGTCGGATATCCGATATCACTATCGGAAATCCGTTAGCTTGCGTAACTGCTGCACGTCGTAGAGTTGCGGGAAGATCGTGGGCTGTCAGATATCCGATATCACTATCGGAAATCCGTTAGCTCTAAACCGCTGGGAAGAAATCGTGCGCTATCGGAAATCCGTTAGCTAGCTGTCGGAATTCCGATAGCTCTAATTTCTAGAAAATCGGTATTTTGCTCCAATTGCAAACATGTTATACTTGCACCTATTATCTGCACACCATTAATCAAAGATAGAATCAAATAAATGCGTGATTTGTTATTCTCAAACCGGACGAGTGCGGAACGCATGCTCCAACAATTTTAAATCTTAATACAACAGACAGCAGTTGAAGGAAGTCTCCTGTAGTTCCTGCACGGCTTGTGCTTTCTTGTAGCTGAGATGATGATGACAGCTACTATCTGATCTTCCTCTTCAGATGAAGGATGGAAGATCACCTTGCTCCTTCTTGTAGAGGAGCTTTCTTTTTCTCTCTGTTTCTTCTTGCTTGTTCAGTGAGCAGGAGGAGAAAGACGAGAGTTCTGGCCGTCAATGGAGTAGTAAAAGTTGTTTTAGCACTCGACCAGCCCTTTTCCAAAGTGCCCTAACTTCTTCTTTTATACATCCCCGACCTTCAACGACTCTTAGCCGACCTTCTGACTAGTATGGGAGAGACTGGTGGACCCCACTTTGTCTTTCTGCAGCTTGCGCCAAAAGCAGAACACGCAATCTGCGTTCGACGAACTCGCCATACTGCGTTCGACAAACTTCTTCCTTCGTTCGACGAGCACGCCTGATCTCAGCGCTTGCTTCTGTTCTGTCTCTGTGTTCGACAAACTGTGTTCTTCGTTCGACGAACACGCCTGATCTCACCGCTTGCTTCTGTTCTGTCTCTGTGTTCGACGAACTGTGTTCTTCGTTCGATGAACACGCCTGATCTCAGCGTTTGCTTTTGTTCTGTCTCTGTGTTCGACGAACTGTGTTCTTTGTTCGACGAACACGCCAAGTCTCAGCTGTTTCTTCTGTCTCGTCTCAGCGTTTGATGAACTTAGTTATTCGTTCGACGAACTGTCTTCTGCGTTCGACGAACTGCTCTCTGAGTTCGACGAACACTCCAAGTCTCAGCTGATGCTTGGTGCTTCTCAGAGGCAGCTGATCTCGTCTCAGCGGTTACTTCTTTCCCGTCTCAGCGGATCTGCAGAGACAGACAGTCGTCTCAGCAATTTTGACTCTTCGTCTCATCGGTTTTGCTGAGACAAATCTTCATCTCTCCAGAGTCGACTTCTCCTTCTCTAAGGGCATGATTGGCCCTTTCTCTTGAGTCACCTGAACCTGTATTTCTTACAGAAATATGGTTTTATCAAATACAACATGCACTTAGCATTGCATGATGACCCCTCTTCAAATCAAGGGAATTTGAGGGCAAATTCCCAACAATCTCCCCCTATTTGAAGAGGGCAAAATACCTGCCAATGCTAAGTTGCAACTTAATCAAAAAATATGTCATATCACAGATATTGAGAGTTATTGCATTTCATGACATATGAAGATAGAAAAGATTTCTGTTGACATTAACAGTTTCTTACCTATGTGAACTATCATTAGATACAAATGTCAACTACACATAAAGATGTATTACATTTATGTTCATTAAGTGAGGATTCAACATTTCTTCATCACTGTAAGTACCTAGCACAGAATACAGAAGGTAGAAACACAGATATTCAAGTGCAACATACATATACTAACAGTAAATGACACAATATGATTTTCAGAAGATGAAATATCATTTCATTTAAATGTTCAAAACAGACAAACAATTAGTTCAAGTCATATTTATACATTAAATAATTTAAGGAGCATCTAAAAGTAAAGTCTTCTTGGATGGTCCCTGGGAAGAGCTTTCTCCATCTTCTTCTTCTTCTTCAGATTTTCTCTTCCTAGCTTCAGCAGCAGCCTTCATCTTTTCCTTCACTTTGAAGTATTGAAAGGGCTTAGGAAGATATCTTGGGGGAATCCTTATAGGAGTTTCCCTTCTTACCATATTCTCTTTGAGAATCCTTTCCCTTAGAGACTCCCTCTCTAGGTGCTTGATCCATTCAGCAGATGAGTAGACATGGTCAATATCCTTGAGTGGATTGCCATGGCTGACCCAGGTGTTGACAACTATTGTGTCCAATTCCAGATTGTCATCCTCATGGAGTGGATCATCTAATCTTTCCATCCTCTTCTGGGCCATATATTCTTCAGCAGTTTGAATGCCCTCTCTCCTTCTCCTCTTAGATTCCCATTCATCTTGAATCTGTTCAGATTGACCTTGAAAGTCAAAATCTTTAGGTCTGCTTGGATTCAATACTGGAAGGTTTAAGGCAATTCTTGTTCCTTGTAACACCTTTATACTGGTGATCCAATGATCATCATTTAACTTCTTAACCACAGTTAGAAGATTTTCTTGAATTGTATTTGATGCATTATTGACCTCTTCCACCACTTGCCTGTAGACTGCTTCCTGATTAATGAGTATCAGCTGGTGGGCATTCTCCATGTTGGTATTTAACCTTATGTGAGCTTCTTTCAGTTTAGCACTTAGCTTGGCAACCTTCTCCTCCCCCTTTTTGCCTTCTTCAAATATATTTTTCTCTATTTTAGAGTGTTGATCTATTATGGATTGGGAGAGAGTTTGAAAAGTGTTGTCCACATCATCCAAAATACTTTCCTTGGCCTTGTCAATGTGGGACATGACATGGCTGCTAGATGTGTTAGCCACTCGTGCCATCCTGACAACTGCTTTCTCCCAGACATTTTCATTCTTGTAAAGTTGATTCTTTACATATGTAATGTCCTTTGTGGAGACCCCTTGATGATCTGCAATTTGCTTCAGGACAGTGTGCTGGGCAGCAACAGTGCCTTTAGCCATCTCAAACCACCTGGTCATTTGCTGGAGGATATGAGCAGATGTAGTTGAGACATCATGGACCTGGGTATTCAGCTCAGTCTTTACTGCCTCCACCATTGACTCCATTCTCTGCTCACATGCTTGAATCTCTTGAGATAATGCTGCTCTTGTAGCATTCAGCTCATCCCTAATTTGAGCAGTAGCACCTTGAACCTTTTCAGCAACATGCTCTTTCACAAACAACATCTGACCCTCAATGATGGATTGTATTGAGTTTAGCACTTCAGATGTGTCCAGCATAGCTGCTGGCCTTTCCTGGGCCACCTCTTTCTCCACCACCTCTTTAACCCCATTGTTGGTCTTCTCCAATGCAGGTTCTTGTCTTGGTAGTTCTTCATAGGAAGGTAGAACATTCAAGTTGTCATCTACCCTGATGACCTCTTCTACACTCTGAGCTTTGGCTCTTCCAGCATCTGGGCTGTGCTCCCCCTCACTAGCATACCCACCTTCTTCTCCATGATGAGGGCTATGCTCCCCCTCACTTAGGGCATCCATATTTGGAGAAATCTGTCTAGGAGAGCCTGAAAAGAGATTGATTAGTTAGTTAGACACCTAGACTTGTCTATTGTTAGAGGGGAGAAGCCTAACTGAGATTCTAATTTACCATGGATAGGTGAATTCAGTAGTTCATCTTCAGCTTGAGGAATAGCTGGATCAGTATTAATCTGATTTGGCTCTGAAGGAGATTCTACCCTTCCTTGGTGTTCATCATCCACACATGTCCTGGGGACATCTTCACCTTCCACACCATCCATGTGCACTGGAGGATCATCATCCTTTTTGGAGGTCTCAACACCTTCTTCTTCACTCATCTTAGCCTTCTTCTTCTCCTTCAGCTCAGCCACTATAGAGGGTTGGCTCATGGGGAGGACCCTTGTTGACCTGTCCAATGTCCTGATATCCAGTCTCTTCAAGTAGTGGATATTGGCACCTTTGATGGAGGAGAATAGGCTTGGATATGCCTTCAGCAGGAAGAGTGAAAGGATCCTTCCTAAGTTAGGAGCCTGCAGACATTGCTTTATCCTTAGGTAAATAACATTTTCCCAGCATGTTCTTTTCTTCATGATGATTCTTACTATCAACTTAAACATAGGTTGTGAAATTGTGTCATGAGAGTCTGGCTTGCGTAGGAGAGCTTTTCCCACTATATCACATAACAGCTTCCCCTTTTGGTTGAAGAAGTTCTTCTTCAGAGATGAGGTCTGGGAATCACTGTATTCACACCATCTTAAGGCTTGCTCCTTGTCGGATGCTGACAACTCCTCTTCTTCCACTCTAGGTAGGAGCATTACCTTTTCTAATCTCTTAGGGGACAGCTTCACCCTTAACTTTCCAATTTTAGAAGATATGCCATTCTTAGAAGAAGACTGTTTGGCATTTGCATAAAATTCTAGCACTTCATGCTTGAATATCTGAGAGGGTTCAGATAACAAGAACTCTAGACCTGCTTCAGAGATGAGGGAGATGACACTTAAAATCTCTGGTAAGGCATGGAGAAAGCCATCCCTCACTAGCTCGCATCATTCTAGCAACTCCTTCACTATCTTGGGCGCCATATGGTCGAATAGAAGAACGCTGGGACGAAAGGTTTGTGAAGTCGACTCGTCGGTTTGGGTGGCGCAAGAGAATGTGAAGAGTCATTTAACACAGTAGACTGTTTATATATTAGGTCTGAGTGTTAACCTAATCGACTCAGCGGATCAGCTGAGAAGATTTATCGAAAATTTCAACCTAGGGAAGAGTTCGTCGAACTCAAGGCTGAGTTCGTCGAACTCAAAATCGACGTTCGTCGAACTCAGGACAGAGTTCGTCGAACCCAGGTTTTTTTCAGCTGTTAAAATGCAATCTGAAGCATAGCTTAGACAGATTGATCTGGTTAATCTTATCATCCTACTTTAACACTATTAGAGACAACATTTGATGATAAATTCATAATAAGGAGGAGAATTACTTACCTTGAGGATTTAGTCCTCTACTTGATGTTGAATTCATGATATCAACCTCCTGTCTGTCATGTGCCATGGACACCCACTGTTCAAGTACCAAATATGGATGAGGCTGGTACTTGAACTATCCTGCAAGGAGATTAGTTATCCTTAGGAGCCCAAAAAGCTTTGGGTCCTAGGTCCTTGTTAGCATGATGAGATAACCTTACCCTAGCTGCACCCTTTGCAGGAAGGTTCATCTTTGCACATGACACATTAGGGTTGTGCCAACAGTCTATGGCAAAGTGCCCTACTTTACCACAACACCAACATTCATAAATGTTGTATCTCCTCTTCTGAACAATTCTTGAGGGGTGTGCATCACAGTCATCATGTTCAGGAGGAGATACAGCATTCACAACCGCTACCGCCGTGCCAAACGGATTATCTAAGAGTAAAATATTGTCTTTACGGAAAAAGAAGAAGATAAGAATATTTAATCCGTCCGATAAATGAAGAAACACCTGGACCATGAAATTGATAGTATTCATTTGACTTCAAACGGAGAAGATTATAGTTCCTATTCATTTCGTGACGATGGTGTTTTTCTCTAAACTAAGCAGAGAAAAACTGTCTGCCAAACGAACGACATTTCATAACCACCGCGTTCACGACGCCATCGTCTGGCGTCGTGCCAAACCCGTGCCAAACCCTTAACGAGCTTTCTTATATAGCAGTTTATAGATGTGACATAAATATTAGTTGTAAATGCAAGTGATTCATTTATTTTACCAATACTATATACATTATTCTAGAAAGTTTTGTAATTATTCGCCTCACATTTTTGAAGAAAATCAATTTACAAAAACTATTAATAAAGATAAAACCACCTAAATTATGTTATTTCGACTGTAAATTAGAACTCAAAATTCATTTGAGTCCACGTGCACACACGAGCAGCGGCGGAACTAGGATTTCGAAGTCGCACGGGCACAATTAAAGTATTATCAATTTGGGGGGTTCGGGGGGCAGTGCCCCCTGATGTGGGTTTTCGGGGGCAGCGCCCCCAAAATTTTTTTTTTGATGATATATTTATAGAAAAACTGTTCAACAATTTAACGATTTCTTAAGAAGCAACCCCAGCAAAATTTAAGAAAAAAACAATCCCAAGAGAAAATGCATAGCAGCCACCAACAGAAAAGGAATTTCCATAGATCCAAAATTTTGTTACCCAAAAGAAGGAACACTGCCATAAAAACATTATAGAAAAACTTTGCTAACAACCAATAGAAATTACCACAAACAACCCCCAAATTTTTGCCAACCAAAACTAGAGGATCAAGCACTTAACGATCCAATTTTTTTTCAAAGAAATTAGGGATTTAGTCACATGGAGATCCAGGATCTGTTGAAACAGATTTCTGAAATCTGTTTCAACAGATTTCAGTTTAGGGGAATTGCAACAAGCTCTAGAAATCTGTTGAAGAAGAAGAAGAAGAAGCGTACCAGTACCAGCGCCCGCTCGCCGCTCGCCCCGCTCGCTGCCCTAGCGGAAATCGCCCGATCGCCGCTCGCCCCGCTCGCTGCCCTAGCGAAAATCGCGAAAACTACTGTGCCTAATGCACTTTCCGCGATTTTACGCTCGGACACGTGCCCTAGCGTGCCCACACTTGGGTCCGCCCATGAGTGTGGAATAGGAAAACCCCGTGGAACAGGCGAAATTTTTGGAATCGGTCTCCGTTTTCAAATCTAGGTCCGGATTAAAGCAGAGCGTGACACGTGTCGAAATCTCATAAAACTCGTATTTTTTTTTGTTTTTCTTCTCTTAAGCGTGCGCGCCTATCATTTTTGATCTCCTCAGAGATCATTTCTGATCTCCCACGAGATCATTCTTGATCTCCAGGAGATTATTTCTGATCTCCTAGGAGATCAAAAATTTATCAAAAATTTCTGGATCAAAATGATCTCTCGGGAGATCAAAAATGATCTCACGATCAAAATAATCTATGATTTCCCAGGAGATCAAAAAACTTCTAAAAAATTTCTGAATCAAAAAGATATCCCGGGAGATCAAAAATCTCCCTTTTTGATCTCCGGGGAGATCAAACTCAAAATAATCTCATACGTGGACTTGGCTTTGATAAATTTTTGATCTCCTGGGAGATCAGAAATGATCTCCTGGTAGATAGGCGTGTGCTTAAGAGAAGAAAAAAACTAGTTTTATGAGATTTCAACACGTGTCGCGCTCTGCTTTAATCCGGGCCTAGATTTGGAAAAGGAGCCCGGTTCCAAAAATTTCGCGTGGAACAGGGGAACCTTGTGCCACACACAGTGTGGAACAGGGGAACCTCGTGCACGCGCGACAATACGTCTGCCGCTCGGCTTCTCCCTTTTGCAGCGCGCGGTGACGATCGAGCCATCAGCCTCGCTCGACGCTCTTGATCCATATCTTTTTTCTGCACGAGCGAGGTCGGGGTCGGTCATCAATGCACGTTGCAGACGGGAAAAACGTATTGTCGCGTGGGGTATTGGGTTCCACGTGCCAGAATATTTATTGTTACCACATAGGTCTCTCTTCTAACCCAAAATATAGAATCTCTATCTATTCGCAGACCATGGCTACAATAGAGTGTTATTGTAGTTGATAAGAAATCCGGCTAACTTCTTAGGGTCAATTTGGCACTGCGGTGGCAGTCGTAAACACCGTGGTTATGAACCATCGTTCGTGAACGCCCAATCTCACCTAAGGAATTTCATCCACTTATGTTCAAAAAATTTATTTTTCTTGGTGGCAGTCATAATAGTTGCCATGCGAAACATATTTTAGGGCGCTGAAATCCGCAATGCAGTTTTGGCGATCCGCACTCTATTTTTGAATGAGTTATTACGCGCCTTTTGGAAATATGTCTTGCACATGCATTTTTAGGAAAAGTGTTCAACACGAAAGTTGTAGATCTCTTCGAGATCTATAACTTTCGTGTTGAACATTTTTCCTAAAAATACATGTACAAAACGTATTTCCAAAAGACGCATAATAACTCATACAAATAGAGTGCGGATAGCCAAAACTGCAGTGCAGATATCAACGCCCATATTTTATAACGATAGCGTTTTTGTCCAAACTCACCATAGAAAAAACGCAGCGCCAAACAGACCCTTACCCTGAAATTTCACCGTTGTGAGATTCGCGAGAGAACGCCGTTTTATGCATGATTCCAACCGTCGGGAAGGTGCTCCATTCAAAAACATCGTCTTATCTGCATCTCCAACTGCTCCATCTCCAACCTGAACAGGCTCTAAGGACCCGTTTGGCACTGTGGTGGCGGTTATGAACGCAATGTTTACGAACCGTCGTTCGTGAACGTCAGGCCTCACCTAAGGAACTCCATCCATTTTTATGTTAGTTTTTTTTTTCTTGGAGGCGGGTCATAACCGTTGTCAATGTCAAACATGAGGATGACGCTTTTGTCCAAACTCACCGGATCAAAATGCAGCGCCAAACGGATAACGGTTCGTAACCACCGCGTTCACGACCACCACCACCCTGCCAAGCGGGCCCCAAGTCCTAAGCCAGGAAGAAAACTAAAAGATAGCCTTTTCAAAACACAAGTAATATGTATCCAATGAACACCTTCATGTTACATTCTCCAGCAGCTGATCACAAAAGATGTAAGAATGACTTGGAAGATAAGTAAATGAGGATCCAGAGAATGTTTGCTGGCAATTGCATAATGTAATAGGCCGGATTCGTCGAACGCTCGATGATCATCGTCGAGGGCCAATCATTGAAAGACGACCGTCGAGAGCTATATGATTGGTATATGATCGTCGCAGACAAGTAGTAAGTATTAATGCGGTTGAAGACATGGTCATGTGTGATATATAATGGGTTTGGGTCCTTTCAAAGTGAGACGTCTTTCTAGGACAAAGTTCTGAGTCGGTTCAGTTAAACCGGTCCATATTTGCTTACTCCTGAGCTAGGGATTCAGGAGGGGTATGTTTTATTCGGTCAACAATCACGAAAGAGGAGGGGGGGAGTAAAGATCTGTTTGAAGAGGAGCAAGAGACTCTCATCTGTCGAGCAGAGGAAAAGATCCACGGCATGCAAGAATCTTTGTTGGAAGAGGCGGGTGGATTGAAGAGATCGAAGGGGGCTCATTCATGTAGTTGATCGAAGGAAGAAGAAGAAGAGCCATGGTTCATTTCATCTGGAGGCCAAGACCGAGAGCTGGAGCGGCTTTGGCTAGGGCATCAGAGGAACTTCATTTCCGGGAGATCGAAATAGGAGTTCGGTTCTGGCCCAGAGGAAGAAGGAGACTAGAGAAAGCCCTAAATGCGACAATTATACTTCCATAAGGAGGAGAGAATGCTCTCCTTGTGATTTACGGCTCCTCTTTGGCTACAGATCGTTGGCGAAGTTTCAATCCCTCAAACCCTAAATATCTCCTTTTAATTTCACTGTAATCGAGGGTGCTTTGAGGTATTAATCAATTAATGGCTAAGAAAAGTATGTTGATATCTATGATAATTGTATGTAGGTGTGCTTGGTAGATTTGGTCGTAGGAGCGTCAAGTGGAGTGCATGGTTATTTCTCCCTTTCTTTGCAATGTATTTGTGAGGACATATTTTATTGGGTTTCCCAATAGCATATACAAAAGGAATTTGTGAATCTTATGTTTGCTTCATTTGCATGTGATCCTAACAGAGTGATATCAGACCAGCGTTGGGGCGAGAGATTGATTAGTTCGGGTTCGTGATCTAGTGTGGTTCGGGTTCAAGCAGGAGCAGGTATAGAAGATGCGAAAGTTCAAATCGATAAATTTGATGGGTAAAATTTGGGGGTTTGGAAGATGTAGATGGATAACTATTGGAATCAGAGAGATTTTTATTTTCCACCTAGCAGGAAGAAGAATAAGCCAGCGGAAATGAACTACAAGAAATTGGAGGTGTTGGATTGCAAAGTTCTTGAAGCAATTCGACTCACTTTATCGTCATTTGTAGCCTTCAACATCTCCTAGGAGAAGACTACGGTGGATGTCATGCAGTCCTGGTGAGAATGTATGAGAAGCCCCCAACATTGAGCAAAGTCTTTCTAATGAGACGATTGTTGAACATGCAGAAGACCGAATGGAAATCAATTATCGAGCATTTGAATGATTTTAACGCTATCACAGGCCAATTGGAATCGATTAGAATGGTGTTTGAGAATGAGATGTTAGTTGTGTTAATCTTGTCAAGCCTACCAAATAGTTAGGTAGTCTTGTCATGGCAGTTAGCAACTCGTCTGGATCTAACTCTCCTCAAATTTGAGAATACGGTTGGTGTCCTTTTAAGTTAGGAAGATATAAGGAGAAAAAATAATTCAACTAGTAGTAGTTTTGGCGGTGCCCTGAATGCTGGAGAACGTGGAAGACCTTCAAAGAGGGATGATATCAAATGAAAGGGATGGTCTAAGTCCAGGAAACGTCAATCTAAAGGTGTAGTGGTATGTTGGAATTGTTAGAAGAAGGATTATGTGAAGTGCGACTGTAAGGCTCCAATGAAAGGTGGATAGAAGGGTAACAAGGAGTCAGCAAATTTGACTATACAAAGTGAATCGTCTAATGATTCCTTAGTTCTTTCATGAGATACCAGATGTGATTCATAGGTGCTTGATTTAGATGTATCGTTACATGCCACCTCCAACCGTCAGTTTTTCCTGAATTATGAGCGGGGAAATTTTGACAAGATCTAGGTCTATCCAGGAGTTGATGAGCCATGTGAGAAAGTTGGAAGGAGAAAAGAGCATGTATGCATAACTGATGGATTTATCTTGAAACTGAAGCAAGTCAGACATGTTCCCAAGCTGGTAAGAAACATTGTATCAGTGAGTCAGTTTTCTGATGAGTGTTGTATCACTATGTTTGGTAGTGACTCATAGAAGATTAACAAGGACTCTCTGGTTATGGAGAAGAGAAAGAGAGAGGGGACTCTCTACTTGATATCCACTGAAGCCAAAATCAATTGTCAATACAAAGGCTGATGCCAAGGTGTGGCACCAATGACTTGAACACATGAGTGAGAAGGGCATGAATGTGATGTTCTACAAAGGTTGGGTTTTCAAAGGGTAAAAGAACCTTGAAAACAAGCAGGTTGGATCGTGTTCATACAAATGTATGAGGGCCTTCAAAGTCTCTTCTATCAATGACTCTCAGTATTATGTCAACTTCATTGACGATTCTATAAGGAAGCTTTGGGTATATGTTCTGAAAAACAAATCTGATGTGTTTGATGTATTCGAGAAGTAGACGAGCTTCGTAAAGGATGAAACAAATCTGAAGTTGAGGTATTTAAGATCTGATGATGGAGGTGAATATTGTAGCAAAAAAATTTGAAGAGTACTGTGAGGTGAATAACATTATAAGAGAGAAGACATTTCCAGGTAAATCACAACATAATGGTGTGATGAAAGGTATACGCGGGACCAAAATACGTTAGAATCATAAGGTAGAATGTTGGCTTGACAAACTAGTTCAGGGTTGAAGATGTCAACACGGATGCTTTTTTGATCAGTAGAGGACCGACAACAACGATTGACTGCAAGCTATCAGAAGAAGCATGGGCTGGGGAGGAAATGAAGCTTTCACAGCTGCATATATTGGGTGTATTGTTTATGTCCATGTAGAGATGCAAATAGCAAGTTGGATGCATAATCCAATATTTGCACTCCCTTACGCTATGGCGACACAACTTTGGCTACAAGCCGTGGGACAATGAATGTCATAAAGCATTCAAAAGCAGGAATATGATCGTCAATGAGAATATTTTGTATAAAGACCGGGTCAAGGGGAAGGACAAACATGAAGAGCCTATGTTTGTTGAGCTTGATGATGTTCCTAGCGATCAAATTCATCAAGGCGGTAAATTGATCCTCAAGGAGAAACTAAAGAGGAGCTTGCTACTCCACATATTGCATCCCGACATCTTAGACTGGCTATTACTGCTCCAGCTTTTTATTCACCATCTTTTTGTTATCTACTGCTAACAGATAATGGTGAATCTAGTTGTCATGAAGAAGTGGTGCAGGTTGATGACAAGAAAGAGTGGAAAAATGTTATGGACTAATGGATGACGAGATGAACTCTTTATCTGTAAATTGAACTTGGTATCTATTTAAACTCTCAGCTGGGAAGATAGTCATTCAAAACAAATGACTATATAGATTAAAGCATAAGCATGTGACACCTATAGGTATAAGGTCAAGCTAGTTGTGAAAGGATTCCAACATAAAGGCAGGAATCGATTTCTCTAAGATTTTATCCCTTGTGGTGAATTTATCTAATATCAGAACTGTTTTGAGTATTGTTGCAATTGAGGATCTTCACTTAGAACAGTTGGATGTAAAGAATACATTCTTTCATGGTGATTTGGAAGAAGATCTTTACATTTCAACCGCATGATTACATTGAAGTTGGAAAGGAAAAGCTGATGTGCAAGTTGAGAATGAGTTTTTACAGGCTCAAGCAGACACCAAGATAGTGGTACATGAAGTATGACAGGTTCATGTGGAAGAATGAGTACACTTTCATTCAGACCACTACTGATGTTTCAGAAAGTTGAAGAATTCCTACATCATCTTACTTTTGTATGTGATGATATATTAGTGGCGACTTCTAACATTTAGGAGATAAACATAGAGGCAAATGATAAAAAAACATAGGAAGGATTTGGGTGCAACGAAGCAAACCTTAGGACTGAGAATAGAAAGGGACCGACTAAACAATGTTTTGAAGTTGTGTCAAAGAAACTACATTTAGAAGGTGTTGACGAGGTTCAACATGGAAAATGGCATGAATGCAGTTAGTCCTTTACCTGTTCACTCCAATAGTCTTCCTAAAAAACCAGTCCAAAATCTCGGAGCGAGAGAGACAAAATAGCAAAGGTTCCATATGCATGTAGTGAGAAGTTTTATGTATGTCATGATTTGCACTAGACCAAATATTGCACATACAGTGGGAGTTGTGAGCAGATATATATCTGATCCAGGTCAAGAGCATTAGAATGTTGTTAAGTAGATTATGTGATATCTTGTGGGCACGAAGGATATGGTGTTGTGCTATATGTACTTGCAAGGCTTTGTTGATTCTGACATAGCAGGGGAGATTAATGATAGCAAGAATATCACGGGCTATGTGTTCACTCTTAGTAGAAGTGTTATCACATGGATGTTGAGGTTACAAAAGGTTTTTGCTCTATCAGCAATAAATGTTAAGTGCATTGTTGCCTCAGAAGCTAGCAAGGAGTTGATATGGTTGCATGACTTACTGAAGGAGCTAGGATATGAGTAAGATGGTAGTTGTTTATTTGTGAAGGTTGGAGCACCATTCACTTGGCCAAAAAACTTAACTTATCATTCTAAAACCAAGCACATCAGACTCTATTATCATCACATGCGATCTCTAATTAGCGAAGACACTTTCAATCTGGAGAAGGTTCATACTGATGATAACCCAAGTAACCTGTTTACAAATTTTGAGTTTTGCTCAAACTCAATTGGATTGACTGTTACTAGAAAACTAGTGTAGCCATCATGATTCGAAGTGCGTAGTTTGCAGGAGGATCAATCACAATTGGGAGATTATAGAGTGGGTCTGATTCTGGATCAGTCCAGCTCTGCTTGCTCCTTATCTAGGGCTTCAGGAGAAGTATGTTTTATTCGGTCGACAATCACGAAAGAGGGGTGAGTGGCTCTCCGTCGAGAGCTATTTGAAGAGGAGCGGACGACTCTCATCTGTCGAGAAGAGGAGAAGATCCACGACATGCAATCATATTTGTTCGAAGAGGAGATTTGATTGAGGAAATCGAAGAGGGCTCATTCTTGTAGTTGATCAGAGAAAGAAGAACAGTTGAGCTTCATTCCATCTGGAAGCCAAGACCGAGAGATATAGAGCATCTATGGCTAAGGCAACAGAGGAAATTCAATTCCAAGAGATTGAAGTAGGAGAAGGATGAGTTCTATTTTCAGGCCATAGGAAGAAGGATAGTAGTGCAAGCCGTAGGTGAGGCTATTCTACTTACAGAAGGGGGAGAGAATGCTCTCCTTGTGATTTCCAACTCATCTCTAGCTATGGATTGTACCCAAGGTTTCAATCACTTAAACCCTAAATCTCGTCATTTACCTCCATTGTAATTTAGGTGTGCTTTGAGGTATTAGTCAATTAGTGGCTAACTAAAGCATGTTAGTCTCTGTGATGATTGTATGTAGGTGTGCTTCGTAATATTGGTCAACAAAGGGTAAATCGGACTACATAGTTGTTTCTTCCTTTCTTTGCACTGTTGTATTCGTGGTGCAAGTTTGATTGGGTTTTATTCCCCCCCCCCCCCCCCCATGAGGGTTTCCCAATAATATATACTAATTTGATTGGGTTTTGTGAACCTCGTTTTTGCCTGGTTTGCAAACAATCCTAAAACACTGATGTCGAGCGTTGTGCGATTGGTCGACGACCATTGAGTGTTGAGCATTGTTCGACAATTAAGTAATAAGGCAGCCTACGATTGCAAGATTCCCGCCTTCAATGAGAGATGTATAGAATAGTCTCATGTCGGCTGAAGGAGAGATGATCTTGAGTAATATATAATCGGTTGAATCTTTTAAAAATGAGTTGTCTATTGTAGGACAAAACCGCGACGATTTATATGGGTGAATCGAAAGGCGGCAATACCTCTGTTCGTTGGACTCGAGTTGTTACACATGACACAATGAAACATATTCCATCATGCAAACATTCTACATTTTACCCATGTTTCTCATTGGATATAAATCTAGACATCCATCAAAACTCATGCTTGCAGAAGATAAGAATTGAAGGTATTATAGATTTAGTCCAACAACTGATCACATGAAAATTTCAGTTTTCTTCAACATACCATTCTTAATTCTTATTGGGAATCCTTAGGCCATGGAACAGATTCTTGTGAACTCGGGAAGCCCTCCCTTCTTTGCACTTGAACTGTCTCCCGACGCCGATCATACCGAGGTCGAGGCCTGTTCCTGTACGACTGTTGTCTATCTGTAAATCGAAATTGTGGCCTATGAATGACCTTCCCATCAACGAAAAGATCTCCTGTTGCAATACAAAAAAACAACATCATCATCATAGTCAGCCCGATGACTGAGAACAGCTAAAATAAATGTTAGCTTTAGGCTCTATTTGGGACGGTTGCGGTGGTAGGAAAAGCGGTGGTGGAAAACCAAACGCCTCTAAAACAGCAGCGGTGGTGAGAATATAACTTTTCTCACCGCCGCCATAGTCCCAAGCAGAGCCTAAGTTTATGCAAAGATTGCAAGTGTTTTCTGCACTCTGCCATGCTAACCATGGCAGACCCATAATGCTTCCCTGTCCCTGAACATTAAACCAATTTATTCATGGATATGATTATGAACCCTAAAACCCTAAACCCTAGTTAATCATGAACATAAAGAACAAATCACATTATCCAATAATAAAAAAACTGGGATTTCACTAACCTCCATAATCCTTGTTGGGTACATCAAGGTAAGAATCGGGCAGTACCCAAAGAACTCCAGGAAGTCCTACAAGTAATTGTTTCAGAAAACCAGCAATCACAGAAACAAGCCGAATCCAAACATAGAAGTTGTCCATGGCCATTAAACTGATCAGGAACGTACCTTTAACTTTATAAGAGAGTTCTTCAGAGATCAACGCGCCAAAACCCGTGTAGGTCGTGGTACAAACGGAGTATATCTTCTTCTTCGCCTCCTCCTCGCTGACACCGCGACCCGTGTTTCAATAATCTAAACAATTAGGCCAATTAAAAGGTTTTGGGAGAAGTTTCGCTACCTTCCGACGATCTCTGCAAGGGTCTTAACGTAGGCGGAAACCATCTCCTCCTCCGAGGGTTTAGGGTTTTCCGGGAACTCCATGACGATTAGCCAGTGCTCGTAGTCACAGCCGTCGAGAAGAATCGTCTCCTTCGGAGGTCGATTATTCCAGTTGGGTGAGGAGTCGTTGATTGGGGAGTAGCCGGAGCCTGAGGTCGTTTTCCAGCGAGCGGGAGCGGCGGCTATAGGGGAAACCATCCGCTGTATGCAGTCAACGGAAGCGGCGGCGAAGGGGAGGCGAGATCGGAGAGTGGAAGGAGAGGATGTGATTAGGGACCGGGAAAGGAGTGAAGAGACGCTGCGTCGAGCCATGGACGCCATGGCCGGATTCTGCTCGGTGTTTAGGGCAGCAAAGAGAGTGGTCCGCAGGTTAAAAACCAGGCCGGCTCGCTGAACCGCCCGGACCTACCGATCCGAACCTAAAAATGATTTCAAAAATAATACTTATTTTTTCTAATAAATTATGGAAATTATTTCAGTTCAGGCCAGCTGATGTGGATGAGAAATTTGTTGTGAGAATATAACAGTAAAAATAGAGTAGTCAGAAAAAATAATGATAAATTAGCACACCAGTTTTGGCTATCCGCACACCAATTTCTATGAGTTATTACGCGCCTTTTGAAAATATGTTTTGTACAAGCATTTTTAGGAAAAGTGTTCAACACGAAAACTGTAGATCTCGTCGAGATCTACAACTTTCGTGTTGAACACTTTTCCTAAAAAAGCACGCAAAAAGCGTATCGCCGCTCTGATCGTAATTATAGCAAATTTTTGACGAATTTTTGAAAATACGCCTTGTGCATGCATTTTTAGGAAAAGTATTCAACACGAAAGTTGTAGATCTTGACGAGATATACAATTTTCGTGTTGAACACTTTTCCTAAATATGCATGTATAATGCATATTTTCAAAAGACGCGTTATAACTCAGAGAAATTGGTATGCCAATAGCCAAAACTGGTGCACTAATAACAATTGCCATAAATTGTAGACTGTTTGGATAATTTACGCTTGAGCACGAATCAAGTAGAGTTTTTTGTTTAAAATATTTGATAGAACAATTACTAAAAAACTGTTTTATTTTAGGACAGAAATCAAAGCTTTGTGATTTACTTGCATTCATATTTCTAACACATCTACTCATGCAAAATTCAAAGCAATAGCAAAAAATTGGCATTGGATCATTGCACCAGAAGAAATTAAGGATGACTTCAAATATATCATCATTAAACTTGTTGCGGGTCACTCGACGTCTGATAGACCGGTCGAATTGAATCACCTTAGCTAAAGAGTGAGCCGAGCATGCAAACAGTCAATGAGAGAGTTAACAAATGACGAGAAGACTTTTTATTGTGGAAAACCCGGAAATGATGAAAAACCACGCGGTCGGAGCTGTGCCGACCAAATTTCACTATCTTCTGATTCGTTACAATTAAAATCTGAGAACTCGAGCGCGACAGACCATTGCTCGTTACAATAGTGGAGAGAGAGAGCCTCGAGGGTGATAGGTCAGGCCACCTCTCGAGAGACTAAGTACTTTTTTAGGAACGGAAGTGAAATTCTCGAGTCGCCTTTCGTAGCTTAAAGGATTCCCAACCTGCTTAGAAGACAACCTTCCGAAGCGAAGAAAGATCTTCGAAGGCACGAAGAAGACTTTCGAAGAAGATCTTCGAATATCGAAGGAGATCTTCAAGCGCCGAAAGAGAATTCTAAGAAAATCTTCTAAGGAACTCTCTCGGGCGTAGAAGACAAGGTATCCTGAAATGAAGATCTTGGACTCCTTTTATAGCTTTGGGCAGGGGTAGCCCGGTAATTTCGCCGTTGTAACCACCGTAACCACCTGACGAACGAATTACGTTTGTCGCTTCGGAGCACGCGGATCACTATTTTTTTTGTTTATTATTATCATAATTATTAATAATGTTTGTTGACTTCCATCAGAATTTGCACCCTCTTTGATCTTCGAGTAACTTCACAGCCCCTAATTAGAGATCCAGTCGGCGGTTTACTTGATAAAGTAGATGCAGCAGCTTGCAGGCTCCTACAGTCAGCGGCAGAGGGAAGACCTATGGGTGGATCCCCACTGCCACCTCAACCTAGTGGTTTGACCTAAAAGTCAACACACTCCTATTTAGGTCAAATTCCCTAAATAGTGAGCCATTATTACCTCAAACCCAAGCCCACAGTCCATTACCATTCTAGGGAAAGCTGGTCTCCTCCATCACCCAACACTGCTCACACACCTCTGACAATGGTGGATCAAGCGGCCGGGCAAATGGCTGGTGGTTACGTGCAAGCAATCTCCACACATATGTTGCATGAGATCAATGTTGAAATTATTGGTTCGGATCCTCCGTCAGATTATCTACATATATATAGAATAATATATTATATGTATATATAGAAAGAAATATATATATATATAGAATAATATATTATATATATAGAAAGAAATATATATATATATATAGAATAATATATTATATATATATATATATATATAGAAATAATGTATTTCTTTAGGCTATATATGAAACCAGCCACCGTGAGAATATGTAAGCCGCATGCCTTGGTTCTGTGACAGCCGCCTGGGAGATATAGTATCAGCCGACCTCCATCTCTCTCTCTCCCGTTTTCTCTCTCGTTCGTGCACTCTGAGGGGCCGCCGGCCTTGGGTGTTGTTGCCGGCCTTGGGTGTTGTTGCCGGTCTTGGAGTAGATAACCGCCGGCGTTTGGAGAGAGTTTTATCGCCGCTCTTGGAGGTGAGCCGCCAGTGTTGGAAAGGGAATCGTCGTCGGGCTTGGTGGAGATCGCCGTTGACGTTGGAGGCTTGCGTGCGTGCAGTTATCCTCGACGGCGTTTGATCTCGGTGGCGGCGTTTGTCTCCGGTGGTGGCGTTGGTCTCCGATGGTGGTTGCGGTTGAACGTCGGACCTCGACGTTGAAGGTTCGGCGAACCTTGTGCGTCCGCAAGGCGGATTGCAGTCCAGATCTACTATTTTCTTGCGGATCGCGCGCGTCCGGCGCATCCGCATGCGTTTCTCCGGACGGTCTATTTGTCTCCTGTATTTGATTTATATTTTCATTATAATAAATTTGTGGCTATTTGTGTTCTTGTTATCTGCATTTAATTAGCTGTGTGTACCGGATTTTACAACAATCAACCCTCCCACCTTATAAATGTGTGCCTCCACTCTCTGGTGAGGCGAGCCCAAATGAACCAATAAGAGCACCCCCAAACCCTCCGGTGATCACCGGCAATAGCCCCGACGAATCTCATCCAAACCGAGACCAATGAATGCTCGACGACGACCTACAGTACTAATGCAGTCTATCCCAGTGAGTTTCCTTAGCTACACATACCTACAGAAACCTTTCCTGACAAAGAGAAAGCTCCCCCGACCACCGGTGGGGCGGCTCTGGCAAGGAATACTCACAGGCTCCATTGACTGGTGGGGCGTCCCAGGACCTCCATAAAGGCCCTTGATGAGTCCGTCGTCGCCAACGAGGACGGAGAAGTGAGATTGGTAGTGATAATAAGGATAATCTCACGGTTTAGAGTTTTCTAGTCGCCGCTTGTGACAGGTCACTGGACCACAGCCGATCGACGCACCTCCCTCCAGCGAGTCGATTAAGGATGGTGGTTTGCAGTGATACCCCAGCACTGCCGATGGCAGAGTCCCGGAAGGTTCGGATGGACAGTGGCATATAGCCACGGTCCAATCCCATGAAACTTGATTTCAGCTCTTAATAATCTAGTACTAATGATTGGGGAATATGTCGATTTGTTGCGCCATGTTTTGTAAGGAATCTTCTATATAGCTAGATCTGGGCTGTAAGAACTGCTTCAAGATCTGATCATGCCTTCTATATAGCTAGATTTGAGCCTTTTATTTTTAGGCAATTGTTAACCGCACCCCAGTTTTGGCTATCCGCAACCCTTTTATATGAAGTATTACGAGTTTTTTTGGGAAATACGCCTTCTACAAGCATTTTTAGGAAAAGTGTTCAACACGAAAGTTGTAGATATCATCGAGATCTACAACTTTCGTGTTGAACATTTTTCCTAAAAGTGCATGCACAATGCGTATTTCCAAAAATTCGTTATAGTTACGCCCCTGTTTCAATTCGGGCGGCAATACGTCTTATGCGTGCATTTTTAGCAAAAGTGTTCAACATGAAAGTTGTAGATCTCGACGATATCTACAACTTTCGCGTTGAACACTTTTCCTAAAAATGCTTGTACAAGGCAGTATTTCCAAAAAAGCACGTAATACTTCATATAAAAGGGTTGCGGATAGTCAAAACTGGGGTGCGGTTAACAATTGCCTTATTATTGACTTTTCTAGGCTCATTATTAATTAGTTAGAAGTCAATTTAGGAAAATGGGTGATTATCAATGTTGTAGAGAAATGTTTGCTCTACTATTTGGTTTAATGTTAAAATTTATTTTGAGTAAATTTAAGCCCTCAAATATGTGAGAGAAGGTGGCACTTTAATTAAATTTTTGCTTAACCCAAACTTTGTCGAAACTTCACACTTGATTACGTAGCTTATATTGACCACTAATAAGAAAATATTAAACGTCATAGTTATAGCACTATATATTGACTGCAACTTTGGTATTCAGAGCTTGTTCATCAGAAGTCTTTACATCTCTCTAAAAGGTGTCCAAATTTGGAAGCATATTACTGTGCGTCCGACATACACAGAAGTGTGTGCTAGAGTAAATTCGGCCGTAAAATCGATAACCCAACGGTTGAAATCAAACTAGACATTACAGTCATAATGCAAAATACAACTGTAATTTTCTAATTAATTTTCTAATTAATTTTCAATCGTTGGATGGACGATTTTTACTGCCGAATTTTCAAACACACTTCTTTGTGCGTCGAACGCACCAAAAACTGATTACAAAACATTGATCACATATAAATTTGAGGACCTTAGATACTGAAATGAAAAAAAGTCCAGTAAGGGTAAAGTTGTAGCTAGACAAATATATGATCTACAACAACTTTGTTAAAGACTCCAACCTATTTTGAAGCCGCTAGGGTGATCAAATGATGACATGAACGGAGCAATAAATTATTCATGTTTTTTGAATAAAAAATTGGTTACTAATCAATAGAGATATTCAAACAAATCGGGCCCGGGGGCCGGTCCGGAAAAAGCCCGTCGAGGTCCGGGCCCGCGCTAAGCCCGCCTGGGCCCGGGCTGGGCTTAGGGGGCCTACCAGGGCCCCCATATTAGGCAAATGCTCGGCCCGGTGCCTGGCCCGGAACGGGCCGGGCAAAGCCCGTTACCGGGCTCTTGAAAAGCCCGATTTAACAGCAGCAAGCTGCTATGACAGCCATAAGGTCGGGCCCGGCCAGGGCCCGACCCTGGGGGCCTTGGCAGGCCCCCATTTGGAGGGAAAGCCCGAGCCCGGTTAAGGCTAGGCCCGAGCCGGGCCCGGTTGGAAAAAAACCCGGGCCCGATAGGTCCGATCTCAGCCTGGGCTCGCCGGGCTTTTTGGGCAGGCCTAGACTAATCGAGTGCATTTGAAATGATTTTTTGAAAAACAAGCGAATCTTAAATGTAAAAATATTGAACATCAACGTTTTAGCTCTATGAATTCACTACAACTTTGATATTATTGTGAGAAACAATGCGGAAAACAAAATCATACAACCGCAAATAAAAGATCAGGATGCGATTTACGTGGTTCGGTGAGAAGTGTCTACGCTCACGAGGAGGGGCTATTCACTATCACCGATGGGGACAAAAAGAGAGGTTAATACAAATTACAACTTCATACAATAAACGAATCATAACGCATCTTATTTATAGGCGAAATTAGGGCAAACCCATCAAACTAGTTACAATGTCGACATAAAAGAAAATGCATATGGAACTGCATACTGAAACTCATCATAACCTCATCACCTCACCACCGTTGGGGATCCAACGGTCAATCGGAGCACCCACGTCGGGGAATCGCCGGCAAAGGCATGGTCATCTCTCAATGTAAGCGGCTCCACCGCCGGTGGTAGCCAAGACCCAGAACGTAAGAGACGTTCTGGTTCGCAGCGGCCGGGAGATCAAAAGGAGGACTGCTCGAAGCGGGTCCGGAGGAATGGCTCCCAGATCAGAAGAAGGTGGCTAGGTTCATTCTAACTATTAGCCGATCCAGGCTTGGTTGGGGAGCAGGGTTCTCCACCTTTGTATTTAACCTGCTGTGCAAGATAAACAACACCCACGATTGAAGCTTTACATGGTATCAGAGCGCCTCTAGGGTTTCTCCTCCCAAACGCCGTCGTCGATCGCTCTCTCCCCTCCTCCGATCGCTCGCTCGACGCCGATCTCTCTCTCTCCTCCGTCGTTCTCTCGTCGGCCTGCCCTCTCCCCCAAAGATCTCGCGTCCGGTGGCTGGCCTGCTCTTTCAGATCTCCGGCCTGCTCTTCTCCTCCCTCATTCAGATCGCCGGCCTACCCTCTCCTCCCTCATGGCTCCCGAGAAAACGGCCATGGAGCCGTCTCCCTCCAGCGAGCAGTCTCCCTCGTTGTCTACCTCGTCGTCTCCCTCGTTGCACCCCGCTCTTGCCGTCTCCAACATTCGGAACGCCATTCCCATCCTCTTGGATCAGGAAACAACCCTCTATTCTTCCTGGGCTGAACACTTTCAGATCACCGCGCGTGCCTACGATGTGCGAGATCACATCATACCAACACAGTCCACGGACACGAATGCCGTCCCCAATCCCGCTGCCCTGCATCTTTGGCAGCGCCTTGATGCTGTCGTTCTCCAGTGGATCTACGACACCATCTCGCAAGATCTCTTACTCACGATCATCGAACCCGGCTCTACTGCTCAGGCCGCATGGGAACGCCTAGCTGACAATTTCCAGGACAACAAACAAACTCGGGCTGTGCAACTGGAAAACGAGTTCTCGGGCGTGCGACTCGACCAATTTCCCAACGCCACCGCCTACTGCAAGACGGTTAAAACCCTTGCCGATCAACTCGCGGCCGTCGGCTCCCCTGTTCCGAACGATCGGCTCGTCCTGCGTCTGGTGGCCGCCCTCTCTGAACAGTTTGACACCGTTGCTAGCATCATAAATCAAACTACCCCTCTGCCAACTTTCGCTCAAGCGTGGTCCATGCTGACGCTCGAGGAAACGCGCAAATCTCGCCAGCACGCTCCGACCGCCATGGCCAACACAACCCGCCCTGCGTCACCCCCAACCGGCCCAGTCTCAAGTCATGGTCGGCACCATCACCGAGGTGGACGCAGTCGCAATGGCCACCGTGGACGTGGCCGAGGCCACCCTGGCCGTGGGGGCTCCACTACCAACATGATGTGGCCAGGTCCGCCTTGGGCTGCTTCTTGGCCTCAATGGTAGCAACCATGGGACGCTCCTCCTTGCCCGTACCCCACAGCTCCGTGTGTGAGGACCGTTCTTCTGGTTTCAATTTATTCGTCGCAGTTAATGGCGTAAACGCACAAATGAGTACAAACCAACATTTATTTATTTATTTACAAAATTTATTACAAGCATGTTGAGTACTCAACCGTACTCGTTACAAAATTTACAATCATAATCCGTACAGGAGGCTACATGCCTTTCTTTACAATCTTCAATCCCTATGAAGATCTTGAGCCATACCTTCGCTAATTCTTCAGGAGGAATTCTTCGAGGAACACTTGGAGTTGCTTCATTTGCCTAAATTTTTTTTTTTGAGTCAACATGGATTAGTCATAAAAATATGACTATGTGAGACAGATGTTTCGTGAAATAGTGTATACATGCAAACAACGGGATTTTACCAATATGCATACATCACAGAAAAATTGAAAGTTCTATAATACTTCGTTTAGTTTTTCCCTTTTTGAATTTACCCCTTTTTATTACATATAACGTGAATGCAAACTTGAATTGGATCCCACCCCCGAAGGGCGTAATTGTAGGCTCACCCCTACTGGTGAATCCCTCCGTAGATGCCTCTACTTCATCAGATTCGAAATGTGATGCACTGTTTTACCCTTTGACTTTTATCTGGCCAAATTTTCATATACATAATTGTTTTAAATAAAAGTTCCCCTCATATTTTATATCGCTTGAATTTCCCTTACCCACATTTCTGGTATAGCGATAAATCATTTTAATTCATATGCACAGGCAGTGTCCTTTTCAAATACAAAATAATAAATTAAGAATATTACTTGAATAACCATAATTTCAAGAAATAAAATACTCACAACTGCTTTCTTTTTATCCTTTTCTGTATTATTGCCACGATTCTCTTAGGATGCCATCCTCTTATTCCTCGGTCTTGGAAACCACTGTAACAGTATTCACTTTTATTTGGGTTGCGTCTTTTAGATTCGTGGCGTTAATGAGTTTAAAGAATTTATATTCGCAGGCGCTTAAATCCGAGCATACAAAATAAATTCGAACATACGATTAATTTAACTACGATAAATCCCAAAATCAGCCGTCAATGGAAACGAAAAATAGCTCAAAACAACCCCCATACCCAGGGTTCTTTCAGTCCAAAATATTGTAAAACTGAATACTCAAATTAGCCCAAAAATATACTTGAATAGTCTAACAAAATATCCCACAATACTGTCCAGAAAACAGTCCCCAATTAGCGACTATGCAGTCCATTAAAACAACCACAAAATGGCCTCAACACTGCCCCGAAAACAACCACGAAAACAGCCACAAAAATCAGAAAAATTCTCCAAAAATCTGCCACAAATCAGTGAGGAAAAACAGAGAAGAAAAACCAGTCCCACACTAGTGCTAAAACAGTGAGACAACCTTTCTAAAATATGCCAAATCACTAAAAAAAACAGTCCTAATCATTATCGGAAACCAACTGAAACTTATAGTGAGAAGGAGGAAGAGGCAGCATCTTACAATAGCAACTCAAACTAGTGGCAGCAAAGGCGCAAATCAGTGGAGCAAGGCACGGAAAACAGCTCCAGCAGAAATGCGGTACAAAAATGGCGGTAGCAGCGGCGACGCAAAGTAGCGGTAGCAATTATGAAACCAGTAGCAGCAGCGGCAACCAGCAGCAGAGAATAAGAAAGAGGAGGGGGAGAGCAGCAGCTAAAGAGGGAGAAGTAGAGCAGCCAGAGATTTGAAAGAGATGACTGAGGGAAAACACAAGGAGGCTATCTATTTATAGTGTTAAATAGGCGGTGGGGTTGGTGAGGAATCAGCCAACCCATAGTCCAAGTGTCACCCAAATAACTCAGCAATCTACAGCACAACAGCCAGCTGTTTGTATAGAAGAAACAGTTTATAAAATGCTACCAACAAATCTTACCAACCTACATAAAGTGCCACGTGTCCATGCCAACCCATATAACAGCCACCTCTTAAGATATCCAGCCAAGAGTAGCCACCTCTTAATATATCCAGCCAAGAATAGCCACCTCTTAATATATTCAGCCCAAAAATAAACCAGTAGCCCACAGCAGCCCACTTTTATTTATTCAGCGCACAAGATTAATGGCATCCCACAATCGATTAACCAATAATAAAACTTATGGTACCCCAAAATACAGCAACATCAAGTAGTAAAATGAAACGCAAATGAACGCATAAAATATACGTAAAATTCGTACTGCCTTTTTCTCGTCATCGGGGAAATACATATTTAAACCAAAAATATTGTTGATGAAACTTTAGGTCGTCACACCGTGGACCCGTGCTCCGCCTCCGTCGCAATCCTCCTCTCCCGGTGTCATTGGTCCTCGCCCTCATGCGCTTCACGCTACTGCCGCGCCGGACTCTCACTACTATCCCACGGACTTTGCCTCTGTTATGCAAACTCTCACTCTCCAACCACCAGATGAAAATTGGTACATGGACACCGGTGTCTCGTCTCACATGACTTCTAGTCCGGGTAATCTCTCCTCTCTCTCCAACTCGAGAATTCATAAATCCATCCTTGTTGGTAATGGCAACTACATTCCAGTTCATGGTCTCGGCCACTGCACCGTACCATCCTCTACTCACCCGATCACTCTCACCAATGTTCTTCTTGCCCCACGACTTGTCAAAAATTTAATTTTCGTACATCAATTTACCAAAGATAACCACTGTTCCGTTGAATTTGACCCGCTCGGTTTTTCTGTGAAGGATCTTACGACGGGAACAACTCACATGCGATGTGACAGCTCGGGAGACCTGTACCCTATTTGCCCGACCGCCAACTCTACCACGACCCCCCCCCCCCCCCCCCCCGGCCGCTCTCTCCGCTCTATCATCCACCACATGGCACCACCGACTTGGGCATCCTGGGACTCCCGTCTTCAACTTACTTCGGCAACATCACCATATTGCGTGTTCTAAAATTACCGGCCGTCCGCTTTGTCAGTCCTGTCAACTTGGCAAACACATTAAACTTCCTTTTGATTCATCTGTATCTTGTACTTTTGCACCTTTTGATCTCATCCATAGCGATGTCTGGACTTCTCCTGTGTTGGGTAATAATAATTATCGTTATTATGTGTTATTTTTAGATGATTATACTCATTTCGTATGGGTTTTCCCTCTCGCTCATAAATTTCAGGTATTTAGTACTTTTCTTGCGTTTCACACCTTCATATGCACTCAATTTGAACGCAACATCAAAACCTTCCAATGTGACAATGGACGTGAATACGATAACACGCACTTTCACAACCTGTGTGCCCAACACGGAATGCAACTCTGGTTCTCTTGCCCCTACACCTCTCCGCAAAATGGCAAAGTCGAACGCATGATTCAGACACTAAACAATATCTCCCGCACCCTCCTTATTCATGCTTCCATACTACCTATCTACTGGCCCCACTCTATCCAAATGACTGCGTATCTCCATAATATCCTACCCACCACTGTCCTCAGATTCCCCACTCCTACTCTAACCCTTTATCGTCGCCAACCAACGTACTCTCATCTCCGTACGTTCGGTTGTTTATGCTACCCCAACCTCTCCGACACCACCAAACATAAACTTCTTCCACGCTCCAAGCCTTGTGTTTTCCTTGGCTTTCCCACCAACCATAGAGGATACAAATGCCTTGACATCCTCACCGGCAAGTTTATTATCTCCCGGCATGTTACCTTCGATGAACACACATTCCCGTTCTCGTCCCCACGTGCTCCGCCTTCATCCACTTCGACCTCCCTACATGAAGAGCCACCATACCCTATCTTCCTCCTTCCAGTTGGGCTGCCCGGTTCACCACCTCCACTGCATGGCTACAAGCCAACTTCACCACCAACAACCCCTCCATATCCTACCTGCCTGCCTCCTGTTGGGTAGCCCACTTCACCCCCTAAACAGCATGGCTACCCACCCACTTCACCACCAACAAACCACCCACCCACCACACCAACAACTCAACAACCCATCCCAAACCGAGGGCCACACAGCATGACTACCCGTAGCCAACACGACATCCTCAAACCTCGAATACCGCTCAACCTCTCCATGACTTCTGTCTCTATCTCGCCTCTTCCTCAATCGCATATCACGGCCCTCCATGATCCGCACTGGAAAGCTGCCATGGCTGACGAGTTTAATGCTCTTCTCGAGAACGAGACATGGGAGCTAGTTTCCCGGCCTCGAAATGTTAATGTGATTCGTTGCATGTGGCTGTTCAAACATAAATTTCGCTCTGATGGATCTCTTGAGCGACACAAAGCTCGCCTTGTTGTTAATGGCAGGTCCCAACAGGTTGGCGTGGATTGTGATGAGACATTCAGCCTGGTGGTTAAACCGGCAACTATTCGCCTTGTTCTCAGCATCGCGCTTTCTAATCAGTGGCCCATTCACCAACTCGACGTCAAAAACGTGTTCCTACATGGCCGTTTGGAAGAGCTTGTTTTCATGCATCAACCCCCCGGCTTCAAAGATCCTTCTCGGCCCCAACATGTATGCCGCCTCCGCAAAAGTCTTTACGGCCTCAAGCAGGCCCCACGGGCCTGGTATCATCGTTTTGCCCAAGGTTTTGAGAACCGGACCGGAGAACGAACCGCTGAGATCAGAGGTTCAAGGTTAGACCGGTTGGATCGGTCGGACCGGGGTTGAACCGTGATGTTAGATAATATAATAAATATTAAAATTATCTACTATAATTTAACTTATTCATATTTTTTTAATAAAAATAATAGGAATAAAGATAGTCAAAATTATATAAAATATTTTCATAAATAGTAATATATTTTGCTATCATCTAAAATCTCAATATTAGTATTTTATCACGTATAATAAGTTATCAAATTTATTATGAAAAATAAATTTTAACTTTTAATTAAGTAGTCGGGCACATCTCTACTATACAAAGAAATTTTTTAGTTAAATATGATATATATTAATAAAAAATGTAAACTGTATATACTAATTACAAATAGTTTCGGTATATCCTTTATATATATAAGTTAAGAAGAATAAATTTATTACAAATATGAATAATAATAATATTATATGTTAATTAATACGAATATTAACTGTATATATATAATATAATTCAAAGAAAACAAATAAAATGTGTTTGTGTAGTGGTTATTAATTTTGTATCTTGTTGGAGGTCACCGGTTCAAAACTTAACATTGATTTCTTTTTATAAATCTAGTCCTTATATTAGTCTCACATCGCAGAATTTAATATATGATGTCTTCACATCCCTATAAAAGACAGAGAGCAGCACCACAAAAGTTTTAAAATTAAAAAAAAAATTTAATGCCCCGCCCAAGAACCGCCCGGTTGAGATAAACCCGTTCCGGTTTGCGATTTTACGGGTGGACCGGCCGGTTCGCTGGTTCTTGACCGGTTCTCGGTGGGAGCGGTTTTAGACCCCTAACCGGACCGCATAGTCCACCGGTTCACGGTCCGACTGGTTGAACCGGCCGGTCCGGTCCGGTTTTCAAAACGTTGGTTTTGCCTCGTTTGTCGCCACGATTGGCTTCTCTCACAGCAAGTCCGATCACTCTTTGTTCATTTTTTGGCACGGACCAGACATTGCCTACCTACTCCTGTACGTGGACGACATCATCCTTGTCACGTCGACCGATGCTCTCCGGAAGCATCTCATTTCTGCTCTCAGTGCGGAATTCTCCATGACAGATTTGGGGTCTCTCCATTTTTTCCTTAGCATACACGTGACTCGCGACAACAATGGCATTTTCCTGTCCCAACAGAGCTACGCCGCCGACATCATCAACCGGGCGAACTTAGCCAATTGCAACTCCGTTGCTACCCCCGTGGATTCTCATGCCAAACTCAGCGCTGCCTCCGGTCCGCCCGTTTCAGACCCTACCCTCTACTGCAGTCTGGTCGGTGCCCTTCAATATCTTACATTCACGCGGTCGGACATCTCTTACGCGGTTCAACAAATCTGCCTCTTCATGCGTGACCCGCGCGAACCTCACTGGCATGCTCTCAAACGCATCATCCGCTATCTTCAAGGCACACTCCATTTCGGTCTGCAGCTCTCTCCGTCACCGTTGGACAAACTCGTCCTTTACACGGACGCAGATTGGGGTGGCTGTCCAGACACTCGCCGCTCCACCTCCGGATATTGTGCTTTTCTGGGTGATAATCTCATCTCTTGGTCCTCCAAGCGACAGCCAACCATCTCCCGCTCTAGCGCTGAAGCGGAATACCGCGGAGTTGCCAACGCCGTCGCTGAAGCTTGTTGGCTCCGCAACCTTCTTCTCGAACTACAGCGTCCGCTCCACTCCGCCTCTGTCATCTACTGCGACAATGTAAGCGCCATCTATCTCTCCGGCAACCCAGTTCAACATCAACGCAACAAACACATTGAAATGGACATTCACTTTGTGCGCGAGAAAGTTGCTCTCGGCCACATCCGCGTTCTTCATGTCCCCTCCGCCTACCAGTATGCCGACATCTTCACCAAGGGCTTACCTCGCCAGGTATTCCAGGACTTCAGATCCAGTCTTCGCGTTCGCAAGGCTGCCGCTACGACTGCGGGGGTGTATTAGTGATGACTAGCTTTTAGTCATCGTTTTTAGGTTAGTTTAGTTTAAATTTTCTTAGTTTAATTATATTTTCTTTGCATTTTATGGTTGTTAAGCTTTAATATTGTTATTTTATGATTTTATGTTATTTTTATGTTATGTTATGCTTTAATGTTGTTATTTTATGTTTTTATGTTTGTTATAAATAATTTTGTTATGTTTGTTATTTTATGTGCTAATGTTTGTTTAGTGTAATGTTGTTATTTTTATTTTGTTGATTTTCTTTTTGTTAAAGTGTTAATGATGTTGCTTTGTGTTTGTTCTTTTTTTATTTTATGTTTGTTAAGTGTTAATTATGTTTTATATTTTATGTTTGTTATTATGTCTTAACTAATATTTTATTTTGTAGGTTCAATGTTATGGTCGCCATCACCGGCATGCTCGCCGCCACCTTTGCATGAAGTCCACGCCATCGCCGCCAAGTTGCAACGCATCACCTAAGCATGCAGCCAGCCCCTTCCTTGTTGCTGTTCAGCCTTTTTGATGAAAGCCCGAGCCACCTCCATGTTGCTGAAATGATGCAGTCCAAGCCCACATGATGCAGCCCACATCATTTATTTCTTTCCATACAGGCCGTGAGCTCTCCTTGGAGCAGCTCCCACTCCATCCGATCCATACCTTGCAGCCCACTTCCTCATTTAATGCAAACCGTGAGCCTTATAATTCATCCAGCTACTCCATTTGTTGAAGTCCAAACCGCCACCTTTCATGCATTGGCCGATCCCTCTCTCTCTCATATCCTCTCTCTTCATTTTTCTCCATGCATGCACTTCTCTCTCTCCACTTTATTACTCATCCATCCCCCCTCTTTCATCCATTTTAATTTCATATTTCTTTAAATAATATTCATTGCATTTCCACCCTCTCTCTCCTCCTCATTAAACACATGCATGCACTCTTCCATTCATGCATTTCCCTTCTCTCTCCCTCATCAAATCATTCATGCATCTCCACCCCCATGTGTCCCTTCATCTCCACTTCCTTCTAGATCCTTCTCCCTCTCCTATATATAAGGACCCCATATCTCAAGCATGAAAGAGGGAAGGGTAGGTTGGAAAGTAGAGAGCAAGTGTTTCTTTTCTTGTTAAATTTTCTTTATTGTAATTCTCTTTTGGTAGAATAGTATTGCACTAGTTGAATTTTGTTCTTATTGTTGTACTCTTATTTCTAGTCTAATGAAAATGCAAATTTCTCTTTTTCTCTTTACTCTCTCTCTCTCTAATGCGTAGCTAATTTTATTTAGTGTCCGATCACGATGATCTTTGCGATGAAATAACGCATCTTTTATTTTATGTTTCACTTTTGTATTTTTATTTTTGATCCGACCTTAATTTTCATCGTATCGACTCCGTATTGCTAGTATACGGTAGTAGATTCTGATCTCCTATTCGAGTAGCCGAGAGGCTCGTGGATGTGAAAGATCACTCAAGGAAGGAAGGAGTTGCACGCACCCCTAGAGATAGGATGACGTAAATCCTCCGGATTGGAGTCAAATCCAATAGCGCGGTTCACTTCGATAATGCGACTTTAGGCCTTTTGATTTGCAAAGAGATTTCGGTCAAAACGTCTAGAAGTTAGGAGATTTATTGTTCTAGCGAGAATATTTCTCAGTTTCGGATCTGCCACTGTCTTTATAAAATTGCAAATGTCAAACTAATTTATTCCGTTATTTTATTTCAAAGTGAATCGTCGATCGAGCACTCTTTTGCAATAGTTTTATTTCTCTTTTAATTAAGCTTAGTTTATTTTTATTTTCAAAACCCACCAATCGTTTGGTAGGATAATAGAGTCGTTGGGAGTAATAGTACTTGCCTGCCCCGAGTTTAAATATGACCTTGATATATTTCATATCCTATGCTATATTTCGATAGGTACACTTGCCTTAATCGAGTATAGATTGGAGGCTTGGTTGGGGAGCAGGGTTCTCCCCCTTTGTATTTAACCTGCTGTACAAGATAAACAGCACCCACGATTGAAGTTTTACACTAACTACCAATGGTGACAATGATTAAGTATTTGATTTGCGGATAGAGAATTTTCTCTGCGTGTAACAATTCTCTACATTGTTATTAATTGATTATGAGAAAATTAAACATCATAAAAGTATAATTTTTTTGTGCACCTTGGTTTTATTTTTAGGAAAATAATATATTTAATTAATTCTGGGTTGTATTGTTTGGATATCTCAGCCAATTAAAATTTATACCTCATGTATAATACAAAAAGTGATGAATAAATAAATAAGAAGTCTACTTCATCAAATCTGCCCTGAAAGGTACTTTGGTGGCCGGCAACCACGTGGCGCCGTTGATGAACCGCCGCACGCTAAAGAACGCCGCCGTCGCAGAATCTTTAATCACGTGATATCCAGCCCATCGGACCCTCGAACCGAGGCCCGAGCCCGGACCGTAATTCATATACTCCCCATAGAACAAAGTATTCAGCCCGAAATCCCCGGCCCATTCAAGCCATCCCGATGGCTGCACGCCCGAGCCCAAGTAAGACTGCATGAACACCGTCCTCGAGTAAGCCTTCCACGGCCGGCCCAAATAAGTCTGTCCGGTGGCGTACACAAAGCTATTTTGGATCGAGAAACCGGTGTTTTGGTTCGGATCCTTCCGGCCTTGGGCCGTAACAGTCGCCTTCTGGAATGGCAACGCTTTTCTCGTGAAGATCTTGCAGTTTTGGAAGACGGCCTGGCCGTTGCCGAAGATGAAGTCTACGGTGCCGTGGATGCGGCATTCACGGTAGAATTGCCGCATAGAATGCGCGTAGAGAGTGTCTTGGTATCCCTCGATACTGCACCGAAAGAAGGCGGATCGATCGGAGTCGACCCGAAGGGCCACGGCCTGGTGGCTCTGTGGCCCCGCGGTGTTGCGGAATGTCATATCCCTCGCAATGAAGCCGTGCCCAGAGACTGCTGCACCAAGATTGGAAGGACATTAGCTTTATTCATGGTCCTATGGAAAGTCACTACTCTATGAAACCCTATTCAAATATATAGTAGTTTAGAAGAAGACTGAAAAATGCATATATTCATATAGGACATATTTGTATGTCCTCCACATTCCATAACTTTAAACTATTTTTTATGAGGGAAAAGCATGGTAAATGGGGCTTCGCCCCTACGGCCAATCACGATATTCTGCCGCATGGTACATGGGGATCCGCCCCTACGGCCAATCACGACATTCTGCCGTCCATCTCCATTGGCGGAAAACGCAAATGCTAAAAAAATATGTTTGGTAACCCTCCAATTCTCACTCTGTCACCGCTCCAAAACGTCATTTTGACCTTTGTTCAGACCGCAATCCACCCTACATTTCTCACCTCTCAAGTGTCGCCGCTCCAATTCTCACCGCTCCAAATCTCACCGCCTATACAAACATACCCTAGTACTAACCGCGCAATCTTACCTACAAATTACAATTTATCCCTCCAATTCAGTATCCTCTCTATTTGGGACTTGAAATGGAGGTTCATTTTATGGTATAGATGCATTCTCACTTGATCTAATGGTGTATAATTTTTTGATTAAAAGAAAAATAAAATAGGACCGAAATAGTGAACCCATCGGATCAGCCAGAAATTGAT
The DNA here is from genome assembly GCA_033032865.1 of Dactylorhiza incarnata. NCBI lineage: Eukaryota > Viridiplantae > Streptophyta > Magnoliopsida > Asparagales > Orchidaceae > Dactylorhiza > Dactylorhiza incarnata. The sequence continues at coordinate 15,432,889 of JAWHQI010000017.1, forward strand.
CTGAATCGTGTCAGTTGAAATGAAGAGGATCCTGATTCCCAATTCTCAACGTCACCGCTCCAAAACGTCATTTTTGACCTTTGTTCAGACAGCAATCCCCCTCCATTTCTCAACGCTCAAGTGTCGACGCTCTAATTCTCACCGCTCCAAATCTCAAAGCCTATACAAACATACCCTAGGAGGCTAGGACTAACCGCTCACTCTTACCTACAAATTACAATTAATTTATTCCATAAGATTGGTCCATGTTTATCTTATAATGATACTCAGGCATAACTTACCAAAAGTCGCCGTCCTAAAAGTCGTCCACCCCTGCAAGAAATTCCTACTCCCAGTAACGACGGTGACGCCCATCCCTTCTCCGACGAGCATGATGTTGGTTTTCCTCCTCTTCAGCTCAACGTTCTCTTTATACACGCCTCCCTTCACAAATATCACGTACCGCCGCAAGCTGTGGCTCGGCGCCTGCGCCGCCGCCTCCCCCACCGTCCTAAACCCCCCGCTGCCGTCCGCCGCCACCACCGCGTCCACCCGCAGCGCCCTCGGATCCGCCCTCAGCATCTCCGCCTCCTCATCCAATATCCACGGCGGCAGCTCCGCCCCCGCCGACGTTCCATTCCCTCTCGGCTGCGGAAGAATGCTCCTCAGCCGCCGGTACACGGCGAGCACATTGCCCACCACCTGGGTCACCTCGCCGAGGCTGCCGCGGACGTAATGCCGGATTCGGCCGTCTGTCCCGTCGAAGCCGTCCAGACATGTATCCTGATTGCCGAGCGCGGCGCTGAGCCACGACCGGAGGTTCGCCTCGTGCCCGGAGTTGAGCCGGGCGATCTCGGCCAGCGACTGCGCGAGCTCGTCGACGGAGTAGTCGAGCAGCTCCATGCAGTCATCGACGGCGGCGCGCTCGCGGCGGGTGGACGGCAGGGAAGTTAGGCTGGAGATGGTCTCGATGGCTCGCAGGGCTTCGCTGATGGCGCCGCGGGTGGCGGCGTGGAGGAATCGGGTGGGGCCGGGCGGCATGCCGGGGCGTTCGCATTCTGCGAGGAGGCGGGCGGTGCAGGCGTCGAAGTCGGCGGTGGCGTGGCAGGCTTGGTTGATGAGAGAGTTTTCGAAGGCGTTGGGTTCGGAGGAGATGGGGAGGAGGTGGTAGTGGAGGAGGAGAAAGAAGAGGAGGAGGGTGGCCGCCGGTGAGGCCATGAAAGGAGGGAGTTTTAAGTTGTTAATTACGTGTAGGGGAGTTAATTTATAGAAGATTAATTGATGAGAGTATTGTTTGAGGTGGAAGGAAAGTAGAAACTCTATGCTTTATGTTTAGCCCGTTGGGTGCCAAAGTATAAATGCTATATATATATATATATAGTGTCACTATAGAAAATTGTTATTTAGTGACAAAAAATGTATGATTATAGACGTTTTTAGTTATGAAATATATTTCGTCATTTTGGTATGTCTTTAGTATGAAATATAAGCTCGGTCATTAAAGACACTTCTTTTGTGACGAAATTCTAACTTAAGTTCGATTAATATTACTATTTTTTAGTGACGAAACTAATTCAGTTACTAGTCATAAAAATTAGTACTTTTTCTACTAAATAAAAAACTATTTTTTATAATAAAATCATTAAACACATGAGAAAAACTAATTAATTTGAGCTATGTCACTGATATAAATACTTTGAGAAAATTGGTGACCGAAATTTTCATTATTAAAATTCAAATTTCATGTAGTGTGTATAAGGGTGAGCATAAAAAATCGCAAACCGCAAAAACCGCTCACATCGCACAAATCACACCGATTTTTAAACTGCACCGCGTAGTTTCGGTGCAGTGCGGTTTTGAACTTTTACAAACCGAGCGCGGTTCGGTGCAGTGCGGTTTTTGGATCTTGAAAACCGCAAAAACCGCACCGCACCGACTAATGACATATTTTCAATTTTAATAAACTTGTGACATATCACATACATATAAATAAAAGTTGTTGCGTACCCGTAAAGGCCTTGGGGTGCGTCTAGAGAACCCCGCTAAAGAGAGGAGGGGGAACCAGTCGAACCCCGGATCGCGGAAGTAGAGGACCCACCGCGCAAGAACGACGCGCTAGAAACAGCGCCAGGTAAGCACAAAACCGCACCCCACTGCCGGGGTGCGGTTAGCCCGCGCCCCACTAAGTGGGGGGCGGCTAGCCCGCACCTCACCCGCATGGGGTGCGCGCAGGTCGGCCAAGCCGCACCCCCCCCATAGGAGGGTGCGGCCAAGCCGCACCCCCCATGGGAGGTGCGGCCAAGCCGCACCCCCCCATGGGGGGTGCGGCCCAACCGCACCCCCCATAGGGGGGTGCGGCCAAACCGCACCCCCCCCCCCTTGGGGGGTGCGGCCCAACCGCACCCCCCTTGGGGGGTGCGGCCCAACCGCACCCCCCCTTGGGGGGTGCGGCCCAACCGCACTCCCCAAGGGGGGGTGCGGCCAAACCGCACCCCCCCCATGGGGGGTGCGGTTGGCCCCGACCGCACCCCCCCCCCCCCAGGGGGAGGGTGCGGCCAAACCGCACCCCCCCCCCCATGGGGGGTGCGGCCGTAGAAGGGTGCGGCCAAACCGCACCCTCCCGTGCAAGGTGCGGCCCGGTCCCCCTCTGCGGAGGACGTAGCCGAAACCGCATCCCCGCGTCGGAAAGGGCCGAAGTCCGCTTTTCTCGGCTTCGCTCACTTTTTCGCCTCACCTCGCTCGCTTTTTGGCCCTGCTCACTTTTGCGCCTCGCCTCGCTCACTTTTTGTCTTTTCAGTTTCTCACTTTTCAGGAACAGTTTGTCGCCTTTCCTCAAAGGGCAAGACGGTCATTTATGAAAAATGGTGATCTGAGTGCCCCAAATCGAGAAATATGACTCGTCAGCCAAGGTGGTTATGATGGTTACGACGGCAAAATTACTGGGCTACCCCCGGCAAAAGCTATAAAAAGGCCCCCAAGGCTTCATTTAAAGTATTCGGACTTTGAGACGAGAGAGAGCTCCTTGAAGATTTCCACGGATTTCTCCTTCGGCGCTTGAAGATCATCTTCGAGGACTTAGAGAAATCCTTATTCGCGAAAGCGGACAAGGTTCTCGCTTTCGTTCCCAAGAAAGCGGACAAGGCTCCCGCTTTCGTTCTCGAAAGCGGACAAGGCTCTCGCTTTCGTTCTCAGGAAAGCGGGCAGGACAGTCTCACTTCTGTCCTCTCGAAAGTAGACAGGTTTGTCTCACTTCTGTCCTCTGGAAAGCAGGCACGGCCTTCTCACTTTGGCTCACTGCTGTACTCGTAGGAAAAGTACTTAGTTTTTCCGAGAGGTGGCCTGTCACCCTCGGAGTGCTCTCCCTCTTTCTCTCTACTATTGTAACGAGTAGCGGCCTGTCGCACTCGATCTCTTAGCATCCAGTTGTAACCTCTCAAGAGATAGTGAAATTTGGTCGGCACAGCTCCGACCTCATGGTTTTTCACCCTTTCCGGGTTTTCCACGCTAAAAAAGTCCCAGTGTACTCAACAATTTCAAATTGACTGTTTGCGCGCTTAGATTGCTCTCGAGCTAAGGCGGTTCAGTTGAACCGGTCTACCAAGAGCCCTAAGCGACCCGCAACAAAAGTATAACTTTTAAATTATTAATTAATAATAGTAATTGTTGCGGGTCACTCGACGCTCTTCCAGACCGAGCGAATTGAACCGTCTTAGCCCGAGAGTGGGCCGAATGCGCAAACAGTCACAGAGAGAATAGACAGGTGGCAAGAGAATGTTTTAGCGTGGAAAACCCGGAAAAGGTAAAAAACCACGTGGTCGGATCAGTACCAGCCAAATTTCACTAAGTATTGGTATGTTACAAACGAAGTTACAAGTTCAGAGAGCGACAAGCCGCTTCTCGTTACAATTGCAGTTGAAGAAAATTCTCAGAGGGTGACAGACCACCTCTCAGAAAAGCTAAGTGTCTTGGTGTTGTAGGAAGTCTTCAAAGTCCGAAGAAGATCTTCAAGTGACAAAGGAGATCTTCGAACCGCGAATGAGATCTTCGAAGCGCGAAGGAGATCTTCGAAGGAAATCTTCAAGGAGCTCTCTCGGATGCCAAAAGTCAGATCCCCTCAAATGAGAATTCAGGGTCCCTTTTATAGACTTGGTCGGGGGCGACCCAGTAATTTCGCCATTGTAACCACCGTAACTACATGACGGGCCGATCTCGACCGTTGATCGAGAGCACACGGATCGTCACTTTCTGAATATGACAATTTCGCTCCCCGGTCATTTCGGGCAGTTTCTGATTGCAATGTGTGAATCCTGCAATCTCAAGAAAGATAGTGGAGTTAGTAACTGCGCGCTATGAACTTTGCAATGTTCAAGTGCGCGCGGATCAAAAGCACGCTACGAACTTAGTGGTGCTAAGCGTGCGTTGAGCACCGAGCGGGAACGCCGTAAAAGCATGATCGGGGTCGTGCGAGGACGACGCAAAGGGGCGGCGGGCGTGTCGTGCGTCGAGGGAGACCGACCGGCAGTCCGCGTGCGTGCTAGCGCGCAGGCCACGCGCTAGCGCGCAGGTTGCGCACGCGCTAGCACGCAGGCCTCGCTCTAGCGCGCAGGTTGCGCTAGCGCGGAGGCCGCACACGCGGTTGCGCGCGCGCGCGGTTGCGCGCGCTAGCGCACGAAATTGCGCGTGTGCGGCGGTTTTTGGGCGATTCCGCGACGGTTTTGGGCGGTTTTTCTCTTCCTTCTTGCCCATGCCTCCACCATCTTAGTGGGGAGTGGGTTTTTTTTGGCTAAACGCAGCCCAGATTTCTCTACAAGATGGATGATGTTGAAACCGATTTCTCAATCCCTTGTGGAGCTCGGGGCCCTCAACGAATTGAGGGGCGACTAGCCCTTACTGGTCCCTCGAAAGAGATAGGCAGGTAACTCGGACAAAGAACAAAGACCTTGGTCTCAGCAAGGAGGTCCCTCCACTAACCCGGAAGATCGTTGAGCGCTTCCCCTCCCAAGCCAAAGCTAAGACTCGGGCACCTTGGAGAGCTAGAGAGCCTAACCAAAGCGACCTATGCAGAGAAGAAGGCTCAAAGATTCTGAAAACCGTCCTCCTCCAAGGTGCCCTTTAAGGTCTATTTATAGATTTTGGTTTTGTGGTCTGTCAATAGCCAACTCCCGCTGTCCATCCTTACTATCTGCACCCCAAACAGGTCTGCTAACAGCCAAACTCCGCTGTTCGGAGGGGTTAAGCGCAGACCGCCAGGGGTCTTCTGGTAAAAGACCACCCCCGGCACCGGCGAACCAGAGACCCTTGACCTGTTCAGCGAACACAAGTCTCGCCAAAATGCCTGGCTGGCTCGCCTGTCTGACGCTCCTTCGACTGGCTGGCTCGCCCGCCTCTATGGTTCGCCTGTCGAACCGCTCCTTAGCGGGTCGGGCTCGCCAAAATGCCTGGCTGGCTCGCCTGTCTGACGCTCCTTCGACTGGCTGGCTCGTCCGCCTCTTTGGTTCTCCTGCCGAACCGCTCCTTAGCGGGTCGGGCTCGCCAAAATGCCTGGCTGGCTCGCCTGTCTGACGCTCCTTCGACTGGCTGGCTCGCCCGCCTCTATGGTTCGCCTGCCGAACCGCTCCTTAGCGGGTCGGGCTCGCCAAAATGCCTGGCTGGCTCGCCTGTTTGACGCTCCTTCGACTGGCTGGCTCGCCCGCCTCTATGGTTCGCCTGCCAAACCGCTCCTTAGCGGGTCGGGCTCGCCAAAATGGCTAACTGTACCCCAGAAATGGCTACTTGTACCCCAAGGTCCCGGGCTGGCCTAGCGAACTCCTTCGATCGGCTGGCTCGCCGGCCTCTACGGCTCGCCTGCTCTTCCTGGCCTCGCCCCGCCTGGACTCGTCTGTCCTGGCTCGCTCCCTTGGGCGTGCGAACCAGACACCCTTCCTGGCGAACATCGGGGTTGTACAGATGAAGACCCATCAATTGCCTCTCAAATCCTCAGAGTTCGCTTATATTGCTTAGAGAAGTGCGAGGATTTTATTATCTTTTGGTGCAGCCCGGACGCTGCGGCGGAGTCATGGCAGAGGTATTTTGTGATTTTTCTTCCTTTCATCGCGCCGCCATTATTCCATTTTTTGCAGTGACCACCGCGTTGTGCGGTGGTAATTTGCGCGGATTCAAGATTTATTAATTGTTATTTATTATTTCTTATTTTCTTCTCCCTTCTTTCAGACATCGAGGAACGGAGCGCGATCAAAATCGATGCGGTTGCGTTCTACGCTCAATATCGAGCGTGTCGAGGCTTGGCGTAAGCGGTTTAGACTCCCATCGTCCGTAGAAGTGAAGATACCATTTCCGGAGGGACGTACTCAGAATCCGCCGACTGGCTTTATTACTGTCTCTGATAGCTGTTTAAAATCGGGGTTCCGCTTTCCGCCATCGGAGGAGGCGATCGAGATTTTTAGGTTCTGCGGCGTGCTTATTTCGCAGTTTACACCAGCCGTCATGACAAGGATTATGTGGTTGATTGTATTTTTTTGGGAGCATGGCTCGCGGTTTTCTTTGGAGATTTTCAAAGATTGGTGTGAGGTTTTCACGGATCCGGGAGGTCAGATCGATGCTTGTAGCAACAAGAGGTGATTCCGTTTTGGGGAAAAGAATGATTATCGCCACGGGAATACTTTGTATGGGTACGTCCGCAATCCCTGGGACTTGCAAGAGCTTTGGAGGAATCTTCTGGGCCACTGCCGTCGTCAGGTGGGACGAGAGAACGAATTCCAGCCTCTTCCTAGTTTTCCAGATCGTGATGACTTATCGAATGCTCTTTATGGCGTGGCTAATTTTGTCGAGGAAAAGAGATTACTATTAGTCGGGCTTTCGTCGGATGTCGAGCGTGATGCTGCCGTTCCTTTACCCCGTGATACGAAGAGTAAGCTTGTCATCAGATGCGGAGGCTCAGAGAGGGTATCCTCTCCACCTCCACTGAAGAGCCGTTCTGATGAGTTGTGCCTGACGAGACTCCTATTGACGTTGAGGCTGAGATCGTGGCTTCTCCTGTGGCGGAAGCGCCTCCTCGGAGCGATCCTCCTCATCCTCCATCGATGACGGCGAAGAGAGTATCATCTTCGTTACGGGCGATGAATTCAGCGGTTAGCCATATCTTTTTGTTGTTTACTTTTTATGTGTTTTCTTTTTCCAATATTCTTATCTCGCCCTTTCTTTGCAGACCGATGTCATGAATAGCGTTGCTCATACTTGGAATGATTGCTACGTTGGGCTGAAGGACGAGTATTTTGTTCTTCAGGAGGAGCTACGTGTCGCGAAGAGCTCTTTGGAGGATTCCAAGAAGAAGAGGGAGCGTGAGATATCGCGGGTGCTCCAATTGGAGTCCGATCTGGCCCTGGCCCGCTCCAAGATAGAGCAGAGGGAGCTTGGCGCAGAGAAGGCTGCTGCTGACGATACTGCTAGATTGGTTAAAGATTTGCAGGGAGACATGTTCCGTCAGGACGGCGAGCTGGGATTCCTGAGAGGCGAGGTAGAGAGGCTTTCCTCTCTTGAGCCGGATACCAAGGCTATTAAGGCCGAGGGAGTTGCCGAGTACAAGGATTCCCTGGAATTCGTGCAGGAGCGCTCTAGGATCTCTGAGGAGCTTCGAGCGGAGATTATGACTAAGGAGGTGGATCCCTAACTGGAAGACGAGTGCGAGTTCTCTTTTAAGAGGGGGATTGGGAAGACCCTTTGCATGGTGGAGAGAAAGATCGGATGCATCACGACCGAGCTTGGTGTTGGCGATCTTTCTGAGGACGATTGTTCTGATGTAGATATCGAAGGCTGATCGTTTTGCTTTCCTTCACTTATGTACCGTATTTCGTTGCGTTTGTCTTTGCATCTTTTGTGGTGTGGTGTAACTCTTTACTTGGTCATATTGCTTGATGATGATTTCTTTGTCCACCATCGATATTTGCCTTTTGATTTTCTCGCTTTTGTGCTCGTCAAATTTTTGACCCCGGGTAGCGGCTGTGAGCGTGTGCTAGGAGCTGGGTAGAAGGGGAACTGGCCCCGAGTATCAGTGAAGGGCAGACGCTTCGAACCATGGGCGACCGTGAGGGGGGGGGGGGGGGGCAGGCCCTGACGGCGCCGTGATCTTACTACCAGGGTGAAGGGCGGACGCTTCGAACCAGGTAGCGTGTGATCACTGGGGAACTGGCCCCGAGTATAGGTGAAGGGCGGACACTTCGAACCGTGGGCGACCGTGAGGGGGGCAGGCCGTGGCGGCACTGTGATCTTACTACAGGGGTGAAGGGCGGACGCTTCGAACCCGGTAGCGCGAGATCACTGGGGAACTGGCCCCGAGTATCGGTGAAGGGAGGACGCTTCGAACCGTGGGCGACCGTGAGGGGGGCAGGCCCTGGCGGCGCCGTGATCTTACTACCGGGGTGAAGGGCGGACGCTTTGAACCGGGTAGCACTAGATCACTGGGGAACTGGCCCCGAGGAGCGATGAGTAATTGTAGAAGGACACATTGCGCGAGTCGAGGCTCGCGGATTTTTCATACTATAATAGAGGGATAGTTTGCGCAAGCCGAGGCTCGCGGCTTTTTCATAAAAATTGCAAGAAGATAGTTTGCGTGAGTCGAGGCTCACGACTTTTACACAATGTAGAAATTGCAGAAAGATAGTTTGCATGAATCGAGGCTCACGACTTTTTACATAGCGGGGTAAAAAGGTTACTGATAGAAGCTGCGCAGGTTCTGCGTATTCCAAGTGCGTGGGAGGGTCTTTCCCTCGGCTGTTCTGAGTTTGAATGTTCCAGGCTTTACTGTTGCGGTTCCCACATAAGGTCCTTCCCAGGCTGGTGAGAGTTTGTCTTTCCGCGGACCCTTTCCGGCTGCTTCAATGCTGCGTAGGACGAGATCTCCGACGTTGATTGGCCTGGGTTTCACCATTCTGTCGTAGAGCCGGGCTACGCGCCTTTGGTAGGTAGCGATACGCTGGGCGGCATTGTCTCGAGTTCCAGAGATTAAGTCGAGGTTCTCGCGAAGCAGTGCGTCGTTCTTGCTGGGATCGAAAGTCAGCACCTCAGCAAAAAACTTCGGCGCAAATCCTCGAACGAGTAGATTGACCCTGCAGGGAGATGGTGGAACCAGTCCCTGGCCTTCTCCTTGAGGGTGACGGCAAAGAGCCGACACTTGAAGGCATCTGACATCGGCCTGATGGAGACCGAGTCTTCGAAACTCTGCAGGTGCTGGACAGGGTCATCTCTACCGTTGTAGTACACCCGGTCCCATTCTCCAAATCCCCCAGGGACGGGTGCGGAAAGCACCAGCTCGCAAAAGGGGCTTCCCCCACCTGTTGCTTTCCCTGGCTCCACTCGTCCCCCGAGCTCGCTCGCCAAACTTGAGCTCGCCGGGACTGTGCTCGCGAGGGTGGTGCTCGCCTGAACCACCCCGACCGTCGCCGCTTCCTCTTGGCGCGCACTCGCCTGCGTCGCGCTCGCTGGGACGGAGCTCGCCAGCACTGAGCTTGCAGGCACGGAGCTCGCCGGACTGGCGAACAACACTCGCGCTTCCTGGCTCTGACCTAGACCAACGGCAACTTCCTTTCCAGCCCTTCCCCCTGGTGCCTTCTCGCCGACTGCTGTTGGGGGAGGGGTCGCCTGAGGTGCTGGGGTAGCAAACTCACTTCGCAGAGCTGTGACCGTGAACCCCAAAGTGTCGAGCACCTCCTTTCTGAAATCCGCGAGCATCCTGGCCATCGCCTCCTGAGGAGTCTCGCCGAACTCCTCGCCTTGCTCTTCATCACCCGCCATGTCCCTTCTCCGGAACTTTCTTGAACCAGCCACACTCCACTTTCACCGCACCAAAATGTTGAAACCGATTTCTCGATCTCTTGTGGAGCTCGGGGCCCTCAACGAATTGAGGGGCGACTAGCCCTTACTGGTCCCTCGAAAGAGATAGGCAGGTAACTCGGACAAAGAACAAAGACCTTGGTCTCAGCAAGGAGGTCCCTCCACTAACCCGGAAGATCGTTGAGCGCTTCCCCTCCCAAGCCAAAGCTAAGACTCGGGCACCTTGGAGAGCTAGAGAGCCCTAACCAAAGCGACCTATGCAGAGAAGAAGGCTCAAAGATTCTGAAAACCGTCCTCCTCCAAGGTGCCCTTTAAGGTCTATTTATAGATTTTGGTTTTGTGGTCTGTCAATAGCCAACTCCCGCTGTCCATCCTTACTATCTGCACCCCAAACGGGTCTGCTAACAGCCAAACTCCGCTGTTCGGAGGGGTTAAGCGCAGACCGCCAGGGGTCTTCTGGTAAAAGACCACCCCCGGCACCGACGAACAAGAGACCCTTGACCTGTTCAGCGAACACAAGTCTCGCCAAAATGCCTGGTTGGCTCGCCTGTCTGACGCTCCTTCGACTGGCTGGCTCGCCCGCCTCTATGGTTCGCCTGCCGAACCGCTCCTTAGCGGGTCGGGCTCGCCAAAATGCCTGGCTGGCTCGCCTGTCTGACGCTCCTTCGACTGGCTGGCTCGCCCGCCTCTATGGTTCGCTTGCCGAACCGCTCCTTAGCGGGTCGGGCTCTCCAAAATGCCTGGCTGGCTCGCCTGTCTGACGCTCCTTCGACTGGCTGGCTCGCCCGCCTCTATGGTTCGCCTGCCGAACCGCTCCTTAGCGGGTCGGGCTCACCAAAATGCATGGCTGGCTCGCCTGTCTGACGCTCCTTCGATTGGCTGGCTCGCCCGCCTCTATGGTTCGCCTGCCGAACCGCTCCTTAGCGGGTCGGGCTCGCCAAAATGGCTAACTGTACCCCAGAAATGGCTACTTGTACCCCAAGGTCCCGGGCTGGCCTAGCGAACTCCTTCGATCGGCTGGCTCGCCGGCCTCTACGGCTCACCTGCTCTTCCTGGCCTCGCCCCGCCTGGACTCGTCCGTCCTGGCTCGCTCCCTTGGGCGTGCGAACCAGACACCCTTCCTGGCGAACATCGGGGTTGTACACAATCCCCGTTCTTCGCGAGGACAATTGTCCTCGCGAAGAATCGTCCAACCCCTGATATTCGCCCGCTCCCGGATGACCTGTCGGGAATCTTTGGTGGGACCCACCCTGTGGGCTATAAATATCGTCCCAACCCCCCCCCCCCCCCCCCCCCCCTTGGCGCGCGCCGTTACTTTTCTTCCTTTCACTTAGTTGCCTGAAGATGCCGATTTCCGAAGATGCAGAGGCTCGCTTGAGGGCGATGAGAGCTGGCGGATTACCTTCTACGACTAAGGTCCCCGCCTGGATGAACCGGCCGTCCCCCGCCCCGTCGCTGAGAGTCAAGAAGGCGAAGGCGGCTCGTCGCACCGGAGACGACTCTGTGATGCTGGACTCCTCCCCGGACGATCGCCGCCCCGAGGAGGTATGAGCTACACGAACTTATGTTAATAAATTGCTCCTCACTCATTTCTACTCGCAGGATACTCTGCCGAGCGAGATCGTTGGAGAGCTTGCTGCGGGGTCTCGAAAAAGCCCGCAGGTGGACCTGCACCTTACTAGGAAAAACACCACCGGTACGATCTGGATCTCGCATCTTGTAATATTTCTGTCGACCATATATGACCTCCGTTACTCTTTTCTTACAGTCTCGCCCCTGAAGTCTCCGGTGCGCCAGTCGTCGCGACCTCCGTCTCCGCTTCCGCCTCCTGACAAAATCAAAGACAAGCCCAGATTCCAGCTCTTGACGAGCGAGGAGACCGGGGGCTCTGCGCCGACGAAGATCCTTCCTACCAACAGTGCGGCCAACCCCGCCGGATTGGGCAAATCTCTCTATCCTCACTACGGCAGCGTGTTCCAGGGTCGTCCCTCGACCTCTCGCCTCCCGCTTGGTAAGTATCCTGACCTCGCAAGAACCCTGCGCGAACTCACGAGCGCCATCTGACCTCTTCGTAATATCTTACAGACAATGCTGAAAATCCGCCTACCGACTCCGAGCAGGGTGACGACGAAATGTCCCCTCTTCCGGACCAGGTGGAGGACTTCTTAGGGGATCCGCGAGACCCCGAGAGGTTGAAGCAGCGAACCGCGGAGTTGCTGAGGAAACATGGGAGAATGCTGATGGATCTCAGCATGCAGGCGAGGCGGGACCGAGAAGCCGCCGAGGACAGACATGCAGTTTTAATGGAAGAATGTGCGAGGCTCCGGCAGGCGAGACAACGTGACCAGGATGAGGGTGCCACGTCGCCAGAGGTTCATATAGCTAGGATGAGAGACTACGCCTTCCTCACGGATAGGGAGGGTCGTTTGGCGGAGGAATATTATAATTCTAGGGTACCGCCGAGATCCGGGTCGCGTGGTGGGGGCCGGTGGAAATGGCTACCTCATGATTCTCGCTGATCGTTGTGCTATGGAATTATGTGTAACTGGTGTCGCTATTTTTCTTTGAACGATCTATGTTTCGTGGCTCGCGTAATTGCCACAGATGCTGGCTTGTCAGACAATCGCTATATATATTCTTTCTATGGTTTCTCACTCGCTCTATAGATCTGTTTTAAGTGTTGTATTGTGCTCGCGAAGACTCTCCATTCTCGCTAGGTGTATCTCGCAAGTAATGTTCGTGCTAATCTTGCAGGTCCATCCCGCCCATGGCCATGATGTGATGTTTTAAACGCTACCTGCGCTCGCCGACGCTTGGACTTCTTCCCGCCATTTTTGCTTTGGCTATAAATAGGCGGTTTTGACTGGGCCAACCACCGCATTTATTCTCGATCTTCTTCTTCTTCTTCTGCTGCAGAGCTCTCGCTATTTCTCGTTCTCGCGTTCCTTCCTTTTTTCGCAGGTTTTCTAGATGGGCGGCGACGCGGAGTCGGAGGGTCGACGAAGGGTCGCGAAGGCCTTTGCCGAGCATAGCTTTTTCTCCTGCAACTTGACTGATGAGGAGTACTTCAGCGCGGTCGCTGATTACGTCACCCCCCCCCCCCCCCGTTCGAGGCACGCCGCCCTAGCGAGGATGACGTGATCAACGATCCGTTGGTCGACGAGCTGGTCATTCCTACCGCCCATTTCGCGGTCGGTTTGCGCCTTCCCTTATGGCCAGAAGTTCGCCAGGTAATAGTCGTTCTCGCTTACTTCCTATTTTTTGCCACTCTAGTCTCGCTCGCCACGCGGATTAATTCTGTTCTCGTTGCCTGTTAGGTGCTCAAGCATTATGGTGTGGTTCCCGGCCAGCTCACGCCTAATGCCATGGCGGTGGTCACCGCTTTCGCCTGCTACCTCCGCGAGGAGCGAATCGAGTTCAGCCTTCCGGTCTTCCGGAAGCTGTTCTCATTTCGGGCTACAAAGATGGGACAGCCTACTTCGTGGGCACGGGCCCGAAGGTGGTTGAGACCGTCAACAAGGCCCACTTCTGGGCCCAGAAGTTCGTCGTCGTCAAGGGGAACTTCGGCAACATTCCCCTCTCGCCGGTTCAACACAGCGAGACCACCTACCGGCCCACCGCCCTCGGCGGCCATGACGCCCTCCTCCATCAGTTCTTCTGCAAGAAGAACTTTGAAGTCGTCTACCTCCACCGCAACCTAGACTCGCTGCCTCCGGTTCTCGCCGGAGAAGGTAAAAATCTCGCCTAATATCTTTGTCTCAATTCGCTAGCATATTATACTTATCCATATTATTGTTTGTTTTTAGGCGAGCGAGATCTTCCCCTTCATCCTCCCTACGCGAGCAATCGGAAAACCGACGCTACCATGGCTCTCGCTACCATGGGGGCGGAAGCTTGCCGAGGCGTCGTCGCTCCGGCCGAGCCCTCTTCTCGCAAGAGATCGGGGGCTTCTAGTCATGCTGCCCCTTCGAAATCTCCGCCCAAGAAGAAAAGCAAGAAAAGCGCGGCCTCGCTCGCTTCGTCGGAAGGTAAGGAACCTCGCGAGGCCGCCTTCGACGAGTTTGACCTCACCGGCCTCTCGGGGGGCGAGGACGAAGAGCCCTGCCAGGAGGCGGTCAGGACCTCTGTCCTTCCCATCCCAGTGAACCACTACAACTTTGGCCTCGGCCAGAGGTGCCGGGACGAGACTGGCGAGCCACTCGTCACCTGGAAACCGGAGACCAACAGGGTGGATATCTCCTCCATCCTCCCCTCCTGGGTGGAGAAGGAGACCGTCAGCGGTCATGCCTTCGACCTCGCGTTCGCTCTTTACGGTCGCGAGGATGCGGGGTCTTATAAGGATGAGACCGCGAGGACCCTTGCTTACGAGAGTGCGAAGTCCCAGCTGCGTTCTGCCGAGCTCGCCCACATGACGGGGAGGCATTGCTTGCAGCTGGAGCTTCAGAATGTGGAGCTCACGAGGGCCCATCAGGGGGCTCTTGCCGAGATTACGCAGCTGAAGGAGAAGCTGCTCGCCGCGGAGGGGCGTGTGGTGAGTTATCTGGACCTCCCTCATCCTCCTTTCCCCTGGCCGTTTCACCTCTAACTGAACTTATTTGCAGGATGTCGAGGCCGCCGAGAGATCCAACGCTCGCATCGAGAATTTGGAGGGCGAGGTGGCCGGGCTGAAGGCCCTAAACTGCGACCTTACTCGTGTCGTGGTTCCCCCCTCGCCTCGCCGTTTAAAAGAAGACCGGTGAACGCGAGATGAAGAAATCCGCGTGGGATCTATAGAGTCAGCTCGCTACATTTTTTCGGTGGAGAAGGCTATCGGCCTCTTGGCTGATGATGCGGCCGACATGACTCTGGAAGACATCGTCCCGGAGCTCTTCCTTCCTCTTCCGCCCGTGAAGGATAGTGATGACGAAGAAGGATCGGCGGGTGGTTCCTGAAGCTCGCCGCTATTCTTTTTTTTTGCGCTGTAATTACGATTGGCGAGATCGCCGAAGATTGTAACCAAACTATGGACTGTGGAATGCAAATTTTGTTTTGTTCATTGTGTCTTCTCTTTCCTGTCTTGTTATTTTCATGCGTTGAATGTCTCGCCCTCGCTTATCTCGATATCCGCCTTCGCGGAGGCTATTCTCGCGTTGGTCGTTCTCGCGTCACGCGTTGTTGAACAGATAGGCATAGGATACTTTGGTTGCTCGGCCCTTTCGTCGTTTCTTAGGATTACTACCCCTTCAGGTTATGCGTATTTCTTCCTAGGTTTCGCAAGGCGTTTCTCTTCTTGGCGAGGGCTCGCCTCTTACCCGGTGTCGGCAACCTTTCTGCCGAGGACCAGTTGTCCGGGATCGTGTAAGATTGATTCTCGCCACTCGCCTGTCGTCGTGCGGAATTTCTCTTTGCCGAACGAACTGGTCCGCCGAGCGAGACAGAGTATCCCAGCAAAAAGACCTTATCCTTACCAGCCTCTCCAGAGATCAACCTGAACCCCCCGTCTAGTGAGAGCCCGGGAGCGGAATCGATCTGGGGCATTCCAGCACCAACACTTGTTACCTTGCCAGCCTCTCCAGAGATCAACCTGAACCCCCCGTTTAGTGAGAGCCCGGGAGCGGAATCGGTCTGGGGCATTCCAGCACCAACACTTGTTACCTTGCCAGCCTCTCCAGAGATCAACCTGAACCCCCCGTCTAGTGAGAGCCCGGGAGCGGAATCGATCTGGGGCATTCCAGCACCAACACTTGTTACCTTGCCAGCCTCTCCAGAGATCAACCTGAACCCCCCGTCTAGTGAGAGCCCGGGAGCGGAATCGATCTGGGGCATTCCAGCACCAACACTTGTTACCTTGCTAGCCTCTCCAGAGATCAACCTGAACCCCCCGTCTAGTGAGAGCCCGGGAGCGGAATCGATCTGGGGCATTCCAGCACCAACACTTGTTACCTTGCCAGCCTCTCCAGAGATCAACCTGAACCCCCCCGTCTAGTGAGAGCCCGGGAGCGAAATCGATCTGGGGCATTCCAGCACCAACACTTGTTACCTTGCCAGCCTCTCCAGAGATCAACCTGAACCCCCCGTCTAGTGAGAGCCCGGGAGCGGAATCGATCTGGGGCATTCCAGCACCTACACTTGTTACCTTGCCAGCCTCTCCAGAGATCAACCTGAACCCCCCGTCTAGTGAGAGCCCGAGAGCGGAATCGATCTGGGGCATTCCAGCACCAACACTTGTTACCTTGCCAGCCTCTCCAGAGATCAATCTGAACCCCCCGTCTAGTGAGAGCCCGGGAGCGGAATCGATCTGGGGCATTCCAGCACCAACACTTGTTACCTTGCCAGCCTCTCCAGAGATCAACCTGAACCCCCCCGTCTAGTGAGAGCCCGGGAGCGGAATCGATCTGGGGCATTCCAGCACCAATACTTGTTACCTTGCCAGCCTCTCCAGAGATCAACCTGAACCCCCCGTCTAGTGAGAGCCCGGGAGCGGAATCGATCTGGGGCATTCCAGCACCAACACTTGTTACCTTGCCAGCCTCTCCAGAGATCAACCTGAACCCCCCGTCTAGTGAGAGCCCGGGAGCGGAATCGATCTGGGGCATTCCAGCACCAACACTTGTTACCTTGCCAGCCTCTCCAGAGATCAACCTGAACCCCCCGTCTAGTGAGAGCCCGGGAGCGGAATTGATCTGGGGCATTCCAGCACCAACACTTGTTACCTTGCCAGCCTCTCCAGAGATCAACCTGAACCCCCAGTCTAGTGAGAGCCCGGGAGCGGAATCGATCTGGGGCATTCCAGCACCTACACTTGTTACCTTGCCAGCCTCTCCAGAGATCAACCTGAACCCCCCGTCTAGTGAGAGCCCGAGAGCGGAATCGATCTGGGGCATTCCAGCACCAACACTTGTTACCTTGCCAGCCTCTCCAGAGATCAACCTAAACCCCCCGTCTAGTGAGAGCCCGGGAGCGGAATCGATCTGGGGCATTCCAGCACCAACACTTGTTACCTTGCCAGCCTCTCCAGAGATCAACCTGAACCCCCCGTCTAGTGAGAGCCCGGGAGCGGAATCGATCTGGGGCATTCCAGCACCAACACTTATTACCTTGCCAGCCTCTCCAGAGATCAACCTGAACCCCCCGTCTAGTGAGAGCCCGGGAGCGGAATCGATCTGGGGCATTCCAGCACCAACACTTGTTACCTTTGTTATGCCGGCACGGCAGTAGTTATAA
This sequence comes from Dactylorhiza incarnata, assembly GCA_033032865.1. Taxonomy (NCBI): domain Eukaryota; kingdom Viridiplantae; phylum Streptophyta; class Magnoliopsida; order Asparagales; family Orchidaceae; genus Dactylorhiza; species Dactylorhiza incarnata. The sequence goes on from JAWHQI010000017.1 coordinate 15,449,896, forward strand.
GCATTATAAAAAAGGAGTAAGAGATTCAGTAAATAATACAATAAATCTTTCAAGGGTAAAATTGTTTTAGATCATCCCCACTCCTGGCTCGGTCGAGGGGCATCCCCTCCACATCCTGGAGGTGATACCCCCCTGACTTGAGCACCTCGCTTACAATATATGGACCCTCCCAGTTGGGGTTAAGCTTACCCACCGCGGCCCCTCTGCCGGCCGCATCGACCTTCTTCAGGACCAGGTCCCCTTTCTGAAAGTGCTTTATCCGGATGTGTTTGTCAAAATATCGAGCCATCCGCCGCTTGACCTCTTCTTGCCTGACGGTGGCCAAGTCCCGGAGTTCTTCCACCAGGTCTAACGACAGCCTCTGCTCTGCATTGTTATCTTCTAGCCACTCTTCATCCCCTTCGCTCGCAGCGATCACCCGGGGGGTCTTTACCTCAAACTCTATGGGGAGAACGGCCTCGGACCCGTGAGAGAGCTTGAACGGAGTCTCCCCGGTGGCGGTATTCGGAGTAGTCTTCATGGCCCAGAGGACGGAGGGTAGCTGTTCCACCCAGTTCCCCCGAAGGTTCTCCACTTTCTTTTTTAATAGGTTAACGATTATTTTGTTCGCCGCCTCCACCTGCCCATTGCTCCTCGGGTGGTGGACCGATGCGAACCTGAGGTCAATGCCGAGTTGAGTGCAGAAGCCAACAAACTCTTCACTAGCAAACTGCGGCCCATTGTCTGTCACTATAGCTAGAGGAAGCCCGTGCCTGCAAATTATCTCCCCCCACACAAAATTCCTTACAACCTGAGAGGTTACCTTAGCGAGTGCTTTCACTTCTACCCACTTGGAGAAGTAGTCAATCATGACCAGCAGGAACTTCCTCTGGTCGCTGGCTTGGGGAAAGGGACCGACCAGGTCCAGCCCCCATATGGCGAAGGGCCAAGGAGCCGTGATAGTTTGGAGCCTTCGAGCTGGGAGGAGTTGGAGCGGAGCATGGAGCTGGCACTTCAGACACTTTCTCGTGAACTCTGCCGCATCTTTGCTGAGAGTGGGCCAGAAGTAGCCTTGCCTCAACACCCTCCCTTCCAGGGTCCGACTCCCGGAGTGGCTGCCGCACTCTCCAGAGTGGATTTCTTCCAGGACTCTCGGAACCTCTTCCTCGGAAACACAACGGGCCAGGAGTCCCGAGAGAGTTTTCCTATATAGCCCTCCTGCATGCAAGGAGTAATAAGCGGACTTATACCTGAAGCACCTCTTGTCCACGTCCTCTCCAGGGAACTGCCCGGAGGATAGGAAGGTGATGAATGGATCCATCCACGAGGCCCGTTGAACCACCTCCATCAACTCTCCTTCCTCGATGGAGGGCCGGAAGAGCTCCGAAGTCGTCCCTCCCGCTCGGGGACCGAACTTGGCTAAGAGGTCCGCCTGGGTGCTCTCCTCCCTCGGCACGTGCTTGATGGAGAAGGTGCGGAACTGCCCTATGACCCCCTTAACCTTCTCCAGGTATAGTAGGAGGGTCAGGTCCTTTGCTTCAAATTCTCCCTTGATCTGGCATGCTACCACCATGGAGTCCGTGGAGACCTCCACCTCCTGCACACCCAGTTCCCGGGCCAGCCGAAGGCCCGCTATCACTGCTTCGTACTCAGCCTGGTTGTTGGTAATTGGGAAAAGGATGTTTAAGGCTTGCTCAATCCGAGTCCCCTGAGGACTTACCAGGACCATTCCCCCTCCATAGGAGTATTTTCCCGACGCTCCGTCCACCAACATCTTCCATGTCTCTGGGGGAGGTGACTCGTGCTCCCCCACTTCGGCTGCATAGTCGGCCATGAAGTCTGCCACCGCCTGAGCCTTGATGGACGTCCTGGGCACGAACGTGATATTGAATTCACTTAGCTCCACGGACCACTTTGCCAATCTCCCAGAGTGCTCCACTCCTTCCATGATTTTACGGAGGGTGGTCTGTCACCACCTTGATTGAATGGGCTTGAAAGTAAGGCCGGATCCTCCGGTCTGACACCACCAATGCGAAGGCCAACTTTTCCAAGATCGGGTACCGGAGCTCTGCCTTCTCCAGCACTCGGCTGACGTAGTAGATAGGAAACTGTTTCTTCCCCTCTTCCCGGATCAACACGGAACTTACTGCTTCGGACCCTACCCCCAGGTACAGGGATAGGTCTTCTCCTGGCCTCGGTCCCTGGAGCAGAGGGGTTTGGGTGAGCTGTTCTTTCAAAGCCTGGAAGGCTTCCTCGCACTCCCGGGTCCATTCAAACTTCTTGTTGCCCCGCAGCACCTTGAAAAAAGGTGCACACTTTTCTCCCGCCTTGGAGAGGAACCTGCTGAGCCCAGCCAACTTCCCTGTAAGGCTCTGAACCTCCTTTGGATTCTTTGGCGACCCCAACTCCATTACCGCCTTAACCTTGTCCGGGTTGGGCTCCACCCCCGCGGGGGTGAATAAGTGGCCCAGGAACTTTCCTCGGCTAGCCCCGAAGACACACTTCAAGGGGTTGAGCTTCATCTTGTACCGCCGCAGGGTCCCGAACGTCTCCTCAAGGTCTTGGAGGTGAGACCCAAGGTCTCGGCTCTTCACCATGAGGTCGTCAACATAGACTTCTAAATTTCTTCCTTTCTGCTCGCGGAAGACCCTATCCATCATCCTTTGGTACGTAGCCTCTGCGTTCTTGAGCCCGAAGGGCATCATCTTATAGCAATAACATCCATCCCCCATGATGAACGAAACATCCTTGATGTCCTGGGGGTGCATGCGGATTTGATGGTAACCTGAAAAAGCATCTAAGAAAGACATTACAGAAAAACCAACGGCTGAGTCAACCAGCGCGTCGATTCTGGGCAGGGGGTAGCAATCTTTCGGGCATGATTTATTAAGAAGCGAAAAGTCGATACACATACGCCACTTACCTCCGCCCTTTTTTTACCATAACTACGTTGGAGACCCAGCCTGGGTACTGGATCTCTGATACAAAACCTGCCTGCAGGAGTTTACCCACCTCCTCTCGGATGGGTCTTTCCAGCTTGTCGGCGATAGCCCTCCTCTTCTGGCGGATGGGGCGGGTGCCGGGGTCGAGGTTGAGGCGATGGCAAGCCACATCCGCGTCGATCCCGAGCATTTCCGCGGCGCTCCATGCGAAGACGTCTACATTTTTCTGCACGCAGGCCAGGATCTCGGCCTGCTCCTTCGGGTTGAGCTCTCCGCTGATTCGGATCTTTTCCGCCACCCCGAGCCGAGTGGTGACTTCAAGTTCCACGACCTCATCCACGGCCTCCAGCCTGGATTGCTCTCCCCAAGCCCTCTCCTCCTCGGCACAAGTGGGAGCCTGGGTTCCCTCCTCGACCTTCTTCTCTATCACCATCTGCTCTTCCGCCCTTCCCTCCTGGGCCTTCTCTTCTTCCTTCTCTCCCTCCGCCCGGGGTCCCTCAACTACCCCATCCTGGGCATGGACTTCATCTCCCTCCATCTTTTCCTCGGCTACCTCCATACCTCCGGCTTCGGCTGCCTCCTCCATCATCCTATCCCATTCCTCGGCTTCTCCCATCCAGGAGATGGTGTTGACAACTGTTACATAGCACTGTCTCGCCACCTTGGGATCCCCCTTGATCCGCACCTGAACCCCTCCGTCGTTGAACTTAAGGCATTGGTGAAAGGTGGATGGGACACAGCGGAACGCGCTGATGAGTGGCCGTCCGAAGATGGCGCTGTAACTGCTTGGGGCGTCCACTATGACAAAACGGCAGTTTCTGGACTGCCTACCCAGGGTCACATGAAGCCCCACTCCCCCTTCTAATTCCTTCCTCTCCCCCGAGAATCCGAACAGAGGGCCATCCGAGGCCAACACCCTTCTGGGCTCCACCCCCATCTTGTCAAACGCCTTCTTGAAGATGACGTTGACCGAACTTCTGTTGTCCAATAGGATCCGGGAGACGGTGAAGTTCTCGATCGCCGTCTGGATGACCAGCGCGTCGCAGAACGGATCCTCGTAGCCCGACATGTCCTTCTGGGTGAAAATGATTTTTTCGGCCAGGGGTGGAGTGGTGGAGGTCGAAGCCATGCTCCGACGGTAGATGGTATGGAGGCTAGCCTTGCGGGTCGCCTCTACCCCTACCCCCCCCCCCCCCATGGATCACCCCGATCCCTCCTCTACTTCCCATATCGGTTCTATCCTCACACCTTTCCTCATTCTCCTCTCGAGGTTCGACCTCCACGGTCCTTACTGGCTGCTGTTGTGGTGGCGCGGGCACTCTGCCCCTCTTTACTTCTAGGAACTCAGGACAGGTGTCCGTCGAGTGACCTTCCACATAATGGAAGATACAAAATGGCAACGCCACTTCCCTTGCCTCGGCCTCTGCCACCCTATTCCTTCTCCTCCTGGCGGCTGCCGATTCCACCTCTCCTCCCCTTCCCCTTCCTCTACCTCTTCCCCGTCCAATTGCCATGGCCTGTTGGGGAGGGGGAGGCATTTGCATCGGACCTTGCCTCCACCCTAACTGGGGGGGCCTCCATTGACCTCCGACATGGTTACCCCTTCCTGGGCCGTAACCCCTTCCCTGCCCTTGCATTCCTCCACCTTGCGGCCTCCATTCCCCCTCCGGGGCCCGGGACTCTTCCCTTCTCCTGACCTCCTGCTTCCTCACCTCCGACTCGCTGAGCTTTGCTAGCCTCCTGGTGAGCTCTGGATTGGCTTCCTCACTCGCGACTTCCTCCGACACCCTCTCCATCAGCTCTTCAAAGGAGACGAGGCTTTTCTCTTCAACGCCATCTTGAAGAAACTCTCTTTCAACCCGACCGTGAAGGCGAGTTGGAGTGCAAACCCAGGCATCTCCTGAGTGAGCTGCACTTCCTCCTGGAACCGATCGGCATACTGAGCCAGCGACTCCCGGGGTCCCTGCTTCACTGCGAAGAGGGAATCAGCGTACTTCTTCCTCTTTTTTGAGGTCGAGAACCTCAGAAAAAAACTTCGGCGCAAATCCTCGAACGAGTAGATTGACCCTGCAGGGAGATGGTGGAACCAGTCCCTGGCCTTCTCCTTGAGGGTGACGGCAAAGAGCCGACACTTGAAGGCATCTGACATCGGCCTGATGGAGACCGAGTCTTCGAAACTCTGCAGGTGCTGGACAGGGTCATCTCTACCGTTGTAGTACACCCGGTCCCATTCTCCAAATCCCCCAGGGACGGGTGCGGAAAGCACCAGCTCGCAAAAGGGGCTTCCCCCACCTGTTGCTTTCCCTGGCTCCACTCGTCCCCCGAGCTCGCTCGCCAAACTTGAGCTCGCCGGGACTGTGCTCGCGAGGGCGGTGCTCGCCTGAACCACCCCGACCGTCGCCGCTTCCTCTTGGCGCGCACTCTCCTGCGTCGCGCTCGCTGGGACGGAGCTCGCCAGCACTGAGCTTGCAGGCACGGAGCTCGCCGGACTGGCGAACAACACTCGCGCTTCCTGGCTCTGACCTAGACCAACGGCAACTTCCTTTCCAGCCCTTCCCCCTGGTGCCTTCTCGCCGACTACTGTTGGGGGAGGGGTCGCCTGAGGTGCTGGGGTAGCAAACTCACTTCGCAGAGCTGTGACCGTGAACCCCAAAGTGTCGAGCACCTCCTTTCTGAAATCCGCGAGCATCCTGGCCATCGCCTCCTGAGGAGTCTCGCCGAACTCCTCGCCTTGCTCTTCATCGCCCGCCATGTCCCTTCTCCGGAACTTTCTTGAACCAGCCACACTCCACTTTCACCGCACCAAAATGTTGAAACCGATTTCTCGATCTCTTGTGGAGCTCGGGGCCCTCAACGAATTGAGGGGCGACTAGCCCTTACTGGTCCCTCGAAAGAGATAGGCAGGTAACTCGGACAAAGAACAAAGACCTTGGTCTCAGCAAGGAGGTCCCTCCACTAACCCGGAAGATCGTTGAGCGCTTCCCCTCCCAAGCCAAAGCTAAGACTCGGGCACCTTGGAGAGCTAGAGAGCCCTAACCAAAGCGACCTATGCAGAGAAGAAGGCTCAAAGATTCTGAAAACCGTCCTCCTCCAAGGTGCCCTTTAAGGTCTATTTATAGATTTTGGTTTTGTGGTCTGTCAATAGCCAACTCCCGCTGTCCATCCTTACTATCTGCACCCCAAACAGGTCTGCTAACAGTCAAACTCCGCTGTTCGGAGGGGTTAAGCGCAGACCGCCAGGGGTCTTCTGGTAAAAGACCACCCCCGGCACCGGCGAACCAGAGACCCTTGACCTGTTCAGCGAACACAAGTCTCGCCAAAATGCCTGGCTGGCTCACCTGTCTGACGCTCCTTCGACTGGCTGGCTCGCCCGCCTCTATGGTTCGCCTGCCGAACCGCTCCTTAGAGGGTCGGGCTCGCCAAAATGCCTGGCTGGCTCGCCTGTCTGACGCTCCTTCAACGGGCTGGCTCGTCCGCCTCTATGGTTCTCCTGCCGAACCGCTCCTTAGCGGGTCGGGCTCGCCAAAATGCCTGGCTGGCTCGCCTGTCTGACGCTCCTTCGACTGGCTGGCTCGCCCGCCTCTATGGTTCGCCTGCCGAACCGCTCCTTAGCGGGTCGGGCTCGCCAAAATGCCTGGTTGGCTCGCCTGTTTGACGCTCCTTCGACTGGCTGGCTCGCCCGCCTCTATGGTTCGCCTGCCAAACCGCTCCTTAGCGGGTCGGGCTCGCCAAAATGGCTAACAGTACCCCAGAAATGGCTACTTGTACCCCAAGGTCCTGGGCTGGCCTAACGAACTCCTTCGATCGGCTGGCTCGCCGGCCTCTACGGCTCGCCTGCTCTTCCTGGCCTCGCCCCACCTGGACTCGTCCGTCCTGGCTCGCTCCCTTGGGCGTGCGAACCAGACACCCTTCCTGGAGAACATCGGGGTTGTACAGATGAAGACCCATCAATTGCCTCTCAAATCCTCAGAGTTCGCTTATATTGCTTAGAGAAGTGCGAGGATTTTATTATCTTTTGGTGCAGCGCGGACGCTGCGGCGGAGTCATGGCAGAGGTATTTTGTGATTTTTCTTCCTTTCATCGCGCCGCCATTATTCCGTTTTTTGCAGTGACCACCGCGTTGTGCGGTGGTAATTTGCACGGATTCAAGATTTATTAATTGTTATTTATTATTTCTTATTTTCTTCTCCCTTCTTTCAGACATCGAGGAACGGAGCGCGATCAAAATCGATGTGGTTGCGTTCTACGCTCAATATCGAGCGTGTCGAGGCTTGGCGTAAGCGGTTTAGACTCCCATCGTCCGTAGAAGTGAAGATACCATTTCCGGAGGGACGTACTCAGAATCCGCCGACTGGCTTTATTACTGTCTCTGATAGCTGTTTAAAATCGGGGTTCCGCTTTCCGCCATCGGAGGAGGCGATCGAGATTTTTAGGTTCTGCGGCGTGCTTATTTCGCAGTTTACACCAGCCGTCATGACAAGGATTATGTGGTTGATTGTATTTTTTTGGGAGCATGGCTCGCGGTTTTCTTTGGAGATTTTCAAAGATTGGTGTGAGGTTTTCACGGATCCGGGAGGTCAGATCGATGCTTGTAGCAACAAGAGGTGATTCCGTTTTGGGGAAAAGAATGATTATCGCCACGGGAATATTTTGTATGGGTACGTCCGCAATCCCTGGGACTTGCAAGAGCTTTGGAGGAATCTTCTGGGCCACTGTCGTCGTCAGGTGGGGCGAGAGAACGAATTCCAGCCTCTTCCTAGTTTTCCAGATCGTGATGACTTATCGAATGCTCTTTATGGCGTGGCTAATTTTGTCGAGGAAAAGAGATTACTATTAGTCGGGCTTTCGTCGGATGCCGAGCGTGATGCTGCCGTTCCTTTACCCCGTGATATGAAGAGTAAGCTTGTCATCAGATGCGGAGGCTCAGAGAGGGTATCCTCTCCACCTCCACTGAAGAGTCGTTCTGATGAGTTGTGCCTGACGAGACTCCTATTGACGTTGATGCTGAGATCGTGGCTTCTCCTGTGGCGGAAGCGCCTCCTCGGAGCGATCCTCCTCATCCTCCATCGATGACGGCGAAGAGAGTATCATCTTCGTTACGGGCGATGAATTCAGCGGTTAGCCATATCTTTTTGTTGTTTACTTTTTATGTGTTTTCTTTTTCCAATATTCTTATCTCGCCCTTTCTTTGCAGACCGATGTCATGAATAGCGTTGCTCATACTTGGAATGATTGCTACGTTGGGCTGAAGGACGAGTATTTTGTTCTTCAGGAGGAGCTACGTGTCGCGAAGAGCTCTTTGGAGGATTCCAAGAAGAAGAGGGAGCGTGAGATATCGCGGGTGCTCCAATTGGAGTCCGATCTGGCCCTGGCCCGCTCCAAGATAGAGCAGAGGGAGCTTGGCGCAGAGAAGGCTGCTGCTGACGATACTGCTAGATTGGTTAAAGATTTGCAGGGAGACATGTTCCGTCAGGACGGCGAGCTGGGATTCCTGAGAGGCGAGGTAGAGAGGCTTTCCTCTCTTGAGCCGGATACCAAGGCTATTAAGGCCGAGGGAGTTGCCGAGTACAAGGATTCCCTGGAATTCGTGCAGGAGCGCTCTAGGATCTCTGAGGAGCTTCGAGCGGAGATTATGACTAAGGAGGTGGATCCCTAACTGGAAGACGAGTGCGAGTTCTCTTTTAAGAGGGGGATTGGGAAGACCCTTTGCATGGTGGAGAGAAAGATCGGATGCATCACGACCGAGCTTGGTGTTGGCGATCTTTCTGAGGACGATTGTTCTGATGTAGATATCGAAGGCTGATCGTTTTGCTTTCCTTCACTTATGTACCGTATTTCGTTGCGTTTGTCTTTGCATCTTTTGTGGTGTGGTGTAACTCTTTACTTGGTCATATTGCTTGATGATGATTTCTTTGTCCACCATCGATATTTGCCTTTTGATTTTCTCGCTTTTGTGCTCGTCAAATTTTTGACCCCGGGTAGCGGCTGTGAGCGTGTGCTAGGAGCTAGGTAGAAGGGGAACTGGCCCCGAGTATCGGTGAAGGGCAGACGCTTCGAACCATGGGCGACCGTGAGGGGGGGGGGGGGGCAGGCCCTGACGGCGCCGTGATCTTACTACCGGGGTGAAGGGCGGACGCTTCGAACCAGGTAGCGTGTGATCACTGGGGAACTGGCCCCGAGTATAGGTGAAGGGCGGACACTTCGAACCGTGGGCGACCGTGAGGGGGGCAGGCCCTGGCGGCACCGTGATCTTACTACAGGGGTGAAGGGCGGACGCTTCGAACCCGGTAGCGCGAGATCACTGGGGAACTGGCCCCGAGTATCGGTGAAGGGAGGACGCTTCGAACCGTGGGCGACCGTGAGGGGGGCAGGCCCTGGCGGCGCCGTGATCTTACTACCGGGGTGAAGGGCGGACTCTTTGAACCGGGTAGCACTAGATCACTGGGGAACTGGCCTCGAGGAGCGATGAGTAATTGTAGAAGGACACATTGCGCGAGTCGAGGCTCGCGGCTTTTTCATACTATAATAGAGGGATAGTTTGCGCAAGCCGAGGCTCGCGGCTTTTTCATAAAAATTGCAAGAAGATAGTTTGCGTGAGTCGAGGCTCACGACTTTTACACAATGTAGAAATTGCAGAAAGATAGTTTGCATGAATCGAGGCTCACGACTTTTTACATAGCGGGGTAAAAAGGTTACTGATAGAAGCGGCGTAGGTTCTGCGTATTCCAAGTGCGTGGGAGGGTCTTTCCCTCGGCTGTTCTGAGTTTGAATGTTCCAGGCTTTACTGTTGCGGTTCCCACATAAGGTCCTTCCCAGGCTGGTGAGAGTTTGTCTTTCCGCGTACCCTTTCCGGCTGCTTCAATGCTGCGTAGGACGAGATCTCCGACGTTGATTGGCCTGGGTTTCACCATTCTGTCGTAGAGCCGGGCTACGCGCCTTTGGTAGGTAGCGATACGCTGGGCGGCGTTGTCTCGAGTTCCAGAGATTAAGTCGAGGTTCTCGCGAAGCAGTGCGTCGTTCTTGCTGGGATCGAAAGTCAGCACCCGGATGCTTGGTACTCCGATGTCGACGGGGATGACAACTTCAGTTCCGTAGCAGAGGTTAAATGGCGTCTCACCCGTTGGAGTCCTCGCTGTCGTACGGTAGGCCCATAATACATTCGGGAGCGCGTCCACCCATTGCCCCCAGCTTCTTCGAGGCGCGTCTTCAGCCCTTTGAGGATGGTGCGGTTAGTGACCTCCACTTGCCTATTTGTTTCTGGATGTGCTACGGCGGTGTGTCGGAGGTTGATTTTCAAATCTTCACACATCTTAGTGAACGACTTCCTGGTAAACTGGGTGTCGTTATCGGCGATGATTGTAGCTGGGATACCGAAGCGACAGATAATGTTCCTCCAGACGAACTATTTGGCATTCTCCTCCGTGATCTTGGCTAGGGGCTCAGCTTCCACCCACTTGGTGAAGTAATCAATGGTCAGAATGATGAATTTTCTCTATCCGGATGCCAAAGGTAGGGGACCGAGGAGATCAATTCCCCACTGTGCGAAGGGTCATGCACTTTGAAGCATGGCGAGCGCGACCGGGGGCTGGTGAGGTACGTTTGCGTGAAGCTGGCAGCTCTTACATTTCTGCACAAGCTCAGTCGCGTCTTTTTTTATTGTTGGCCAATAGAAGCCTCAGCGCAAGATCTTCTGGGCCAGTGCTTTTCCACCTAGATGCTCTCCGCAGACTCCTCCATGCACCTCTCTTAGGGTGTAGTCTGCTTCACCTGTCGGTAAACACTTTAAATAGGGCCCTGAGAACGCCCGCTTGTAGATCTCCCCATCTATGATGGCGAACGATGCCACTCGCATTCGTAATTTGTGCGCTTTTAGGCGGTCCTCGGGAAGGTACCATGCTCGAGGTAGGCCCGTATGGGGGTCATCCAAGATGACTCCTCTTCATTGATGGCTGCAATTTCCCATGACCCTGGAATACTTGGAGCCACGATCTCTTCCACTCGGCGTCTTCGTGATTGATAGCTGGTGGGTGAAGTTGCCAGCTTAGAGAGTGCGTCTGCTCTAGAATTCTGTTCCCGTGGGATGTGCAGAATCTGGTATGACGGTATCTTCTGAAGGAGCGATTTCACGAACGTGAGGTACTGCGCCATTTGGTCATTCTTGTCCTCGTATTCTCCCTCAACTTGCGAGACTACAAGTTGGGAGTCTGCGTGAATCGTCAGGCTCTCAGCTTTGCAATCGATGGCGAGTCAGAGGCCGACGATCAGAGCCTCGTACTCTGCGCTATTGTTGGTTGCTGGGAATTTCAACCTGAGGCCATACTCCAAGGTAGTCTCATCGGGGCTTATGAGAAGCAATCGTGCTCCAGCTCCTTCAGCTCCTGAAGCACCGTCGACGTAGAGAGTCTAACGGGGGTGGTGATATCTTTGACAGGGGTCATTTCTGGTGGAATGGTGTACTCTACAACAAAGTCGGCGAGTATTTGCGACTTGATTTCTGGCCGGGGTAAGAATTGGATGTCGAATTCGCCAAGCTCCACCGCCCACTTCACTAGTCTCCCTGAGACTTTTGGTTTCTGGAGGATTGTTCGTAGCGGGAGTTGAGTTAATACTTTTACTGTATGAGCCTGGAAGTAGGGTCGAAGCTTCCTTGCCGAGAAGAAGAGAGCTAAGGTTGTTTTCTCCGCCGCCGGATACCTGGTTTCAGTATCAGTGAGCACTTTGCTAAGGTAGTAGATTGGCCGTTGTACTCCTCCTTCATCTTTCACGAGCACTGAGCTGAGCGTTGTAGGCGAAACTGCCAGGTACAAGAACAGGGTCTCTCCGGGGATTGGCTTTGACAGGAGCGGGGGCGAGGCCAGGTATTGTTTGAGAAGTTCGAAAGTCGTCTGGCACTCGTCCGTCCACTAGAACCTGGTGTGGCGCGCTCCCCGGAGGATCTTGAAGAAAGGGAGGTACTTGTCTCCTGTGCGCGACAGGAAACGAGATAGCACGACGATCCTCCCATTTAGGCATTGCACTTCCTTGATTGAACGAGGTGGCGACATGTCCTCCAACGCCTTGATCTTCTCGGGGTTTGCCTCAATTCTCCGATGGGTTACCATGAAGCCCAAGAACTTCCCCGCCGTCACACCAAACGCGAATTTGCTGGGGTTGAGCCGCATTCGGAAGCGACGAAGAAGCTGAAAGCACTCTCCCAAGTCTTTCAAGTGGTCACGGCGGTGGACTCTCTTCACTAGCATGTCGTCCACGTACACCTCCATCGTCTCCCCGATGAGGTCCTTGAAGACTTTGTTCATCAGTCTTTGGTATGTCGCTCTGGCATTTTTGAGGCCGAACGACATCACCTTATAGCAGTAGACTCCCTTGTCGGTGTGGAAGGCAGTGTGCTCCTCATCGACGGGATTCATCCTTATCTGGTTGTAGACTGAGTAAGCATCCATGAACCTGAGCAGCTCGTGGCCAGCCGTTGCGTCGACGAGCTAGTCAATCCTTGGGAGAGGGAAACTGTCTTTCGGGCATGCCTGGTTCAGGTTGTTGTAGTCGACGCATATTCGCCACTTCCCCGAGGCCTTCTTTACCATCACCACGTTAACAAGCCATGTGGAGTATTCTGCTTCGCTGATGAACTTCGCCTCCAGAAGCTTAGCTACTTCTTCTTCGATCGCCTTCACCCGTTCGGGGGCGAAGTTCCTCTTCTTTTGGATTACGGGCCTGCAGGCAGGGTTAACGTTTAAAGAGTGAAAAATGACATCAGGATCTACCCCAGGCATGTCCTCCGGGCTCCAAGCGAAAATGTCATCGTTCTCTTGCAGGAAGGTTGCGAATTCATCTCGTTCTTCTGGCGATAAGAGGGACCCGACCTGGACGGTCCGGGTCGGATCGTGCTGGGAGAGCGACACTTCCACCAATCCTTCAACGGGTGCCCCCCGCTGCAGAATAGCCTCATCCCGCAGGTCGAAGTTGTCGATGTTGAGGGCAGTCGCCTTCGCCGATTGAGCCTGCTTCAGGTAGCAGGTTCTAGCTGCCTCTTGATTTCCACGAACGATTCCTACTCCTGCGGCAGTCAGAAATTTCATAGCCAGGTGCGGGATTGACGGGATGGCTCCGAAAATAGATTGGAGCGGTCTCCCAAAGATTGTGTTGTAGTCGGAGCTTGACTCCACGACTACGAACTGAATGTTGTGAGTTATTTGTCTTGGAAACTCGTCGAGCGTTACCGGAAGGGTGATCATGTCGTGGACTGGGACGGGGCGATTGTCGAAGCCATAGACGGGCCCTGCTGCTGGGCTGAGGTGCTCCTTAGTGAGTTTCATGCTTTGTAGAGTGGAGAGGAACAAGACGTCGACGGAGCTACCATTGTCGACTAGTATTCTCTTGACGTTGAAACAGAGATCCCCGATCCCAGCATTGATTACGAGCGGGTCTTGTTGAGGCAGTCGCAACCCCTCTAGATCTTCATTTCCGAAGGTGATAGTGGTGTCTTGCTTTAGCTTTTTATCATCGTGCCCCTTCTCGGGCCTAGTAATGGAAAGAATCTGAGCGGCGAGGTTGGGAGACCCGGCAATAGTTTCGACTTCTCCTACCATCGGCCTTCCCCCTGCTGCGCCTTGAGGTGCGGGGGGTTGGTCTCTTGGTTGCCTAGGTTGCTGTGCCTAGTTCGTCTGCTGACCTTTCAAGAATCTCCCAAGGAGCCCTTGCCTGACAAGGCACTCGATCTCTTCCTTCAACCTAGTGCATTCTTCAGTTGTATGACCAAATCCTCTATGAAACTCACAATACTTCGATTGGTTGGTTCTTTTATTCGGGATAGGCGACCTTAGCCTACGGAATGCCGGGTTTTCTTGAATGGCATAAAGCACGTTGGTTCGTGACGTGTTGAGTGGGGTGTAAATCCGCGGTGGCCGGGGACCCTGATCCCTTCGGGGGTCTTGGCGATGATCATCATTCTGGCGCTCCTCCATACGCCGTTCCTCCTGCCTCCTGGGGGTCTGCTCCTGTCCCTTCCTTCTCTTCTGACTTCCTTCGAATTGCTGGCGATGCGCCTCAATCGCCTCATCTGCCGCTATCTGTGCCTCCACCCGGTGCATAAGATCTGGATAGCTTGGTACTGTCTCCCTCATCAGAGCGAAGTAAAAGCTGCTTGGGCGGAGTCAGCCCAGGAAAACACTGTGCAGAAGCTCAGGATCAACCTCTGGGATTTGTCGTGCCTCAGCCGTGAAGCGACGAAAAAAGTCCTTGAGGGTCTCTCCCTCATTCTGGCGAATCCCTGAAAGATGCGAGGGATCCCGTACGATTCTCCGGTTAGCAACGAACTGGTCTGTAAACTGCTGGGCGAGCTCTGTGAAGTTGTTGACAGATCCATCCCGCAGGGAATGAAACCAGGTGCGCGCCTGCCCCTTGAGTGTTGCCGGAAATACTTGGCAGAGGAGCTGATCAGCGGCGTTGTAGATCCTCATAATGGTGGTAAAATGGTTGATGTGTTCCAGCAGATCATCCATCCCATCCAATGTCTCGATGTTGGGAAGCTTGAAACCGTGCGGAATTAGATGGTCCAAGATTTGTTGTATGAGCGGGGAGCCACGACGTAGGGGGCGACGGACGAAGATGCCCCGGCGTCCGGCCTGTCCGTACTCTTCAGCTATCACATCGCGGATCTCCTCGCGAGTGTACCTTCCTATGGCTTGCTCGACTCCTACCCCTCCTTGCTGATGGTGAAGGCGTTCTCCTCTAGCTCCCCTGGCGGGGCAGACCGAATGCGCAGAGCTGGCAGCATCTGAGTATTCTTCTTCGTACGTTTCTTCCTCTTGAGCTGCTTCCCCCAATGGAGCCTGGTTTGGGATCAAGGGGGTTTGGATGATTGGCGTGGTAGGTGGAACGGGAGCTTGCGGGGCTCCGAGGTTTCAGAGGAGAGCCAGCATTTCAGCTTGTTGTTCTTCCATCTGGCGCATGCGTCCCTCCAAGGCGGCGACAGGTGCTAACGCGCCCTCTTCAGCGGGAGGTGCGTTGATGAGGGAATGAGAGGGAGCGGGATCAATGCGCCCCTCCGGGATGGAACCATCGGTGGTGCAAGCACTTCTTCTTGCCATCACTGTTAGTCACGAGTATTGCTTATGAAGCGAATACTGTCTTCGAAAATTCTTTGCAGAGTTTGGGGAACACCGTTCCCACAGACAGTGCCAAACTATTGCGGGTCACTCGACGCTCTTCCAGACCGGGCAAATTGAACTGTCTTAGCCTGAAAGTGGGCCGATTGCGCAAACAGTCACAGAGAGAATAGACAGGTGGCAAGAGAATGTTTTTAGCGTGAAAAACCCGGAAAAGGTAAAAAACCACGTGGTCGGATCAGTACCAGCCAAATTTCACTAAGTGTTGGTGTGTTACAAACGAAGTTACAAGTTCAGAGAGCGACATGCCGCTTCTCGTTACAATTGCAGTTGAAGAAAATTCTTCGAGGGTGACAGGTCACCTCTCAGAAAAGCTAAGTGTCTTGGCGTTGCAGGAAGTCTTCAAAGTCCGAAGAGGATCTTTAAGTGACAAAGGAGATCTTCGAAGCGCGAAGGAGATCTTCGAAGGAAATCTTCAAGGAGCTCTCTCGGATACCAAAAGTCAGATCCCCTCAAATGAGGATTCAGGGTCTCTTTTATAGACTTGGCCGGGGGAGACCCAGTAATTTCGCCGTTGTAACCACCGTAACTACATGACGGGTCGATCTCGACCGTTGATCGAGAGCACATGGATCGCCACTTTCTGAATATGACAATTTCGCCCCTCGGTCAGTTCGGGCAGTTTTTGATTGCAATGTGTGAATCTTGCAATCTCAAGAAAGATAGTGGAGTTAGCAACTGCCCGCGCTATGAACTTTGCAATGTTCAAGTGCGCGCGGATCAAAATCACGCTACGAACTTAGCGGTGCTAAGCGCGCGTTGAGCACCGAGCGGGAACGCCGTAAAAGCATGATCGGGGTCGTGCGAGGACGACGCAAAGGGGCGGTGGGCATGTCGTGCGTCGAGGGAGACCGACCGGCAGGCCGCGTGCTCGCTAGCGCGCAGCCCACGCGCTAGCGCGCAGGTTGCGCTAGCGTGGAGCCGCACAGGCCGCGCACGCGCGCGGGCCCGCGCGCGCGGTACCGCTCGTGCCGCGCGGTTGCGCGCGCGCGTGGTACCGCACGTGTCGCGTGGTTCCGCGCGCGCAGTCGTGCGCTACCGCATGGCGGTACCGCGAGCGCTAGCGCACAAAACTGCGTGTGTGCTGTGGTTTTTGGGCGATTCCGCAGTGGTTTTGGGTGGTTTTGGGCGGTTTTTCTCTTCCTTCTTGCCCATGCCTCCACCATCTTAGTGGAGAGTGGAGTTTTTTGTCTAAACGCAGCCCGGATTTCTCTACAAGATGGATGAAGACCCATCAGTAATTAACTAATTATTTTAGCGCATATAGTTGCTTTTTTGTTTAATTTGTTTGTTCTTTATCGATTTATTGATGAATTTGAAGATTAGTAAGCTTTTGTTAAGTGCAAATAGTATCATAATGATTCATCTAACTGTAAATGCGTATTCACTAGATTTCTCTTAATGTTTCAATGTTTGAAGGATAATTAAAGCTGCAAATATGTTAGTGTTGTGCATATCTAGGACTTAAAATCATTTAGATTCATTAAATTTGTATTTGATGTGTCATTTCATATGCAACTAAAACAGTAATATCATGAGGATTGTATTATCTGAAGATCTATTTTTAGTTCGTGGTTGATTTTGTAGTATTTGTGTTGCAGGTCGCTTGGGTGCTCTTGGTAGACCGGTCGACTTGAACCGTCTTATCTCTGAAGCGAGCCAAGCGCGCTAACAGTCAATTAGAGATTCGTTGAGTACACTGGGACTTTTTAACGTGGAAAACCCAGAAAGTAAAAAAAACCACGCGGTCGGTGTTGTGCCGACCAAACTTCACTATCTTCTAAGGGGTTACAGCCACGTACTTAGAATTCGAGCGCGACAGGCCGCCGCTCGTTACAATAATAGAGAGAGTTCTGAAGGTGACAGGTCACCTGTAACGACCCAAAATGTGATAGGACCTAAATGAATAATAATATTTCATAAGAATTATGTCCCCTATGATGAAAAGCAAATCAATGTCAACGCGGAGTTCTTTTGAAGTTAAGTATGAGTTTTTATTGACGCTTTGCGGCATTCGAGATTTTTAGCGGAATATGAGTTTTTTCCTATATCGGCAAACTATATAAATAAATATGTGGTATATTGGTAAAGTGGGTGTGCTAATAAGTATATTGGTGGGCAAATATTTTTTGACACATTGGTGTGCCAATAAAGAAGAAAATGAGAAGTTTTGAAGGGTGGTGTTGAGCGGTGGCATGATTACGTGGACCGGCTTTTTAAGGCAAGGCATAGCTTTTCATTCTAGAAAATCCTGCTCTCACCGCTCGGCCTTCCTCCAAGTCTCGCCTAGGGCTCACGGGAATCGCAAGTTTCCCCGCTTTCTTCCTCTGATTCCTGGTTCTCTACGCAAGATTAGGGCTGGATATGCATTTCGGGGTCCTTCAACCTCCCTGTAAGCTTTTCGACCTCCTTCCTTTTTACGTGTAATTGCTGCCCTCTTTCAGTGACTGTCGGTGGTATGGGTATGATTTGAATTAAGGAGTTTGACCGGCTATTAAGTATTCTTATTCCGATTTATTGCATCTTGGGCTTTAGTTGACCCTAGCCGATTATTGCCAGATATATACCTGTACAGTTTTGTTTTGATGTGGTACTGGGAAGGGCTGATTGAGTTCCATTTTGTTCTGGTTTGGTTTTGATTGAAATTAGGCCGGCTGTATGGAGTTCCTGGGGATTTTCTGAGTTTAAGATGGTGGTTTTTATCTTCAAATAAATGGGTATCATGGTTAAGGAATATGGGGTTTTTCTTCTTGATAAGCTGGGCCAGTCTTTCCAAGTAGCAATTGCTGTTTGTCCTTTTGGGTCTTACTTTGCCTTTTGGCCGACTATTGCTTTAACTGGTATTTTATTTTATCATGAGGGGAACTTCTTACAGTAACTGATGTTATGGGCTTTGCGTTATAAATTGAGGACATATTAAAACAGTGAGTTGAATTGCGTTTTATCATTGATTTGAACTTGGCTCCTTTATGGTTAAGCAAAATAGAGGGCCGGTTAAATAGCTTCCAAATGATGTAATCGTAGTAGGTAATATTATAGCTATAGCGAGGTGCAACCCCGATATAAACGACCCTAAATGATATGATGCATATACAGATACCGTGAAGGATGGCAACTCAAAATAGACGTGACAATGATATGAACTACTGATGGTGAGAGCTACCTGTTTCATTTAAGCTTTATTGCTTTATGTTCTTTTTACACATGCACACTTATTATACTGAATGTTAAATGCATAGTTCCTATCACTGATACTTATTATCGCTATATTGTATGACTTTGATAAAGACAAACAGGCGATTCACTTCTGAGGGGATTATAAACTGAATAATAAAATGAAGAACTCACTATTATGAAAATGTGTCGACACGAGGTTATATTACGGGCGACTTGAATTGCATGCACATGAATGATATGGATATGATGAATTGCCAAACCAGTCGAGCCGAAAGGCATAAACGCGGGTTGACCGTACTGGTTTTGATACATGATGACCCTTCGGGGTAGACCCTTCGGGGGAAAGGAAAAAGGAACATGATGACCCTTCGGGGTAGACCCTTCGGGGTAAAGGAAAAAGAACCATGATGACCCTTCGGGGTAGACCCTTCAGGGTAAAGGGAAAAGGATTCAAATCGCCCATAATATATCATAAGGAACGAAACATGTATAGAAATACTGATTTAAAGGGTTACACGGGTACATTGATAAATGCTTATGAACATGAAAACTGACATGATGTTATGTATTTGCACTGCTTCCATGATATAGAAACAGTAGTTATGATGCTTATACTGCTTCCATGATATAGAAACAGTTATGATGCTTATACTGCTTCCATGATATAGAAATAGTTATGATGCTTATACTGCTTCCATGATATAGAAACAGTTATGATGCTTATACTGCTTCCATGATATAGATACAGTTATGATATTTGCACTGCTTACATGTTCCATAACTTATATGAATGCTATCGTTTCATAACTGCTTATTGTTTTATGATTACTAACATGAATATAGTTATATGCTTCATAAGTTCATTGCTGAGACAGAAAACGGTTAGTATGAAAAATATATTTTGAAATGCGTAAGTTAATTTTTCTAATTGTATACAACAATGAAAGAGGTATATCCTCACTTAGTCATATTTTTATGACTAAGCCCGTCGTCAAATTTTGTAGGTAACGGTCATGACTTTGGAGACGCAAAACCAAAAGAATTGATTATGGTAGGACAGAGAAGATTCAACGAATAATTCAAGGTAAGAGAGTAAAATTCTTATTATGTGTTTTTATTTTATATTCACTAGCCGCACCTCAGCCTGGGATACATGTTGTGAACATAGCTTAGATACAGATGTATGTGGGGTCTAAATGGGGGCCTCACAATTTGGTATCAAATCTAGGTTTCGAAGAAAGTTCGGTTGTAGTGAGTACTGAATAAACACACATGATATGTAGGTGAGAAGATCGTTTATCGACAAATTGTCTAAACCGAGTTACGTTGAAGGGGTTTAAAAGGTATTCATGAAAGGATAGAAAACAAATGAATTGTACATGAACATAAAGTGAAATGAAGTCAAATAGACATTGATATTGTTACGATTGTATGAGTCAACCCAAATGTTTCCAAAGAGAAATATCCTCGTATTGTTTGTAATAGATAGATGAATATGATAAACATGGAATAAGTGAAAGATGAATATGTTTAGAAAGGGAAGAAACAGCATATGTCCATCGTTGTATCTTTATGTCGTGGGAAGACGGAGATATGTAAACTGATTGAACACGTAACAAATGGTGTACAAATAATGGGCTCTAAATTTCTACAAGTGACAAATGGTTATAAATTTTTCCCCGATGGAGACAATGCTAAATATCCATAGAAAAGTTCAATAACGATATTCACTGTCAAGGTTTTGAGACTAATTAAAGTGGAGAAAATAAGAAATAATGAATAAAATGAATATTCATTATAATTATATGTCTACCTTCTTCATATATGGTATGTATACACAATTTTGAAATAACGTGTTCTACAAACATGTAAAAAGAAAACGGAATATGGTTACAATTAGAAGCTATAAGTGTACGTCGTATTAATACTATGTCATGACTTCAATAAATGTGAAAATAAGTGATGCGTAATAAGCTATAAATGAAACTGAGATTGAGGTAAAGAACGATAAAAAGGACGTTGCAAATGACAACAACGGAAATATGAAAATACGATGTTATGGAAAAGACAGTCTACTGACACTAGATGTAATTGAAAGTAAGAAACAAATTCTTCATATATGAAATTGTATTTAAGCAAGGTTGAAAGCAATGTTACAAAGCGACGACTATTATCAAAATAAAATGAATACATATAACAATTGTACTTACATGACTTAAAGCAGTGGAAATGGACCAGGTAAAACTATCATTTCGAGTTTAGGGTGTTAAAGTGGGAATCAAAAAGGACATTATTGTTATAAGTTCTATATATGGATTACTGTGTACTTCAAGAATGATTATTTATACAAAGTAGACAAGTATAACATTTATCGACAAGATTTACTATGGTTAAAACATTCCGACATGACCGGTTGCATCATATAGAACATTAGCCAATACTTGAGATAACTATTTTGTTTCCAAGAATTAGTTCTTTTATGTGTAAAAGCAAGTAGTATCTTCGCAAAGTAAATTTATATGAATGTGCATAAAATGGGACATGTTAAGACTGACACATTAAAGTGAAGGTCAGTAAACAGTAAAGTGAAGGTTGATTGTGTTACAAGCTTCAACTTAACAACAATACCCAAAAAGGAAGGATTCAGTGCTTATGCTAAGTATTGAATTTGGTTCCCTTCAAACACAAAATGAAATCATTCGATTATGATAAGTAAGGATAAAGAAGACGCATAATCTTGACAAGCATGAAATGAATTTGCTACATAAGACGAGAAGATGAAAAGAAGATATCGTAGTATAAAGGGAGAAAGAGACCAATAAGTTTTATAAACAATTTACAGTGCATGAAACAAGAACTTTGCGGGTTTAATTTAGTTTTAGAATGATAAGTCAATAAATGAGAAGTCCATAAATGAGAAAAGATATTATGTTTAGATGAAATGACAAATATCAACATAGAATTAAGAACTAAATAGCAATGTTGTTGAAGGAAAAGCTACTACTAGTTCCTGTTCTTGTGGTATTATCTAGGATGTATGTATGTTACAGAAGAATGGTCTGATCCATAATATGGAGCTACTAATATAGTGTTTGCAATAAAAAGATGATACATATGATGTTTAACATGAAACTTCAAATGAGAAGAAAATATATTTTCACCCAGATAAAAATATAACCTTGATAGCATGTATATGAAGAGTAGCAGAGATGGAAAACCTCTCTATTTTGACCAACAGTTGCAAATTATTTGATTAACATGAAAAAGGTCTTGTATTTATGTTGCATCATAGTAAATGAAGAATCATGTATGAAAGTGGAATAACTAATGAAGAGTACACAGATAAAAGGTTTCTAACATTTCTAACATCCTAAAAGACGCGATTGTTTTTTTTTATGCAAGCACTCTTGAAAATCCGTAGTAAGTCTAACTAACTGCATTCAATGTAAAAGTTATGAAGACTATATGAAGTTGAGCTAAGGATCATGAAATACTTACTGCTAAGAATAAAATGAGAAGGTTATGTTGGGTAAGTAACATTGAAGGAAATGAATAAACAAAGTAAAGACTATAATGAATTGTAATTTCACTTTCACTCTATATAATATATCTTGGATTTCGGCCGAATCGTTGATATGTTATATGGATTTGAAAGAGGTGTTACAAAGATAATGTTAGAAAGATGAAGGAAAAGAAACAAGATAAAGAATTACAACATGGCAAATATCTGACCCTTAGTTCACAAAAAGTTTAAGGGGTTGAAAAGTTAACTTCGAGTTACACATCATATATGGTTGTCATAGAAACACTGCTAAACGTCCGTAGAAAGGTTACATGACAATATTCATTGTCAAAGCTTTGAGATCATTTGCAAGCCATAGTTAAGGAAAGGAATGTGAATTGAAGTTTATCTTCGTCTTATATGGCATATAACTGAAATAAGGTCACCAAATACGTCGTTTCGCTATTATATACTGACTTCGAGGAATGAGAAAGTAAGTAATACTTTATAAATTATAACTGAAATCATGATTGAGATACAACATGAATAAGAAAATACGAGGCTAAAGGAAAACGAAAGTTAACCGACACTCTATATGTTAAAGATCGTTCTGCAAAAAAATGTTAAAAAGAACACACAATAGGTTAATGAGATACGAAAATAAATCAACGATTGAGAAATTTGACCGCAGGATATGACTATGAATAATGAACGTTCTAATGGTGCTTCAGAAGGACTTGACATAGCAAGGAAATGAATTGCAAATGAAAATGAAAATATGATAAACAAAGTATGGAAAGAAGGCGAGATAAAAAGCCAATTGATTACACGAATACACTATGTAATATTGCAGGAAATTTGAAAATTTAAATTTTTACAAATAACGAGAAGAATGATGAGTGATAACATGCACGTCGGTAAAATGATAACGCGAGGGATCGCAACGTGCATATCATGTTATGGAATATGAGTAGTTGCAAATGATATAAAGTAAACCGTCAATATTCCGTTAACGTGAAAAGGAAGATATCATTTGATACACGACTAAAGATAAAAGTCCAAACATTGAACGAAGAAAGAAATATGAAAATGTTTCACGAAATTGTTTTAACTGAAAAGTGGTACATGCTTCATGGAACCCTAAGTTCCTTTTATAGTTAAATGTGGCGGTTTGTCAATCGCTGTAATTATAGGAATTTGGAAAAAACGAGAAAGCGAGCGAAGGTTAGAATGCATGGAAAAGTAAATCGTATAAATTTTAAGAACTGATATTGTGTCCTATTTTCGAGGACGAAAATTTCTAAAAGAGGGGAAGAGTTTGTAACGACCCAAAACGTGATAGGACCTAAATGAATAATAATATTTCATAAGAATTATGTCCCCTATGATGAAAAGCAAATCAATGTCAACGCGGAGTTCCTTTGAAGTTAAGTATGAGTTTTTATTGACGCTTTGCGGCATTCGAGATTTTTAGCAGAATATGAGTTTTTTCCTATATCGGCAAACTATATAAATAAATATGTGGTATATTGGTAAAGTGGGTGTGCTAATAAGTATATTGGTGGGCAAATATTTTTTGACACATTGGTGTGCCAATAAAGAAGAAAATGAGAAGTTTTGAAGGGTGGTGTTGAGCGGTGGCATGATTACGTGGACCGGCTTTTTAAGGCAAGGCATAGCTTTTCATTCTAGAAAATCCTGCTCTCACCGCTCGGCATTCCTCCAAGTCTCGCCTAGGGCTCACGGGAATCGCAAGTTTCCCCGCTTTCTTCCTCCGATTCCTGGTTCTCTCGGCAAGATTAGGGTTGGATATGCATTTCAGGGTCCTTCAACTTCCCTGTAAGCTTTTCGACCTCCTTCCTTTGTACGTGTGATTGCTGCCCTCTTTCAGTGACTGTCGGTGGTATGGGTATGATTTGAATTAAGGAGTTTGACCGGCTATTAAGTATTCTTATTTCGATTTATTGCATCTTGGGCTTTAGTTGACCCTAGCCGATTGTTGCCAGATATATACCTGTACAGTTTTGTTTTGATGTGGTACTGAGAAGGGCTGATTGAGTTCCATTTTGTTCTGGTTTGGTTTTGATTGAAATTAGGCCGGCTGTATGGAGTTCCTGGGGATTTTCTGAGTTTAAGATGGTGGTTTTTATCTTCAAATAAATGGGTATCATGGTTAAGGAATATGGGGTTTTTCTTCTTGATAAGCTGGTCCAGTCTTTCCAAGTAGCAATTGCTGTTTGTCCTTTTGGGTCTTACTTTGCCTTTTGGCCGACTATTGCTTTAACTGGTATTTTATTTTATCATGAGGGGAACTTCTTACAGTAACTGTTGTTATGGGCTTTGCATTATAAATTGAGGACATATTAAAACAGTGAGTTGAATTGCGTTTTATCATTGATTTGAACTTGGCTCCTTTATGGTTAAGCAAAATAGAGAGTCGGTTAAATAGCTTCCAAATGATGTAATCGTAGTAGGTAATATTGTAGCTATAGCGAGGTGCAACCCCGATATAAATGACCCTAAATGATATGATGCATATACAGATACCGTGAAGGATGGCACCTCAAAATAGACGTGACAATGATATGAACTACTGATGGTGAGAGCTACCTGTTTCATTTAAGCTTTATTGGTTTATGTTCTTTTTACATATGCACACTTATTATACTGAATGTTAAATGCATAGTTCCTATCACTGATACTTATTGTCGCTATATTGTATGACTTTGATAAAGACAAATAGGCGATTCACTTCTGAGGGGATTATAAACTGAATAATAAAATGAAGAACTCACTATTATGAAAACGTGTCGACACGAGGTTATATTACGGGCGACTTGAATTGCATGCATATGAATGATATGGATATGATGAATTGCCAAACCAGTCGAGTTGAAAGGCATAAATGCGGGTTGACCGTACTGGTTTTGGTACATGATGACCCTTCGGGGTAGACCCTTCGGGGTAAAGGAAAAAGGAACATGATGACCCTTCGGGGTAGACCCTTCGGGGTAAAGGAAAAAGGAACATGATGACCCTTCGGGGTAGACCCTTCGGGGTAAAGGGAAAAGGATTCAAATTGCCCCTAATATATCCTAAGGAACGAAACATGTATAGAAATACGGATTTAAAGGGTTACACAGGTACATTGATAAATGCTTATGAACATGAAAACTGACATGATGTTATGTATTTGCACTGCTTCCATGATATAGAAACAGTTATGATGCTTATACTGCTCCATGATATAGATACAGTTATGATATTTGCACTGCTTACATGTTCCATAACTTATATCACTACAAGATATATGCTTTACAGCGACGTTTTTATTGTGACGTGTTTTAAAGCGTCGCCGTAAGTTTTCTATTTTGTGACATTTTTTTTTCAAAAACGTCGCTAATACAAAAAATTAAGCATTAGCCACGTTTTCTATGAAAAACGTCAACATACATGTTTAGCTTTTGTGACGATTATTTTTAAAACGTCACAAAAACACACTACTAGAAAAGTAACTTTTAGCCACACTTTTTTGTCACGGGGTCAAAAATCTTGGCTAATAATGAAGTATTAGTCACAACCAATAATTCATGGCTAATAAGCAAGTATTAGCAACTGATGTCTAATTCGTAGCAAAAAATAAAGTATTAGTCACAATTTGCTTAATTCATGGCTAAAAGATTGTATTAGTTACAGTTACATAATTCGTGACTATTATTTTAGTCACATTTCTTAATTCATGACTAAAAAGGAAGTATTAGCCACAATTTTGAGTCGTGGCAAAACATTATTATGAGATAATTGGTTAAAATTTATCTATTTTTATTAATAAAATGTGAAAAAAAAATATTTATATTTATATTAATTATCATACTTAATTAATTTGTGTCGCATATAATTCTATCAGTTAATGTGTTATGATCGACTTAATTATTTATATCTTTACAAAATAACTTTCAATCAAGACACATATTACAATGAATGTTTGAGTGTTATTAGAAAAGGGAGAGCTAAACATCTTAAGTGTAACAATCTAAAGATGATTATGAAGTGTAAAAGGAACCTTTTTGCTCCTGTAACATCTCATTTTCAACTAGTCTAGCAGATCCACTTAACCCATGGTGACCAGTTTAGTTGGGCACATGTGACTAATTTATCTGATTATGATCCAAAACATATCTGATATTTTAAGTATACGTAAACTCACAAACCAAGTTATAGACCCAAAACACATCAATACGATTTATGATGTATGACTGAATATTTTATTTTAATAAGAGTACATTTTTTAAATAAATTTGGCCATGCATAAGCTCATCAATATGATTTAAGTTATTTTAATAAGAGAATGTCAGGTTTGGGAAGCAGGAAAATCATGACTCACCTATACTTTTCTATATGGATATTCGTTATTTAGGTTTTAAATTATGGTTGCGATGAATATTTTGATTTTTATGATTATTTATATATATCTTTAACTACATTAAAGAAGTATTTTGGAGTTGTAGAATTAATCTTAGCCATCTAATATGTGACAAACTTTTGATCTCATCCATCCAATGAAGAGAGAAAGAAACAGAGAAGAGAGAGAGGGAATCTTTATAGTCCTCCTATACTTACATTTAAGGATAAGTGGGAGAGGGGGAGAGAAGAGAAAGAGAGAGAAATTGATTTTTTTTAGGTAAAAACTTCCATTTTTTTTAGGTAAAAACTTCCATTTTTTTTTACAAAATAAAATAGAATATTGATTCATATTTTTTACGGTCATTTTAAGTACTCATATGTATATGTTTTGAATAAAAGATAAGTGCTTATACGCGGGCGCAGCTCGCTCGAATGCGAGCACAACCCGCTGAGAGTCAACGAGCACGGGCGAAGTCCGTGCGGAGCTGCTCGTATTTTTATCTTTATTATATAAGCGAACCCAAAATAGTTTGGTGTAACATTTGGTTTACCCTAAATGCCCTCAATAAACACCACTTTCTATTAATATCTATCACTTTTTGGTCTTTTGCTAATTCCCGCGCAGCTTTTCACATCACCACTCCCGAAATCACCCATATCGACCCGTGCTTTCATATCGCCCCTCTCGATTCCACAACCGGCGTTCCCTCGGCTCCTCCGCTCCCCTGTCCAGGCATCTCAGCACGTAAAGTCTCGGCCCCCTCCCCTGCGCACGCAAAAGCTCCGTCTCTCTGTCTCCAGGACTGTCGAAGAAGCTCACAATAAAAAAAGACAGACGACGACGACTTCCTTCTCCATAAAATCGACTAGGTATACCCTCATCTTCTTCTTCCTCATCTTCCTCTCCTCTTACCCTTTTCATGCCTTGAAAAGTTCGAAGTTATTATAATTTAGGACATTTTTTGCAGCAGGTTAGGGGTGATATTGGGTCTATCCTCATTCCGGTTCGCTTCTGCTCTCCCCCTCGCCCGCTCGAAGGTTATCCATCCTTGCCCGCTGAAAGACGCAATGTTTCTCTCCTAGGTCATGGATTATCGCAGGAGGATTTCTTACTCATCCGCATTACGACTTCTCTCTCTGTAGAGTAAATCGGCTTCTGGAAGAAGAGCGAACAACAACGAATCTGGTCCTATTCTTCTCCAAAATCGAGACTGCCATATTTCCTTTCTTCTTCAGAGATCTGTCACTGTGGAAAGACTTCTCCAAGAATAACTTGGAATTGATAGTAGATCTGATTTTGTCCCAGGCCAAGAGGAAAATCTAAAAAGGGCCCTTTGTTCCTTTTCCTTAGCCGACAATAGCAAGCTGGGCAGAGTAATTTTTGGGAAAAAGCTGAAGGTGTTCGGTCCTTGAAGAATATCATTGCAAGTGAAAGTGATGGGCCAGGTATTCTGGAATATTACCTGAACCATCAACAACTCTAATTTTTCCTAATTTGTGTGTGCATGAATTTATGTGTGTATATGATTTTATGCAAGTTTTCATTTTCATGGCCAATGTTCGTGCTCATGATAAATTCATATGGTAATTTAGTGAAGATTATGGATTGTTTCCATGCAAATTTTTGTTTTCAGGGTTATGGTGTATGGATGCTAATGAAGATTTTCAGGGTTATGGTGTATGCATTTTCGCCTTTTAACAGGTTCTGTGTATTGGTTCTAGGAGGTTTGTAATTTTCGTTCTTTATCAAATCAAGTGTAAGCCAATTTGCTTGGCAAGATTGGGCTGCATTCTACTTACCAAGCTATGACTTTTTTCCTTTTGCATGCATTAGTTGTGTGTTGAGGGACAAGAAGTGATGATGATTGAGTCGGCTAAGACAGCTTTTGAATGTTTTTTTTTAAATTAGAAGGTTGACTATGTGTATGATTAGCTCTTTTTTTCAAATCAGGCTTCAATCAAGGTGAGTGGACCCATAATCTGGAACTCTGATGCAGGCAGCAGGTGAGAGGACCAAAACTCTAATATGGATAATATGGTTGGAAGAGTTCACCAAACTGTTGATGTAGCCAACTAGAAAATGATGTAAGTTTGTCGTTTTGGTCCATTACTTTATATTTATTTGTTATCGTAGACATTGAAATCTATTTAAATTTTAAATATTTATGTGCAAACATGCTATGTTAATTTAGGAATTTGTGTTATTTTCATCATTATTTTTTGCATCAATTGGAGGTGGAATTGGTGTTATTTTTCCAGCCTTCAATGGGCTAGGGGATTAGTAAGTTTATGTTCTTAATATGTTGATTGTATTATATTTGGTCCATATAAATGTGTCTCTAAATGATTTTATGAGTTGTGTTCATGTTTATCCTAATATGAAGACTCCAGTTCATGTTTATGCTTTAGGAAGGAGGAAGCTATCATCAGGTGCGAGTAACAATGATATGGCATTTTGCCATCATCTGGTTTGCTAAAGTTACATAATCTGGGAATCACATGGACCTACACCACCAAATCCAAGCATTTTTTCAACCCAGGTGCATTTTCTTTTACATATATGGCATTTTGATTTGATCATCTTTGTTTTACAAACCAAAACATTATTTTGTAGGGTATATGAGAGCATGAAATGTGTTATGGGAGGAATAATGAAATTGAAATGTGATATGGTTTTCAGATTATATATTAACTTAAATCTATTAAATTGAAGGAGTTGTTTTGTGTACACTAATTATTCTGGTGGCTATGATTTTTAGAAAACTATATGGGTGATGCTACTATGGCTAATATGCCTAAACTTGGATAATGGGGTCTGATGGTGAAATATGAATTATAATAGTGGATGTATGATTTTAACCACCAAAAAAGGATCATGGAGCAAAAGAGGTAGTTCTAGGTTACATGTATGAGCTCAAACCTAGTATCGAAGCATACTAGGCCTATTGGCTCCAAAATCTCCTGTTTCGGTTTCTACTTCTACGTCTTTTTTAGCTTGCGATTAGGTTTTTCTTCAACAAGATAAATGACGTTCTTTGCAGGTCACAAGTATGAGGGATTTTCTTACTCATCTCATACTATGCAACTTAGTTTTCTTATAAAATGTTGGATTCAATCGTTTTCTTTTCCTTGCCAAGCTTTATAGGTAATTTATTTACTCATGGTTGCTCTGTTCTTGCAGGTGTTGCACTTGCAGAGAGGATAGACTCAACATTTTATGGTTTTAATTTTAAGCATATTTGTGCACACTCACCTATCGGCCGATTGCTCATCAGCTCCTCATGGATTTGGAGGAGGTAGAGGTTAACAAGCAACTTGAATGGAAGAGGACATTGGAAGAGAGCAAATGTGGGAAGAATAGATGGAGGCATTGTGAGAGCAGGTGGAGCATTGTGAGAGAGAATATAGTGAATGATTATATATATTTTTTGCAAGTTTATATTATTTGAAACACGTTTGGTTTATTATTAATGTGTATTTTTGCAAGTTTATATTTTTTTAATTTCAGTGATGATGTATTATGTTGGCATTATAATTAATTTTTATTCCTTTTGTTATAATTAGAGATATAATACTTCGAACAACAAGTTGCAAAAAATCTCTTAACATATCTTAATATTACTCTCAAAAAATATTTGAAATATTTATCAAAATTAATTTTATAAAAAAAAATAATATTCATATTTTTAATTAAGATTTTAGATGACAATTACTTTTTAGAGTTTAGAATATCATACATTTCTATTTGCTTTAATTTTTTTTATTAAAATAAAAAAAAATTGCGATGTTTTTTCCGGAAAACGCTATTGTAGAGTTTTAACTACGGCGACATTTTGCAAAAAACATAGTGGTAGAGTTAATATTTTTCTCGACGTTTTTTTATAAAGTGTCACGATAGATCAATTATCTATCATGACGTTTTTTCAAAAATTGTCACGATAAAGCAACTACCAACCGCGACATTTTTTTGTGAAAGCGTCGCAAAGAGCTACGGCGACGGCTGCAATCACGACGATTTTGTGACGTTTTTATAAACGTCACGAAAACTATCGCGACGCTTTAAAATCGTCACTAAAGACATAAAAAAATGTCACCGTATAATGATTTTGTTGTAGTGTATGAATGTTATCGTTTCATAACTGCTTATTGTTTTATGATTACTAACATGAATATAGTTATATGCTTCATAAGTTCACTGCTGAGACAGAAAACGGTTAGTATGAAAAATATGTTTTGAAATGCGTAAGTTAATTTTTCTAAATGTATACAACAATGAAAGAGGTATATCCTCACTTAGTCATATTTTTATGACTAAGCCCGTCGTCAAATTTTGTAGGTAACGGTCATGACTTTGGAGACGCAAAACCAAAAGAATTGATTATGGTAGGACAGAGAAGATTCAACGAATAATTCAAGGTATGAGAGTAAAATTCTTATTATGTGTTTTTATTTTGTATTCACTAGCCGCACTTCAGCCTGGGATACATGTTGTGAACATAACTTAGATACAGATGTATGTGGGGTCTAAATGGGGGCCTCACATCACCTCTCGGAAAACTAAGTCTTTTTCCTTCTGAGAATGGTGGAGAACAAAAGTGAGAATGCTCGGGAGAACAAAAGTGAGAATGCTGAGTCGCCTTTCGGGAGAAAGGAAATCTTCAAGTCCACGAAGGAGATCTTCAAACGCCGAAGGAGAATTCCGAGGAAATCATCAAAGGAACTCTCCCGGGTGCAGAAGGCAAGGTCCCTTAAATGAAGGTTCTGGGCTCCTTTTATAGCTTTGGTCGGGGATAGCCCGGTAATTTTGTCGTCGTAACCACCGTAACCACCTAACGGGCGAATCATGCTGGCCGATTTGGAGCACACGGATCGCCATTTTTTGTAAATAACCGTCTCGCCCTTCGGGCAGTTCGGGCAGCTTTGCTGAAAGTGAAAAAGGCGAAAAGTCGTTCCTACAATCTGAGAAATTAGAAAGACAAAAATTGAGCGTGCCCGGAATGTGGAAGTGTTCTGAGCGCACTCAGAAATGTTCTGAGCGCGCGATGAACATGAGAGCATTCTGAGCGCGCTAGGAGACATTCTGAGCGCGCAACGAGCGCAGGAGCGTTCTGGGAGGAGTCCGGAACCTGGAGGAATGAGGAGTCACGCCCCCAAAAGGGGATTGGGCTCCGGTCGCACCCGACTAGGGGCGCGATTTCGGTCGAGCCCTTCTGCGAGCCCCCCTGCGAAAAAAGGGGGGAGGGGACTTGGTCGCACCCCATGGCGGAGGAGGGTGCGGCTTGGCTGCAACCCACAAGGGGGTGCGGCTTGGCCGCCACACCCCACAAAGGGTGTGGCTTAGCCGCACCCCACGCGGGGTGCGGTTAGGCCGCACCCCACGCGGGGTGCGGTTAGGCCATACCTCATGCGGGGTTCGGTTAGGCCGCACACCCGCGACGGGGGGTGCTGCATGCGCGCTACCGCGCGCGCTACAGCGTGGTAGCGCCGCGTGGTAGTGCTACCGCGCGCGGTAGAGTGCGTGGTTGCGGGCGTCACAGTTGCGCGCGGTACGCTCTGTGCGCACTCTCGTACTGGCAGTTGGCGGCGGAAATGGCGGGTTCGGTTTGCTCCACCACTCACCCCCACTACCTTAGTGGGGGAGTGGGTTGAGTGAGTAACCGCCACCCGGTCATCTTTTTTAAAGATGAGAGCTTATGTATGAATTCCTATCACAAGCCCCACAAACCTTCGGAGTCCGAACTTCCGTGTTGGAGGAGTGTGAAGGTTTCGTCTTGCTTACGGCGGCTCCGATCATCGTCATCTCTGCGCGGCGCGGCGATCCATGGAGGAGGTAAGTTCTTTCTCCACTTTTCATGAAAAAAGAGAGAAGAGAGGGAGGAGCGCGCGTGCGAGCCGCGCCCCCACTCCCGTGCGTGAGGCCGATGCCGGTCGGGAGAGCGGACGACCGGGCCATACAGCTTGTGGGGGGCGGGCGGCACTCGCGCGCCAGTGCGCGCGATTGGTGTCGGCCGGGAGAGCGCGCGACTGTAGCCTGCGCGCTTGGGCGCGCGGCCGATGTCGGACGGGAGAGCGGCCAGACGGAGCTCGCGCGCACGCGCGCGCGGACGGTGCGGCCGCACAGCTTGCGGAGGGCGGCCGGCACCCGTGCGCCCGTGCGCGCGGTTGGTGCCGGCCGGGAAAGCGCGCGGCCGTAGCCCGCACGCTCGGCTGTGCGGCCAGGCGGCCGCGCGGCTTGCGGGGGCGGCCGGGAGAGAGCGCGGTCGGTTCCCGCGCGCCTGTGCGCTTGGTTGGTGCTGGCCGAGAGAGAGCGCGGTCGGCCATGTCGCGCGGCCTGCAGGGGCGGCCGGCATGCGCTTGATTGCGGTCGGTGTCTGTTGCGGAGGTGCTTGGCCTGCGGGCGCTCTTGCTGACGGAGTTTTTTTATGTGCGCCTTTTTGGACTTTTATTTCTTAGATGCACGTGCTCACGTATGCATATTTTACTTTCAGGCTTCGAAACAGGGAGGCCAGTCAAGGTCGATACGCCTGCGCTTCACTCTCGATGGCGTGCGGATTGATATATGGCACAAGCGGTTTGGGTTGCCTTCTAATGTCGAGGTGAACATTCCGCGGGTGGAGGAGCGCGCTCAAAACCCGCCGACCGGTTTCATGAACCTTTCTGAGAGCTGTCTGAAATCCGGGTTTCGCCTTCCTCCATCTGAGGAGGTTGTTGAGATGCTCTGGTTCTGCGGTGTCCCGATTACCCAGTTTACTCCTGCTGGGATGACGAAAATTATGGGGATGGTGGTGTTTTTTCGGGAGGAAAGCGCGCGCTTTTTGCTCGAGGTTTTCAAGGATTGGTGTGAGGTTTCTACCGACTCAGGTGGCCGTATTGAAGTACGAAGCAACAAGAGTTGGTTTCACTTCGGGGAGAAGACTGATTACCGCCACCGGAATACTCTTTATGGGTACGTTCGGAATCGATGGGAGCTGTCGGAGCTATGGAGAGCACTTCCCGGACGTTGCTGCCGGTAGACAGGACGGGAGGATGAGTTCCTTCCCATCCCCAGTTTTCCTGGTCGAGAAGGGCCGTCGAAGGCCCTGTTCTGTATTTCCGGTTGCGTGGAGGAAAGCCAGTTGCTCTCGGTGGGGCTTTCCTGGGACGCCGAGCGCGCGGCCGCTGTTCCCCTGGATCGTGGGAAGAAGAGGAAGATTGTTATTAGGAATGAAGCTTCTAGTTCGGGCTCTATCCCACTAACGCCCAGGAGTCACGATCACGAGGCCGGCCCGAGCCGCCGTAGGGTGGAGCCGAGTCTGTCTGATCCGGAGATTGAGATTTTGGTGTCTCCAATTGTCGACCGAGTCCCGCGGAGAGACTTGCTGCCGCCTCCTCCTTTACCGCCGACGAGGCGAGTTTCCTCTTCTCTTCAGGCGATGACTTCTGCGGTAAGTAAATTTCTCCTTCTCTAACTTTGGGTACTTCTCCTCCATCGTCGCTTTTGTATGTTGATTGTTACCTTTTGTCTGCAGGCCGATGTTCTAACCAGTGTCACTCTTACATGGAATGACTGTTACGTGGGACTCAAGGATAGCTACTTCACTCTTCAGGAGGAGCTGCGCGTGGCGAGAAGTGACTTGTCTGGCTTGCAGAAGAAGAGGGATCGCGACATGGCCCGTATTGGGCAGTTGGAGGCTGACATCTCCTCTTCCCGATCGAAGGTTGAGAAGTTGCGAGCGGAGTATGGTGGAGATAAGGCGCTTGCCCAGGATGCCCTTCGTCAGCTGTCAGAGGCTCAGGGGGAGATGTTCCGCCTAGAGGGGAAGCTGGGCTTTCTGAGGAGCGAGGTGGACCGGTTGTCGTCGGTCGAACGCAGCATTGGAGAGGCTAAGGCGACGGGAGTGACCGAATACAGAGATTCTCTGGCTTTTGTGGAGGAGCGGTTTCAGATGTCGGAGGAGATTCGCGTCGAGGTTATGACGAAGGAGGTCGAGTCGATGCTAGCGGATGAGTGCGAGGTCGCTTTTCAGAGAGGCATTCAGAAGACTCTCCGTATGATGGAGAGAAAGTTTGGATGTGGCATCGCGGGTCTTGGAGCTGGGGACCTTTCCGAGGATGATCACCCGGATGCAGCGGAGGATTGACACTCGTACTTGTTACCCATCATCTTCCTGTCTTTTGTGGTGTTGTTTGTTATCGTCCTTGTTTGTGTGCAGCGCTGAGCTGATGTGGTTGTATTCCTTTATCGTATACGTTGTACTCTTTTCTTTGTGTCATTTGTGTCTTTGTCGTTCTAGTTGTTGTCGAAGTGTTGATTGAAGGAACATGCTATTTAGCGTTGATACCTGTGTAGTTTGCTGGTTTTTCCAAAACAACGGATGAGTTTGCGCGAGTCTGAGCTCGCGGTTTTTTCATAATAGAATATTAGTTTGCGCGAGTCTGAGCTCGCGGCTTTTACATAATAAAATACTAGTTTGTGCGAGTCTGGGCTCGCGGCTTTTACATAATAAAATACTAGTTTGCGCGAGTCTGAGCTCGCGGCTTCTACATAATAAAATAGAAGTTTGCGCTAGTCTGAGATCGCAGCTTTTACATAATAAAATAGAAGTTTGCGCGAGTCTGAGCTCACGGCTTTTACATAATAAAATAGAAGTTTGCACGAGTCTGAGCTCGCGGCTTTTACATAATAAAATAGAAGTTTGGTCGGTGAATAGCGGGGGTATTCAAACTGTGGGCGAACGTAAGAGGGGCAGACCCTTACGACGCTGAGACTCGACGACGGAGGAGAAGGGCGGACCTTCAATCGACGGCGGTGCGAAGTCCCCGGGGCAGGGCCCCAAAGTGGCCGGTGAATAGCGGGTGTATTCAAACCGTGGGCGAACGTAAGAGGGGCAGACCCTTATGACGCCGGGACTCGACGGCGGAGGCGAAGGGCGAACCTTCAATCGACGGCGGTGCGAAGTCCCCGGGGGAGGGCCCCAAAGTGGCCGGTGAATAGCGGGTGTATTCAAACCGTGGATGAACGTAAAGGGGGCAGACCCTTACGACGTCGGGACTTGACTGCGGAGGAGAAGGGCGAACCTTCAATCGACGGCAGCGCAAAGTCCCCGAGGCCGGGCCTCGTGATGTTCCTGTGGTATAATAGTTTAGAACAGATAAAACATAATTAGAAAATGAACATTGATACATGCGCAAGTGTCGTCTTGTGGTTTCTGAGCTAATAAGTTTTGGATATAAGTTTGACGAGAGAGAAGGTAACGTCGAGCTCCCTTTGCGTTGTGCTTGCTCGAGCTCTTTCGGTCGTTCAGCGTGGTGGGCAGTAGTGATCCGACGACCGACCCTTGGTGGAATCCTCCTGTGCTTCTTTGCAGAAAACCTCAAGGTGTCCTGACTGGACGAGGCGTTCAATTTCTTCTTTCAATCTGGCACAGTGCTCCGTACGATGCCCTCGGCCTTTGTGGAAATTGCAAAACTGGGATTGGTCTCCCCTGTGCTGGGAGAGTGCTCTGGGCCAGTTGATGATTTTGCTGTTGTAGATTACAGACAGTATATGCTCGAGGGGGGCGTTTAACGGAGTGTAGACCCGGGAGCTTTGATTCGCTGACCCTCGGGAGCGGGTTGCATGACCATGAATGGGCCGTCCGGCCTCCACGAACTATTGTTGTTGTCCCTTTCTCTTTCGACAAGTGTCTTTAAGCTGCAGCGAGTCTGCTGTTACCGGAAGGTTAGCTTGTTCTGCCAATGTAGAGGTTGTGCGGCCCTCCTGCGCGCCCTGCTTCTCAGTATTCAGATTTGGTGATGGGTCATAGTTGATCCAAGGAAGCCCGACTACGCCTGTGTTGAGACCACGAATCGAATCCCTAAGGATTTTCCCTTTGTTGGTCATGCGTTCAGACATGGAAACATAGTGATTCAGGGCGTCGAGCAGGAAGGCTCCCAAATATTGCGTCGTAGGGGGAGTCTGCCTCTGCGATGATGAACTGAACGTCATACTGGACTGGTTCTGAGTGCATCCCTACTTGAACCGGGAGGGTGAAGACTCCTATGGTGGGCACCTTAGTTCCGTCTGGGAGCTCTGCGTCGCTGGCTCTGAGCTTGAGGTTCCCGCTTAAGAGTTTGAGCTGCACCACGACTGCCATGAACAGGATGTACGTTGAACGAGATGCGATGGGTTATTAACACCCTCTTTAGTTCACAAGCCGGATTGCCTATGCTTTCTTCTAAGGCGAAGTCCAACCATCCACGGGGGCGCTCCTGGTGAAAGCTTGTGTAGATCTTTTCTTGCCGTTTGCTCCGCTCCACTTCCCCTGGGTGGGGCGACTCGTCCGTCTCGGGCTCTTCTCGCTCTTCTTCTTGGATCCTCGGCGCGCGCGTTTCGTGCCATTCAACGAACAGTTTGGACAACTCGGTGAAGTTGTGAATCGCTCCGTTTGGCAGAGATTGATACCAGCGGAGGGCGTCTCCGCATAGTGTCTTGGTGAAGATTTTGCAGCTGATTTGGTTGGGAAATCCGAACGTCCGCATCGTTATCAAGAAGTGATTAACGTGCCTGTACGGGTCCTCTGCTCCGTGAAACTCCTTGTAGTGCGGGAGCTTTAGCCATGACGGAACTGGATATGCCAAGATTGACTTTGACAAGGGGGATCGCCTTTGCTGGTGCGTGACATCGTTCGAGTCCTGTCCCGCCGCGAGAGGGGCCGACTTGCTAGTTGATCCAAGCCACTGGTGCAGGATGGGTGCAGCGATGAGCGCTCTTTTCGCCAGGCTCTCAGGGATTGAGGAACTGCATGCGTCGGATAGTTCGGGGGAGGTGTCTATTCTTGTTGGTTCCGTGAACTCAGGCGAAGTGGGCGCTGCGTTCGGAAATCATTTGCTCGGTATTTGGGAATCTATTTCCCACAGACGGCGCCAAACTGTTGCGGGTTCGCTTGGGTGCTCTTGGTAGACCGGTCGACTTGAACCGTCTTAGCTCTGAAGAGAGCGAAGCGCGCTAACAGTCAATTAGAGATTCGTTGAGTACACTGTGACTTTTTAATGTGGAAAACCCGGAAAGTGTAAGAAACCACGCAGTTGGAGCTGTGCCGACCAAACTTCACTATCTTCTGAGGGGTTACAGCCAGGTACTTAGAATTCGAGCGCGTCAGGCCGCCGCTCGTTACAATAATTGAGAGAGAGAGTTCCGAAAGTGACAAGTCACCTCTCGGAAAACTAAGTCTTTTTCCTTCTGAGAACGATGACGAACAAAAGTGAGAATGCTCGGGAGAACAAAAGTGAGAATGCTGAGTCACCTTTCTCGAGAAAGGAAATCTTCAAGTCCACGAAGGAGATCTTCAAGCGTCGAAGGAGACATCCGAGGAAATCTTCAAATGAGCTCTCCCGGGTGCAGAAGGCAAGGTCCCTTAAATGAAGGTTCTGGGCTCCTTTTATAGCTTTGGTCGGGGGTAGCCCGGTAATTTTGCCGTCGTAACCACCGTAACCACCTGACGGGCGAATCATGCTGGCCGATTTGGAGCACACGGATCACCATTTTTCGTAAATGACTGTCTTGCCCTTCGGGCTGTTCGGGCAGTTTGGGTAGTTCGGGCAGCTTTGCTGAAGGTGAAAAGGACGACAAGCGGTTCCTGCAATCTGAGAAATTAGAAAGACAAAAAGTGAGCGTGCCCGGAATGTGGAAGTGTTCTGAGCGCGCTCAGAAACGTTCTGAGCGCGCGACGAACATGAGAGCGTTCTGAGCGCGCTAGGAGGTGTTCTGAGAGCGCAACGAGCGCAGAAGCGTTCTGGGCGGAGTCCGGAACCTGGAGGAATGAGGAGTCACGCCCCCCAAAAGGGGGATTGTGCTCCGGTCGCACCCGGCTAGGGGCGCGATTTCGGCCGATCCCTTCTGCGAGCCCCCCTGCGAAAAAAGGGGGGAGGGGGCTTGGCCGCACCCCACAAGGGGCGCGGCTTGGCCGCGCTCCAAAGGGGGTGCGGCTTGGCCGCGCCCCAAAGGGGGTGCGGCTTGGCCGCGCCCCAAAGGGGGTGCGGCTTGGCCGCGCCCCAAAGGGGGTGCGGCTTGGCCGCGCCCCAAAGGGGGTGCGGCTTGGCCGCCGCACCCCACGCGGGGTGCGGTTAGGCCGCACCCCACAAGGGGTGCGGTTAGGCCGCACCCCACAAGGGGTGCGGTTAGGCTGTACCCCATGCGGGGTGCGGTTAGGCCGCACCCCCGCGACGGGGGGTGCTGCCTGTGCGCTACCGCGCACGCTACCGCGCGCGCTACCGCGCGCGCTACCGCGTGGTAGCGCCGCGTAGTAGTGCTACCGCGCGCGGTAGCGTGCGTGGTTGCGGGCGTCGCGGTTGCGCGCGGTCCGCTCTGCGCGCACTCTCGTACTTGTGGTTGGCGGCGGAAATGACGGGTTAGTTTGCTCCACCACTCACCCCTCACTACCTTAGTGGGGGAGTGGGTTGAGTGAGTAACCGCCACCCGGTCATCTTTTTTAAAGATGAGAGTCTATGTATGAATTCCTATCAATTTGTATTTTAAAAATATATGTATTACATATTTTTTCATAAAAATATAACTCATGTAACTATGTTTTTGCCCAAATTTTACAACTTATTTTGCCTCACATTATCCTTTTGATGTATTATGCACATCACATGCTAAAAACCGCACCGAAACGCAACCGCACTGCAAAAAACCGCACAAAACCGAAACCGCACCGCATAATTTCGGTGCGGTGCGGTTTTGCTCGGGCCAAAACCGCGCCCTTGCGGTGCGGTTGCGGTTTGGGCCAAAACCGCATCAAACCGCACCCAACCGCACCGCGCACAAGTTTGTAGATGTGGGTAAATGAAGGAATTGGATACAAGAATATGAAAGTTGAAAGAAATGTAGGATTTTAGCATTGTTTGGGACTGCTGTGGCGATATAACAATGATAGCACAGCAATATAACAATGATAGTAAAAGTAGTAGGCGTAACCCCAGCAGGGGTTGGAAACGCTCCATTTATAGGCGTAACCCTAAATCTCCGACGAACCATTATGGCTGCTTCAACGGACCGTTAGAGTTCCATTAAAGACCCGACATTAATGCACAATATACCTTAACAAACTCATACTCAAAAAATTAAAATATGCAACTTACATTATTGAAATTTTTTAATTTTTTGTAGGGAATTGTTAAACGCATAGCAAAATCGTATATTCTTAGTGTTTTTTTTTACTATTCGCAGTTCTAACTAGAACTAGAATTATTATCCGCATATATTTCTGTTATTCGCAGATTAATGCAAAATTTTAAAAAAAAAATCAAAATCAGTCGGCAAGAATAGTTTGAATTTTCTTAATATGCTCGGTATGTGTACCCCAACAACATTCAAAACGTCTCCGCAAACGATAAATGCAAACAATTGTGGGCCCTATTTCGTGGAGCTACCGACACGGAATACTGTCTATTATACGAGCACATAAAATCTTAAAATCAATACGAGGATTTCAATCTGGGCTCTTTACCATTTAGGCTTCATTTGGTTCGGCGGTGGCGGATGCAACCGGCGGGTCCAAACGGAGCATTGGAACCGGGGGGGGGGGCGGGGTTGGAAACGCTTCATTTAGACTCCTTTTCCTCTATCCGGCGGGTGCAAACGGAGCAAACGCCGCCGGCGCCCGTTTGTTTACCCGCCGTCCGGTGGCGTTTGCTCTAAACGGAGAAGGCGAAACGCCCAACCAAACTAAGCCTTAGTGGGGAGCAAGAATAAAGTCAAAAATTGTAACATGACTTTTGGTTTGCGGATATAATTAGATATTTGGTTTGTGGATAGAGGGTCTATAATTTAACTAAATGATTAGATATTTCGTTTCTGCACACATGATTTTCCTCTACGTATTTCAGGCCCCGTGCCACGATTTGGGCCCTATATCAAATACACATTTTCTTCACGAACGCTCGCTCTTTCGCCTGGTACACCGACTTTGGAGGATCGTGCGGCGTAGCAATGGCACCGCAACTTGATAGATAAAATATGCACTAGCAATAAAGGCAGCACACCTTATGATTGATATAGGGTGCTGTTATAAGCAAACCCTTTTTGGTTGCTAGCAAACCAATTTCTGAGTTATTACGCGCCTTTTGAAAATACGCTTTGTACATGCATTTTTAAGAAAAGTGTTCCACACGAAAATTGTAGATCTCGACGAGATCTACAATTTTCGTGTCGAAATTTTTTCCTAAAAATGCGCGCACAAGACCCTAAACTCGCACTGATCGTAACTATATTGAAATTTTGAAAATAACAAGAAAATACTCATTGTACATGCATTTTTAGGAAAAGTGTTCAACACGAAAGTTGTAGTTCTCGACGAGATCTACAATTTTTGTGTTGAACACTTTTTCTAAAAATGCATGTACAAGACGTATTTTCAAAAGGCGCATAATAACTCATAGAGATTGATTTGCTAGCAATCAAAAAGAGTTTGCTTATAACAACACCCTTTATATATTACTATGCAATATAGGTGAACTGAAGTATTTATGTGACCAAAACTGTTGGACCAAAACGACCAAAAATATTTCAAATAATGTGATGTAAATTTAGTAAAGTATTTAATTCAAAAAAACTAATTAACAATTAATAAATTGATATTATTTAAATCAAATTCCGTATGTGGATTAATCAGGATATCCGCACAAATAGTCGTCCGCGCACTACGTAATTCATTCGTCGTATATTTTAGTATTATAGTATGCACTTGTTGCGGTCCACTCAAGGCTCCGGTAGATCGGACTAGATTGGACCGTCTTAGCCCGGGAGCGTTTGAGCGCGCAAACAGTCATAGAAAAGGGAAAGCTGACAAGACAATTTTTTTAACGTGGAAAACCCGTCAACTGGGTGAAAAACCACGCGGCCGGGTCTGTGCCGGCCGAAACCTCCACTATTTGTTGGTTGTTGTACAAAGCTACTTTAAAGAACTAGAGGGCGACAGGCCGCCTCTCGTTACAATTGTTGAGAGAGAGATACTCGGAGGGTGACAAGCCACCGCTCCTGGAGCTAAGACTTTTGTCTGATGCAGATGGGGATGCTGCGCTCTAAGCGCTCTAGAGGTTTTGACTGCAGCTTGAAGGTTGAATCGATGTGCTCTGTGCGTCTTTGTCTCTGTCGGTTGTCTCCTGCTGCGATAGAGGAGTTTGGAGTGATGTTCTTGCTGGAGGCTGGAGCGTTTGTTCTTGAGTGCGCGGAGTGCTTGTTGCTGAGTACGCGAGGTTATGCTTGGACGGTCTTGAGAGCGGAGCGCGCAGAGGCGCTCTTGGAGTAGTCTGGAGAGCGGAGCGCACGGAGGCGCGCTTGGAGAGGTCTTGAGAGCGGAGCGCGCGGAGGCGCGCTTGGAGCGGTCTTGAGAGCGGAGCGCGCGGAGGCGCGCTTGGAGCGGTCTTGAGAGCGGAGCGCGCGGAGGCGCGCTTGGAGGGGTCTTGAGCGCGGAGGCGCGCTTGGAGGGGTCATGAGAGCGGAGCGCGCGGAGGCGCACTTGGAGCGGTCTTGAGAGTGGAGCGCGCGGAGGCGCGCTTGGAGCGGTCTTGAGAGCGGAGCGCGCGGAGGCGCGCTTGGAGCGGAGCGCGCGGAGGCGCGCTTGGAGCGGTCTTGAGAAACCCTATCAGCACTCCTGCTTGCATTTAACGTTGAATGTGGGTGTACGAAAGGGGTGTAAGTTGAGTTGAGCCGTCTCGAAAGCTCGATGAGCCGATCCGAAAAAAACTCGACTCGAGCTCGAATCTGTGGTGCTCGAGCTCGATTACGAGTCGAGCGCGAGTTCAACTACTAATGTTCATGAGCTCGCGACTTTTTTATTTATACATTTAAATTTTTCTTAAAAGATTTACAAAATAAAGAAAATAAGTCTAAAAGCTCGAGCTCGGTAAGTAGACATTGAGCTCGAGTTCGAGCCAGGATAAAATGAGCTTGTCAAGCTCGAGATTGGAAATTTTGCCAAGCTTGACTCGTTTGCACGCCACGATCACCCTTCCACATAAAGACGGCGAACAATTTTTTTCTGACATCATCAAATATTCAGTAAAATTATTTCAGGGTGATTGCAAAATAAATTATAAAATAAATTAGCTCATATAATTATCTACATTATAAAAAGTGCATTCTATGATTGCATGTGTGACCCTTTAGTCTAGAATTATCTTTTAGCCCTTCCCGCAATGCCGAGCGCCGAATAGAGCTAGCTATAAGGAGCGATCGGCTATGAGGAGCGATTGGCGATCGGCGATCGTCTATAAGGAGCGGTCAGCGACCGTTGATCGGCTAGGAGCAGACAACAAGAGGCGATCGACTATAAGGAGAGGCTGATATGAGGCAATAGACGATAGGTTATAACAAACGTTAGGCGATCGGCTAAAAACCTGTTGTAAAATCCGGTACAAACGCAGACACAGCTATAAAATAATACAGGTAACAAGAACACAAAATAAGACCAAAACTGCGCCCGGCAAAACCCGCCGGCGCACAACCACAAATATATATTAAATCAAACAATATATAAATGCAATTACAAGAAAATAACAGGAGAAGAAAAGACCGTCCGGTGAAATACCGCAGATGCGCCGGACGCGTACGATCCGCGGGCGAGTAGAAGATCTGGACGGCAATTCGCCTAGCGGACGCACAAGGTTCACCGAACCTTCAACGTCGTAGTCCGACGTTCAACCGCAACCACCACCGGAGACCAACGCCGCCACCGGAGACAAACGCCGCCACCGAGATCAAACGCCGTCAAGGCTAACTGCACACACGCAAGCCTTCAACGTCAACGGCGATCTCCACCAAGCCCGACGACGACTCCCTCTCAAACGCCGGCGGTTCCCTCCAAGACCGGCGACACCACCCTCTCCAACGGCGGAACACCACGAGGCCGTCGGCCTCCTCGTCGCACGAGAGAGA
Source organism: Dactylorhiza incarnata (assembly GCA_033032865.1). Taxonomy (NCBI): domain Eukaryota; kingdom Viridiplantae; phylum Streptophyta; class Magnoliopsida; order Asparagales; family Orchidaceae; genus Dactylorhiza; species Dactylorhiza incarnata. The sequence continues at coordinate 15,492,961 of JAWHQI010000017.1, forward strand.
GAGAGAGAGAGAGAGAGAGAGAGAGAGAGAGAGAGAGAGAGAGAGAGAGAGAACGGAAGAGAGAGAGAGAGGGGAGGTGGACGGGAGAGATCAAAAGGCTACAGGCGGTTAATCCTTAATTTCTCCCGGGCGGCAATATTCTCCCTGGCGTTCAACTGCTTTCAATCCATGCGGCTACAATATATATATATATATTTCTGTGGATATCACGGTGGAGAATAAAACCTGATATATCTAACACTACTATAAAGATGTAGTTTGGACTCCACTGAATTAAATCGGGACATCTAACACTACTATTTCTATATATATGTATATATATTTCTATATATATATAATATATATATACGTATATATATATACGTTCTAGGAAGGGTTTGACTGCGGTGGTGAACGACTAGGTCCTCTTCCCACTCTCTCAGATCCGACCTTTGAACTAATCAGGTCTTCTAGTTTGCTGAGGGAAGCTATGGCAGAGAAGAATTCAGTATTGGCAAGGTATTCAGTGGAGAAGTTTGACGGCAGCGGGAATTTCCGCCTATGGCAGATTCGGGTCAAGGATATGCTGGTTGAGCAGGGTTTGATCCAAGTGCTGCGGGGGCGTGATTCTTTGCTCGATCCGGTGAAGGATTCTGAGTGGAATGAGATGGATGAGCGCGCAACTAGCGCTATTCGGATGTGCGTCGACGACAAGGTGTTGTTCAACATCGGTATTGAAGAGTCCGCTGTCACGCTGTGGGAGAAGCTTGAGGGACTCTACATGAGCAAGTCGTTGACCGCGAGGCTGTTACTGAAGCAGAGATTGTACGGCCTGAAGATGCAGGAGGGTGGTAACCTGCAGGAACACTTCAATGTGTTCAATGGACTTCTTAGCCAACTGCATGTGGTTGGTGTGAAGGTGGAGGAAGAAGACAAGGCCCTCTTGCTTCTTACCTCGCTCCCGGCGTCGTTCAGGCATATGAAGACTACGCTATTGTATGGGAAGGATACAGTAGACGTGGAGCAGATTACATCTGCGTTACTGTCCAGTCAGATGTTGTCGGACCCCGCTCCTGGGGGTGAGCATGTTTTGGCAGTAGATGAACGAGGGAGGCAGTTCGAGAAGGGATCTGGGAGTGCACGTGCCAGATCAGCCTCGAGGAAGGTTGTGAAGTGTTACCACTGCGGGCAAAGAGGCCATATCAGGAGGCTTTGTCCACAGCGTGCGCAGGGTTCTGGGGACGCCCAGATATTGGACATAGCAGGGGTAGCCTTTGCAGATGATAGTGATGTTTTTGTCATCACTGAGAGTCGATGCGACTCTGATAGCTGGATTTTGGATTCGGGTGCATCGCAGCATGTTTGCTCAGATGCAGGGATGTTTAGTTCTCTGGAGGTGACGACTGAGTCGGTCTATCTTGGTGACGGCTCAGTATGTGAGGTCACGGGGACAAGGACTGTGGACATTCGGACGCATGACGGAGCAGTGCGCAGGCTTGAGCGGGTACACCTGGTACCTAAGCTGCGCAGGAATCTAGTTTCGTTGGGCAGATTGGATTCCAGTGGTTGCAGTATTGCATCGAGAGATGGAGTTTTGACGGTGAGGCGAGGGCGCACCGTGCTCATGCGAGCTTTGAAGCACGGTAGTTTGTACCGGCTGATGGGGACCACGATGCGAGGTGGTGTGCCCATGATTTCTGCGGTCGACAGGGTGGATGGTCGAGGTGGTGCAGGGGATCGCCCTTCTGGTAGTCTGACTAGGCGAGTCAGATTCAGCGATCCGGTTGCGTCGACATTCAGGGGTTGAGCCCGAGCAGGGATGAGTCGACTAGAGCAGGTCGGCTGACGCCTCAGTTTTTGGGGTGGTGCTTCGCGCAGTGTTGCTTTGCGCAGTCGGTGCTTTATGCATTGTTGTCTTGTGCAGTTGGAGTGCTTCGTGCAGGTGGTGGCTCCGGATCCCGAACCAAGGTGGTGATTTGTTGAGATTTGTTTGGTTCGGATCCGTGATTTGGGTCCATATTTATGGATATATATTTATATATATATATGAGCATATATATATAGTAATATATTTAAGTTTTTCAGGATATGTAAAACTCCCCACGTGAAACCCAAACAGCATGAAACCGCCTGTTTGTTTTGGAGAAAACTGCCTGGAGCAGTTTTTGGGAGTTTCAGCCTTGGAGTAAAACCGCCTGGGAGGAAAAATAAGAAGCCGTCCGTAGCCTTTTGGACATAACCGCAAGCTTGGAAGTGCCGCCTGGGAGAGAAGAACACCGACCAGCCCTCCTCCTCTCTCTTTCTTCCGTTTTCTCTTTCTCTCTCTCGCTCGTGCACTCGGAGAGGCCGCCGGCCTTGAGTGTTGTCGCCGGTTTTGGAGGAGTTAATCGCCGGCGTTGCGAGAGGGTGTTGCCGCCGGGCTTGGTGGAGTTTGCCGCCGGCGTTGCAGTGGACGTTCGTTGGAGTGGAGAGGCGTGGTGTTGAAGGCTTGCGTGTGTGCAGTTAGCCTTGACGGCGTTTAGATCTCGGTGGCGGTGTTGTTCTCCGGAGGTGGTGCGGTTGAACGTCGGAGAGTGACGTTGAAGGTTCCGACGAACCTTGTGCGTCCGTTAGTCGGATTGCAGTCCAGATTTCTACACTCACGCGGATCGTGCGCGTCCGGCGCATCTGCGGTGTTCCACCGGACGGTCTATTTCTTCACTTGTTATTTCCTTGTAATTGCTTTTATATAAATATATACTTGTGATTGTGCGCCGACAAATTTGCCGCGCGTAGTTTTTGCCTTTTTCTGTGTTCTTGCTACCTGCATATTTTATAGCGGTGTGCGATTTACACCTGATTTCCCAACAATATAATCTATATATAGCATCTAATGGATTAGGATCTCAAATTTATAACAAAACCCACGTGAATTATATATATTGGTTTAATTTTTTCAATTTAGAAAGAAATATATATAAGCCTTTAATCAATTTTAAGTTATTTTTAATTAAAAATATTGGCATCAATGTTTTAAAGATACGAGCGATCTGGCACGAGCAACCCCAATGCTCTGCGGGTCAATGCTCCCGCCGCTTGCCTTCTCCCGTATGCGGTGTCCTATAGGGTGATAAATTATTATAGCAGCTTGCCTTCTCAAGTCAATTTTTTTTTAATATTTTCATCTTATCGAAGCCCTTTCTCACTCATCTGGACATCGTTTTTGACATATAAATAGTCGAAATTCATTGTGTCGGCCCTGACAGCACCACAAAATATTTCCGTCCGTGCCCGGATCACGTCCGCGACCAATCCTTGCACGCCAGTACATCAGCCAATTGTATGTATCTTAGGCCTATTGTATCTCACGCATCTAACGCACCTGACTTTTCTTCTATTGTATCTCACGTCCTGGGTTATTCCCGGACGCGTTCCGGGTCTCAGACGAAAATATTTCGCCGCGCCGCCGCCTCCAACCCTGTAATCGTATCCAGCAAAAGTCAAAGAGATGTATAAAATTCTAATATTCAGATGAAGACTAATTAATCAGCAGCTGTACTTACGAGGACTCGAATCTCTTATATTTCTTGTATACGGCACCGACAGCGGCTACACAAGTAATAGTGACGTCAGGTGTCTTGCAATAAAATATTTTTTTTAATTTTTATTGTTATTAGCAGATTTTCGATATTAACCGAAATTATATTTTTTTTCTGGCCCATAATATTTTTTCTAATACATTTTAAAAGTTTATTTGTAGGCAATTATTTTGCTCCTAACACTACTAGAATATGTGATCTCCGGAATCGAACCGAACATATTAATTTGAGTCGGTTCAGCAATTTTAACAAGAGGGGCCCCACATAAGAAGAATAAAAAATAAATGAAATATTATATATAATGATGTTGCGGGTCGCTCGAGGCGCTCTTAAATCGGTCGAAAACGAATCGTCCGTGCGCAAACAATCACAGAAAAAGCTGACTGCTGGCAAGAGAGTTTTTTACATGGAAAAACCCAGGAAAGAAGAAAAAACCACGGATTCGGGTCTCTGCCGACCAAATTTCGCTATCTTTTCTTTGTGAGTTGCAAGAGAAACTAGAGAACTCGAGGGAGACAGGCTAGGTCGCCTCTCGTTACAAGAGTTGTTTGTAGAAGAAGAGCCTCAGAGGGTGACAGACCACCGCTCGAAAAGCTAAGCACAACGACGTAGTTTGGAGCAATGTGCTCAGTGCAATCTGGAATCTGCAGCTGGTGCTCGGAAGCTGGAGCAATGTACTATGTGCAATCTGGAGTCTGTAACTAGTGCTCGGAAACGGGTGCAATGTGATATGTGCAATCCGGAGTCTGCATCTGTTGATCGGAAGGGGGAACATTGTGCTCGGTGCAATCTGGAGTCTGCAGCTGTTGCTCGGAAGTGGGAGCAATGTGCTTGGAGCAATCCCCAAGGGGTCTTTGAATGCCTGCGGGAAATTTTTTAAGGGATCTTCGAACTCCTTCGAAGATCTTCGAGGAAGCCTTTGAGCGCGCATGGAGATCTTCGAAGGATTCCTCTGGAGCTCTCTCGGGCGTAGAAGGTCAGGTGAGATGAAATGAGGGCCTGTGGGCCCTTTTATTGGTTTAAGGGTGTCATTTCCGTAATTAAGTGGTTATGGTCAGACTATCCGCACACAGTAACCATTTATTGTACTATGTGCATACCCATTATGGGCGGTTTTATGGCTATACACACACCCATGATGGGTTTTATTGTTATGTGCACACTCGTGATAGATTATATGGTTATGTGCACACCATAACCATACAATTTGCTATACGCACACCCGTCATGCGGATTTTCGCTATTCACACCTTGTTATTATACATTTTACTATGCTTATATTCACATTAATGTAACTGGCTATGCACACGCCCATTATGGTGATTCGGTTATACGCACACCCCATAATGGGTGTTTACATGGAAGTTGCACATAATTGATGACTAAAGTAAATATTTAGTCACTGATAGGGTTTCCTTGAAGGCGCTAAACGCACCCCATTCATGGTGTGCAGTTATCCAAAGAAACCTCACTATCCCCGTAACCACCCAACATGTGGGTGCAAATAGTAAAATCCCCCAACATGGGGGTGCAAATAGTAAAATTCTACATCATGGGGTGCAAATAGTAAAATCCTCCAACATAGGGGGTGCAAATAGTAAAATCTCACATCATGGGGTGCAAATAGTAAAACCCCCCATCATGGAGTGCAAATAGTAAAATCCTCCAACATGTGGGTGCAAATAGTAAAATCCCACATCATGGGGGTGCAAATAGTAAAATCCCACATCATGGGGGTGCAAATAGTAAAATCCTTCAACATGTGGGTGCAAATAGTAAAATCCTCCAACATGTGGGTGTAAATAGTAAAATCCTCCAACATGTGGGTGCAAATAGTAAAATCCTCCAACATGAGAGTGCAAATAGTAAAATCCTCCAACATGTGGGTGCAAATAGTAAAATCTCACATCATGAGGTGCAAATAGTAAAACCCCCCATCATGGAGTGCAAATAGTAAAATCCTCCAACATGTGAGTGCAAATAGTAAAATCCCACATCATGGGGGTGCAAATAGTAAAATCCTTCAACATGTGGGTGTAAATAGTAAAATCCTCCAACATGTGCGTGTAAATAGTAAAATCCTCCAACATGGGGGTGCAAATAGTAAAATCCTTCAATACGGTCTGCGTATAGCAAATAATATGGTTATGGTGTGCGCATAACCATATCCGTCATATGAATACATATCACCGCAAAACTATACAAACTGGTGTGCGCGTAGCTATATTCATGATAAGTGTGCGTATAACACATAAATTGGTTATGGTGTGCGGGTAGCCGCATAACCACCATAGCTACCATAACCACCCATTTAATTACGAAAGTGCCACCCTCAAAAACTATAAATAGAACCCCAAGGCTTCTCTTTTTTGGGGATCATCTTCTCCTCCTTGATCTCTCCCCTCTTTTGAGACTTTCTCTCTCTCCAGCCGGGAAAATCCTCTTACGGATTTTCTCTCTCCTCCTTCTTCCTTGCGCGCTCACAAGCGCGCCTCCTCCTTGCGCGCTCACAAACGCGTCTCCTCCTTGCGCGCTCATCAGCGCGCCTCCGTGCGCTCCGCTCTCAAGACCGCTCCAAGCGCGCCTCCGTGCGCTCTGCTTTCAAGACCGCTCCAAGCGCGCCACCGTGCGCTCCGCTCTCAAGACCGCTCCAAACGCGCCTCCGCGCGCTCCGCTCTCAAGACCGCTCCAAGCGCGCCTCCGCGCGCTCCGCTCTCAAGACCGCTCCAAGCGCGCCTCCGCGCGCTCCGCTCTCAAGACCGCTCCAAGCGCGCCTCCGCGCGCTCCGCTCTCAAGACCGCTCCAAGCGCGCCTCCGCGCGCTCCGCTCTCAAGACCGCTCCAAGCGTGCCTCCGCGCGCTCCGCTCTCAAGACCGCTCCAAGCGCGCCTCCGCGCGCTCCGCTCTCAAGACCGCTCCAAGCGCGCCTCTGTGCGCTCCGCTCTGAAGACTGCTCCAAGCGCGCCACCGTGCGCTCCGCTCTCAAGACCAGTCCAACCGCGCCTCCGCGCGCTCCGCTCTCAGGACCGCTCCAAGCGCGCCTCCGTGCGCTCCGCTCTGAAGACTGCTCCAAGAGCGCCTCTGCGTTCTCCGCTCTCAAGACATTCCAAGCATAACCCTGCGTACTCAGCAACAAGCACTCCGCGCACTCAAGAATAAACGCTCCAGCCTCCAGCAAGAACAGCACTCCAAACTCCTCTCGCGCAGCAGGGGACAACCGACAGAGACAAAGACGCACAGAGCACATCGATCCAACCTTCAAGCTGCAGTCAAAGTCTCCAGAGCCCTCAAAGCGCAGCATTCCCCTCTACAGCACGCGAAAGATTTAGCTCCAAGAGCGGTGGTCTGTCATCCTACGAGCACCTCTCTCTCTCTCAATAATTGTAATGAGAGGCGGTCTGTCGCCCTCGAGTTCTTCAGAAAAGCTCTGTACAACAACCAACAAATAGTGGAGGTTTCGGCCGGCACAGACCCGACCGCGTGGTTTTTCTCCCAGTTGACGGGTTTTCCACGTTAAAAAAATTGTCTTGTCAGCTTTCCCTTTTTCTGTGACTGTTTGCGCGTTCAAACGCTCCCGGGCTAAGACGGTCCAATCTAGTCCGATCTACCGGGGCCTTGAGTGATCCGCAACAGTCACTAAAAATATACTTTTAGTAACAAACTCGCAGTATTTAGTAACAAAAAATTTTGTTACTAAAAGCCAGATTGTTTTTTATAATGAGCTGGGAATACAACTTGTACAAAATTGAAATGTTTGGTCGGGTAAATGAATCGCTTCCGGTACCTAAAAGTAGAAACTAAGGGTCTGTTTGGGACAGCTCTGGCGGCTGGAGAAGCTCTTTCCCAGCCGCCAGAGCTGTTATTTAGTGCATTTGGGACAGCTCCCTAAAAGAAGCGCTTTTCAATTCCCGCTCCCAGAGCTCTTTTCCTGAAGCCGCCCCCCCCCCCCCCCCCCCCCCCCCCCCCCCCCCCCCCCCCCGCGTTCCGCTCTTTAGGAATCGCTCCCAAGGCTTTTTTTTCGATTCGTTCTTTCCGCTCTGCATCCCGCGACCCCCGATCATTCTCCCAGTTGTGCCCCTCGCCGCTCCCAGCTCTCCCGTGCCCCTCGCCGCTCCCTCCTACGTCGCCGACGACCTTCGCCGGTCTTCTTCCTCCTAGATCCAGCCGACGACCTAGCAGATCCAGCCGCCGATCCAGCCGCAGATCCAACCGACGACCTTCGCCGGTCCTCTTCCTCCCAGATCCAGCCGTGCAGGTATTGGTCTTTCTCCTCTCGTTTCTTCCTCCCCCGACTGCATTTCGTGTGTGTGTGTACAGATTTTTTTTTGTGTGTGTACAGATTTATGTGATGTTGTGTTTTTGTTTTGTGTTTGTGTGTGTGTGTGTATATGTGGTGCAAGTGGTGGATGTATATATGTGTGTGTGTGTGTGTTTGTTTTTTTGAATGTGTGTGTGTGTTTGTTTTTTTGAATGTGTGTGTGTGTGTGGATGTATATATGTGTGTGTGTGGATGTATATATATGTGTGTGTGTGGATGTATATATGTGTATGTGTGTGTGTATGTATATATATGTGTGTGTGTGGATGTATATATATGTGTGTGTGTGGATGTATATATGTGTGTGTGTGTGGATGTATATATGTGTATGTGTGTGTGTATGTATATATATGTGTGTGTGTGTGGATGTATATATGTGTATGTGTATGTGTATGTTTGTGTGTGTGTGTGTGTGTGTTTGTATGTGTGTTTGTGTGTATTTTGGAATGTGTGTAGGTGTGTATGTTTGGGTGTGTGTGTTTGTTTGTGTATGTTTGTGTGTGTGTGTGTGTGTGTGTGTGTATGTTAGGGTATGTGTGATGTATGTGTTTTTGTATGTGTGTTTGTGTGTATTTTGGAATGTGTGTAGGTGTGTATGTTTGGGTGTGTATGTATGTTTGGGTGTGTGTGTGTATGTGTGTGTATGTATGTGTGTGTGTGTGTGTGTGTTGGTTTGAATGTGTGTGGATGTATATATGTGTGTGTGTTGTGTTTGTTTTTTTGAATGTGTGTGTGTATGTATATATGTGTGTGTGTGTGTGTATGTATATATGTGTGTGTGTATGTATGTGTGTGTGTGTGTGTATGTTTGTGTATGTTTGTATGTGTGTGTGTGTATGTATATATGTGTGTGTGTGTGTGTGTGTATGTATGTGTGTGTGTGTGTTGGTTTGAATGTGTGTGGATGTATATATGTGTGTGTGTTGTGTTTGTTTTTTTTGAATGTGTGTGTGTATGTATATATGTGTGTGTGTGTATGTATATATGTGTGTGTGTTGGTTTGAATGTGTGTGGATGTATATATGTGTGTGTGTTGTGTTTGTTTTTTTGAATGTGTGTGTGTGTGGATGTATATATGTGTATGTGTGTGTGTTGTGTTTGTTTTTTTTAATGTGTGTGTGTTTGGGTGTGTATGTATGTTTGTATGTGTGTGTGTGTATGTATGTGTGGATGTTGTGTATGTTTGTGTATGTTTGTATGTGTATGTATGTTTGTGTATGTGTGTGTGGATGTATATATGTGTGGGTGTGTGTGGATGTATATATGTGTATGTGTGTGTGGATGTATATATGTGTGTGTGTGTGTGTATATATGTGTGTGTGTATGTATGTTTGTGTGTATGTGTGATGTATGTGTATTTTTTTAGTAGAAATAGCTAATAAAATTTCATTACTTATTAATAGTGTAATGGGTAAACCAAAAGAAGGAGGAATCATAGCGAGTTGGGAGTCTAGCGAGGTTGTTGGGTATTGTATCCACAATAACCTTGATTTGTAGAAAGTCAACTATGAACCAAGATTGAATTGCTTATGTATTTGATATGTTTTTCTAGTTTTGTCTTGCAGGTTCACATTGCTAAGTGTAAACCAATGTCAGGTCACAGTGGGTCAATGAGCACAGTCTCTTACAATGTAATTCTTCATTGTATGAGATATGGTGTTGACTCATATGTGATCTCTCTATTGGGATGCACTTCATGATCAAGACAAAGGAAGCTAAGGTCTTGAAGGTGTAGCTGTTCTCAGAGATATTTAAAGAATTTGTTCCTTGTGTATTTCTCGAAAAATTAAGTGTTTTTCTCGAGAAATAAAAAGAGCTCTCGAAAAATCCCTTTGATTTTCTCGAGAAGTTCTTTTCAGCTTAAGTCTTCGAAGGAAATCCAAATTTCTCGAGAAGCCATCTTTATTTCTCGAGAAGTCTGTAGTCTCTCGGAAAATCCTTTGATTTTCTCGAGAAATCTTTGCTGATATTTTCCGAGAAAATCTTTCCTCTCGAGAAGTTGATTCGATTTTTCGAGAAGTTCTTGTTTCTTCCGAAAAGTTTATTTTGTCTTATTTCTCGAGAAGTTCCTTGTTCTCGAGAAATCCTCTTTTCTTTCTCGCGAAGCTCTGTCAATTTATTTGAAAGCCTTTTTCCGAGATCCAGCCGTGATTTCTCGAGAAGTCTCTTTTCTCTCGAGAAATCTGTTTCTCGTTCCTTCAATCTTTTTTTGCCGACTTCTGTCTTCCATCTGTTTGACGTGACTCCTTTTCTAGCTTAAGGCCTAAGTATTCTAATTAGACCTTCTCCTATAAAAGGCCCTCTCTCTTAAGATTTTAAAAAAATAATAATTATTCTTTTGAGAATTGTTCATGACCTAAATTCTCTCCTGAATCGAAAAGAACGTGAAAAGCGCCGCTCGCCGTCGCCTACGATTGGAGATCGTTCTTCTCTTTGGAGTTGTCGATTTCTTTCAAGAAGGGTTCGATTGATCCATACTCAGGTTCTACAATCTCTATTGGATCGTTTCGGATTGCCAAAGTCAGTTTTGAAGGATCGTTGTTCTTCCTCATCGTTCTCAAAAGCCTTTCAAGAAGAAGGAAGAAAACCCCTCTGTTATTCAGATTTGGTTTAGTATTGTTCAAACCCCTTTTCAATCTTTTGTAGGAGTTGTTTTCTCCGAGTTGTAGGAGTTGTTATCTCCGAGTTGTAGGAGAGGTTGTTCTCCGAGTTGTAGGAGAAGTTTTCTCCGAGTTGTAAGAGAGGTTCTCTCTGAGTTTGTAGGAGTTTGACTCCGAGACAGTAGGATCGTTCTTGATCCGAGATTTAGTGAAGTAGTCATTTCTAGCGGTGGTGCTAGATTGGCGAGGCCGGCAAATGGAGTACCCAAGTACGGGGAACCACTATAAATTCCTGGTGTTATCTGTGGCTATGATTAATTTTATGTGCTGTGCTTTACGTTTATCTTTAATTCCGCAAAAGACGTAGAGATCACCTATTCCCCCCTAGGTGATTTAGGTAGGCAACTAGATACTTCAATTGGTATCAGAGGGTCGCTGTTCGTTGCTAGGTTAACACCTTGAACAGGATCCATTCTTCTAGTTGCTAGCAAGCCATGGATAGAGTCAAGGAATCCTCTCTGAAATTGCCCATCTGCACTAAGGCCAACTTTCCTATGTGGAAGGAAAGAGTCCGTTTTTATATGGAAGCTGCAGATCCCAGAATCTTCCAAGTCGTGGAAGAAGGTCCTCATGTGCCAATGACCACTTCGTCAACAAATCCTACTGTTCAGATACCTAAGAAAATGATGGATTTGACTAAGGATGAGATAGCTCTTGTTGCTCTTGACAAGAAGGCTAAAAACATAATTGCAAGTGCAGTGGACGATTCCATGTTGCAAAACTTAATCCACTGCAAATCAGCCAAAGAAATGTGGACATCCTTAATCGTTCTAATGGAAGGTACTGACGAGGTAAGAGAAGATAGAAGGTCTCTACTTAATCAGGAGTACGAGGCGTTCAAGCAGAATAAGAAGGAGTGCATTGCTGATGCGTACGAAAGATTCTTCAAGATAGTCAATGGTTTGAGGAACTACGACAGGGAGTTCACAAACGGTGAACTAAATGACAAATTCTTGCGTTCCCTAACGAAAGACTGGGATAGCAAAATTGTTGCTATTAGAGAGTTTGGAAAGCTGCCAAGTCTAGAACCTCAAAATCTGTTCGGGAAGCTGTTGTCTCATGAATTACAAATGAACATCCGAAAGTCTGAAGAGGATGTAAATCGAGCTTCAAGCAAAGAAAGAACCTTAGCTTTGAAGGCAGAGAATTCAAAGAAGAGCAAAGCAGTGATACCGATCAGAGAAAAGGAATCTGATATTGAAGAAGAATCGGAAGCCAGCTCCTCCTGTTCCGAACTGTCTGATGGGGAGTTCTCTTTAATCTCCCGTCAGTTTAAGAAACTGCTGAACAAGCGGAGGCACATGAACAACCAACCGTCTTCCTCGGATCATAAATATTCTCGTCGTGATGGCGAATATCACAGGAAGGGCTCAAGCAATAATGACAGGTATAAATCCAAACAGAACAAACATATTTCTTCTGACATTATTTGCTACTGTTGTAATAAGGCAGGGCACATGATTGCTGAGTGTCCCTATAAGAAGAAAGAAGGTGGAAGAAAAGAAGACAAGAAATCCACTCATGGAAAGAAGAAATCAGATAGAAGCTTCGTCGCTAAGAAAGCCAAAACTCTGAGCGACAGTGACTCCGATGAGTCAAGTGATGAAGAAGAAGCTTACTTCGGTCTGATGGCTATGTCTGATAATGAAGAAGCACCCCCGTACACCGGAAAGGTAAATGATCACACTATCCTATCTGATTCCGATTATGCTTCGGCTGAACAAAAGGATAACCTCTCAGACGATGAATCTGAGCTCATGTCTCAATATACCAAAATGCTCCAAAGCTTTGACAAGTGCCGAAAGGTTGTCAAAACTCAGGGTAAGGAGATCTTGGCTCTCAAGGAGGTGGAATCTAACTTGAGAAAAGAAGTTGAAGAACTTTCTTCTCTCAAAGAGGAAGTCCAAGCCTTGAAAGACAAGATCAAAAGCTCGGAAGAGACTCTTGCCTTGAGAGACAATTCGATAAAAGTCTTGGAAGAACAGCTTGCGGCTGAGAAGAAGTTGGTTGAAACATTCTCTCAACCTAAAACTGTTCTGCCGATTATTGGTACTTTTACCACTAACGCTAAAGGAAGCGGTATAGGACATGAAGCAAGCACTAGCAATTCTTCAAAAAATACAATTGCTAAGAAGAATGGCTTGGTTGCTAAGAAAGCTACCGCCAAAGAAAAAGGGAAAGCTCTTCAAGAGCATGTAGCATTCAAGAGAGTTATATTTCCTACGAATGCTTATGATTTGGAGAGTTCCTATGGTCATTTCACACGACCAATTCCTTTTTCATCTGTGAATGATCATAAGGATTGGGCTCCTCCCCGAAACTTTGGTGATAGTGCTTTCCAAGCACCTTATCAAGAGATTAATCAGAAAGGGTACGGTCCATTTGTTCATGGTCCGAGTGCTAAGAAAGCACCAAAAGTGAATGCTGTTGCACCAAAGCCGAAAAAGGCAATACCACCTTGTGTGTGTTGCCCCCATGAGGCATCCTCAACAAAAAGGGCTGCTCCTGCAAGAGCTAACGTTCAAAAAGTTAAGCAGGAAAGTGTAAAAAGAAGGTACAACAGATTCAACTGTTGGTGCTGCGGTAAAATTGGTCACTTTGCCGTGGATTGTTGGTTCAATGTTTCTTATGCTTATAGACCACAAGTTAACATTGCAAGGAAGACCACTCGCAATGTTAACATTCAATGTGGATCTCAACTAACAAGGGACCAAGGACCCAAATCTGTTTGGGTTCCTAAGGCGAAATGATCTGTTTTTGCAGGTATGTCCAAAGGCCAACAAGAATCCTATCTGGTATTTGGACAGTGTATGCTCTCGGCATATGACCGGGACAAGAAGCCTTTTGCAAAACTTCATTCCAGTTGCAAACGGTCCAAAAGTTATTTTTGGCGGGTCAGACAGAGGAATAACTAAAGGCTATGGTATGATTTCTAATGGAAATGTATCTTTTTCCGATGTGGCTTATGTGGAAGGATTAGAACATAATCTGATAAGTATAAGCCAACTCTGCGATAAAGGATACATAGTCGATTTTCGTAAAGATAAGTGTCTGATAAAGTCGGCAGAGAATTCTGAAACGATTTTATCAGGGACTCGCTGTAAGAATATCTTTTGCTTAAACTTTCTTTGTTTATCTTCTTTTACACCAGTGTGTCTATTAGCCAAAGATAGTGCATCTCTTGTTGATCAATGGCACAAGAGATTAACACATATAAATCTCAAAACTATTAATAAATTGTTTTCTCAAAACTTAGTGCGAGATGCACCAGATGTTAAGTGCATTAAAGATAGACCTTGTCATGCATGTGTAAAAGGCAAGCAAACAAGAGCTACCTTTAAGAGCATTATTGGCAAAGATTCAAACAGGTGTTTATACCTGCTTCATATGGACTTGTTTGGTCCGTTGCAAATTAGAAGCTTAGGAGGAAAGTCTTTTACATTGGTTGTTGTGGATGATTACTCACGTTTTGCATGGGTATTCTTTCTAAAACACAAGTCAGATACTTTCAACACTTTCACTAATTTTGTCAGGCAAGTCCAGAATGAATTTAACTGTTCAGTGGTCAAAATCAGAAGTGACCATGGTACAGAATTTGAATCTGGAGCCATGACAGAATTCTGTGAAAGCCTTGGTATCTTTCATGAGTTTTCCTCTCCTCGAACTCCACAGCAAAATGGAGTAGCTGAGAGAAAGAATAGAACACTTATTGAGGCTTGCAGAACCATGTTGAGTGACTCTTCACTACCTGAATATTTCTGGGCTGAAGCTGTCAATACTGCATGCCATGTGCAAAACCGAGCGCTCATAAACAAAAACCATGAAAAGACTCCTTATGAACTTCTAAAGGGCAAGAAACCAACCATTTCTTATTTTCGAATCTTTGGCAGTAAATGCTTTGTGCTAAACAATGGAAAGCATTACAAAACTAAGTTTAGTGAAAAGAGTTTTGAAGGTATTTTCGTAGGCTATAGCAGTCATAGTAAAGCTTATCGTATATTTAATAAGAAAACTCTGGTTGTAGAAGAGTCTATTAATGTTGTATTTGATGAGACGAGCATGCTTCAAAGCAGCTCTTCTAGTTCTTCTATTGAAGTTGCAGGTTCAAAGTTGCAAGATACACACTTGCATAAGCCAGTTAAAGACGACACTCAAACCTTCGTCAAAATCTCTCCTCCAACCTTAGCTGAAGATGAAAATCACCTTGATGAAGAGCCAACTCCAGTGGAAGAATTTGTTCCAGTTGAAGAAGAAGTAGTTCCCGTTGTTCCAAGCGATGCGAGGAATCTTGAATTCAGACACATGAGGGATCACCCTATTGATCAAATCATAGGAGATCCTCATGAAGGCATTAGAACAAGAAGAGGGACTACTAACGAAAATTTGCACTTGAGCTTTCTTTCTCAGGTAGAACCAAAGAAATTTCAAGAAGCAAATGAAGACCCACACTGGATTATTGCAATTGAAGAAGAATTAAACCAATTCAAGCGTTGCAAAGTCTGGACACTTGTTCCAAAGCCTAAGGATAAAAACATAATTGGAACGAAGTGGGTGTACAGAAACAAGTTGGATGAAGATGGAACAATCATCAAGAATAAAGCAAGACTTGTAGCTAAAGGCTACAGACAAGAAGAAGGGATCGACTTCGATCAAACATATGCACCGGTAGCAAGGCTCGAAGCGATCAGACTCTTTCTTGCTTATGCTGCTTTCAAGGGTTTCACCGTATATCAAATGGATGTCAAGTCCGCTTTCCTAAACGGAGACATTAAAGAGGAAGTATACGTTGAACAACCCCCAGGTTTTGTTAATCCTGATCATCCCAATCATGTTTATTTATTACAAAAAGCTTTATATGGTTTAAAACAAGCTCCTCGAGCTTGGTATGAGACACTGTCTAACTTTCTTCTTGAGAACAAGTTCACAAGAGGAAAGATAGATAAGACATTATTTCTTAGGGAAGTAAAAGGCAAGATTTTGCTAGTGCAAATCTATGTTGATGACATTATTTTTGGCTCAACCGATGACAACCTTTGCAAGAAGTTTTCAAAACTTATGCAGGGGAAGTTTGAAATGAGCAGTATGGGTGAGCTGAAGTATTTCTTAGGACTTCAAGTGAAACAATCGGAAGATGGAATTTTCATCTCTCAGACGAAGTTCACCAAGGAGTTAATTAAGAAATTCGGAATGGAGAGTGCAACCTCCATGAGGACTCCAATGAGCTCAGCTATGTCTCTGAACAAGGACGAGAAAGGGAAACCTTTTGATGAAACTAAATACAGAAGCATAATTGGTTCTTTGCTCTACCTTACTGCCAGTAGACCTGACATAATGTTTTCTACATGTGTATGTGCTAGATATCAGGTGAACTCTAAAGAATCTCATTACACTGCTGCAAAGCGAATCTTGAGATACCTTAAAGGCACACCAAATCTTGGCTTATGGTACCCAAGAAGTAATGATAGTGAACTAATAGGCTATTCAGATGCAGATTTTGCAGGTAGCAGAGACGACAGGAAAAGCACTTCCGGAACATGCCAATTTCTCGGAAGACGACTTATATCCTGGAGTAGCAAGAAGCAGAATTGTGTTGCAATTTCAACCGCCGAGTCAGAATATATTTCTGCAGGCAGTTGTTGCGCACAACTTTTATGGATAAGGAATCAACTTCAAGACTACAATATGAAGATCAAGAATATTCCAATGTTTTGCGACTCTTCCAGTGCAATTGCTATCGCAAATAATCCAGTCTCTCACAGTCGGACAAAGCACATCGAGCTACGATATCACTTTATCCGGGAGCATGTGGAGAAAGGTGACATCAATCTGAGTTATGTCCCCACGGATAAGCAAGTTGCAGATATATTCACGAAGCCGCTGGATGAGACTAAGTTCTCTTTCTTCAAGACGGAACTTGGAATGCTCAACTTAGAGTAATGCTTAAAGCAAAAAGAAATAAAGTTTCTAAAAGTTATATATCTATGAAAAGCAGGAATCTGTCCTTCAGAAAGAAAGAGGTAGAAAATTTCCAAGTCTTTCCAGAATTTATCGAGAAATGACATAGAATTTTTCGAGAAATGAAAGACTTCTCGCAAAATGTACCTGCACTTCTCGAGAAATGGGTAATCCCTCGAGAAATCAAGTTACTTCTCGCGAAATTAGAATTGTTCTCGTGAAATCGGTATATCTCTCGAGAAATTGCGTTCAATTTTCAGATTTCTAGTCTTTATTTTCTGGAATACGAAAGGTCAGGTATGTGCGCGTTTATTTTCTTTATCTATAAATAAATCTCAAATAATTGTCACATCAAACCAAACTATAAATAGACAATCGAAACAAATTAATTTTCACGCGAGTTTCTTCTTCTCCTTCTCGGAAAAGCCGACGCTTCATCTTCCTCTCACGCAAAATCCAGTCGACTGTCTCACGATTTCTCTCACTCTCTCGCTTTCGTTTCTTCCAACCCAATCGATCATGGGGCCGCATTCCAAGTCCAAGGTCGGTGTGGGAAGCGAGCTAGTGCGAGAAGGCCTTGTTTCAGTGTCAGATGATTTCAAGAATGTGTTCTGCATGCTCGAAGGCGCTGGTCTGTCTTTTCTGGCCGAGACCCCTTGCAAAATTCTTTTTACAGAGGTAGAGGAGTTCTTCTGCAATGCTACAGTCAATAAGAGTGGTCGGAAATTGAAATCCTCTATTGGTTCTCAAAAAGTTAAAATGACTCCTAAGTCAATTTCCAAACTTCTGAAGTTGCCCCTAGTAGCACAAGAGGACATCCTTGATGATGATGATTGGGTCAAGGCAGTAACTTTTGTAGGCTTAAAAACAGCAAAGACACTACGGAGACAGCAGATGAATGATGTTGGAAAACTTTTGGTGGACATTATCTCCAAGGTGCTGCTGGGAAATACTAAAAGCCTGGGATATGTCTCAGTAGATGTATTCAGTTTAGTCACAGCAGTAATTTGTGGAAAGAAATGTAGTTGGGCAGACATACTGTTCAAAAAGATCAAAGAGAGCATTTCTAGTCCTAATTTTGCAAGGATTATAACTCTTTATCTGAATCAATTTGACTCTCAAGTCTTTGATATGTCCAAAGGGACTATCATTCATCACTTGAAAAGGTTGGATGTGTTCACTCTCAAAAAGTGGAACATCGGGATAACTAAGCCTTCTGAAGGTGGTCTTTCCCAGGGGGAGCCTTCTGGTCAGCAGGATGTGTATTCATCTCCTCCTCCATACTCTTCAGCACAGCATCTAGCTCCTCCATCTCCAAGTCATCTTCCATCTCCAGGTCAGCAGCATGTTACTCCAGCAGAAGATTTACTTCCTCCTCTTACATCAGATAATATCCCATCAGATCAGGTTCCTCCAGGATCAGAGATTCCTCCTCCTGATGTGAACACTGTAGTTGATGATGAGCAGAACTCCAGTGATCACCATGCAGGTTCAGGTGCAGATTTTGAATTCCATCATGATGCTGATGATGTTTCTGTTCACAATATTCCTTCTCCCCCAGCAAATACTGAGGGGGAGCAAGAGTCCTTTCTGGGAATGGATACAGAAGCACAGGGACAGCCTGTAGTTCAAGTAGATGAGGTTGTGAATTTGTCTTTTCTTCCAGAGAAAAGTACAGTTGTTCTTGAAGAAATTCCTGAACCAGTCCAGCCAGCTCCTATTCCTAGTTCTCTCTTTTCTGAATCTAGCTTGATTGGTCAAATTGAAATGTTACTCCAAAGGCAGAGTGCCAAGATAGATTTATCCTTCAAGGAAGTGCATGCCAGGATTTCAGACATAGAGAAAGCTATGGATAGAAAGCTGAAAGCCTTCCAAGATAGTTCAGAAGAACTCAAGAAAATTGTCATTCAGGGTGGAAAAGCTATTGATCACACCATTGAGGGTGTTGGTAAAGTGTTAGAGCAGATTATTGAGGTCAGAAAGACTCAAGAATCTATGTATATCAAGGCTGATGAACACTGCTTCAAAATTGTTGATGAGGTAGGATTGTTCAAAGAATCAGTTCTCCAAACTCTTCCTGTAGAAGTCAGAAAGGGGGAGGACAAGTTGATAGGTTCTATTGATGAAAATTTGTTTGCATTTCATAATCATATGAGTGAGAAGTTTGATCAACTGTCTCAGGGAGTTCAGAAGCAGGTAGCTGATGTCAAAGAATTCACTCAAAGATCTACCACTTGGCTTCACAGTGAGATCTTTCCAGACTTGGGCATTGACCCTGCTGTTCCCCCTCCTCAGTTTGAGCCTCCTCAGTTCTCTTCAAGACAAGATGTGTCTTCTGATGTAGAAGTTGCTTCTTCTAAGCAAGGATCAAGAAAAAGAAAATATGGTGAAGGACCTTCTGCTAAGAGATCAGTTCCTGAATCTAGTTCAGCAGGCTCTGGCAAAGCTGCTGCTACTGATTCTGTGAATTATCCAGAGATTTGGAGTCCTATTTCAAAGGCTATCATTCTTGATTCACTCAGATTAGTTGAAGAAGGTGGTATGCAAGTTCAAGACTATTACAGCTCTTCTGAATGGAAACTTTATCAAACCAGCAATACCAAAAGGAGATTACATTACAGGATATATAAGTTCAATGATCCTACAGCTCCTCCAGCTCCTCCAAAGTACCATCCTAAACCTTTTGCATACTTCAAAAGACAGGAACAGAAAAGAAGAGACAATGCCAGAGGATGAAGATCATCAAATTCTTTTGTCATATGCTTTTGTGAACATTAAATCATAAGACAATCTGAAATCTATATATAGTTTGGATTGTGATGTGATGATTATATTTCTTATATAGATTTAGTTTTTGATGCTCTTTCCTATTTGTCTCTATTTAATTCCTTGTATTTCATGTTGAGTATTATTTTGTTGCAATTCATCTTGGTAAGAAGGGTTCTGACTTCTACAAATAGGGGAAGATTGTTGGGTATTGTATCCACAATAACCTTGATTTGTAGAAAGTCAACTATGAACCAAGATTGAATTGCTTATGTATTTGATATGTTTTTCTAGTTTTGTCTTGCAGGTTCACATTGCTAAGTGTAAACCAATGTCAGGTCACAGTGGGTCAATGAGCACAGTCTCTTACAATGTAATTCTTCATTGTATGAGATATGGTGTTGACTCATATGTGATCTCTCTATTGGGATGCACTTCATGATCAAGACAAAGGAAGCTAAGGTCTTGAAGGTGTAGCTGTTCTCAGAGATATTTAAAGAATTTGTTCCTTGTGTATTTCTCGAAAAATTAAGTGTTTTTCTCGAGAAATAAAAAGAGCTCTCGAAAAATCCCTTTGATTTTCTCGAGAAGTTCTTTTCAGCTTAAGTCTTCGAAGGAAATCCAAATTTCTCGAGAAGCCATCTTTATTTCTCGAGAAGTCTGTAGTCTCTCGGAAAATCCTTTGATTTTCTCGAGAAATCTTTGCTGATATTTTCCAAGAAAATCTTTCCTCTCGAGAAGTTGATTCGATTTCTCGAGAAGTTCTTGTTTCTTCCGAAAAGTTTATTTTGTCTTATTTCTCGAGAAGTTCCTTGTTCTCGAGAAATCCTCTTTTCTTTCTCGCGAAGCTCTGTCAATTTATTTGAAAGCCTTTTTCCGAGATCCAGCCGTGATTTCTCGAGAAGTCTCTTTTCTCTCGAGAAATCTGTTTCTCGTTCCTTCAATCTTTTTTTGCCGACTTCTGTCTTCCGTCTGTTTGACGTGACTCCTTTTCTAGCTTAAGGCCTAAGTATTCTAATTAGACCTTCTCCTATAAAAGGCCCTCTCTCTTAAGATTTTAAAAAAATAATAATTATTCTTTTGAGAATTGTTCATGACCTAAATTCTCTCCTGAATCGAAAAGAACGTGAAAAGCGCCGCTCGCCGTCGCCTACGATTGGAGATCGTTCTTCTCTTTGGAGTTGTCGATTTCTTTCAAGAAGGGTTCGATTGATCCATACTCAGGTTCTACAATCTCTATTGGATCGTTTCGGATTGCCAAAGTCAGTTTTGAAGGATCGTTGTTCTTCCTCATCGTTCTCAAAAGCCTTTCAAGAAGAAGGAAGAAAACCCCTCTGTTATTCAGATTTGGTTTAGTATTGTTCAAACCCCTTTTCAATCTTTTGTAGGAGTTGTTTTCTCCGAGTTGTAGGAGTTGTTATCTCCGAGTTGTAGGAGAGGTTGTTCTCCGAGTTGTAGGAGAAGTTTTCTCCGAGTTGTAAGAGAGGTTCTCTCTGAGTTTGTAGGAGTTTGACTCCGAGACAGTAGGATCGTTCTTGATCCGAGATTTAGTGAAGTAGTCATTTCTAGCGGTGGTGCTAGATTGGCGAGGCCGGCAAGTGGAGTACCCAAGTACGGGGAACCACTATAAATTCCTGGTGTTATCTGTGGCTGTGATTAATTTTATGTGCTGTGCTTTACGTTTATCTTTAATTCCGCAAAAGACGTAGAGATCACCTATTCCCCCCCTAGGTGATTTAGGTAGGCAACTAGATACTTCAGAGGTCATGTTATTTTGTGATCTCTGCATAAAAGAGATTGGTTTGGGGAATCGGCCTACGACTCACTTTAGCAAAGAAGGGTGGAAAAATTTGATTACGGGGTTTAAAGAACGAACCGGGAAAAGCTACGATCGAATGCAAATGAAAAATAAATGGGATCATTTGAAAAAGGATTGGAAGTTATGGAAGGAGCTGAAACATGGTGAGACTGGTTTAGGTTGGGATCCAGAGAAGAGAACTATTGCTGCATCAGAAGAATGATGGGCAGAAAAGATAAAGGTGAAAATAAATTCATTTTTCAGTTCATGGTATTAGTTCTTATTTTGACAGATTTTAATATTGATGTATTGATGTATTGATTATAACAGGTTGTTCCAGCAGCGAAAAAATTTCAATACGGAGGGATATCACCTGAGTTGGAGGAGAAACTGAACACCATGTTCAGTCAGGTTGTCGCAACTGGAGATGACTCATGGGCTCCATCTGTTGGGAGTTTGCCACCGGATGTGGGGAGGATCCAGTTGGAAGATAATGATGTAGAAGATATCATGGAGAACAATCAAGGTGGCCCTGAAGAGATAGGAGGTCATTCAACCACCATTGGGAATGCGTCCACCTCGGTGAGTAAAAGAAGAAAGATCGGGAAGAACAAAGGAATGACATTTTCTTTGATGTCAGACTTACATCAATCCACCCTAGCTGTGAAGCCTCCACCAGTTATCACAGTCAAAGAGGTGGTGGAGTTGATTTCCAGTAGCACCGAGATACGGGCAAACCTGGATCTTTATTACTTTGCTCTCGACCACATCAGGGACAAGACCAGTAGGGAGATCTTCATGAGTATTCCAGAAGATATGCGGGTTTGGTGGATTACGAAGGCGTACGAGAAGAGGGCTCAGTGATCATTTATTTTTAAAAAATTTATGTATTTTACGTTTTAAAACTGTTATGTGGAATTTTCTATCTTTCTACTTCTGATATGTACCTCATGTTGATTAACATTGGACCTCGAATTTATATTAGTTGTTTTGGTATTTTCTTCACATAGATTATGATAAATGTTATGTGATACTTTAAATGCAGGTACTACAATGGAAGAGCATGACTCCTCCCCTGAGGATTCTGGGAATTCAACAAGTCTTTCGCCGGAGCGGATGCAATATATAGAGTACTGTCGTGTAGTTATGTCATCGATCGAGAGGTTGAATTATCATGTTCGTGACACACGACCATGCATGACATCTACCCAAACAGGTGATAAATGGATTAAAGAGTTACTAGAAGGACATCCAGATAGGATTCATGATGCATTTAGGATGTCGAAACGCATTTTCATAGATTTACTTCATAAACTAGAGGTAGATCATGAACTTCAAGGATCACAACGGACGTCGTCAAGAGAAGTCCTAGGGATTACATTGTATATCTTAGCACAAGGAGGTTCCGTTAGATTGGCGAAAGAGCGATTTCAGCACTCGACCGAAACAATTAGTAGATATTTTTCGAAAGGTCTTACATCTCTTTTGTTACTCTCAATTGATGTTATAAAGCCTATAGACCGTCAGTTCAGAGATATTCCGGCTGAGATAAGATATGATGCTCGTTACATGCCATTCTTCAAGGATTGCGTTGGTACAATTGACGGTACACATGTAGATGCGAGGATACCCGTAGAAGATCAAGTCAGATACATAGGACGTCACGGCACTACGACGCAAAATGTAATGGCAGTCTGTGATTTTAACATGTGTTTTATATTTGCCCTGGCTGGATGGGAGGGATCTGCTCATGATAGTCGCATTTTTGCACGCGCATTGGCAGACGATAGATTGCATTTTCCGCATCCCCCACAAGGTATAATAATCGATATTTTTATATTCATTCAAATCCTTCAAATATCCCCTAATGTTTGCTTGTTTAACATACAAAATAAATGCAGGTAAATATTATTTAGTAGATGCTGGATACCCGTTAAAGATGGGTTATTTGAAGCCGTATCCGGATACAAGATATCACTTGGCAGACTTTGCTCGTGGGAGTCGGCCTGTTCAAGGAAGGCAAGAACATTTCAATAGGGCTCATTCATCTCTTCGCAGTGTTATTGAGTGAACGTTTGGAGTGTGGAAGAAGAAGTGGCACATTTTGAGCAAAATGCCACAGTATAGCTTCAAGAAACAGAGGTCCATAGTGTTGGCCACAATGGCCTTACATAACTTCATTCGTAGACATCCTTCTCGCTGGGACCCTGAGTTTAATGTTTGTGATGCTGATGAGTCTTCTTTCGCTCCCTCAGAGGATGAAGACCCTGCGGCGGAGGATGATATTGGAAGCGAAATGGGAGATGCTGCTGGAGCTGAACAGATGTCTACAGTACGAGATAGCATTGCCGAAGAAATATACGGGGCGCGTTAATAGCATTACCAGAGAATTTGTAAAAGACTATTGTTATCGGTTGTTTTTTATTATTCTCCACGTTTAAAACTTTATGCATTTTAAGTTCTAAAAAAAACAGCTTCCAAAAGCTGTTTTTCCAAACAGCTAAATTAGAAAATCGCTCTTCAAAGCGCACTTCTGCACAGAACACCCAAACACTCTGCAGCTTTTCAAAATTGCTCCCCAGAGAGCTATTTTAAAACAGCTCTATCCGGACAGCAGCTTTTCAATCCGCCAGAGCTGTCCCAAACAGACCCTAAGTCTGTATCGTTTTTTTGGTTTTCAACGTAATCGAACCGACCCGAGTTGCACTCCTAATCCAAGCAATGTCGCACCCTAGGTTGACTTATTCCGAAGAAGATTAGCTAAAAAGTGCTTTAAATTGAAAAGTTTAAGCAAAATATTCATGTATAAGAAATATGGTCAATAAAATACACACATCTCCAACTTTTAACATTCTTTCAAATGTATAGAAATTTTCCACCATGCTTCCTCTCTTTGATTTTCTTTTGACCTATTAGTCAAGGGTTTAGAAGAGCATGCCTGGAATATTTAAATTTTCATGTAAATTTTGATAATAAATTTAGAGTTTTAATTTGTTCAAATTAACTCTATAACATTAATTTATTTGTGTACTGTTTGGTTGAAGAGTTTCCTCTAAAGTCTTGTTGCGGGTCACTCGACGCTCTTCTAGATCGGGCGAATTGAACCGTCTTAGCCCGAATGCTCAAACAGTCACAGAGAGAATAGACAGGTGGCAAGAGAACGTTTTTAGCGTGAAAACCCGGAAAGGATGAAAAACAACGTAGCCGGATCGGTGCCAGCCAAATTTCACTAAGTGTTGGAGTGTTACAAACGAAGTTACAAATTCAGAGAGCGACAGGCCGCTTCTCGTTACAATTGCAGTTGAAGAAAATTCTCCGAGGGTGACAGACCAACTCTCGGAAAAGCTAAGTGTCTTGGTGTTCCAGGAAGTCTTCAAAGTCCGAAGAAGATCTTCAAGTGACGAAGGAGATCTTCGAGTCATGAAGGAGATCTTCGAACCGCGAGTGAGATCTTAATTCGAATCCGCGAAGGAGGACTTCGAAGGAATTCTTCAAGGAGCTCTCTTGGATGCAAAGTGTCCCATCCCCCCAAATGAGAGTTCATGGTCCCTTTTATAGACTTGGCCGGGGTCGACCCGGTAATTTCGCCGTTGTAACCACCGTAACCACCTGACAGGCCGATCTTGACAGTCGATCTAGTGCACACTGATCGCCACTTTCTAAATATGACGATTTTGCCCCCCCCGGCCAGTTCGGGTATTCCGGGCAGTTCGGGCAGCTTCCTTGGTATTTTCCTGATTGCAATGTGCAAATCCTGCAGTCTTAAGAGGGAAAGTGAAGTTAGCAACTGCGCGCACTATGAACTTTGTAACGTTCAAATGCGCGCGGATCAAATGCACGTTATGGACTCAGCGGCGTTATGGGCGCGTTGAGCGAGAACGACGTAAAAGCATGATCGGAGCCGTGCGAGGACGATGCAAAGGGGCGGCGGGCGTGCCGAGGGAGATCGACCGGCAAGCTGCGCGCGTGCTAGCGCGCAGGCGCGCGGGCCGCGTGCGCGCCAGCGCGCAGGGCGCGCGTGCTAGGGCGCGCGTGCTAGGGCGCGCGTGCTAGGGCGCGCGTGCTAGGGCGCGCGTGCTAGGGCGCTAGCGCGCGGGCCACGCGCTAGCACGCGGGCCGCGCGCACGCGCGCGGCAGCGTGCGCGGTAGTGCGCATGTGGATGTGCGCGACCTTGACGCGGTCGTGTGCGCGGTAGCACGCGTTCGGTCGCGTGTGCGTTTTTGGGCGTGTCGTTGCGCGTGGCTGCGGTTGCGCGGTTGCGGTTGTGCGAGGAGATAGTGAGTTTGACCCACTTTCTTCCCCATAACCCCCTCATCTTAGTGGATGTGTTGTGTTTTTGGCTAATCGCAGCTCGAGTTTCTCTACATAATAGATGATAACCCATCAAGTCTAAAGTAGAAAAAAAGAGTAATAAAAAAGACAAATGTTACGATTGAGCATAGCGGAATTGAAATTTTAGTTCAATCCAAGCACCATATAGAAATAATATTTATGATAAAAAAATTTCAAACTGCAAAAAAAATATTGCAATTGATTGAAAGAAAAATGAACTTGGAGACAATTGTGATGGTCAAAATAGATATTCTAGTCGAGCATTAAACATTACAAAATGAAAATTTATGATGATAAAGTGTTCCAAAAAAATTTACAATTCAATAAACAACGTTTGTAGAACACATCTTCCGAAAACGCTGAATAATTTCTTCATTTGTAATATTGTCAGCAATATTTTTCTCAATATATGTTATCAGACAATCATTTATGCATTCATCTTTCATTCTATTTCTCAGACGGCTCTTTACGATCTTCATAGCAGAAAACATCTTTTACATAGTAGCAGTTGCAACTGGTAGAAGACAAACTAATTTCAAAATCTGATAAAACAATTGAAAATGATCATATCTTTTTTAGCTCCACTAATTTGACAGTAAATCCACTTATATCATTAAATTTTGAACATTTCTAATTAGAGTGCACGTCAAAGATAAATACATCAAGTTGACCGTCTAGTAACTACAAATCTAATTGAGTAAAATCACATTGGTAAAATTTTGCAAGGCGGATCATCTTAGTCTTATCAAATGCAATGAAATTGTCACTTGGATCAAGATTTTAAGCACATAGAAATAATTCACTAATTCAGTATTTACTTCATTAAACCATCATTTAACTCGTTTAGCAATTAATTAAAACTTAAACAGGGAATAAGTGCTGGTGTGGAAGGGAAGGGAAGAGCATAAAAGTTACCTAATTTGCTTCTCGAAACGGAATATAGATAGAGTAGAATAGAAGAAATAATATTACTTTGAAAGCCTCTATAAGCAATTTGGTAGCAGAAATTGAAGATAAGCGCAGACGGCGAGAACCCAAATACCCCCAATAGCATCAAGATCTGTACATCGATGAGCCTTGGTGACATCGATGAGCCTTGGTCGGTTAAACGGCCTTCTTCGGCGGCGGCGCATCTCAATCCCAATTTCTAATTACCTTAAAATAACTCATTTAATTTGGCTTTTTTTCTTTTGTTAAAATATATCATTGTATTTTAAGAAATGAAGAATTTATTGCTCAATTATGTTTGTAGAGAAATTAGGAAGGTGTGGGTAGTCAAAATATTCAATGCAAAACATACTTCCATTACAAAAATAAATGAGAGAACAAAGACTAAAATCCAATCTAAAGGCTAGCCGACCACCATGCGATAAATTGAAAACGAGTTTCCCGATTCCGCAATAATTTCAATAATATTAATATGGAGTTGTTGTTAATGGCACCACAGTTTTGGCTAGTCGCACCGCTTTGTTGTCACTTGCACCGCAATTTTGTTAAAGGCACCACACATGAATTTAAGTTAATCTCTTGTTTATTAGTACAAATATCCCCCAGACATGTTTTTGATGAAGAAAGAATTATATGGATGGAACTCGAGGAAAAGATAGAGCGAAGAATGGAAGAGGAGATCAAAGAGAAGACTCAACGTCAAGCTCTCCAACTACATAAACTCTACCTATAGAGAGGCATTAGAAAGATCATCCCAATAGAGAAATCGGCAAAGCAAAATCTTAAAAAAACAAGCAACAAATTCAGTACACAGGTGACAGTGAGAAATAAAAATGACAGAATTTGCACAATTCAGTTGTTGCATGAACATAAAATGAATGGCAAAGATGGGACATTAAGCTCGAGGTCTGAAACCAAAGATGATCGACCGATCTACACGGGGAAATGAATCAAAGTATTACGAAATCGCGATGATCTCACGACACCGCGGAGTGCGCAGCGGAATAATAAATCAGAAATAAATGAAAATCAATGCAAGAAAAGAATTAAACAGACGACACAGGGATTTACGTGGTCCGGAGTCAAACTCCTACATCAACGGGGAGAGCGACGGAGATGATCCACTATAATCAGGTAATATAAAGTACATGGAGGTGATATTAGGGCAATAAAACCTGAGACGCCAAGTTTTGCACAACCCCAAATAGTTGTGTCTCCGACGATCAAATCTCCAACACCGTACTCCACCTAAATTCCTTGTGGATCTCAAAAAACATCAGGAGATGAGGACCTTCGGTTTATGAATAGGAATCGGATCCCACTAGTCGATGCAACTTCCTCCACTGGAGATGGTCGAATACCTCCTCGCCACCTCACGAAACCAGGCCGGACGCCTCTCACTGCCTATTTGACGCAGGTGCGCAGGAGACGACCATCCCAGCAGCGACGAACATGCCGGACGACACGTCTAGGCGCAGCCCATCTTCTATCAAATTACTTTTATGTTTTATTATGTTTTTGGTATTTTAGTCTTTTGTGTAGCCACTATATAAGGCATGTGATGACTCTTTTAGGGTAGACTGATTTTTCTAAAGAAAGAGGACTTCTCTCTGTAGCAGCCGGCGACTTCCCGTGGGAAATCCCGTCTCCCCCCTTGGTCACT
Source organism: Dactylorhiza incarnata (assembly GCA_033032865.1). Classification (NCBI taxonomy): domain Eukaryota; kingdom Viridiplantae; phylum Streptophyta; class Magnoliopsida; order Asparagales; family Orchidaceae; genus Dactylorhiza; species Dactylorhiza incarnata. Next base: position 15,520,958 of record JAWHQI010000017.1, read on the forward strand.
GGCGTTAGCCATGATTTCCCTTGCTCCACTCCATTATTTTAACTTGCAATTTCTCCTCTCCATTCCGCTGTCCTACTCCAGTTGGTATCAGAGCTAGGTTTCGATCCTGGGACCTGTGGGTTATGGGCCCACCATGCTTCTGCTGTCCTACTCCACTATTGGAGGTCGGTAACCCACGACCTTCTCGCTCTCGGTACCTCCAACCTCCTTGATGCTGATAGGATCACCTCCCTATTAAATTAAGAGAAATTGTGGTGCAATTAGCCAAAACTGTGGTGCCTTTAACAACTCCCTATTAATAATTATGATTAATTATTGGGACTTCCCCAGCGAGTTTGCATAATTATAAGGACCTCCTCCCTATGTTTCGAAATTACAAGGATCTTCCTTGCAAGTTAATTTGCTTTGTTTACAAACTCCGGTCCCCATCTCATTGCGTAAGTCGCCGATGCTCTAATCTGTCGCCTAAGTGTTCTCAAGCCGAAGCCCAGTCGATTGGCATAAAAACAGTTGTCGATGCCTTATTAACAAGTCTCTGTCGAAGTCGCTAATGCCCCACTCCATCTCCAACGGATTCTCGAGCGGAAGCCCTGTCAGCCACGCGCGAGGGTGGAAGAACTCGGAGCTAGCGCGGTCGAGTGGGAAATGAAAATAGGCTTTGTTTTTGTTTGGTTATATTATAATCTGCTCTAAGGTTTACAGGTACTTTTTTAATGAGATAGTAATTTAGACTTTTTTTTAAAAAATGTTTATTAGGCTGTGTTCGTTACGTAGGTTTTTATTGAAAGGAATTTGTTTTGATTCAAAACCAAAAGCTCATAGGTTTTGGTTTTGGGCCAAAACTCAATTTTGTTGTTCGTTTGCGGGATGATTTTCAGTGACAGAAATTGAATCTGTAAATTTTTATGTTCAGCTATAGGATGAAATTAAAACATAGGAATTGATATTAAATATGTGCATATACCTAAACATAACGAATTTTTTTAATTAACATGATAACTATAATATAATTATTATAATTCGTGCTCTAAATAATAAATATTTTTTTGAAATAGTTAAAACACGAAAGAATATTATATAAATATTTTTTTGAAATAATAAATATTTCTTTGAAAGAATACTATATAAATATATTTTTATTTCTGTGAAAGAATAGTCATGAAAAAATTCGGCATAAATTCTGCTTCACTGGAGAATCGACAGGAAAAAATATTCGCCCGGAGAAATGGACACTGGAGAATCGAAAAAAAATTGCGAAGGATGTTACCACCGGAAAAGATGCACAGGGGTCGGCGGCGTCCCTGGAGGAGAGATCTGCTTCGATGGAGCCCGATAACTGCGTCGGGGAAGAGTTAGGAGGAGAGATCGTGCGGAGATGGAGAAGAGAAATCGACCAAAAGACTAGTGCGTCGGAGTACATGCCATATGGAGGAGATGTCAGGTGGAGAAGAGCGCCGGCGTGGACGACGGGAAGGCAAGAGGATGGCAGCACTGCGGCTAGGGCAAGGGAGAAAAATCGCAGAAGAAACAGGCTGAAATCTGCCCTGCCGCTGAATCGGAGTCCCACAGCAGGCTTCACTTTTCTGTTTGGCGCTGATGTCTGTGCCGCAGCGGTGTGCAACTACGCCGCGATTTACCAAATAGAGCCTACATTTTATTTCATGGCCAGAGTACTTTTACGACCACAAAAGAATGATTCTATGGCTCTGTTTGGCGGGGCATTTTTGCTCCAATGAGTTTTAGACAAAAAATGACACCATCATAGAATGCATGTTTGGCATGACAACTGTTATGACCGCTGCAGAAAACTTAGTTTTGAACATTATAATTTACGAAGTTTTTTAGGTGAGATTCGACGTTGACGAATGACCGTTCATAATCATCACGTTCACTACCACCACCGCTCTTTCGCCCTGCAAAATGGGAACAATAATTTGGTACGTTGAACGTTCCCGAGCATGGTACGTTCAACAGTCGTGATGCATACATCAAAGAAAAACACAACTTGATCGACGGCTCAGATACAACCCGCGTCCCATCCTCCATTTACGTTCAGTGCACCTACAAATTATACGCAAAAGGGAGCCTAAAACGCGGAAATTATAATATTTTACATATTTTTTTTGAAAAGAATTAAAGTACTTTTAAAATATCAATATCTGTGAAGCGGTGGGAGAAAATTCAATAAGAAAATGAGGCTGCCTCGACTCGGTCAGACTTCTACATCACCGAAGCCCCCACCGCCACGCGCTATTCGAGTCCCAAAAGTCATTCTCGTTGACCGCTATGCCAAACAGATATATGAAATATTATTGCATTTCCTTAAACCCATTTATAATAAATAAATAAAAAACTGAGAAAAAAATATTTACTACATTTAAATAGGATTTTTTTTATAAAAAAATATTGACTGCGCGTCTAAATTAAATAATTAATTTCATCATCTGAGTTAGATCCATCAGGTCCGTAAGTCGCCAGAAACAATTGTTATCCGCACTACAGTTTTGGCTATCCGCACTTTTTTTGAATGAGTTATTACGCGGTTTTTGGAAATACGTCTTGTACATGCATTTTTAGGAAAAATGTTCAACACGAAAGTTGTAGATCTCGTCGAGATATACAACTTTCGTGTTGAACACTTTTCCTAAAAATGCATGTACAATCAAAAATTCGCTATAATTACGCACATATTTCAATCAGGGCGGCAATACGTCTTGTGTGTGCATTTTTAGGAAAAGTGTTCAACACGAAAGCTATAGATCTCGATGAGATCTACAACTTTCGTGTTGATCATTTTTCCTAAAAATGCTTGTACAAGACGTATTTCTAAAAGACGCGTAATAACTCGTACAAAAAAGTGCGGATAGCCAAAACTGTAGTGTGGATAACAATAAACATTTAAATTGTTTGGAAATTTAATTTATATGATTTGTTTGTGATTTTCAGTCATTTATAAATCTAAAATATAGTTGATTTTGCCTTCCATGAAGCTCAATTAATTAAGGCGATTTTTATATACATATCTAATATATATGGCTATTAGCACACCCTTGAATAATACTAAAAAATTAATTACATAATATCCTACCCCTTTCTAACCGCAACCCCCTTCGTTCCCGAGCTGAGCCACCGCAGACCCTCAATTGTGTGATAAACCTTAAAACCCTAAAAACAGAAACTGCTCGAACTGAGCCGAACCGATCCAACTGAACCAACTTTTGAACCGCACTGACCGGTTCGATTCGGTTTCGGTTTGTGGTGGCTGGAAACTGACCCATATTCGGTTCGGTCCGGTTTTCACCATAGAAAAACCGGTTGAACCGAAGCGAACCGAACAGATGCATTATACCTTGGGGGTTGTACAGAGATTTTGGGGTTGCAGAGTGAGGGAGAGAACTCCTTTAAGTATGCGTTTCCCTGCGTGGAAGGAGGGGAAGATCGGGAGATGGAGTGAGGGTAGGCGCAGTCCAAGTCGAAGGAGGGGGGATGGAATGAGCCGCACGAGAGGAGTAAGGATTTAAAAATAGGGTTTGGGAAAGTTGTATAATCGGACAGCTGAATTTGTAGGAGGCGGATCGAATGGTTAAAATTTCTTGGGCGATATTTACAAAAGTTTTTTTTATATAAAATTTCTTGGTGCGGGAGAACATCTGATCATCCACTTGTAGAAAATCGAACCGACGGGTAAAAAACTGAACCGAACCGATTGGATTCGGTTCGGTTTCGATTTTGGGTGTGTAAAAATCGAGGTTATTCGATTCAATTTCAATTTTACATAAAATCGAACCGAACCGAACCGCTTGCAGGCCTGGTCCACAACACCTAGGTGTCGTAGATAGCAATCTAGGGCACCTGCACCCCCGGTGAAGAGCAATTAATTTCAAAATATCCTATATTGTTCATGATTTATCTACAACATTCTGTAATAAAAGAAAATTCATAATTGATAATAAGTGAATGTCATGTGAAAATCTATTATGACTATGTACACCCTAAATCTCCCACCTTCCGCTCGATCTCGTCGGAGACACAGGTTCCCGTCCAAGGTTCCCTTTAGAGTTTAGACGTTGTTCCCTCTCGCTGCTAGTTCCCTCTCGCCGCTGGTTCCCTCTCGCCGCTGGTTCCTGTCCAAACATCTTTCTCGCGGTTGGTTCTTATTAATCCTTCGTTAGATGTTAGTTTCCTCAAAGCTGATAAGCTGAGTTTCGGAAATATAATTTCACAGTTTTCTGCAGTTTCATTAGCCTGAATTCGTGTAGGTTATAAAAACCAAAGCATTTCTTAGTATTGTTTCGTAATGATGTTGGATTAAATGTGTGAGAATTAAGTTAGTTATTATATTTTTGTGTAGATTAAATGAGTTTGAAAATATAAAATCATTGACATGTGGAGAATCGTCCGAATCATCACAAATTGATGTTGAAACTCATTTTCTCATGTCAATGTGTTTTGAATCTAAAGAAGAGTTAGCGTCTTTGGCTCAAAACATTGCAAAGGATTGGGATTTGTTGTGACAATCCAAAGTGCCGACAAACTTACTAGCTATTAGACTCAAGCCTAGAGTTATGTTGGGATGTGACAGAGCTCAGTATTATCTTGAGAATCAGCGAGCTAAAGGATGAGTAAGGAAAAATTTTTGCGAGAAGTACCACGAAGATGTGCGGATATCCATTTTTATCAAAAAATACGCATTTAAATGAGTAAAGTGTTGAAGTAAAGTGTGTGCTACACAGAAAATATTAATATTGTGTTAATTTAAAGAATTTTAAACTATTTGGTTTGAACATATAATTTTTTAGGGCGCTGCTATTAGCACCGCAGTTTTGGCTAGTCGCACAGTACTTTCTTCTAATTTTTCACGCCTTTTGAAAATACGCCTTGTCCATGCATTTTTAGGAAAATTGTCTAACACAATAGTTGTAGATTTCGACGAGATCTACAACTTTCGTGTTGGACACTTTTCCTAAAAAAACATGTACAAGACGTATTTTGGAAATATGCCTAAGTTTCGCGACTTTTGGAAATACGCCTTATACATGCATTTTTAGAAAAAGTGTTCAACACAAAAATTGTAGATCTCGTCGAAATCTACAACTTTCATGTTGGACAATTTTCCTAAAAATGCATGTACAAAACGTATTTTTAAAAGACGTAAAATATTAGGATAAAGTGCGATGCGACTAGCCAAAACTGCGGTGCTAATAGCAGCGCCCTTCTTTTTTATCTACGCATAAATTTACTGATTTTCACATAAAAATACCGTAGAAAATGGCCCGAGCAAATATTAATCGTACGGATATTATTATTTTATTTTTGAATAAATATATTATATAATAAATGTCATGTTCTTAGCCGCCCTCTGCCGGCTCGCTGTATAAATACAGCAGAAAATATCTCTCAATGACCAAATCCATCTCCCTTAAACAGCCATGAATTCCTCCGCTGCCATCTTCTTCCTCCCCATTCTCCTCCTCACCCTCGCCGCCGGCCAGCCCTCCTCACCTCCGCCGCCACCTTCCACCGCACCAGTCCCCCCTTCTGTCGCCTGCAACTCCACCCCCGACCCGTCCTTCTGCCGCTCCGTCCTCCCTCCCACCGGCGCCCAGCCCCTCTACTCCTACGGCCGTTTTTCCCTCGCGAAATCGCTCACCAACGCCAACAAGTTTCTCTCCCTCGTCGACAGCTACCTCTCCCGCCGTCTCCGTCTCCCCGCCGCCACCGTCGGCGCCCTGAACGACTGTCACCTCCTCGCCGGCCTCAACATCGACTTCCTCACCTCAGCCGGCGCCGCCCTCAACTCCACCTCCGCCGTCCTCCTCGACCCCGAAGCTGACCAGCTCCAGACCCTCCTCTCCGCGCTTCTTACAAACCATCAAACCTGCCTCGACGGGCTGAAAGAGGCCGATAAGGCCAACGCCGCCGCCGGAGTTCTCACCCCTTCCATCGCCGGCGGCAGCAAGCTCTACAGCGTCTCGCTCGCGCTCTTCACAAAGGCGTGGGTGCCCAGGCGGAAGATGAAGAAGTCCTCGTCGGCAAAACACTTCGGTTCGCCGGCATTTTCTCTGCTTCCGGCGAAGAGGCGGCACCTGCTTTTCCATGAGGTGGGTTGACTAATTACATAGCCAGATTAATTTATATTATATTATAATATATATTATATATTAGTACCTAAATTAATCGTGCTTGAAACGAATTAAAAAGAGAGTTTATATTAGCAGTCTGAAATTGGCTATTTGCAGTCCATCATAATTCGTAGTCCATAAATTTTATTTGTAGTCCAAAATTTTATTTGTAGTCCAACATAATTCGTAGCGCGCCCGGATGAAATTCACTTGTCAAAAGACAAAGACAAAGTAAGCGGCAACCCCTGACTCAAGTTTCATAGGGTGGGGCGCGCAGTGAACTGGTTTTCTGAAAAGGTTGGAAGATCTAGCCAAAGAAGGTGATAGCCCTGTTCATTCGTTCCCATGGTTCGATCCTTTCCAGTCAAACGCGGCGTGTTCGAATGATGATCGCTTTTATTTGTAGTCCAAAATTATATATACACCCCACTCCTAACCCAAATAGCTGATTTATTCAATACTAGAAGCGTAGAAAAACATCTTAAATACTAAAGTAATTTAAAAACCTAACAGAAAACAAATTAAATGACATGCAAACCTTAGTATTTAAAATGTTTTTCTACGCTTGGTTTGCAAACCTTCCTCTAACTAGAAAACCGACTATTTTTTTGAGATTTTCGCTGGATAATTTTCTTCTTTTTTGAAGGTGAATCTAAGAAGAGGAAAAATGACGCGACCGATAGTACGACTAGGGTTTAGGCAACGGGAGAGAGATGGAGAGGAGGTTATTTGATGGAATGCGATTAGCGAGAATTGGACAGCAAATATAATTAGGATTTTTACAATTTTTGGGGTGCAAATAGCAGGAATTGGACTGCTAATATCAACTCTCATTAAAAATTGTCGTGCGGTTATGCGCTATCAGACCGTCGTTTTCTTCAAGCACGATTTTTTATACGTGAATGATAAAAAATAAGATCATAGTTCAATATGACTGTATTACGCCTATATTTTCGTAAAAAATATCCGCCGTAAAATCGGGAACGAAGAGCTGTAAGTAACCGTACCTAATTATCTCTCTTCTTCAATAATCAATCTCAGAAACATAATTTGATTGACTCGTTCCTACATTAGAATTTATTTGTTAAAATCTTTAACTTCAAAAAATAACGTGCATATAAATTAATAGTAATTTATGAAAATAAAAATATATTAATTACTAATAAAATTAATTGGAAGAAGAATTTGGCATTTTAGAAATACTTTTTTTTAACGGATAATGAATAATATGTTGTTGGGTCTAATTAATATGATAATATCATGTCGGCACCTAGATATTCAACTTAAAATATGATCATATATACGCGCACACATACGAGTGATAATATATGGGGGATCTCGTGTGCGGTCGCGACAGTATTCTGGGCCTGACAGTACCCCCCTTCTCTCCTCTCTCTCTCTCTCTCTCTTCAATTTTCTCCTTTTTTTTTTCAAAGTCACATTTTTTTATTTGATTTTAAAATTACGATTAGATTAAGCAATGATTATAATAATTTGAAATTTAAACATTATAATTTAAATTATTTTAAAATAAATAAAAGAAATTTATTATATTAGATTAAAAATTTGAGATAGTTTCGCATTATAAATACTTCATCGAAGGAGACTTTTTTTCCTTAATATATACACGAGCAGCTCCGCACGGGTTTCGCCTGTGCTCGTTGACTCTTAGCGGGCTTTGCCCGCATTCGAGCGGGTTGTGCCCGTATATTGGCTTCGCCCGCATTTGAGCAGTTCTCTCTCTCTCTTTCTCTTCTCTCCCGCTCTCCCTTCTATCCCTAAATGTAGGTATAAGAGGGCTATAAAGATTCTTTCTCCCTCTCTCTCCTCCCATCTCTTCTCTCTTTCTGTCTCTCTCTTCATTGGATGGTTGAGATAAAATGTTTGTCACATACTAAGATTAATTCTACAACTCTAAACTACTCCTTTAATGTAGTTAAAGATATATATATATATATATATTAAATAATGTGTTTCAACCTTGGGAATGTACTTCTAGGTGGGATAGCACTTAATGCCTTAGGTACAACCTTGCTTGGGGCCCAAAAATTTTCTACGGGTAAGCGTATATTTGATCAGCGTGTGTTAGATCTGAGCCATTCGATCAGCCGATTGGACGACCAGCCGAAAATATATATAAAAAAGATTCTTCCAAATTTCCGATCCGACGACCACCCGAAAAAAAATTTCTCCACATTTCCGACCGGATCTCGCATCGAGCAAATATACTCTCAGCCTATGAAAGAATTGCTCTGCTGGGGTCGATACACACATTGCCTTGTATCCGTTGGGTATCTAATCTCAATAACCCCCCTATCGTAGAGTGCTTTCGGCGTTGGTGTTTTTTTCGATCAATACGAGTTATATCTTGATAGTTTCCACCGTCTGTCCATGATTGAGCCCTTGAATTTGACGGCGGACTTTAACGACTAGAACTAAAAAAAAATAGAATTTTAACATAATAAATGTCACGAAAATTTCAAACACGGATAAATCTCCGCCGCTAATTTTTACCATCAGAACTCCTAAAATATGATTTTCAAATTTCTACTGTGAACGAAAAAAGAAATCCAAATCTTCCTTCAATTCATCCCATGAATTCATACAAATCATGCAGCAAATTCTAAACACAAATTAATGAATTCATTCTTTTCTTAGCAGGTGCTCGTCGAGGGCGGCGGACGGTTGCCGCTCGCAATGTCGGAGAAGAGTCGGGAAGTGTTTGAGGGCCGGCTCGGCAGGCGATTGCTTCAGGTGTCGGACTCTGTTCAGGTCAGCGATATGGTGGTGGTGAGCGCAGATGGGACGGAGAATTTTACGACGATTAGCGACGCGGTGGCGTCGGCGCCGAATAACACAAATGTGAACGATGGTTACTATTTGATCTTCGTAAGGGCTGGCGTGTATCAGGAATACGTGTCCGTGCCCAAGAACAAGAGATTCGTTATGATGATCGGCGACGGGATTGACCAGACGGTGGTCACCGGAAATCGCAGCGTGGTCGACGGCTGGACCACCTTCAACTCGGCGACATTTGGTGAGTTGGATCTTTCTTCATGAAGATAGGCTTATTATTATTTTTTTTCAATTATGAACTTGATATTAATCAATTCTAGCAAATGAAAACGCATAAAATGTGACATCATAATTTAAATTTCTCTATACAATAGGATGATTTTAATGATTTTGATGATGTCATCAAAATAATATCAATATTTGTTACAATATAGGTTGATTTTTTATAAAACAAAATACATCCATTCCCGTGAGTAAGAAATTAAAAGAATTATTATATCTGAATTAAAAATGATAGAAATACCACTGCCAAGAAATTTGGGTAAAAATATATCATTTAAGTTAATGTTAAATTATGCTCCGTCTGGGGGACTTATTTTCATCGGTCAAGCGGTTACGATTGTATGAATCGGACCATAATTTAAGGTCTGGTTCATGCGGTCGTAATCGCTTGACCGGTGAAATTAAGGTCCGGTTCATGCGGTCGTAACCATTTGACCGATAAAATTAAGGTCTGGTTCATACAATCGTAACCGCTTGACCGGTGAAAATAAGCCCCTCCAAACAGGACTTAGTCTGTGAAATTTTATAGTTGTGTCAAAATAGTCATGGAAATTAACTTCTATTGACATTTTTAGACTTTTAATTGCACTCAAAATAAAGCAGTATGTCGGTGAATACTATGAAAATGACAAACTTGGCTCACTGCGGCGGCGGCGATCGTGAACGCAGTGGTTATGAATTGTCGTTCGTGAACGCGCAACCTAACCTAATGAACTTCAATCATCATTTTTACTGTTCAAAACTAGTTTTCTTTTCTTTGTGGCGGTCATAACCATTGTCTTTAATTGCCAAACAAGCATTCTACGGCGGTCGTGTTTTTTGTCTAATCTTACGGGAGCAAAAACACCGCGTCAAACGGAGCCTTAATGGCTAAATAAGATCGGCAAATGATATGATTTGTATAGCCAAATTTAGAAATAAGGATAAACAAATTATTAAAATGAGAATAATAATAATAATAATAATAGAGTTTAATATAAAATTTATGATATAGTTATCTTGTGTTCATTAAAAATGGCATTTTTGGAATTATGTATATTTCCAATAAAGCCAGCTGGGGTCTAGTTATAAGATAATTGGGTTAGGCAGCCATAGGATGAGGATGTTTGTCAGATTATTTCCCTACATTATTCTACAACTTGCTGCTATTTTATTTTGCATGCATTAATTGCTATGGAATTATTTTCACATAATTAAATATGTCACATAATTTCTCAACAACTTGCTGCCATTTATTTCCCCAGCAAGTAAATTTTGTGGTAATTTACAGTTTCATAATAATTATATTATTTTGTATTATATATATCTATACTACTATATAAGAAAATAGGCTTATCGGTGTAATGCCCTGCCAATCAATACCCACCGTCCGATCTAACAATGAAATTTCTCTTTTTAAACTCAGCCGTCCGATCTGATTTCATCACAACATCTCAGCCGTTTTATTTTTAAATTAAACTGTTTTTTAATTTAAAAATTATAAATTTTTTAAAGAATGCGGCCGCCCGGGATTGAAGTGACGACGTCCTATACAAGAATGTAAACCTTTACCACTCTGCCTACAAAGGAGATGTGAAGATCCCAGAACTATTTTATACATATAATAATAAATTGATATACATATTATGCCCCATGGGTTATGTTTTTTGCAAATTTTTTATATAGCATTAGTTTTTTTTCTTTCTAATATATATATATATATATATAACGATTAAACTGGTTGGACCGATTCGACCTTGAACCTCTCCCTCTGCCGGTTCGATGCCCGATCCGATTTTCAAAACCTTGATATTATTATTTTTTAAAACATTTAAAAAAAACTTACTTTTTTTAAAAAAACACATTTAGAAATCACATCATCCGTGAATTCATTTTCTTTAAAATGAATTTAAATTTATTAATTAAATTAATCATTATTAATTATGAGTCGGGCACTCCGAAGCCCGTCGGGCGCCCCGATGCCCGCCGGTGCGGGCGAAGCCCGCCGTGGGGGCGGGCGAAGCCCGCCGCTACTGGCCGGGTACTGTCGCGCGGGGCACGGGGGGCCCCCCGTGCACTGTCACTCGTATATATAGACACAAATAATTACCAAAACTTCCCCTCGAAAAGTTAGTATAACTATAGATTTCATCCCTCTTATTATTGAAATTACAAAAATCTCCTCTGAATGTTACAAAACATAACATTTACCTCCCCCCTGAAGTTCATATTTCATAACATCCATGCACAAAAATATCCCCTTGTATACATTTTAGGCGGGTATTTTTGTACTCCAAGAGGGATATTTTTGTGCATGGATGTTATGAAATGTGAACTTCATGCAGGGGAGGTAAATGTTATGTTTTGTAACATTCTGAAAAGTATTTTGTAATATTTTCAATAAATGAAGGGAACTCTCCTAGGAGTTTGCATAATTACCAGTTGCACCCCTCTATTTTTCCAAATTACATTTATCACCCCTCTAATTTTTCCCTGTTTACAAAAATGTCTCTTTCGTTTCGTTAGAAGTATGGATGGAAAATGATGAAGTCAGTGAAACAATTTTATGATATTTTAATTTTATCTTTTAATAATAATTCTAAAGTTATTACAAAGGGTAAAATTGAAATATCATAAAATAATTTGGCATACTTTATCACTTTCTGTCTAATTTCTAAAGAAAAATGTCGCACCTTTCAATGTGGTCATTACAAAGGGTAAAATTGTAAATCCATATAATTTGACTGATTTTATCATTTTTCATCCATATTTTTAACAGAAGGGCGTTTTAGTAAACTGGAAAACATAGAGCGGGGTAAATATAATTTCATAAGATAGAGAGGTGCGACCTGTAATTATGCAAACTCCCAGGGGAGGTCCCAGTGATTAACCATATATATATAATATATAAATGAAATAGTTATCTTTCCAATTCTAAGTTTGCAAATTTTTAAATATTGGCTTTACTTATTTGTATTATGTTAAGGGTGGTTATATTTGCAGGCCCTATATGGATATTTGCAGCCCAATTTTTCCGAGTTATTACGCGCATTTTGAAAATACTCTTTGTTAGGTGCATTTTTAGGAAAAGTGTTCAACATGAAAGTTGTACATCTCGTCGAAAACTACAACTTTGATGTTGAACACTTTTCCTAAAAATGCACCTAACATTGCGTATTTTTAAAAAGCGTGAAAAATTTCACAACAGTCTCGCGCCTTTTGAAAATACGCAATGTTAGGTGCATTTTTAGGAAAAGTGTTCAACATCAAAGTTGTAGATTTCGACGAGATCTACAACTTTCATGTTGAACACTTTTCCTAAAAATGCACCTAACAAAGAGTATTTCAAAAGTCGCGTAATAACTCGTAAAAATTGGGCTGCAAATATCCATATATGGCCTGCAAATATAATTACCCTCCTCAATTTCTATTAAAAAAAATTTACGATAGTTTTCATGGGGACAACAACTTTGGCTATTCGCAGACCAAGCTCAGTTATTTGCACTCCCAAATTTTATTTTGAACCCGTGATCCGCGGTCAACCTACTCACACCCGCTCAGTTACGAAATAGATCACGATTTTAGAAATTAGAGCAGAGTCTTCCATTCGCGAAATAGCAAAGTAATGAAATATTTTATGTATTATTATATTTAGATTTTTTGTGCGCACCCCATTTACAAATTTCTGGATCCGCCATGAACTATAAACAATTAGTTTACTAGATCGTAGTGTTAAGAATAGTCCTAAATTTGAAAACTAGCTAGCATAGTTTTCTTCACTTGATATAGATCTTGCTCATCAATCCTCACACACAACCAATTTGTGTTAGGTTGAATTTTTAAGTTCAAATTAACATGGTATTAGAGCACAATGCACTTTAAATTCACTCTCATTTCACATAATTTTTAAAAATAGTTCGCGTGTTAAAGAGCGACATCGATGCGCTTGCTTCTTGAATAGTTCCACATCGAGAAACTAATATAATACATATTTTATTAATTATTTTTATAATTACAACAAATTGGTCTTATATTTGATGTGTTCTAATATGATATGAGAAGAAGTTACTCGCACACCGGCCTAAAAAAAGAGGTATATAATGAGAAATTCCTATAGCATTTCTCACCCAAGTTTCGTCTGGCTTGGTGCTGGCGGTCGTGAGTGCGATGGTTATTAACCATTATTCGTGAACGCCCAACATAACGTCACCTAATTAGGAACTTCGTCCTAGTTTTTTTTCTTGGTGATGGTCATAACCGTTGTCATGACAAACATACATTAATTCTATGACGGTAACGCTTTTGTCCAAAATCATCAGAGTAAAAACTACTATTTTAGGTGGGAGATTAAATACAACCGTATGATCGGGCAACATACGACGGAGCTGTTTTCGCGGAATACTGACAGTATTTTTAATTGACAAATACGACAGTATTTTGATCAATTGCGGAGAACAACGATTTGATGCGCACGAGCACCGTGATCTTAGATTAGAGAAACACACCTAATTTTTTTCCTATTTGTCACAACGTTTTTGCACAATGATTCTCACCACCACCGGCGAAAAAAGAACTAATTTGTGATAATAAAATTGGATGAAGTTCCCTAGATGTGATAAGATATTCACGAATGACGGTTGTTGGTGCCAAAAATGGTACCTCCAAAATTCACACTAAAGGGGATGGGAGAAAACTGCAAAGTGCAGGTTACTAAGACAGAAGATGCTGGAACAAAGGGAAATCGATCACGAAATGGCGATCACGAAGAAATGAGACCGCTTACACAGGTTGTAAGCTGGAGCCTCGGAGCAAAAACCCCTTTTCTGGTACCCCCACCCCTCTATTTATAGACGAGGGGGCTGCCCAAATGGGCAGAACTGAAAACTACGGGCTGCCCGAGGTACAGGAGAGCCGGGGCAGGGAAATTGGGTACAAATAACAAAAATAAGGAAAACGACCAGACCGCTTAAGCTGGCGGTCTCGCACTGTCTTGACCGCTTGGTACTTAGAAAATCTCGGTTGAGGAGGCATCTGACGATCTGGGCGATCACTTAAATGGAGACCGCTGAGACCGGGAAAACTGAACAATAAGAGGAGGTCGCGGGCTTTCTGGGCAAACAATGGTGTTCACAATCGCCTCCGTTGTGCCAAACGGACCATAAAGTAAGGGTGCTGCTATAAGCACTGCAGTTTTGGCTATCCGCACTCATTTTGTCTGAGTTATTACGCGCCTTTTGAAAATACGTATTGTATATTTATTTTTAGGAAAAGTGTTCAACACGAAAGTTGTAGATCTCGTCGAGATACAACTTTTGTGTTGAACACTTTTCCTAAAAATGCATGTAAAGTCGTATTTCCAAAAATTCGTCATAGTTATGCTCATATTTTAATCAGAGCGGCAATACGTCTTATGCGTGAATTTTTAGGAAAAGTGTTCAACACGAAAGTTGTAGATTTCGACGAGATCTACAACATTCGTGTTGAACACTTTTCCTAAAAATAAATGTACAAGGCGTATTTCCAAAAGACGCGTAACAACTCGTACAAATTGAGTGCGGATAGCCAAAACTGCAGTGCTAATAGCAGCGCCCTAAAGTAAATTCACCGTTGGCACTTGGCAGGCCCCGTGGCGTTGCACCGTTCAAACGTTGGATCCGGATCCTATTTATTTATCTATCTGATTGACAAAATCATCCTGAAACACATTTTTTTGATTAAAAGAAAAATATAAAAAGATAGGATTATTGAACCCGTCAAACCATCCTGAAATACAAACTATCTATTTCGAAGCAGAAATACAAATCAAATTAAGCTAGCCTGAATTACTTGATCATAATCAAATTAAGCTAGCCTGAATTACTTGATCATATTACTACTGATTTCTAATTAATTTTAAATATGCGCACATGCAGCTGTAGTGGGGCAAGGATTCGTGGCAATAAACATGACCTTCCAAAACACCGCCGGCGCCGTGAAACACCAGGCCGTCGCCTTGAGAAGCGGCGCCGACATCTCCACATTCTACCTCTGCAGCTTCGAAGGCTATCAAGACACGCTCTACACCCACTCCATGCGCCAGTTCTACGCCGGCTGCGACATCTACGGCACCGTCGACTACATCTTCGGCAACGCCGCCGTCGTCTTCCAGGACTGCAACATGTACTCCAGGCTCCCAATCCAAGGCCAGCAGAACACCGTCACCGCCCAGGGCCGCACCGATCCGAACCAGAACACCGGAATATCCATCCAAGGCGGCGGGTTTTTGGCCGCCGACGACCTCGCCGCCGACAACGGCTCCACCAAAACTTACCTCGGCCGGCCGTGGAAGCAGTACTCGAGGACGGTGATCGTGAGCGCGTTTATGGACGGGCTGATACAGCCGGCGGGGTGGCTTCCGTGGGACGGCGACTTCGCGCTCAGCACGTTGTATTATGCCGAGTATAACAACAGCGGGCCGGGTTCGGACACGAGCGGGCGGGTCACGTGGGCCGGGTATCACGTGCTGAGCAACAGCACCGATGCGCTGAACTTCACGGTGGGGACCTTTATTTTGGGTGACAACTGGCTGCCGGCGACCGGAGTGCCTTACACAAGTGGCTTGATCTGAATAACGCCGGTGTGGTGGATCATTTTTCCGGCGGCCGTTCGAGTTCGTTTATATTGAATATATATATTAATATGATTTAATAATTGCTTAATTTGTTATGTAACTGGGTTAGCTAATCGCCGCCCTTTTTTTGGCAAGTTAATTTAAATTATATTATTATTTAATGTATGCTTCTGGAATTATCTGATTTTTTTAATATTTCTTTATATAAATTCTTGATGGTTTTTTTAAATTTCGATGCATAAGGAGAAAATTAAATATATTAATTTATACATTTGAGTGCTGGACATTATTTTCATGACAATCAATTAAGAACTTATAAATTATAATATTAAAAAAGGGTATTTATATTGGCAGCCCTTATTTGTCTATTGGCACGCCAATTTCTATGAGTTATAACGCGCCTTTTGAAAATATGCATTATACATGCATATTTAAGAAAAGTGTTCAACACGAAAATTGTAGATCTCATCGAGATCTACAACTTTCGTGCTGAACATTTTTTCTAAAAATGCACGCACAAGGCGTATTGCCGCCCTGATCATAATTATAGCAAAATTTTGACGAAGTTTTGAAAATACGCTTTGTACATGCATTTTTAGGAAAAGTGTTCAACACGAAAGTTGTAGATTTCGATGAGATCTACAATTTTCGTGTTGAACACTTTCCTAAATATGCATGTATAACATATATTATCAAAACGCGCGTTATAACTCATAGAAATTGTTGTGCCAATAGTCAAATAGGGGCTGCCAATATAAAGACTCAAAAAATATTGTTGAAAATTTATAGTAGCAAAAGTTCGTTTTGTCCGGAAAAGCACAATTTCAGGAATGTTTGATTTTTTGCCTTAAATAACATTTACAAGTGCACAAAATTTTGATTTTTGAAAAAAAATTAACGGAATATGAATTATGATATTTTTATGATTATTTGAAGTACCTGTTCGGATTTTTTTTTCAAATGTTACCAAAATAAGGACAAATTAGTATTTAAAATGATTGTAAAAATACCATAATTCATATTCCGTAATTTTTTTTAACAAAAATCTATGACTTCGAGCGATAAGGGTGATTTATAAAAAAAACACATTGACAACCCAAATTTTCAGATTTAATTTCAATCGTCAGATTATCAATTTTTTCGATCAAATTTTTCCCCGCACAAAAAAAATTGTGGGGTCTACGTACAAAAAATTTTCCCCCGACTTAGGTGCGCAATATCTCAACTAATCTCAATCATCACTTTACCGGTTAATATCTCAGCTTAGCTCGTGACAATGTGATTTAAAACTTTTGACAGAAAACTACAAATATGTGTATAATTATGGCTCTGTTTGGGGGTACTTAAATCGGACCTAAATTAGAGTGCGGTTCATGTGGTCGTAACCGCTTGACCGGTAAAAATAAGTCCCTCCAGACAGAGCCTATATATAATACGAGCGTTGTTATAGGCAGCTCAATTTTTGTTATAGGGAGCTCAATAATTTCAAATAAACATATGCAATCCAAACCCTAAATAGTCTCTTGCCGTGTCCCCTCACGATCCCATAGTTCTCCCCATCGCGCTTCTCTCAAGCGCCGACTACTCCTCAACACCGCCGACCATCTTTCCACTGCCGACGAGCCCTCTAGCATCCTGTCGACATCCCTTCCACCGCCCATGACACTCGCCGGTCTCGACTCAGTCGTCCGCAAGATCGACTTTCCGAACAAAAAGGCGACGCATATGCAGAGGAAGAGGTTGCCACGGATGTCAACTCCGCCCTTCCATCTCGTGTACTCGTACAAGAGATTTTGTGAAGAAAGCCAGCCCCTACTCTCAGAATTTGGTAAAAATTGATTTCATTCCCCAATTTTTTCATTCTCAGAAAATTTGTGGTGTTCAAAATGGTTTGGGATTGTTATTGTAAATGTGTATGATTAATGTGTTTTGGAATTTGTTTCTCTTGTTTTATTTTTTGAATTTTTTTTATACATACTTTAATTACTAAACAATATTTGATATCTTTTTGTTTGTATTAATAATTATAAGCAAATGGATCCGTTAGAGATCCGAGCATCCGTCGGGGAATTAGGATTTACCTATAAATATCCTGCTAGGGGCAACGAGTAGGGTGTTCCAAACTAGACACTCACCCGGATGCTTCGAGCACCATCTAACATTCTCAAAGTCTCTCTCGTGAGCCCTAGCGTTCTCCTGTGCGTTTCCCCGTAACCGCCCTTCCACTTTCCTTCTCGTCGAGCGCACGGAAGAAGAATCCCGTAACCGCTCTTCCGTCGTCGCTCACGATCGTTGTTCCCGTCGATCGAAGGTAGGAGGCCGCCGGTTGATCGCTGCAAGGAGGAAGGTACCGTCTGTCGCTCCCTCTCGTGAATCGCTGCTGACGTCCCTCTCCCGTCGCAGATTTCTTTGTGTGGAAGAAGTCTGCCGCCGGTTCTGTGCAAGAAGGATCCCGTCGCTCTCCCTCTCGCACGATATAGATCGCTGCCGTTCCGTCGATTAGCCCACGCCGGTACCTGCTCCTGTCGTTTCTCGCGTCGATCGAAGGAGGAAGAACCGATTTGCGATTCTTCATCGTTACCGACGCCGACTGGAGTCTCCAGTAATCGTCGATCCCTGTTTCGCGAGTCGAAGGGCACAGCCGCCGGTCCTGTGTTTTTCTGCGATCAGAGCCAATCCAAGTTTCTCGCCGTCTCAGCGGTTTGATCGTTCGTCTCAGCGGTTGGATCGCTCGTCTCAGCGGTTTGATCGCTCGTCTCAGCGGTTGGATCGCTCATCTCAGCGGTTGGATCGCTCGTCTCAGCGGTTTGATCGCTCGTCTCAACAGTTCGATCGCTCGTCTCAGCGGTTGGATCGCTCGTCTCAGCGGTTTGATCGCTCGTCTCAGCGGTTTGATCGCTCGTCTCAGCGGTTGGATAGCTCGTCTCAGCGGTTGTATCCCCGTCTCAGCGGTTTGATCGCTCGTCTCAGCGGTTGGATCGCTCGTCTCAGCGGTTGGATCCTCGTCTCAGCGGTTGGATCCTCGTCTCAGCGGTTGGATCCTCGTCTCAGCGGTTGGACCGTCTCAGCGATTGGCTCGTCTCAGCGGTTGGCTCGTCTCAGCGGTTGTCGTCTCGTCGTCTCAGCGGCTGCCGTCTCGCCGTCTCAGCGGTTGGCTCGTCGTCTCAGCGGCTGCCAACTCACCGTCTCAGCGGTTTTCCCTGCCGCCGCCGCTGCCGATCTTCCCTACCACAGAGGAGCAGTCTGTTCTGGATTGGATCCGAAGATTTTCTCGACTCTACGCATCTCAGGTGCTCTCTTTCTTGTTTTCTGCTCGTAATTCATTTGCTAGTAGAATTCACGTATTTGGCAAGAGACACACGATGTCGACAGGGACTACTCCCGTTCCGATGATCAAGTTGGAGAAATTCTCCAACTCTAAGTTCTGTGCCTGGAAGCGGAACACTCAGTTTGGCATGAAGTACCTGAACGTATTCTACACCGTTCAGTCTGTACGTGCTGACGTTCTTGGGACAGATGGCGAGGCCCAGTGGATTGAAGATGAAGATTTCTGCCGCGACTACCTGTTGAATTGCCTCTCCAACAGGCTTGCTGAGACGTATAGCAAACTGAAGACCGCCAAAGAAATCTGGGATGCTCTGGAGGAGCAGTTCAAGGAAGAGGAGAACATGCCCAAGACGCACCTCGTAGACAAGTTTATGACTTTCACCTTCACTGAGGAAAGAGAAATCCTACCACAGGTCGCCGATTTTGAGAATCTGGTGGACAAGCTGAACAGTGAGAACATCCCACTGCAAGATGAATTTGTTGCGGGAACTATTATTTTCAAGCTCCCGTCGGCGTGGTACTCCTTTAAAACGGAGATGTATCGGAAGAAAACGCAGGTCAGTCTTAAAGACCTCAAGCGCTTCATCTGCATTGAGGATGAGAACAGGACTCGACACGCTAGGGAGACCATTAGCAAGCAGTCCTCTGCTGCCAACATGGTCACGCATCCTAAGCGGAAGTTTAAGCCTGGCAAGATTAGACCGTTACCCAGTGCACCCACAGTTGTGGACACGAGCAAGAAGGCGAAGAAATTCAAAGGCAAATGCTACAATTGTAACAAATGGGGTCATCCTAGCACACTGAAGCCTAATAACAGGGCCAATATGGTCCATCAGACTGCGCCCACCGACTTTGTTGCCATGGTCGGTAACGGATAGGCCAGTACCGGGTGATGGCTACACTCAGGTGCTACATATCACGTCTGCAACAACACTGCGCTTCTGGAGGATGTCACTGCAGTTCGAGAGACTGTTACTGTTGATGATGGAGGAGTTGCTGATGTGCTGAAGGTCGACAATGCTACCTTGACACTCTCCTCGGGTAAAACTCTTACTTTGAAAAATGTTAAATTTATACCATCATTAGCTGCTAATTTAATTTCAATTAGTTTGTTATGCGATGCAGGTATGTCATTTAACATTAGTGGTGGTCGAGTAATGTTGATGGTTCACTCGCACTACTTTGGTTGTGCGTATGTCGTCAACGGAATATATAGGCTGAGTCTAGCATACGAAGTAGTAAATCAGGTTAGCTCTAATTTTATCGATCCTAAGACTTTACATGCAAGACTAGGACACGTTAATTATAGAAAACTACTCCTGCTCGCTAGAACTCACCACATCCCCTTAGACATAAAAAATAGATTTGACAAATGTGAAATCTGTGCTCAGACTAAGATAATTAGAACACCTTTTAGTCAGGTTTCTAGGAGCACACAATTGCTAGAGTTAATACACTCTGACATGTGTGACTAGAAAGGTTTTGTCACACGTGGAGGTCGGAAGTATCTGATAACTTTTATCGACGACTACTCTAGATTCAGTTACATTTATCTACTGAAATCCAAAGACGAAGCTTTTGAAAATTTTCGTATATTCAAAACTAGCGTTGAAAATCAACTTGACATGAAAATCAAACGGGTAAGGAGTGATAGAGGAGGAGAATATATTTCTGGGGAGTTCAGAGATTTCCTTGCCAACAATGGCATCATCCCTGAAATGACTGCTCCTTATTCCCTCCAATCCAACAGTATTGCTGAGCGAAAAAATATGACTTTAACAGAAATATTGAATTTCATATTGTTGACTGTTGGCATGTCTGCGGCCTACCGGGTGAAGCTACCCTCACGTCTAATCATATTCTTAATAAAGTTCCCAATGCCAAGTTGACTAAGACACCCTATGAGCTTTGGTTTAAGAGACCTCCAAGATTTGATAATCTTAAGACCTGGGGCTGTATCACTTATGTTAGGATACCTGATCTTAGAAGAGCTAAGATTGGACATACGACAAATACGTGTGTCTATTTAGGATGTGCAGAGGATAGTGCTGCAGACAGATTTCTAGATCTTTCAACAAACTCTGTAATAGAATCTAGAGACACTGTCCTCTTTGAGGATAAGTTCCTTAAGGATAAGAACCTGACGCTTCCAGGTCTGCCATCCACTAGTCTTGAGCCTCCAGCTGAGCCAAGCCAACGTAACTCTAACATCGAGCTTGTAGACACGAGTGGTTTAGATACCAGAAGGCTATCTAGTAAAGAGAAAATGCCTAAAAGCTTCGGTACAGACTTCGTGACTTACCAAGTTGAAGCTGATCCATCCACCTATAAGGATGCGATGTGATCTCGAGACTCTCTATTATGGAAAGAAGCTATCGATGAAGAGTTAAACTTTCTCATGTAGAACAATACGTGGACATTGGTTGACCTGCCCAAAGGGGCTAAGACCATTGGAAACAAATGAGTTCTGAAAAAGAAGCTTAATCCTGATGGGAGTATTGCCAAACACAAAGCACGTCTAGTTGCAAAAGGCTTCACTCAAGTGAGTGGAATAGACTACTTTGATATATACTCACTTGTTTGTCACTATGCGACAATTAGGATACTTCTCGCTATAGCATCTATTGAACACTTCACAGTTCATCAGATGGATGTCAAGACTGCATTTCTTAATGGAGATCTAACCGAAGAGATCTATATGCACCAACCTGAAGGGTTTGTTGTAGAAGGTCTATAAGTTGATTAAGTCACTCTACGGATTGAAGCAAACACCTAAATTGTGGTACGAAAAATTTGACACTTGTGTTAAAGCCATGAGTTTTAAATTCAACTTTTCAGATAAATGTCTGTACGTTCGTACAAGTTCAAATAAAGTTACAATTATATGTTTGTATGTTGACGACATGCTAATTATGGGCACTGATCAGTCTGAGGTGAAAGACGTGAAAGCTGCCTTGACGGCACAATTTATCATGACTAACTTAGGCGTGGTGAAAACCATCCTAGGAATAGAAGTGAACTTCACTGACAAGGATATTACCTTCAGTCAGAGTAACTACATTAGAAATCTACTTGAGAAGTGGGTTACGTTAATAACAAAGTTAGTGAGAATTCATACGATTATAACAATAGACTGAAACCGAATGAAGGTTCATCTATTAGACAGTTGGATTACTCCAAACTCATCGGTAGTCTCATGTATGCTACAACCTGTACTAGGCCTGACATAGCCTTTATGGTCGGCATGTTAAGTAGATTTACGAGTAACCCTGGGAAGGACCACTGGAATGCCTTAGAAACGCTAATGCGATACTTAAAGTACACTGAAAAATATGTTTTATGTTACAGTGGACATCCTCATGTGCTTGAGGGGTATTCTGACGCCTTCTGGTGCTCAGAAATTGCTGACAGTAGATCCACTAGCGGTTTTATTTACCCTAGAAGGAGCAGCAGTAGCTTGGAAGTCAAAGAGACAGTCGTGCATTGCACTATCCTCTATGGAATCAGAACTCTATGCCCTCGCTTCAGCAGGAGAAGAAGCTAGGTGGATAAGAGATTTGATCATCGACATTCTAATGACGAGTCTAAAAATGAACTATATTTCGCTATATTGTGACAATCAAGCCACAAAGACTATTGCAACAAATACGTTGTTCAATGGAAAGCGAAGACAACTAAGGATTAAATAGGCCCGGTTGACCCATCTCACCAGTCAGGGGATCATCTCCCTATTGGACGTGAGATCGAATGATAATGTAGCAGATATTCTTACTAAGGGCTAATGTAGGGTTCTAACACATAAAATATCGGGGGAGATGAGATTAAGGTTCATTTAGTATGACTTAATACCATGCTTATGTTTTAAATCTTAAAACCGTAGTCTGCTTACATTCGAGCATCTATAGTGAGCACACGGAAGTATTTCAGATGCTATCTGATGAAAGCCATAGATGAATAGTTGTCAGTCATTCCAAACTTGATGACTTACGCAATTATTTTTAATTCAAAGGCTGATTTGGGTATCATTCCAAAAAGGAATACTGAAGTTGCTGATATGCGTCCTGATATTATGATCATTACTTATATCATTCCAAACTTGATGATATATTGGTCACAGCTTGTTGTATCATTCCAAACTTGATGATATAATACAATTGTGAAACGTTTGGTAATAATCTTAATAATCGAAGAAACATGGTTTGATCTTTGAAATCAATTGTCTAATTTTGTGTAAATGGGATAGAGATGCTGATATGTGATTTTTTCTTCCTGGTTAGAGTATTACGTTCTTTTACTGCTAGAACTATTCACTTTACACTTGATTAGCAAATGTTAGAATTCTTGGAGATTTGTCTCATGACAATTTTATTATGTCTGTTTGCAGATCACATGGAGATTGGAGGAGAGAAAATTAATTTCGACCCAGATGATGATGGTCTATTGTTTGCATAGATCACTGTTCATTTTTATGTTTTTTTGAGTTATTTACAGCTTTACTTACTGTTTCTTGTTTGAAGCCTTGTGTTTGAGTTTAGATATTCTGTATTCTAAAAGTCATATTTTATGTTTTCTGGAAAACTCACGTTTTATCGTTATTAACTCTTGTTTAGGTAATCTGTGATGCGACCTCGTTATTTACAATATAGGAGGAGATTGTTGAGGTATATTTGAATAACGGGTTAACAAATACTTAGCGGTCGGTTAGGATCCGTTAGGGATTCGCGCACCCGCTGGGGAATTAGGGTTTGCCTATAAATACCCTGCCAGGGGCAATGAGTAGAGTATTCCAAATTAACTAGACACTCACTCGGATGCTTCGAGCACCATCTTATATATATATATATTAAATAAGTGAATATAGCATTCTCCATGCTCTTATCGTGCTTTCATTTTGCACCGTTTGATCTTTCACAAGTTTTACCCGAAACATCTTTAATTTTAAAAAATAAAAATAAACTTTTCGGGGGAGAGAGAGTGGGAGAGAGAGAAAGAGAGGAGAGAGTGGGAGAGAGTGTCGCGGAGAGGGAAAGAGAGAGAGAGAACAAATAATCTTTTTAATTATATAAGTTTTTTCTTACAAATTAAATATTGTAATATTGATATATATATATTTTTATGATCATTTCGAGTACTCATATGTATATGTTGCGAGAGAGGCCCGTGTTGAGGCGGGCGAAGCCCGTCTGGATGCGGCCGAAGGCCGCCCGACAGCATCTCGCCGGGGGTGAGTGAAGCCCGCCGTCGCTGGCCGGGTACTGTCACGCTTGGCCGCAGGGGCGGAGCCCCTTATCGGGCACTCGTGTGTGTGTATATATATATAAATTGGGCTGTCAATAACAATTTGGGTTGCAAGGAGAAATTCACGGGCTATCAAGAATACACGAGCAGAAAGGAATAAAGATCATTTCCTTATTCTGTGTAAAGAATACATAACTCAGACAAGTATATATAGCCCAAAAACAGAGCAGGCTAGAAGAAGGAAATACGACCAAAGACAGCAAACATACAGCTGTCAAAGAAAACAAAATAAAAACAAATATACAAGTAAAATGTAAAACTCCCCCTCAAGATGGGGAGAAAATGTTCTGAATGCCAATCTTGGATAATAGAAAGTGAAAACGAGAAGCTGGGAGCGCTTTGGTCAGGATATCAGCTATCTGATGCTGAGTAGGGACATGAATTAGCTTCAACGAACCTGAATTGATATGCTCTCGAATAAAATGATAGTATATGTCAATGTGCTTCGATCGCTCATGAAATGCAGGGTTAGAAGCTAAATGTATTGCTGATTGGTTATCACAAAACAACATAGTGGAGTTGACTGAGATTTCAAAATGCTGAAGAAGGCGTTGTAACCAAACGATTTCACTGGCAACTGATGATAGGGCCCTGTATTCAGCTTCAGTGGACGATTTCGAAACCGTCGGTTGCTTTTTAGACTTCCAAGAGATGAGGGAATCACCAAGAAAAACACAAAAGCCAGTTGTAGATCGCCGCGTATCCAAGCAGCTGCCCCAATCCGCATCGGCAAAGGCTGTAAGACGAAGAGAATTGTTTGTAGGGAAAAATAAACCTTGACCAGGAGCCTTTTTGAGATATTGCAAAATATGATGGACTGCTTGGAGATGAGTATGGCGAGGAGCAGTCATAAATTGGCTTAGTTTATTGACTGCATAACAGATATCTGGATGGGAGACTGTTAGATACATAAGTCGGCCAATGAGTCTTCGATAGAGTGATGCATCAGGTAACAACTCACCATCATGGGCCTGTAGCTTGATATTGGGATCCATGGGTAAAGATAGAGGTTTAGAAGTGAGAAAACCTGTATCTTCCAACAAACTGAGGGTATATTTCCGCTGAGAAAAAGAAATGCCATTAGAAGATTTAGCAATTTCTAATCCTAAAAAGTATTGCAGATTGCCTAATACTTTTAATTTGAATAATTTCTGCAAAATTATCTGAACTTTAGCAAGAGCTTCAATGTCTGGACCGGTGAGGATTATGTCGTCGACATAGACTAACAGCACAACCAAAGAGTTGCAGGAACCAAGAGTGAACATGGAATAATCGTTTTTGGATTGTATGAAGCCATGTTCAATTAAAGTGGATGAAAATTTGTAAAACCACTGACGAGATGCTTGACGAAGACCATAAATTGATTTGTGAAGCTTGCAAACAAGTTGCTCCCCCTGTTTTGGGTGACCCAAAGGTAAGGTCATATATATGTCTTCAACCAAGTCACCATTCAAGAAAGCGTTGTTCACATCAAGTTGAAGTAAGGACCACTGTTTTGCAGCAGCAACCGCAAGAAGCACCCGAATTGAAGTTAATTTGGCCACGGGGGAAAAGGTTTCTGAAAAATCAATCCCTGCCTGTTGAGTATACCCTTTTGCGACTAAACGCGCCTTAAACCTGTCAACTGAGCCATCTGCTTTGTATTTTACGCGATATAACCAACGACTGCCCACACAACGCTTGTTTGCAGGCAAAGGAACAAGCGACCAAGTTTTATTAGTTTCCATTGCCTGAAGTTCTTCATCCATGGCAGCACGCCATTCAGGAAATTTCACAGACTGATGGTAAAAATGGGGTTCACTAACTGCAGAAACTTGAAGAACAAAGTTTCTATAGTTAGGAGAAAGATGATCATAACTGAGATGATTTTGAATAGGGTAAAGGGAACAAACATAATCTTGGAGATGAGTAGGTTTTTTAATCAACCTACCAGATTTGCGGGGTGATAGTATGGAAGATGAAGGTAAGGCAATGTTGTCACTGGAGACAGGTATGGAAGTAACAGATTTTTGGGAGTGTGTGGAATGAAGAGGAAAATTTTGATCTGATGTAGGTGGGAGAGGGTCATTTTGAGGGAGGGGAACAACTAGATCAGGAAAAATTTCAACAGGAGTTATTGAAAAATCTAGTGTTTGAAAGGGAAATTGTGTTTCATGAAAAGTAACATCACGAGAAATAAAAAATGTTCTAGTTTGCAAATTATACAATTTATAACCCTTGTATCCGGAAGGATAACCAACAAAAATGGCAGGAATCGCACGTGGTTGAAATTTTGTGCGATGAGCTTGCAAGGTTGCAGCAAAAGTAAGCACCCAAAAACTTTTAGAGCTGAATAATCCGGTTCAGCATGATATAGGACTTGGAAAGGAGATTGACCATGAAGAATTTGGGTAGGTAATCTGTTAATGAGGTGAGTTGAAGTTCCCACACAATCACCCCAAAATGATATAGGTATTTTTGATTGAAAAAATAGAGCACGAGAAACATTCAATAGATGTTGATGTTTACGCTCCACAACAGAATTTTGTTGGGGTCTTTCAACACAAGAGAACTGGTGAATAGTTCCTTGTTGAAGCAGGAAGTCAGTCAATGCTAGTTCTTTAGCATTATCTGAACGAAAGCATTTTATGACTTTGTTAAATTGAGTTTTGATCATAGAAAAGAACTTAATGATAGCAGGAGTCGCCTCTGCCTTGGTTTTAAGAAGATATGTCCATGTATACCTTGAACAATCATCAACAAGAGTGAGAAAAAATGGTGACCATTGTATGTGGGGTGATGATGAGGTCCCCAGACATCACAATGGAGCAAATCAAAAGGATGAGCAGCAATGTTATTATTAGATGAAAATGGCAGACGACGAAATTTTGCTAGAGGACAAATATTGCATTCAACTGAAGAGTAAGAAACAGGTAAACTGAAGGGAACTTTATTGCTTAACATTTTCAGAACTTTGTCTGACAAATGACCAAAACGAGCATGCCATAAGGATGCTTTACATTTATTTGAGACATTGTTAACCAAAAGGGAACTAAATGATTGTTTGACAGCAGCCACGTCAGGGGAAACTGGATATGTGGAAGAAGAGAACACATACAAGCCAGCAACAAGACTACCCTTGCCAATCATCTTGGATTGATGGATCTCCTGAATGACAAACCAATTGGAAAAGAAAGAAATCGAGTAGTTAGTGTGATGCAACAAAGCACTAACTGAAATCAAATTAAAGCAGAAAACAGGAACATAAAGAACATTATGGAGAATGAAATCATCTGTCAATTTAACAATACCAATTGCATGAACAGGAATTACAGATTCATCAGGTAAAGTGATAAAACGGTTTTGAACAGGATGATGTGACACAAAACATTTCAAATCATATGAAATGTGAGAGTTAGCTCCTGAATCCAAGATCCATGAAGAGGATGAGAAAGATAAAGAACTGGTTGTGAAGGCCAAACCAGAAGATGTGCTGGTGTCTGCAGTCTTGATCTGGGGCTGAGCAACAGTGGTGATTTGGTGTTGAAGTAGAGATAGAAGTTGCTGATATTGTTGGGCAGTGAAATCCATTCCTGAATTTGTGATCTGTTGAGGAGTCACTTCTGAGACTTGATTGACATGAATGGTAGAGGTCGATGGTCGAGTTTTCTTGTATCCGGGGGGGGGGGGGGGGGGGGGGGGGGTATCCATGTAGTTTATAACATTTATCTTTATAATGTCCAAGTAAACCACAATGAGCGCACAATGGTCGATCCTTTTTAATAAATTTTGATTTATTTTCGGAAGGTTGTTTGAAACAGTTCTGAACCGTGAAAGCAGATGAAGGATCTGAAGATGAGGAAAAACCAATTTCACACTGCTTTTCTTCTTGCAGAATTAAGGAGAAAACCTTATTCATGGGAGGTATTGGATCCATAAGCAAAATTTGACCCCGGATTTGGGAAAAACAAGTGTTAAGACCCATAAGAAAACTTATCACATACTCCGTGTGATTATAATCCTGCAGCGGACGTATTCCTCCGCAAGTACAAGAATGAATTGGTTTATATTCACCAAGTTCTTCCCAGATCGCCTTTAATTTCGTGAAATATTGACTTACGGTGATATTTCCTTGATTCAGATTCATCAAATCGCGTTTCAATTAAAAGATCCTTGGTCCGTTTTGTTGTCGAAATCGCTCACGAAGATCAGTCTAGATATCCAACGCAGAAGATGAGTAAATCACACTGGCAGTGATTTCTTTGGAGATTGAATTCAAGATCCAAGAGGCGACGATATTATTATTCCGTTTCCAAGCGGGATATAACAGAGTGTCAGCCGGATCAGGCATTTCGATGGATCCATCCACAAATCCGAACTTATTCTTCCCGATCAAAGCCATTTGCATAGCCCGGCACCAAGAATTGTAGTTTTCGCCATTGAGAGGTTGGGAAACTAAACTTGAACCTGGATTATCAGAAGGATGAATGTAGAAGGGGCTCGAAATATCCTGCAAATAACTCATCGTAGTAGTGACGATGGAAGATTCAGGAGTAGAAGAAGAAGGAAGGAGCGCCATTACGGAGAGAAAATTTTGTGCTCTGATACCATATCAAGAATACACGAGCAGAAATGAATGAAGATCATTTCCTTATTCTGTGTAAAGAATACATAACTCAGACAAGTATATATAGCCCAAAAACAGAGCAGGCTAGAAGAAGGAAATACGACCAAAGACATCAAACATACAGCTGTCAAAGAAAACAAAATAAAAACAAATATACAAGTAAAATGTAAAACGGGCTGCTATTAAATTTGGCCTGCCACTAGTGAAAACTGGGCATTGATATATAACAAATTCAGTTAGACGCGGCATGATTTACTCCCCCATTTTGTATTTTTTTAAATTAGTTTACTTTTTAATAAATTGTATATTTTATATATATTTATTTATTTTGTTATATTATTTTAATGTATTACATATTTATATTTTTATCTCAAATCGTTTTTATGTAATTAGAGTATTAGTCTATAAAAATTATTTATTTGTCAGGATTAATTCTATGATGTAAAAAGGGAATCTTCCATTAATAGTAATATATTATTAACGCGTGCTTATTCACAGTTTGACTACAACAGTAATAATAGTCAATATATAGAGGTTATTTTTGTCATAATACCCGGAATTATTAGCTTTTCCATGTAAATTTTAATTTCACATGATAATAATCTAGTGGAAGAATGATTCTTCAATGTGGTCCGGAGATTTAGGCCTCATTTGGCGCGGTGTTTTTTGTCTGCGTTTGGAGCAAACATCGTCAGATAATGGACAAACAAGCGTGCGCCGGCGACGTTATCTCCATTTGCTCCTGCAGGACAACGAAAAAGTCCCGCAAAACCTGTTTTTCCAGCTCCACCTCCCGCCTTCAGTTTCAATGCTCCCTTTCTAACCGCCGCTGCGTCAAATGAAGCCTTAAGCTACTGCAACCCGGTAAAAATACATAGTAAAATTAAAATATATTATACGTTTTTTCCGGCACGACACCCAAAAAAGGCCATAAATTTTTTTTTTAGAAAGGACAAAATAGAGCAAATATCCTTTGATGCACTGTACATTATACTGATTTATACGAGACGCAAGCTGGCGTCTGAGACCAATTGCAGTGCACTGTATTGGGCTCCGCCATGCACTGCGGCTCAGGACAGGGGCGGATCCAGGGGGGGGGGGGGGGGGGGGGCGAGGGACTCTGACACCCCCATTATTTTTCAAAATTGTTAGTTGTTGAAACCAGTTTCCCGGTTTCAGCGTTCGAAAGGGGGTTGCGACTAACTCTTACTTGACCTAAGCCTTGACTCTTGACGGGTCACTAAGAACTAAGAGACTCGGACTTGATAACAACTGGAGTCTAGGAACATACCCTTTAAGCTTCAGCGTGGAGGTCCCACCGCACACCCGGAAGCCCACTCGGAACTTCACCTCCCAAGCCAATGCTGAGCCTGGGCACCTTGGAGGGCACTAAGAACCACCTCACCGTCAGCTGAAGGATGACAAGGGGGGGGGGGGGGGGGGTGCTTGCTCACAAGACACACGCAGGGGGGGGGGGGGGGGGGGTAGTGACCAACCCTTCCCAAGGTGCCCATGGGGGTCTATTTATAGACTTCTCAAAATCGGGCTGCGGATAGCCTAAATTTCTCTATCCGCAGCTCGATCATGACCCTGAATGATCAATGCAGGAGGGGGTGAGTGGGACTCAAGGTGCCCACTCTCCCCCTCACAGGAGGTCATTGTCACAACCCGCATTTTCCCAACATTTAAAATGCTATCAGAGTAGGGGAAACTACGCATTGTGATGCCACGTCACGCAGGGGACGCCTACTGACGTTAAGGCAATTCGTCCTTCTTCGCAGTCAAGCAAATATTATTATTAACTCAAGAGATTTAAATATAATTTATGCAAAAAGATTAACAAGCCGCGTCCCTCGGCTAGGTGGATCAACTAGTCTACGCTTTTAAAAATGTAGATTTACGCAGCGGAAAAATACTTGATTTAATTACTTCGTGGCCTAAGTGAACATGAAGACCTAGTGAGGTGCACCGTGCAAGATCGAATGTGTGGATTTACTATATATAAAAGTAGATTTATCACGCGCAGAAAGTAGTGAGATTAGCATTTCAAAACATGATATGCAATGCAACAATTACCTTAACATATCTAACAAGGGGCCATAAAGCCAACCAATGTCTAACCATTCCAGAACAAGTGCTCAAAAGTGAACCACAAGTAACAGCAGCAGTGAAACAAAAATCTAACTAAACGGCACCACGGGCGTCAACACCTGACACGAACCCATGGGCCGACAATCCACAGAAAACTCTACCTCAAGAGAGTCAGAAGACGGCAACTAAAGAAGCACCGCACTAACACCTGCCACTGTCCGGAACCTGATGCATTCAAAGAAAGAACACCTCAGAAACAAGTACAAGTGGTGCCGAAAATAAGAAAGTAAGCAAACCTCCGCGAGACCGGAGGGAAACAGAAGCTGCAAGGGTCAGTCATGACAAAGCTAGCAGCAAGTAATCGACAGGAAATGAAACAGCAGGAGTATCTAATCATCAGCAGAAAGGAAACAGCAGAACAACTAAAATCAGTAAAATAAGCTCACCAAACAAAGGTGAGAACACAGGCGATGACAAAACTCGCCATAAGCAAAAGAAAAGCCATCCGTTTTCAAATTATTAATCATGTTACTCTTGTTCAGAATTATAGAGACTGATCAGCTCATCCAAAAGAAGAGCACCGCACCGGGGGCAAAAACCACACCGCGTACGGACTCCCAAACAGAATGCTTAAGAGGACACCGCACCGGGGGAAAAAACCACACCGCGTACAACCTCCTAATCAAAAGCTTAAAAGAGCACCGCACAGGGGGCAAAAACCACACCGCGTACGACCTCCAACAGAATGTATTAAATTAAAGAGCATCGCACCGGTGGCTCCGCCAACGTCGTGTACGACCTCCAACAGAATTCATATTTTTATGCAATTTCAAAGGGGAAGGGGCGAGGCCCAACAGGACATATCATATCATAAGGTAAGTAGCGAATGAGAAAATCAAGAGATATGAAGCTAACAACAATCTTTTATTCACTGGCATAATATCAAATTATTAGCAGCAAAAATAGAGAATAAAACGGAGATACGACGCAGTTAGATCAAAGCACCGACTTAGAGCGGTTATATGGCAAAGAGAAAGAGCAAGGGCAAGAACACCACTTGCCTTCAAATCACCGGAATCGTTCTCCGAACAACTCCTCGTCGTAGATCGGCCCAAAAGGAGGCTCAACGAAGCGAAATCTACAGAAAAAAGACCAAAACGAAGGTTAGGGCCGAAAACCCTAACGAAAAAATTTTCACGAAACGGGAGGAAATTACCACGAGGACGAAGCTCTCGTCGAGAGCTTTCCGAATCTATGCTCAGCTCGCGATTCCGACCACCGGAGCTCCGTCGGCGGCGTCCGGAAGATTCGAGAAATCGCCGTCCCCGTCGCTCGATTCTACTCTCTGGTTCGAACAGAATGAAGAAGGAGAAGAGGACTGGGCTCGTTTTAACATAACATAATTTTAATAATAATAATAATAATAATAATATTATTATTATTAAAAGAATGAAGGGGAAAAAAAAGTCGACGCATGCGTTGAAAGGGGGCTGGAAGGAATTCGACGCAACTTTGAAAGAATGCTGAATTCGGCGCATGAATGAAGGCTGGAATTCGACGCATGCTTTGAAAGCTGGAATGAATCGACGCAAGTTTTGAAGGAGGCTGGAAATGAATGGACGCAAGCTTTGAATGAGGCTGGCAATCGACGCATGAGGGAGGGGAGGAATCTACGCAACTTTGAGAAGGGGGAGAAGAAATCAAGGCTGCGTTGAGAGAAATGTGCATATATATATATGTTCTGAATCAACATATTAATAATAATATTATTATTATTTTTATTATTATTATTTTATCACTAAAAAAATAAATGAACGCCGAAACCGATGAAAATTCCGCCTTAGGTGAACGGCGGCGCTACGAATCCAACGGCGAAGTTGGAATCAAAATCCGACGTGCCGTTTTCGAGATATGAATGGTGGAAGTTACGGCGAGCTTTAAATATATACAAAACTTCTAAAAATGCGCCGAGGCTCCAAAATGGCTCGGATCGCGACGAAACTTGATAGGCAAGTCTAAAATTAAATAATCTAATTTCCTAACGTAAAATTTTCCAATTCTGGGTCGTCGCAAAATCTGGTCGACTTAACCCAAACGGACGCGAAAACGCGCAAACGGCGACGCGCCGCTAACTCGACGTTAAAAGTAACGCCCTGACGTCATTAACACGCCATCACTGAATTAAACAAACACCGGAAAATCAGGGGCGTTACAGTCATACCGGCCTCCCCCACGGATGCTGGGCGAGTGGGAGGATCCCTCCCACTCGCCCAAAGGGGCCGGCGAGTGGGAGTGCCTCTCCCACTTAAGGGCGAGTGGGAGTGCCTCTCCCACTCGCCCGGCGAGTGGGAGGGCTCCTCCCACTCCTTCCACATAGGGCCGGCGAGTGGGAGGACACCTCCCACTCGCCCATAGGTGTTTGGCGAGTGGGAGGTTCCTCTCACTCGCCCCAAGAGTGCCGGGCGAGTGGGAGGCTTCCTCCCACTCGCCCGAAGAGAGTCGGGGAAGTGGGTGCTCCCTCCGTCTCTCCCGCGGCCTCTTGTTGCCTTGATCGGTTACGGCCGTTTCAGCGCGGTCGTTTTGCCCGTATCGGCCACCTTCACTGTCTTGGTCTCATCCGGGTCGGGTAACACCGACTCGGGAAATATGAGGGTTGACACAATCCCCGCTCTTTGCGAGCTTGTCCCAAGCTCGGAAAGAAAGTCCAACCCACCTATTTGACGAGTAGGTGGGACCTTAGGGGACTCCACGAAGGGATCTGCCATCGGGGAACCTCTGCCAAGCCTTTCGACTGAAGCCATCTTGAGACGAAGGGTGAGCCCTTCCCCACTAAACACCCCTCCGGCGAGCCGAGCTCGACAGGAGGTGGAGAAAGCTCAACACCTGAGGTCGGACTAAGCCCAACCGAAGGTGGACGAAAACCCGACACCTCTAACCGAGCTGAACTCAGCCTGAGGTGGAGGAAAAACTCAGCACTTCTGGTCGAGCCGGGCTCGACCTGAGATGAGAGGCAAACCTTTCTCCACTAAACACCCCTCCGGCGAGCCGAGCTCGACTGGAGGTGGAGAAAGCTCAACACCTTAGGTCGAATTGAACTCGACCTGAGGTGGGGGAAAAACTCAGCACTTCTGGTCGAGCCGAGCTCGACCTGAGGT
The DNA here is from genome assembly GCA_033032865.1 of Dactylorhiza incarnata. Lineage (NCBI taxonomy): Eukaryota > Viridiplantae > Streptophyta > Magnoliopsida > Asparagales > Orchidaceae > Dactylorhiza > Dactylorhiza incarnata. The sequence continues at coordinate 15,555,224 of JAWHQI010000017.1, forward strand.
GGGAGGCAAACCTTTCTCCACTAAACACCCCTCCGGCAAGCCGAGCTCGACTGGAGGTGGACAAAAGCTCAACACCTTAGGTCGAATTGAACTCGACCTGAGGTGGAGGAAGAACTCAGCACCTCTAGTCGAGTCGAACCCAACCTAAGAGGGAGGGAACTCAAAATCTCTAGTAGAGTCGAGCTTGACCTGAGATGGAGGGAACTCAACATCTCTAGTCGAGTCGATCTCAACCTGAGATGGAGGGAACTCAACATCTCTAGTCGAGTCGAACTTGGCCTGAGATGGAGGGAACTCAACATCTCTAGTCGAGTCGATCTCAACCTGAGATGGAGGGAACTCAACATTTCTAGTCTAGTCGAACTCAACCTAAGATGGAGGGAACTCAACATCTCTAGTCGAATCGAGCTTGACCTGAGATGGAGGGAACTCAACATCTCTAGTCGAGTCGATCTCAACCTAAGATGGAGGGAACTCAACATCTCTAGTCGAGTCGAACTTGACCTGAGATGGAGGGAACTCAACATCTCTAGTCGAGTCGAACTCAACCTAAGATGGAGGGAACTCAACATCTCTAGTCGAGTCGAGCTTGACCTGAGATGGAGGGAACTCAACATCTCTAGTCGAGTCGATCTCAACCTAAGATGGAGGGAACTCAACATCTCTAGTCGAGTCGAACTTGACCTGAGATGGAGGAAACTCAACATCTCTAGTCGAGTCGATCTCAACCTGAGATGGAGGGAACTCAACATCTTCCAGGGAGCAGAGCTCAACTGGAAGTGGAGGCAGCTCAACAAGAGCCCGCGCGCCGGTTTCTCTTCTCGCCTGCCGAAGCCCAAAGACAGCTAAGGGAGAAAGGAGAGAGAAAGAGGTGAGCCTTCGAGGGCAGCGACGGCTGCCCCACCTTGCCCTGCTGAAGCCGAGTGTACTCGCAAGAGGATTGTGACGTCAACGACCCAAGCCCTGGGGAGCTGCCTTCATGAGGCGGATGCTCTCCGGGACAGCTGGAGGGGAGTCTCTGCCGATGACATCCTGCATGAGTTCTCCCCTTCTCCTGCGCGACCCAACTCGTCCCCTTGCAGCGGTGGCTATTCCCCCTGAACGTGAGGGTGGCCAGGGACTTCTTCTCTTCTTTGGGTCCTTGTAGGAGCCATGTATCTCCTGCATACCTGTTTCCTTTAATCTTGCATGCACCAATAGGGGTGAAGTAATGACTAATGTAACATATGTTATCACTGAACCAGTTACCATTGTAATGAATTTCTTAGCTTACTTTCTCCCTTTACTGCTTGAGGATTTGATACCTTACTTGAACCGATCATTGGGTAGTTAATCGATCCGATGAGCCTCCCATCTGCCGACATGACTGAGCCCGGAGAACGGTCTGTAGTCAGGGATCTTACTGATTGGAGGTGGAAGTACCCGCCTGCACCCTGAGTGCTTACCTTCACCCGGAGGCAGAGGAACTCAACGCCTTCCCAATCTGACTGGAGGTGGAAGTACCCATCCACGTCTTAGGTGCTTAGCTCACTTGGAGGCAGAGGAACTCAACGCCTTCCTAGCCTGACTGGAGGTGGAAGTACCCATCCACGTTCTAGGTGCTTAGCTCACCTGGAGACAGAGGAACTCAACGCCTTCCCAATCTAATTGGAGGCGGAAGTACCCATCCATGTCCTAGGGGCTTAGCTTGCCTGGAGGCAGAGGAACTCAACGCCTTCCCAGCCTGACTGGAGGTGGAAGTACTCATCCGCGTCCTTGATGCTTAGCGCACCTGGAGGTAGAGGAACTCAACGCCTTCCCAGTCCCCTTACCGATTGGAGGTGGAAGTACCCATCCGCGTCCTTGGTGCTTACCTGCACCCGGAGGCAGAGGAACTCAACGCCTTCCCAATCTGACTGGAGGTGGAAGTACCCATCCACGTACTTGGTGCTTAGCGCACCTAGAGGTGGATGAACTCAACGCCTTCCCAGTCCCCTTACCGATTGGAGGTGGAAGTACCCATCCGCGTCCTTGGTGCTTACCTTCACCCGGAGGCAGAGGAACTCAACGCCTTCCCAATCTGACTGGAGGTGGAAGTACCCATCCACGTCCTTGGTGCCTAGCGCACCTGGAGGTGGAGGAACTCAACGCCTTCCCAGTCCCCTTACCGATTGGAGGTGGAAGTACCCATCCGCGTCCTGAGTGCTTACCTTCACCCGGAGGCAGAAGAACTCAACGCCTTCCCAATCTGACTGGAGGTGGAAGTACCCATCCACGTCCTTGGTGCTTAGCGCACCTGGAGGTGGAGGAACTCAACGCCTTCCCAGTCTCCTCACTACAAGAAACAGAGTTTTGACCAGGGCAAATTGCCCTGGCTAAAAGTCCAAAACCGTGGCTAAAGAGTTTTTGCCACGGTCTAGCCACGGGAAAAATTCGTGGCTAAAGGTCGCGTGGAGAAAGGTTTTTAGCCACGGATCAGCCGTGGCAAATAGTATTAGCCACGAAGAAGTAATGCCGTGGCTAATACCTGGACTTTTAGCCACGGCCTCCCCCCCTGGCAAAAGCTTCTCAATTATAATAAATAGAGTATTTGCCACGACTTTTGGCCGTGGCAAATAATCTGACTATTAGCCACGGTTTGAAACCCTGGCTAATAGTAATTTCTATATTTAAAAAAAAAAACTATTTGCCACGGTATCAAACCGTGGCAAATAATAAATTACGTATTTTTTAAAAAATCATTTGCCAAAATCCAAAGAGATCTCCGGAAACATTGATCGAGCATTCAACCAATATACACATGCATTAATCCTATTAATCGCGGCAGCTGAATGATAAAACATGGGGAAAACAGTAAGAACACATAAATCCACCAACACAGCAACATCAACATAAATTGGAACACAACTTACACAGAAATTAACTATAACGACAATTAATCAATGCCAAAAATAGATAATTCATAAGATCTGATAGCTTCTTAATGTTTATACAAGTCAAAAACGTAACTTTTCCTCCTGAGTCTAACTTCAACTAAATTATCTTTCTTACCCTTAGAATCCAATTCCTTAAATTGTTAACTGATGGCATTGCATTAAGAAGTTCCCTAATATGAAAGATTAGGGTATAAGTAATAACAAAACAACCCTCCATCATAAGACATCAGTGATGCAGTGATACTAAATATAATCACCACTTTGAGAAGAAAATCCAAGGATCATATAAGAAATCAACAATGTTACACATAAATGACAACACGGGTGGAAAAAAGAACTTAGTAGTCGATAAGTTGCATATTTTATCAATCAGAGATCATAAGATTAATAATTATAGAAGCAACCTCTCAGCAAAATATGAGTAGATTCATGATCGCTTGAACAAACAAAACCTTAAGTACCAAAAGAATAGATAATTGCAACATTTCTACACTCAGAAGAGAGAGGATTGGATTTGATACTAACTAACATTCAAGAAAAGGTTTCGACCACAATCAAGCGCAGTTGAAGTTAAATCAAACCCTTGAGCATAGGAATAACAGATCTCACTATAAAAACATGATGGATTGATACATCATGTTAAGGATGTCCTGCAGGTTCATATTGAGACCCCGATCTCTTGCTAAAGATGTCCTGCATGTTCATACCAGGACCCCAATCTCCTGTTAAAGATGTCTTTCGTGAGCAAAATATATAAGCGGAAACTAATTATTCACTTCCGTAGAATTGAATATAATTATTGTTTGAGAATTATAAAATGAATCAAAATTGCAAGAGTTAAACTTATTGGTATGTCAAGTAAACAGAATTACCTCTGATTCATGTTGCAAACACCAAATATTATGCAAAGTATATAAAAATTCAAGTACCAAAAATACGTCTGATTCTACATGCAGAAAACACATGCTCTATGTATTGGATATAATAAAAAGGGATTTAAAGAAACTCCGCATACTGTAAATGATAAAATCAAGTGATTTCAGAAAACAATTTTGTTGAAGTAATTTCACTAAAAAGGGATTTCAAGACTAATGATGATGGTAGATTGACTATTCATAAAGTCAAATCGTAATAGTGGAGATAAAACTGATGATGATAATAAGATGCAGGAATCATTATAGCACAATCAATTATTTATCTGGTTCGCTCCAAAATACTATTAAGGACCAACACACATTCATGAACAAAACATTGGCACTCATGAACTTTAGACCGTAGAAAGTCGAATCTAAGCAATAAGCATGGTATGCGAAGTGATCTCTAAATATTACCTGGTTTCCACCCACAATAGTAGACGCTTCAACAACTGTGCCCATTGACACCAAACTTTAGGAGTTTAAAAATCTAAATTAAACAACAACAATAATTTCAGTAACTATCCATTTGTATAATAAAATACAATCCTTAGATTCTAAATGACAAATTATGTGAATTTTAAAGGAGACAAGGAAATGGACAAGTAAGAAATTTGCACCCACAAGGTTTGTATTACCACAACTTCTTCCTATAGAAAGCACATCTGAGGTAAATGTTAATCCTTACCAACTCAAGCATGATTAAAATAAAATCAAAGGGCTGCTTAGTTCAAAGTTACCTAAATAACAGAACTAATTAACAATGACATTTACTTGTTAATGACATTTACTTGTGTTTACGAACCTGAACTTTCCAATCAGCATCCTCAAGTAAATGTTGTGCATATGAACGAAGCCGGATGGTAAGAACTTTAGTGTTGAATGCTTCCAATGATGCTGGAGTGTTTGTATTTAAGTCAACCACATCAGATCCAAAAACATGAGATTCTTTAGATTGTTAAAGGAGTGCCAAAGCGTTAAAACATGGAAAAGCACAATTCGTGGAAGGAGTTTTTCTAACAGATTCTAATCATATCACCCTTCATATTTCAAAAAATTTAAAGAAGAAATAAGAAACTGTAAGAGAGGGTTAAATATAAAGAAGAAATAAACAAGAAGAAGATAGAGTTATCAAAAATGTAAATCACACCTTAATTCATTGTGATCGATTATATAATTTACTTTGTATTGAGATTTGACATGGAAATAGGTATAGACTCCACCAGCTTTCTTTGTTCTTTCATCATTGTAACTTCTGTTGCAAGATTTGCTTCAATATCCAGAAGTTCAGCTTAAAGAGTGCTGCAATTTTTGTCAACAAACAAACTAATAAAAAAGCTGTCAATTTGAGGATGCACAAGAATGATCTATCAATATATAAATTCTCCTATAAATATTTTTTATTGGACAAGCTAATCCAGTATACAGCTTTCCATCCCGATAAAAAATAAACAGTAGGCCAATGTAAATATGATGATGCATACCTTAAATCAAGAGTTATTTGTGAAAGAACATTGACTATAGCACTATGATGAGTACTCAGGTTTAGTTTTAACTATGAAGCATTTTATGATGAATTTACAGAGCCTGAAATGCACTACCTTCTTTCATGTAAGTTATAAAGATGAGCATAATATAAGACTCTTAATTAATAAATAAATTCATCGCACTAAAAGCATGAAACTGTGCCAACAATATAAGAGAGCTAAACAAATAATATCACTAATAAAATATCACATGCCAACAATAGTTTGAGCACCATTTTCTTGTAGTCCTCCATTTCTCCTTTGTATGCAGCCATCGCTTTTACTGCTTTCTCAATCCAAACCTGCTTCTAAGCACTACTCAACTCCTGTGATAGAGAGGATATGCAAGCAAAATAATTACAAGGTATTGTTTCCAAATTATTTGGAATGCAAGTTTTGAATGCAGATCTTCCATTTCATTGAAACTATGGAGTTCAATGTGAAATTGGTGATCCCTTGTCGTTCTTCGGATAATTTCTTCCTCGCCTCCCTGCTGAAGAGAATGAAGGACGAGGCAGGCTTCTTCGGCTTATTGGGATGAATCGTCTTTTTTTCCTTATGCTTCTTTCTGATCTCCTTTGCTTTCTACTCAAATCAAGCACCAATTCAAATTCATCGGTATGATCATATGTTAATTGACTTAATTTGTCCTCATATTTGCACATATTAGCCAAACAACAAAATTAAATTCGAGCATGCACATTAGGGAAGTTGCGAACAATTAATCCAGAAGATATTTGATTAACAAAATAACTGATGGATGCCATTTTGGGCGCACAAACTAAATTTCAGTGTAAAAATCGTAGGAAAATTAAGCATTCATTTTTTAGGAAAAGCATGTTTGCTCTTGAAAAATAAGTATCATACTCGATGGATGGCATCTATGGAAGAGCAAGATTGTGCAAAATTATGAACAACCCCATGTTCAAGAAAACAGAAATCGAAGATTATTGGCTCACAAAGTAAACTAAGATTACATGCATGTGCACCTCTCCCCACTTGGTCACTAGAAAATTACAGGAGAACCTCTATGTTTATTCATCATTAATATCTAAAGGAGACACAAGCTATAAGGACATAATTGAAAAAAAAAATCTAGTAATAGATTGTTTAGAAATCAATCCAAACCATCCACAAACTTTGATAAAATAGGAACCCAAACACTCACATTTATTCAAGGCAAGAGGGGCTGAATCCATAGAAATAATATGGAAGGAAATACTAACATCTCTAAGGCTGGCATATCTGAAAAAGATGTACTCATATGAACCTATATTCATCCTTGAATATAATTTGCCTCCTCTCCAATCCCAAATCAATTATAAGAGGTGGTGGAATAAGAGAGAGATGTGAAAAATAATAAATGTTGATTCCATAAGCTTCATGTTCTCAAGATAACCACACATACATATACCCGCAACAACAAATGTTCATTATAGACAATATGGCCACAGAGAGAAATAATAACAATGACTTCTCTATTGCAAAACATGAAAACAATGTTTAACAATAACTTCTCTATTGCACAAAGTGAAAACAAACTAACAGATGTTGAATAAAAGTAGGCTCACATTTGTTCCCTTGCACAATGTGCATGAGCACAATACACTATTCCTCCATATGACCACGTGAAGCTCAACATTTTGCAACAATATATTAGCAAAACAAACTCTTTCAAACTATGATATTGCAAATAACCCAAAAAGAAATTATGTTTCCATGCAAAATGCAAGAAAAAAATATCATAGATCTAATTTAACGATACTTGCATGAAATGTACTTCACATGCAATCCCTCCAGTAATACAGTGCCTAACAAGTCTATGGCATATGTGAATCTCCAACTGAACGTTGAGTGCTACACTGGCTATGTTGGCGCATCAGCTAGGAGATTATGGGAAGCTATATATGCTGAAAAGTGTCCAAGATGTTAGCCTCCCATGTGTATGCTGCTGCTACTTTAATTTCTAATCTTGAAGCACTGAGGTCCTCCATTTACAGAATTATTGAGTGATGAGTGGTGTGTTAGTCACAAATCATTTTGCCAATTTGTTTCCATACCATCTCTCCTTCCTAATTCCTCCAATGTTTCCAACCTTTTCTTACATATTTAAGCCATCCAGAGCAAAATCTTTGCAATAGTGTACTGCTCATAATGTACTACTAATGTTTCCTAAGTTTGCCATCACTAAGTTTAAACATGGTAAAAAAACTCAAATTCATCCTAGCTTGAAGAAGAAGAAAATTGGGGAAGAAGTAGATACATACAAAGATATTAAAACTGTGGATAAAAATGACCGAGCTTGAAGAAGTCGTAGGTCCTGGAGTCGACGATGCCATAGGTCCTGGAGTCGATGATGCCCTAGCTCCAGGGATGACGTAGAGAAGAGGAAGCTGTTGTGGATTCCTTCACTGATGCATTTTGGAGAAGGAGGATCAAAGATGGTTTAAAATATTGACGGTTCGATTTGGAGAAGGCAGAGATTTTTGTCGAGCCGACAGTGTGATATGGGGAAGAACACCAGGAACACGCATAACCCTAGCTTACCCGCCGTATAGAAGCTGAGACGACGATCGGGCATGTGTAGAAGCGGAGACGACGATCGGTGGAGGCCACGGAGAAGAACAATGACGAAAGGCAGGCCGAGCGACTGAGTAATCTAGGGCAGGAGCGTTAAATGGCAAATACAGGTGCCCGCTGACCGTCGTGGCTAATACTAGTATTGGCCACACATTTTTCTTGTCGTGGCTAATATTTTGAGTATTAGCCACACTTTTTGCTTGACGTGGCTAATACATAAATATTAGCCACGCCTTTTGTTTGCCTTGGCTAATACTTAAGTATTAGCCATGGTTTTGTAACCCTGGCTAAAACTAATGTATTAGCCATGATTTTTGAACCGTGCCAAAAAAAAGTGTAGCTAAAAATCATTTTTCTAGTAGTGCCTTACCGATTGGAGGTGGAAGTACCCATCCGCGTCCTGGGTGCTTACCTTCACCCGGAGGCAGAGGAACTCAACGCCTTCCCAATCTGACTGGAGGTGGAAGTACCCATCCACGTCCTTGGTGCTTAGCGCACCTGGAGGTGGAGGAACTCAACGCCTTCCCAATCCCCTTACCGATTGGAGGTGGAAGTACCCATCCGCGTCCCAGGTGATTACCTTCACCCGGAGGCAGAGGAACCCAACGCCTTCCCAATATGACTGGAGGTGGAAGTACTCATCCACGTCCTTGGTGCTTAGCGCACCTGGAGGTGGAGGAACTCAACGCCTTCCTAGTCCCCTTACCGATTGGAGGTGGAAGCACCCATCCGCGTCCTGGGTGCTTACCTTCACCCGGAGGCAGAGGAACTCAACGTCTTCCCAATCTGACTGGAGGTGGAAGTACCCATCCACGTCCTTGGTGCTTAGCGCACCTGGAGGTGGAGGAACTCAACGCCTTCCCAGTCCCCTTACCGATTGGAGGTGGAAGTACCCATCCGCGTCCCAAGTGCTTACCTTCACCGGAGGCAGAGGAACTCAACGCCTTCCCAATCTGACTGGAGGTGGAAGTACCCATCCACTTCCTTAGTGCTTAGCGCACCTGGAGGTGGAGGAACTCAACGCCTTCCCAGTCCCCTTACCGATTGGAGGTGGAAGCACCCATCCGCGTCCTGGGTGCTTACCTTCACCCGGAGGCAGAGGAACTCAACGCCTTCCCAATCTGACTGGAGGTGGAAGTACCCATCCACGTCCTTGGTGCTTAGCGCACCTGGAGGTGGAGGAACTCAACGCCTTCCCAGTCCCCTTACCGATTGGAGGTGGAAGTACCCATCCGCGTCCCAGGTGCTTACCTTCACCCGGAGGTAGAGGAACTTAACGCCTTCCCAATCTGACTGGAGGTGGAAGTACCCATCCACGTACTTGGTGCTTAGCGCACCTGGAGGTGGAGGAATTCAACGCCTTCCCAGTCCCCTTACCGATTGGAGGTGGAAGTACTCATCCGCGTCCCAGGTGCTTACCTTCACCCGGAGGCAGAGGAACTCAACGCCTTCCCAATCTGACTAAAGGTGGAAGTACCCATCCACGTCCTTGGTGCTTACCTTCACCTGGAGGCAGAGGAACTCAACGCCTTCCCAATCAATTATTGAACCACGAGTCGACCTGACGAGTTCCCCATCTACCGGCATGACCGAGCCCGGCGGAGGACCTCCAGTCAGAGATCTTAGATCGGGGCATTACCCCAGAACCCTTTTTTCATTCCTAGTTTGTCTATTACAACTTCACTATCCTACGCCCCTCCAGGGCACTTCATTACACCTCGCCCTTCTCGGGCACTTCACTTACACCTCGCCCTTCCTGGGCACTTCACTTACACCTCGCCCTTCCTGGGCACTTCACTTACACCTCGCCCTTCTTGGCCACTTCACTCGGCCGCATGCTCCTTGGCCGTCTTCTTCATCACTCCCTCCATCTCCTCAACTTCTTCTTGGTCCTTCCATGTAAAATTATTCCCCCTTTGCCGGGGTTCTTGTTCCTTCTCTTTCCTCCAAGGGCTCTGGGCAGGCGGCTGTCGCGTGATCCTTTTGCTGATGACAGTCACGGTACGGCAATACCTGCAGCCTTGCTTCCTTCCCTGCACGACCCTCTTCTTATTTCCCCTTTTCCGGCCAATCGCCATGGCTTGCATGAGCTGGGGTTGCAACGGGCTTTGGTCTGATTGCCACCCTGCGGGGTTGAAACATCTTTGCCTCCCCTGGAAGTTCCCTCCCCCTTGGAAGTGGCCTCCTCCTTGGCCCCGAGAGGGTCCTCCTGGCGGCCTCCAGGTTGGACGGGTGGCTGGCGGTTGAGACCTCCAGCCCTGCTCCTGCCTAACGGGGGGTCCCTGGTGTCCCTGACTCTTCATCTCATCCCTCCTTCTTCCTCTTCTTCGAAGTGGAGAACCTTAACAAGAAACCTCGGCGCAGGTCCTCGAAGCTGTAGATGGTACCCACCGGGAGCTGACGGAACCAATCCCTCGCCTTTCCCTTGAACGTGACGGCGAAGAGCCTGCACTTGAAGGCATCTGACATCTGCTTGATCGAGGACATGTCTTCGAACCTCTGAAGATGCTGGAGAGGATCACTATTTCCTTCATAATAGAACATGGCGGGCTCGCGGAACCCATCCGGAATGGGGGCTGACATGATCAGCTCGCAGAAAGGACTTCGCCATCCCCATTGGTTGGACAGAGGCGTTCCTGTCGAGCACTCGCCGCGAGTGGAGGGTGCGACCTACAGGAGCTCCGGGATCCTTTTGCTGAACTCATCGAAGTCACTTTTCTTCACATACTCACAAGTAGGAGGTGTGCCCCCCAACTCGTCATTTCCAGCCATGGGACTCGGCTCAGAGCTTTCCGAACTAGCCGCTTCCACGCTCACCGCACCAGAATGTTGAAACCAGTTTCCCGGTTTCAGCATTCGAAAGGGGGTTGCGACTAACTCTTACTTGACCTAAGCCTTGACTCTTGACCGGTCACTAAGAACTAAGAGACTCGGACTTGATAACAACTGGAGTCTAGGAACAAACCCCTTAAGCTTCAGCGTGGAGGTCCCACCACACACCCGGAAGCCCACTCGGAACTTCCCCTCCCAAGCCAATGCTGAGTCTGGGCACCTTGGAGGGCACTAAGAACCACCTCACCGTCAGCTGAAGGATGACAAGGGAGGGGGGGTGCTTGCTCACAAGACACACGCAAGGGGGGGGGGGGGGGGGTAGTGACCAACCCTTCCCAAGGTGCCCATGGGGGTCTATTTATAGACTTCTCAAAATCGGGCTGCGGATAGCCGAAATTTCTCTATCCGCAGCTCGATCATGACCCTGAATGATCAATGCAGGAGGGGGGTGAGTGGGACTCAAGGTGCCCACTCTTCCCCTCACAGGAGGTCATACCGGCCTCCCCCACGGATGCTGGGCGAGTGGGAGGATCCCTCCCACTCGCCCAAAGGGGGCGACGAGTGGGAGAGGCTCTCCCACTCGCCCTTAAGGGGGGCCGGCGAGTGGGAGGGCTCCTCCCACTCCTCCCACATAGGGCCGGTGAGTGGGAGGACACCTCCCACTCGCCCATAGGTGTTTGGCGAGTGGGAGGTTCCTCCCACTCGCCCCAAGAGTGCCGAGCGAGTGGGAGGGTTCCTCCCACTCGCCCGAAGAGAGTCGGGGAAGTGGGTGCTCCCTCCGTCTCTCCCGCGGCCTCTTGTTGCCTTGATCGGTTACGACCGTTTCAGCGCGGTCGTTTTGCCCGTCTCGGCCACCTTCACTGTCTTGGTCTCATCCGGGTCAGGTCACACCGACTCGGGAAATATGAGGGTTGTACATTAGTGGATTTGGATTTCTCTCGTCGAGACGATGAATTTCGACTACCTATATGTCAAAACGGTAGTCAGATGATAGTGAAACAACTCCGATAAGATGGAAGCGTTCTCACGTCACGTAACTAGTTTGTTTTGAGACAAAAATTGACTATTCGCAGACTAAATTTGGTTATTCACAGACCAAGTTCAGCTATGTGCACCCCCAAAATTAATTTCCAACATGTGACCCACGACCCTCCTACTCACCCCGCTAGCATTTGTGTTTAGAAATTTTTTGTGCACCCCAATTTATAATTTTCTTGATCCGTCACTGTTGCGGCTCCCAGCTATTTCCGCTCCCATTGGTCCCGGATACTGTCTGGACCTTGGATCCAAAAAAAATCGATAGATACTCACCCGCTCATAAAAGAAGAGCTCATGCATCCCTTCTACTTGCCTTTCAATCTCTTCTAGCAATTTTCATTCTCTACTTGCCCTCTATTTTGTCTTGAGAACATCAAAATTGTAAGGGTGTTTATATTGGCAGCCCGAGAATGATTATTGGCACTTGGCAGTCAATGATAATAGCAACCCAACAAAATGATATTGACATCCCGATGAATATTGAGAGCACAAAATGTAAATAAAATTAAGCCAAACAAACCATACTTAGTGAAAAAAATCTTTCTATTTTCTCACTAAAGGTAAAGTAAATGAAAAATATTATTTATGAGGTAGAAAAAAAATCAAAAGTCGGAGAAAAGTAGGAGAAAATATACGAGATTTTAGAAGGATTCATTGATGTTGCCAAAAAATATCCAGAGGAGTTCGACGGTGCCGAAGGGTTCTTCTCCGGCGGTTATGGACGACCGGCGGCGAGAAATCAAAAGTTTTCGGGGGATTTTGACGAGAACGGGGAAAAACGGGCGGAAATAAAGAGTCTTTAAGTGGAGCTGCTATTAGAGATTTAGAGAACATTCGAATTAGATTTTATGTTTTCTTAGTTTATTGGGGCAATCAATAGTCATTTGTGGGCTGCCAATATAAATACCTGATACGGACCCGTGCACTTATAGGAGATCCGGGGTGTGGTTAGAGAGAAGCCCCACTAAGGAGGAGTGGAGTTAGTGGGATGAATGGTCAAACCCATGATCATAACTCCGCCGCGCGCGTATCTCACGCCCGGAGCAGCGCCGAGTGAGGCCAAATACCGCACCCTACTACTGGGGTGCGGTTAGTCTGCACCCCACTAAGTGGGGTGCGGATAGCCCCCTACCCCACTACGGTGGGGTACGGCCAAGCCGCACCCCACCATGGGGTGCGGCCAAAGACGCACCCCTCCATAGGGTGCGACCAAGCCGCACCCCTCCATGGGGTGTGGCCAAGTCGCACCCTTACCCATGGGGGGTGCGGCCAAACCCCCCCGGGGGTCGCGGGGGATGCACTCGAAACCGCATCCCCCCTGTCTAGGGCAAGCGAAGCCTGTTCTCCTCCCTGGAGGGATTCGGTTCCCGCCTTCCAAATAGACGCGTTCGCTGGGAGCCACAACTCGACCGCATGATGACTGTGTTCCAGCACCGCTAACCTGTTCACTTAGAACGCCTCCGTGCTCGCTGCGCGCTCAGAACGCCTCTGAGCGTGCTCAGAACACTCCCGTTCGCTCAGAACGCCTCGCAGCACGACCAGGTCGCTTCCATGATCGTTGCATGCTCAGAACACCTCCGCGCTCATGCGCGCTTGAAATGCTTCTAAGCATTCTCAGAATGCTTCCCCAGTCACCAAGATTGCTTCTCCGTTCGTTGCGCGCTCAGAACACTTCTGAGCGTGCTCAGCTCACTTTTTGTCTTTCCGACGCGCTCACTTTTTATCTTTCTAGCATGCTCACTTTTTGTCTTTCCAGTTTCTCAGATTTCAGGAACAGCTTGTCGCCTTTTTTGCCTCCAACGAAACTGCCCGAACTGCCCGAAGGGCAAGATGGTCATTTACGAAAAATGGCGATCCGTGTGCTCCGAACCGGAAAATATGATTCGTCTGCCAGGTGGTTACAACGGCGAAATTACCGGGCTACCCCCGGCCAAAGCTATAAAAGGAGCCCCAAGGCTTCATTTCAAGGGACCTTGCCTTCTGACCCGGGAGAGCTTCTTGCAGACTTTCGCGGAATTCTCCTTCGCCGCTTGAAGATCTCCTTTGTGTACTTGAAGATTTCCTTCGTCCCGAAATGCGACTCAGCATTCTCACTTTTTTTCTCCGAAGCATTCTCACTTTCATTCCCAGCAGTTCTCAGAAGGAAAAAGACTTAGTTTTTCTGGAGGTGGCCTGTCACCTTCGGAACTCTCTCTCTCTCTCTCTCTCTCTCTCTCTATTATTGTAGCGAGCAGCGGCCTGTCGCGCTCGAGTTCTAAGTCCCTAATTGTAACCCCCCAGAAGATAGTGGAAGTTTGGTCGGCACAACCCCGGCCACGTGGTTTTTTACCCTTTCTGGGTTTTCCACGTTAAAAAGTCTCTGTGTACTCAACAAATCTATAATTGACTGTTTGCGCGCTCGGTTCGCTTCCGAGGTAAGGTGGTTCAATTCGACCGGTCTACCAGAGCACCCGAGTGACCCTCAACAGTTTGGCGCCGTCTGTGGGAACTCGTTTCCAAAGTTCAGCAAAGATAACTGAAGGTAACACTTGCTGCCAATTGCAATGGCAAGAAAAAGTGCTCGCACTACTGAAGGTTCAATCCCAGAGGGCCGCACCGACCCAGCTCCCTCCCACTCGCTCATCAATGCGCCTCTCGCAGAAGAGGCAGTGCTTACGCCTGTAATGGTGCTGGAAGGGCGCATTCAGCAAATGGAAGAGCAACATGCCGAGATGCTAACTCTCGTGAGAAACCTTGGTGCACCTCGAGTTCCCATTCAGCCTCCAGCATCGAACGCTCCGCCACCCCCAGTTCCGAATCATGCTCTGGTCGAGGGAGCCGTTCGGGAAGATGAAGTCTCTGAAGATTTCTCCGACGCTGGAAGCTCCGCACATCCTGCTCCGCCGGTCAGAGGACCGGAGGCTGACCCCCATAACCATCGTCAAGGAAGAGCTGCTCTTGGCCGAGTAGTAGAAAGAACCACGTGAGAGGAGATACGTGACATGATAGCGGAAGAGTACGGTCAGGCAGGGCAACGCGCAGCCCTCGCTCGCCGCCCCGCGCATCACGGCTCCCCCATATCGCCTCAAGTCTTGGCTCATCCAATTCCGAACGGCTTCAAGCTTCCCAACATCGAAACGTTCTATGGGACGGACAACCCCCTGGAACATGTCAATCACTTCACCACCATCATGAGGATTTACAACGCTCCCGATCAACTCCTTTGTCAAGTGTTCCCAACAACCATGAAGGGACAAGAACGTACTTGGTTCCACTCCCTGCGAGATGGGGCCATCAACAACTTTGCAGAAATGGCGCAGCAGTTCGTGGACCAGTTCATAGCCAATCGTAGGATTGTCCGAGATCCCTCCCATCTCTCGGGAATCCGCCAGAACGACGGAGAAACTCTGAAGGATTTTTTCCGACGCTTCACCTCTGAGGCTCGACAGATCCCGGGAGTCGACCCCGAGCTTTTGCGAGGAGTCTTCCTTGGAGGTCTCCGCCCAAGTGGCTTTTACTCAGCTCTAATGAGAGAAACCGTACCAAGATATCCTGACCTCATTCAAAGAGTCGAGGCCCAGATAACAGCAAATGAGGCAATTGAAGCGCACCGCCGGCAGTTCGAGGGGAGCTCGAAGAGAAAGAAAGAGGAGTCACTGCCGCAGACAGTTCCCAATAAGAACAACAAGCATCACGACAACCCCAGCCGAGACCGAAGATCTCACCAGCATCAGGACTACACTCCCCTGAACACTACCCAGACTAACGTTCTCCTCGCCATCCGTGATAACAATACACTACGCAGGCCCGAGCCGCTTGCACCAAACAGAGGAAACTAGTTGCAGTATTGTGACTTTCATCGCGGGCAAGGACACAGGACTGAAGGCTGCAATCGATTGAAGGACGAAATCGAGCGTCTTGTCCAACAAGGCCTCCTCGGAAGGTTTTTACTAAACCAAGTCCCGAACCAACGCGGAACACGGGCTGACAATCCAGTAGAGGACGACGCAGTGCCCCGACACGGATGAACCAGAGATACCGAGTGTACAACCCTGTATTCGCCGAGTAGGTTGCCGGGACCCAAGAGGTCTTTACAGCCTCATTTGTAGTATGATCCAAGACAGAGAGAAAGGAGGGAGAGCGGTAGAGGCAGAAACCTCCCGCTCGCCCAGCTGGAGTAAGAGGCAAGTGAGGGGGCGAGAGGAGGAGGGGCGGGTGCCCCCCTCTCGCCCTCGCCCAGCAAGGGGAGAGAGGAGGAGGGGTGGGTGCCCCCCTCTCGCCCGCGCCCAGCCAGGGGCGAGAGGAGGAGGAGCGGGTGCCCCCCTCTCGCCCGCGCCCAGCCAGGAGCGAGAGGAGGAGGGGCGGGTGCCCCCCTCTTGCCCGCGCCCAGCCAGGGGCGAGAGGAGGAGGGGCGGGTGCCCTCCCTCTCGCCCGCGCCCAGCCAGGAGCGAGAGGAGGAGGGGCGGGTGCCCCCCCTCTCGCCCGCGCCCAGCAAGGGGGCGAGTGGAGGAGGGGGGGGGGGGCGACCCCCTCTCTCGCCCCTGACCCTAGTAGGGGCGAGCCTAGTAGGTGGAAGACCCTTGGTCTCGTCCCACCCCAGCGAGGAGGCTCGCCGAGCTCCGCGAGGTAACCCCTCTCGCCCAGTTCCAGAGGAAGGGGGGGGGGGGGTGGTCTGCGTTTAACATCCCAGAACAGCGGGATTTGGCTATTTGCAGTCCAGTTTTGGCTATTCGCAGTCCAGATCCGAGGGTATTTTGGGTATTCTGCAGTCCAGTTTAGGTTATTTGCAGCCCAGATCCGAAAATCCTATAAATATGACCAATGGGGCACCATTTGGAGAGATCTCTCATCCTAGGCTAGCTCTCTCCTTCTCCCTCTCCCTCCCCAAGTCTCTCTAGGGGGTGAGGAGAGGCTCCAGTGGTGCCCAAGCTTAGTAGTGGCTTGGGAAGGGAAGTTCCAAGGGGACTTCCGGGTACGTGGCGGGACCTCCCCGCTAAGCCCTTGGTCCAGTTCTTAGTTCCGACACCTTCAACCTAGAGCTCTCCCTTGGGGGAAGTAAGGGTTGGTCGCCCCTCAGCCTCGTTGAGGGCCCCGAACTCCACAGAGAACGAGTAGTCGGTTTCAACATTTATGGTGCGGTGAGCATGGAGAGTGACCGATTCAAGAAATCCTCAAGATGAGCTCCATGGGCGGAGGTGGAGGAAGTTCCGACCCGGGTCACTCGCAGCCCCCGGTAGAGGGGTGATGTTGGAGATGTTCGAAAATTTCAGGCAAGAGGTCCTGCAGACCTTACATGTGACTCTCGCCTCGATAGGCGAAGGCAGGAGAGGAAGTTGTTCAGAGGTCTCGCCCCAACAGGAGGGTGAGATCCCTCTCGACCAACCAACCAGAGAGGAGGTACCAGGAGGGGGGGAGTGGGGAGGTGCCAGACCCCCACTCGCCCAGCCCCAAGGGGGCGAGTGGGGAGGCGTCAGGCCCCCACTCGCCCAGCCCCAAGGGGGCGAGCTCAGTAGAGGGGCACCCTCCCGGCTCGCCCAGCCCCCAAGGGGGGCGAGCAGAGGAGGTCCTTTTTCTGAGATGATCCTCTCAGCCCCGATTCCGGGGGGGGGTTCAAGGGAGCAGAGATGTCTCACTACTTTGGCAAGGATGACCCCGTCCTGCACCTGCAGTGGTTTGAGGACATGGTCTCCATCATGCCCATGTCGGACGCTTTCAGGTGTCGACTCTTTGCGACAACCCTGAAGGAAAAGGCTAGAGAGTGGTTCCACTAGCTCCCTGCGGGATCCATCTATGCCTTCGAAGACTTACGTCGAGGTTTCCTGCTGCGCTTCTCGACGTCAAGAAAGAGGAAGAAAGATGCCGAAGCACTTTTCAAGGTCAAGCAAGAGCCAGAGGAGTCGCTGGCTCAATATCTGGAACGGTTCAGGGAAGAGGTTCACCTCGTCGAAGAGGTGCCCGGGTACACCCTCAAGCTTGCATTCACGTTGGGGCTGCGGGAGGGCTTCTTCAAGGAGGACCTCAAGAGGAGGGCTCCTTTGTCTTTTGAGGAGTTGATGGAAAGGGTGGCCGAAGAAGTTGAAAGTGAAGAGGCCAACCCGGAGTTCACAAGAAGGCTGGCCAAGCTGATTGAGCCGGAGGCAAGGCAGCAGGGGGAAGAGCAAAGGCCCCCAAGAGGAAGTTCGACCAGGAGGAAGACAACTTCCAAGAAGAGGGGACCGACCTCCCAGGATGGAGGCAGAGACCGAAAGCACCCTCTCCACCACCCCAGCAAGCCATGGTGATAGGCCACAGAAGAAGACGAAATCGTGGGGGAGGAAGAAGGGGCGTCCGAGTGGAGTTACCTTACTGTGACTTCCATCAGGAGGAAGGCCACACGACATCCGCCTGCCCTGAGTTCTTGGAAATGAGGGAGGCGAGGGGCCCGAGGCCGCAGCATCAACAACCAGAGGAGGTCGAGGAGGACCATGCCGGGGAATAGAAGTCCGAGTCCCGGTCTCCGTGCTTTGTTTTTTCTTTGAGTCCATGTAGTAGGAGAGAGTGTTTCCCTACTTAGTTTTTCTTGCATGTAACCGAATGATTAATGAAATGAAAGTTTTTTGAAGTATTTTTCCCCTTGGATGGTTCCGCTGACCGGGCTCTCACTAGACGGCAGGACAGGTTGACCTCCTAGGGAGGATAAGAGATGTTCCCCTTGGATGGTTTCGCTGACCGGGCTCTCACTAGACGGCATGACAGGTTGACCTCCTAGGGAGGATAAGAGATGTTCCCCTTGGATGGTTCCGCTGACCGGGCTCTCACTAGACGGCAGGACAGGTTGACCTCCTAGGGAGGATAAGAGATGTTCCCCTTGGATGGTTTCGCTGACCGGGCTCTCACTAGACGGCAGGACAGGTTGACCTCCTAGGGAGGATAAGAGATGTTCCCCTTGGATGGTTCCGCTGACCGGGCTCTCACTAGACGGCAGGACAGGTTGACCTCCTAAGGGAGGATAAGAGATGTTCCCCTTGGATGGTTCCGCTGACCGGGCTCTCACTAGACGGCAGGACAGGTTGATCTCCTAGGGAGGATAAGAGATGTTCCCCTTGGATGGTTCCGCTGACCGGGCTCTCACTAGACGGCAGGATAGGTTGACCTCCTAAGGGAGGATAAGAGATGTTCCCCTTGGATGGTTCCGCTGACCGGGCTCTCACTAGACGGCAGGACAGGTTGACCTCCCAGGGAGGATAAGAGATGTTCCCCTTGGATGGTTCCGCTGACCGGGCTCTCACTAGACGGCAGGACAGGTTGACCTCCTAGGGAGGATAAGAGATGTTCCCCTTGGATGGTTCCGCTGACCGGGCTCTCACTAGACGGCAGGACAGGTTGACCTCCTAGGGAGGATAAGAGATGTTCCCCTTGGATGGTTCCGCTGACCGGGCTCTCACTAGACGGCAGGACAGGTTGACCTCCTAAGGGAGGATAAGAGATGTTCCCCTTGGATGGTTCCGCTGACCGGGCTCTCACTAGACGGCAGGCCAGGTTGACCTCCTAGGGGGGATAAGAGATGTTCCCCTTGGATGGTTCCGCTGACCGGGCTCTCACTAGACGACAGGACAGGTTGACCTCCTAAGGGAGGATAAGAGATGTTCCCCTTGGATGGTTCCGCTGACCGGGCTCTCACTAGACGGCAGGACAGGTTGACCTCCTAAGGGAGGATAAGAGATGTTCCCCTTGGATGGTTCCGCTGACCGGGCTCTCACTAGATGGCAGGACAGGTTGACCTCCTAGGGAGGATAAGAGATGTTCCCCTTGGATGGTTCCGCTGACCGGGCTCTCACTAGACGGCAGGACAGGTTGACCTCCTAAGGGAGGATAAGAGATGTTCCCCTTGGATGGTTCCGCTGACCGGGCTCTCACTAGACGGCAGGCCAGGTTGACCTCCTAGGGAGGATAAGAGATATTCCCCTTGGATGGTTCCGCTGGCCGGGCTCTCACTAGACGGCAGGACAGGTTGACCTCCTAGGGAGGATAAGAGATGTTCCCCTCGGATGGTTCCGCTGACCGGGCTCACACTAGACGGCAGGCCAGGTTGACCTCCCAGGGAGGTTAAGTGATTTTTACCCTCGGATGGTTCCGCTGACCGGGCTCACACTAGACGGCAGGCCAGGTTGACCTCCCAGGGAGGTTAAGTGATTTTTACCCTCGAATGGTTCCGCTGACCGGGCTCTCACTAGACGGCAGGACATGTTGACCTCCCAGGGAGGGTAAGTATTTTTCCCCGAGGATGCCTTGCTAGCCGGCAGGGTTGGAGGGTCTCTCGGGGAGGCTATGTTTATTCCCGGAGTAAGCTCTGTTAGTCGGATTTCCAACGACACTCGTCGAATGTACAGGGTTGGACATTTCTTTCCGATTGTGTACCACGCTCGAAAAGAGCGGGGATTGTGTACAACCCTGTATTCGCCGAGTAGGTTGCCGGGACCCAAGAGGTCTTTAGAGCCTCATTTGTAGTATGATCCAAGACAGAGAGAAAGGAGGGAGAGCGGTAGAGGCAGAAACCTCCCGCTCGCCCAACTGGAGTAAGAGGCAAGTGAGGGGGCGAGAGGAGGAGGGGCGGGTGCCCCCCCCTCTCGCCCTCGCCCAGCAAGGGGCGAGAGGAGGAGGGGTGGGTGCCCCCCTCTCGCCCGCGCCCAGCCAGGGGCGAGAGGAGGAGCGGGTGCCCCCCCTCTCGCCCGCGCCCAGCCAGGAGCGAGAGGAGGAGGGGCGGGTGCCCCCCTCTCGCCCGCGCCCAGCCAGGGGCGAGAGGAGGAGGGGCGGGTGCCCTCCCTCTCGCCCGCGCCCAGCCAGGAGCGAGAGGAGGAGGGGCGGGTGCCCCCCCTCTCGCCCGCGCCCAGCAAGGGGGCGAGTGGAGGAGGGGGGGGGGGGGGCGACCCCCTCTCTCGCCCCTGACCCTAGTAGGGGGAAGACCCTTGGTCTCGTCCCACCTCAGCGAGGAGGCTCGCCGAGCTCCGCAAGGTAACCCCTCTAGCCCAGTTCCAGAGGAGGGGGGGTTGGTCTGCGTTTAGCATCCCAGAACATCGGGATTTGGCTATTTGCAGTCCAGTTTTGGCTATTCGCAGTCCAGTTCCGAGGGTATTTTGGGTATTCTGCAGTCCAGTTTAGGCTATTTGCAGCCCAGATCTGAAAATCCTATAAATAGGACCAAGGGGCACCATTTGGAGAGATCTCTCATCCTAGGCTAGCTCTCTCCTTCTCCCTCTCCCTCCCCAAGTCTCTCTAGGGGGTGAGGAGAGGCTCCAGTGGTGCTCAAGCTTAGTAGTGGCTTGGGAGGGGAAGTTCCAAGGGGACTTCCGGGTACGTGGCGGGACCTCCCCGCTAAGCCCTTGGTCCAGTTCTTAGTTCCGACACCTTCAACCTAGAGCTCTCCCTTGGGGGAAGTAAGGGTTGGTCGCCCCTCAGCCTCGTTGAGGGCCCCGAACTCCACAGAGACTGAGTAGTCGGTTTCAACACCGAGCAGGGAAACTTTCCCCCTAATAGAGTGCGCACAACCCGCATTTCATTTATCATCAATTTCTATTTTCCGCTTCTTCCAATTTTCTGCTTTTAAAAACAGTAAGCCGCAAGATTATACTTGTGCGCATGTACCCATTATGTATTTGAAATTACTACATTTACTTTCTGGCTCAATCAGCGGTGCGAATCTTTTAAAGTAAGGCGCTGAAAAGTTAAGGTCACGTACGACCCTTAGTACTATTACCAAACAGCAAACTCGCCAACATAGTGAAAAGAGGAGGCCTCTCACAAGTGGAGGACATGCGTCGAGTCCGACAATGTAAATTAAGTCCACAAAAAAGACAACATCGCTCCCACGCTGTAGAGCATCACGCTCCCGCGTTGCAGGGCACACCGCTCTCACACGGCAAAGCATTACGCTCCCGCGTTCCAGGGCACACCGCTCCCACGCTACAGAGCATCATGCTCCTGCGTTGCAGGGCACACCGCTCCCACACGACAGAGCATCACGCTCCCGCGTTACAGGGCACACCGCTCCCACGCTGCAGAGCATCATGCTCCCGCATTGCAGGGCACACCGCTCCCACGCTGCAGAGCATCACGCTCCCGCATTGCAGGGCACACTGCTCCCACGCTGCAGAGCATCACGCTCCCGCTTTGCAGGGCACACCGCTCCCACGCTGTAGAGCATCACGCTCCCGCGTTGCAGGGCACATCGCTCCCACGATGTAGAGCATCATGCTCCCGCATTGCAGGGCACACCGCTCCCACGATGCAGAGCATCACGCTCCCGCATTGCAGGGCACAACGCTCCCACGCTGCAGAGCATCACGCTCCCGCATTGCAGGGCACACTGCTCTCACGCCGCAGAGCATCACGCTCCCGCGTTGTAGGGCACACCGCTCCCACGCTGCAGAGCATCACGCTCCCGCATTGCAGGGCACACCGCTCCCATGCTGCAGAGCATCACGCTCCCGCGTTGCATGGCACATCGCTCTCACGCGGTAGAGCATCAAGCTCCCGTGTTGCAGAGCACATCGCCCCCAAGCTACTCAGGCTTCGACGCTAAAACGACAAGCTCGGCGATACATAAGTTTTTCCCACAACTAGAGCCGAGCGGCGACCTCGGAAAAGTTCGCACAACGACAGACTCGTAGCTGCGCAAGTCACAATAGCTCGTCCTCCGGCAACGATCCCGACCCAAGACGTCGCGAAGATGACGATGATCTAATTGCCGCGAAGAAATCAAAACCTCCGCACTCCTCCACGCGATGACTCGGACTCCGAAGGTTTGGGGGGCTCTTGATACAGACCCGTGCACTTATAGGATATCCGAGGTGTGGTTAGAGAGAAGCCCCACTAAGGAGGAGTGGAGTTAGTGGGATGAATGGTCAAACCCATGATCATAACTCCGCCGCGCGCGTATCTCACGCCCGGAGCAGCGCCGAGCGAGGCCAAATACCGCACCCCACTACTGGGGTGCGGTTAGTCTGCACCCCACTAAGTGGGGTGCGGATAGCCCCCTACCCCACTACGGTGGGGTACGACCAAGCTGCACTTCACCATGGGGTGCGGCCAAGCCGCACCCCCCATGGGGTGTGGCCAAGCCGCAACCCATGGTGGGGTGCGGTCAAGCCGAACCCCATGGTGGGGAGCGGCCAAACCGCACCTTTCCATGGGGTGCGGCCAAGCCGCACCCCTCCATATGGGGTGCGGCCACGCCGCACCCCTCCATGTGTGGTGCGGCCAAGCCGCACCCTTACCCATGGGGGTGCGGCCAACCCCCCCGGGTCGCGGGGGATGCAGTCGAATCCGCATCCCCCCTGTCTAGGGCAAGCGGAGCCTGTTCTCCTCCCTGGAGGGCTTCGGTTCCCGCCTTCCAAATAGACGCGTTCGCTGGGAGACACAACTCGACAGCATGACGACTGTGTTCCAGCACCGCTCACCTGTTCACTTAGAACGCCTCCGTGCTCGCTGCGCGCTCAGAACGCCTCTGAGCGCGCTCAAAACAGTCCCGTTCGCTCAGAACGCCTCGCAGCACGACCAGGACGCTTCCATGATCGTTGCACGCTTAGAACACCTCTACGCTCATGCGCGCTTGGAATGTTTCTAAGCATTCTCAGAATGCTTCCCAAGTCACCTAGATTGCTTCTCCGTTCGTTGCGCGCTCAGAACGCTTCTAAGCGCGCTCAGCTCACTTTTTGTCTTTCCGACACACTCATTTTTTGTCTTTCTAGAATGCTCACTTTTTGTCTTTCCAGTTTCTCAGATTTCAGGAACAGATTGTCGCCTTTTTTGCCTCCAACGAAACTGCCCGAACTGCCCGAATGCCAAGATGGTCATTTACGAAAAATGGCGATCCGTGTGCTCCGAACCGAAAAATATGATTCGTCCGCCAGGTGGTTACGGTGGTTACAACAGCGAAATTACCGGGCTGCCGGGGCTATAAAAGGAGCCCCAAGGCTTCATTTCAAGGGACCTTGCCTTCTGGACCCGGGAGAGCTTCTTGCAGACTTTCGCGGAATTCTTCTTCGCCGCTTGAAGATCTCTTTCGTGGACTTGAAGATTTCCTTCGTCCCGAAAGGCGACTCAGCATTCTCACTTTCATTCACAGCAATTCTCAGAAGGAAAAAGACTTAGTTTTTCTGGAGGTGGTATGTCACCTTCGGAACTCTCTCTCTTTCTCTCTCTCTATTATTGTAGCGAGCAGCGGTTTGTCGCGCTCGAGTTCTAAGTCCCTAATTGTAACCCCCCAGAAGATAGTGGAAGTTTGGTCGGCACAGCCCCGGCCACGTGGTTTTTTACCCTTTCCGGGTTTTCCACGTTCAAAAGTCTCTGTGTACTCAACGAATCTCTAATTGACTGTTTGCTCGCTCGGTTCACTTCCGATCTAAGGTGGTTCAATTCGACCGATCTACCAGAGCACCCGAGCGACCCGCAACAATACCCAAATTTTAATAATCTTGAATTATAAGTAGATGTGATTTTTAAAGGGAGTAAAATTGTAAAGGTTGTAAAAACATAATAAAGCATCTCCTTTTTGGACCCAACTTTGCTTGCAAGTTTCATTGAACGAGTCAACTGAGAATTGAATCTTCCCTCCGGAGAACTCAATTTCTAAGAAAATTTTGAATTTCTTCTCCTCTCATGCCATATATTCTACTTGCACATGTAAAATTTTCTAGTATTTTCTGCAATCTTTGCGTGTCTCTTCTACTCGAGTCTAAAACTGCAAATATGTTTTCAGACTGCCAATATTTTAGACTGCGAATATGTTTTTGAATTGCGGACATCAATAAAATGCGAATAGTCAAAATTAGACTGCCTATAACATTGCTTTTTTTGTTTTATTGCTTCAACCGACAAAATTGGCAGAGCCGTTAGAACAGAGTCTCTCCCTGTCCTTCTCCTAAACTCCCTCTGAGCCACCTCCCTTCGTACAACCCAAGCAACAACCCAACCCCCGCCTCAACTTCCTCTCCTTCTCTATTAATCCCCCGCCCCGACGAACCACCACCACCACCGCCGCCGCCGGAATACCCTATGGCCCTCGCCGCCGCCCTCCCCCTCCTCCTCTCCCTCCTAATTTCCGCCGCCGCCGCCACCACCCCCAACATCTCCGCAACCCACCCCGGCCCCGCCCTCATCCGCGAAGCCTGCACCCACGCCGGGCCGGACCTCCTCGACCTCTGCATCTCCTCCCTCTCCGCCGAGACCCCGAGCGCTACCGCCCACCTCCGCATGCTCGCCATCATCGCCGTCCGCGTCGCCTCCGACAACACCTCGCAGACGGCGGCCTACCTCGCAGAGCAGCAGGAGGACGACGACGAGTTGGAGCCGATGCTGTATCAGTGCATCAGCGACTGCACGGAGCTCTACATCGACGCGGCGGAGCAGCTGGACACGACCACCGCGGCCATCGACGACGGGGCGGATAAAGACGCGCTGACTTGGCTGGAGGCGGCCGTGGCGGACGTCGCCTCGTGCGAGAGTGGGTGCGGCGCGGCGGCGACGGCGGGGATCAGGGAGAGGAACGATGGGGCGAAGAAGTTGCTGAATATTGCGCTTTCGCTTTCGAAACTCCTTCTGGTTCGCAAGGGACAGTGATGGATTAATTGGCTTTTTCTTTAACGGTCGAAATCCTCTGCAAGGAGTTCGGTTGGGGAAGAAGACAATTGAAGGGAGTAAATAGTAATTTCATTTAAAAAAGATTTATTTATTTAATTTTTTTACTTAATAATAACTTGTTAAAATACTTGTCTCCAAGATCAAACATTTATGTTAATTTTTTTTATCTAAATCATAATTTTGAGATTTATGATATTCCTACGAGACGGATCAAAGATAACCCCAAGATCGAAGATCGCTCGAAATCAGCTTAACTCGAAATGATCTGAGTAGGAGCTAAAATTCGGCTATACCTTAATTTCAATCTAGTCTCAAATTTGATCGAGTCGGCTCGAAATTAAAAGCAAAATGATGTCTATAAAACAGAGGTGTTCACACACATTTACATGCTCTATGTGATTTTGTCAATAACTCTCTCTTCGCTTTTTGAATCTAGGCTCTCATAGCAATTTCAAGTTATTTTTAGCCGGCTCAAAAATGAAGAAATTCCAATTGGTTCAAAATTGGCGTGGGCCGAACTTGGAGTCGGACCTCTCTTATAATTGTATTTGTGTGTAAGTTCTATGTGATTATGTTTCATTTTTCTTCTTCTTGCGAGCACATTATTGTCGTGTGTTTGGTTGAAATTGTGAAGTTTTCAAGATCAATGGAACATTAAGACAACCACACCAAGAATGAACAAAAATACATCTTTTATTGCTTGACAAATAGTTACAACAATTACAAGAGCAAAGACTGAATACAAGTTGCATACAACTTGGTTTACAACAACCGAGTACAAAGACAAAACAACTGGTCGCGAACAAGTTCGCTTCTCCTCCTCTCCGCTATCGCCGGCGGTATCGCTAGCGCCCGCGCTAGCGAGCGGTTTCACGAGCTCGCTGCTCGCACACTCCACAAACGAGACCGCCAGATGCAGACCGCCAGACCGCTTCTCCACCACCGCCTGCGCCACCTCCTAGCGCCCGCGCTAGCTCGCGATCTCCCACTTGCAAGAAACCTTCTCTAGGTCGCTTGCCGAACTCACTCTGAGTTCACTCTAACTGAGACCGCCAAATTGAGACCGCTCAAGTCTCGAGTTCTCTCTAATGTACTCTGCAGGGGGAATGTCCCCCTATTTATAGATCCGGGAAGCGCCACCTGGAAGCTGGGCTAGCGACGGCGCTACCGCTAGCGCCTGCACTAGCTCACTTCACAAATCTTAACACTCCCCCTTGAAGTGAGCTCCGTCAACAACTCTGAGTAGCGAGCAAAGCTTCCTGAACGGCCCCGCAGAAAGGGGCTTCGTGAATATATCAGCAATATTGTCTTCACTCCGCACATGCTCCACCATGATCAAGCCACCCAACATCTTCTCTCTGATGAAGTGATGCTCGATCTCTATATGCTTTGTTCTTGCGTGACACACTGGGTTGGTTACCAGTTTCAAGGCGCTCTCGTTGTCATCGCGAAGAACAGTAGGTCCACTGACCTTCTCGTCCACGACGCCTTGTACTCAGCCTCTGTGGTGCAAAGGAAAATAGAATCATGTTTTTTGCTACACCACGAGATAACATCAGCTCCACATGGAAACATGTAACCTGATGTCGACTTGCGGTTATCAGCGTCACCTCCGTAGTCTGCATCGGTGTACCCGTACAGCTTGAAGTCAGCCTTCTCTTCATAAGACAACCTCATCTCAAGGATTCCCTTCACATACTTCAGAATCCCTTTAGTTGCCTCCAGATGAGGCTTCCACGGCTCCTGCATGTACCGACTTACTCGGCCGACGACAAAAGTGATGTCAGACATTGTAATAGTCAGATAGATTAGACTCCACATCCGTGCCCGAAAGATCTTCGGGTCAGGAAGAATCCTCCCTTCTTCCTTCTGAAGCTTTAACCCAGCCTCCAGTGGAACAGAGCTGCTCTTTCCCTCCTTCATGTTGAATATCTCGACGATCTTCTCAGCATAAGTCCTCTAGGAAACGGACAGTCCGCCTCTTCTCTTCTCTACTTGAAGTCTAAGGAAATGGTGCAGTTCACCAAGATTCTTCATCTCAAAACGAATGGATAACTGCTGTCTCAGCGTCACGACCTCCTCATTGTTGTTCCCGGTCATGATCATGTCGTTGACGTACAGTAGCACCAGCACATGAAGATCTCTACTCTTCTTCACAAATATGTTGAGTCTGAGTTTGAGGCATCATAACCACAAAACTGCTGATACTCCACGATCTTCCCATACCAGACTCTCGACGCCTATTTCAACCCGTAGAGGGCCTTCTTCAACTTGCACACATGATGTGGCTGAGACTTGGACACGTATCCAGGTGGTTGCACCATGAATATGTCATTGTCAATCTCTCCATAAAAGAACGCATTCTTCACATCAAGTTGCCACAACTTCCACCCTCTGCACGCTGCCAGAGCAATGACCATCATCACCGATGTCATCTTCGCCACAGGACTAAACATCTCCTCATAGTCCTCTCCATAGATTTGCGAGAAACCTCGGGCGATAATGTGAGGACCCTGACCACAGCCTGGCGCACCAGCGCTGCCTTTCGTCCCAGGCCCCCACATGGGCCGCAGCCCATGCCACCCCAACCCCTCTCCGCGCCCATTCGGTCACGGCGGGTTGTTGGAGACCGCAGCCTGCAGCTCAAATGGTGATGAGAAGTGGAAGAACTCTATAGTTAAGTGTGCTCATGTGGGAGCAATTCTGGGATGGGTGACCTCCTGGGAACTCCACGTAGAGGCGCTTAACTGGATCACTTCTCGTCAAGGGAGGCTGCGGTCTCCAACAACCCGCCGTGACCGAATAGGCGCGGAGAGGGGTTGGGGTGGCATGGGCTGTGGCCCATGTGGGGGCCTGGGACGAAAGGCAGCGCTGGTGCGCCAGGCTGTGGTCAGGGTCCTCACAGACAAGCCTAGCCTTGTACCGCTCTACTCCTCTGCCAGCTCTCTTCTTAATCTTGTACACCCACTTGCAGGTGACAGGTTTGATGCCCTCCACCATAGGAACAAGGTCCCATGCCTCATTCTTCTCCAAGGCTTCCATCTCTTCATTCATAGCTATATCCCACTCCTCAATGCCAACTGCATCTTCAAAGTGGGTAGGTTTCCTCTCGTCGAGTGGTCCTGCGAAGAAGCAAGAAACCAAACTTACGAAGATCTCCTCCTTATAGCGAGAAGGCGGGACGATGGTCCGCTTCGAACTCCTCAAGTCTTGGCCACTCTCTACCACTCCGGTAGTTTCCTCCTCTACAACTCTTCTCCCATCATCTCTTGGAGCACTGCTCCCCATGCTTCTCGAACTTGAAGCTCCTCCTGAGCTAGATAGCGATAGGGCACTTGGAGATAACTCCAACTCAACAGTAGAGTCCTCAGTGACTCTCTCTTCTATCCTGCTTGATTCTTCACTCTCCGACGGCACCACAGAAGAGACTCCCAGATATGAGATCAGTTCGTCAAACACCACGTCGCGCGAAACGATGAACTTGTGGGTCTGCGGATCCATGCACTTCCAACCCTTTTTCCGCTCATCATAGCCGATAAAGACACACTTCCGTGCTTTCGGCTCCAGCTTGGTTCTCTGAGCATCTATAACGTGCGCGAAGAAGGTAGAGCCAAAGACTCTCATGTGACCCACATTTGACTTCTCCCCGAATATGAGATGGTGTGGAGACACCATCCTGTTAGGACTCAGAGGTAGTCGGTTGATGACGTGGGTTGCACATGTCATTCCCTCCGCCAATAAGGCCTTGGGAATCCCCTTGACTTGTAGCCAACTCCTGGTTGTCTCCACCAGATGGAGGATCTTCCTCTCTGCGACCCCATTTTGCTGAGGGGTATGAGCACAAGAGAGCTCTCGCCGAATACCGAGTCTGCAGAAAGAAGCAAAATCATTAGAGGTAAACTCCCCCCCATTATCACTCCTCAGCTTCTTCACCCTCAGGTTCAGCCTCCCCTCCACTAGTTCCTTCTACTCCTGAAACTTGTCGAACACTTCTGACTTCTCCCTCAGAAAATATACCCACGTGTAGCGGGTGTAGTTGTACAACCCGTATTCGCCGAGTGGGCCCCCCCAGCCAACTGGCGAAACCTGGGTCGTCCGGATCATTCGCCGGGTCACTCGCCCAGGCTAAGGAAGGTAAAAATGCCCCCGGGTTGGTGGGGGTAAGCTGTAGGAGAGAAGGCGCTAGGCGAGTGGTGCCCTCACGGATCACTCGCCCAGAAGCGTGCGCATTCGCCCAGCCAGGCGGGTGCCCAGCGAATGGTGCCCTCACGGACCATTCGCCCAAATGGGTGTGAGGGGAAAATGACCATAATACCCTTGGTGGGCTGCAAATAGCCCTTCGGAACAGCGGAGTTAGGCTATTAGCAGACCAATTTGGGGTGCGGTTAGTAAAATTAAAAGGCGGATTCAGGCTATTTACAGACCAGCCTAGGAAAACTATAAATAGACCCTTAAGGGCACCTTGGAGGAGATCCGATTTTAGAGAATCCTCTCCTCCAGGCTAGTTTTGGTTGGCAGCCAGTGCCCTCCAAGGTGCCCGGTTGAGCTTTGGTTTGGGAGGGGAAGCTCTCTAAGATCTTCCGGGTGTGTGGTGGGACCTCCTCGCTTCAGCCTTGGGTCTATTCCATTTCCAGCATCCACCGTCAAGAGAGTCTAGTGAGGGAGAAATAAGCATCGGCTACACCCCCAGTGGGTCCGAACTCAAGAGACCAGTTGCTGGTTTCAACATTTTTGGTGCGGTGAGCGTGGACCGTAGCCGGTGAAAGAAAATCCCAAGCCAGTTTCGATGACGGGAGATGGAGGAAATGGTTCTGACTCAGGTCACTCGCAGCCACCAGCGGTAGGGGAGTGGCTGGAGATGTTTGAGAAGTTCAAGCGAGAGGTTCTGCAGATAGTTCTCGCAGCAAGGACCGAGTGCGAGACCCCGGCGGTCCCAGTGGTCCCGCCTTTGCAGATTGGCGAGAACGCACCGGGGCAGCGGCCGGGGAAGGAGGTGCCGGCAGAAGGAAGCGCGCGAGATCTCCCCGGACGGCAGCTGTTCAGCAGTCCGGCGAGTGCTGAGGTGTCTGAGTTGGTCCCGCGCGAGAGGACCACTCGCCGAGCAGGGGAAGGGAGCCCCTTTTGCGAGATGATCCTCTCGGCCCCAGTGCCAGAAGGGTTTCGTGGGCCGGAGATGTCCTACTACACCGGCAAGGAGGATCCAGTTGTGCACCTGCAGTGGTTCGAAGACATGACTTCAATCCTTCCCATGTCGGATTCTTTCCAATGCCGACTCTTCGCGACCACCCTGAAGGAGAAAGCAAGGGACTGGTTCCACCAGCTTCCCACAGGTTCCATCTATGCGTTCGATGATCTGCGCCGAAGCTTCCGACTGCGTTTCTCGACGTCAAAGAAGAGGAAGAAGGATGCGGAGGCTCTCTTCAAGATCAGGCAGAGGGAGGGGGAATCCCTGGCCAAGTACGTGGACAGGTTCCAGGAGGAGATACACCTAGTGCAGGAGGTGCCGGGATTCGCCCTCCAGATGGCATTCATCGTAGGGCTGCGAGAGGGGTTCTTCAGGATGGACCTGAAGAGAAAACCTCCTGTATCCTTCGAGGAGTTGATGGAGAGAGCCGCGGAGGAGATTGAAGGGGAGGCAGCCAACCCCGAATTCTACAAAAGGTTGGCAAAGATGAGCGAGCCCGAGGCGAGGCAGCCAGAGGGAAGAAGGCGAGAGGAGCCCAGGGGCCAGGGGTTCGAAAGACCACCTCGGGTTTGGAGGAACCAAGAACCCAACAACAGGTTGGGCTGGAGGACCCAGGAAGGACCAGCGCGAGGTCAGGATGAAAGGTACCAAGGAAGGGAGGCAGGAGGAGTGAATCAGGGGTGGAGGCAGGGTCCCAGACCCCCTCACCCCCCGAGGGAGCAAGCCATGGCGGTAGGCCGAGGGAGAAGAGGTAGAGGAGCAAGAGGAGGAAGAGGAAGAGCGGGAAGAGAGGACAGGGTGGCGTTGCCTTACTATGACTTTCATCAGGAAGAAGGTCACGCGATCGCCACCTGCCCAGAGTTCTTGGAGATGAGGGAAAGAGGACAGCCACGCCGGCAGCAGGCCAGAATTGAGGAAGTGCTCCCAGAGGCAGAAGAGGACCGGTGTGAGGATAGGGCAGATACAGGAACCAGGGGGGGAATCGGGGTGATTCACGGTGGGGTTGGGATAGAGGCCTCTCGCAAGAGAAGCTTCCAGGCCATGTTCCGAAGGGACGTCGCGTCGACTTCCCAGACCCCACCCCCCTCTGAGAAGCTCACCTTCTCCTCAGAAGATATGCCAGATTACGAAGACCCATTCTGCGACGCCCTGGTAATCCAGACGGCGATAGAAAACTTCACGGTCTCCCGGATCCTGGTGGACAACGGGAGCTCGGTGAATGTGATCTTCAAAAAAGCTTTCGACGCGATGGAGGTAGAGAAGAAGAGGGTGCAAGCCTCCGACGGACCACTGTTTGGTTTCTCGGGGGAGCGGAAGGAGGTCGAGGGAGGCGTAGGTCTCCAGGTGACGCTAGGAGGAGTCCCAAGAAACTGCCGGTTCGTCATCGTGGACGCTCCGAGCAGCTATAACGCCATCTTCGGACGATCCCTCATCAGCGCCTTCCAGTGCGTGCCCTCATCGTACCATCAGTGCTTAAAGCTCCATAGTGGAGGGGTCCAGATCCGCGTCCGAGGAGATGCTAAGGTGGCGAGGCAGTGCTACGTGACTGCCGTCAACACCATTTCATGGATGGCGGATGCCGAGAAGATGGATGAAGGGATGGCGAGGCCGGAGGGGCCAGGAGAAGAAGTGGAGAAGAGAGAAGTAGGGGGAGAGGGCGATGCCCGAGAGGAGAATATGGAGGTCGCTCGTGAAGAGCAGGAGGTCGAGCCGGTGGAGGCGGAAGGAGCTGCAGAGGAAAAGGCCCGGGAGGAGGGGCGAGAAATAAAGGGCCAATGGGAAGAGCCAGCCCGGCTCGAGGCGGCAGAAGAGATAGTTGAGATGGAGGTTACCACCCAGGCAGGAAGGGTGGAGAAGGTGCGGATCAGCGGGGGCCTCGGCCCGGAGGACCAGAGAAGGATGCTGGAGTGCATCCAGAAGAACGTGGACATCTTCGCATGGAGCGCAGCGGACATGCCAGGCATCGAGGCGGACGTGGCTTGCCATCGTCTCAACCTCGATCCAGAAGCCCGCCCCATCCGGCAGAAGAGAAGGACTATAGCTGACAAGCTCGAAGGACCGATCCGCGAGGAGGTGGCGAAACTTCTCGAAGCAGGTTTTGTAACGGAGATCCAGTACCCAGGCTGGGTCTCCAATGTCGTAATGGTAAAAAAGGCCGATGGCCGCTGGCGTATGTGTGTGGACTTTTCATTGTTAAATAAGGCCTGCCCTAAGGATTGTTATCCCTTGCCTCGGATCGACGCGCTGGTTGACTCAGCCGTCGGTTTTTCTGTGATGAGTTTTTTGGATGCTTTTTCAGGTTATCACCAAATAAGAATGCACCCCCCGGACGTCAGAGATGTCTCGTTCATCACCAGGGAGGGATGCTACTGCTATAAGATGATGCCCTTCGGGCTGAAAAATGCAGGAGGAACCTACCAGAAAATGATGGATCGGGTATTTAAGAAGCAAAGGGGAAGGAACCTGGAGGTCTACGTGGATGACCTTATGATAAAGAGCAAGTGTGTGAGCTCTCACATCCGGGACCTCGAGGAGACCTTCGCCACCCTACGCAAGTACAAGATGCGCCTAAACCCCCTGAAGTGTGTGTTCGGGGCCAGCAAAGGGAAGTTCCTGGGGCACCTTCTCACCCCCTGGGGGGTAGAACCTAACCCGGACAAGGTTAGGGCTATAATGGAGCTGGGGTCGCCACGGAACGCCAAGGAGGTTCAGCGCTTGACCGGAAGACTCGCCGGGCTGAACAGGTTTCTCTCCCGGGTCGGGGAAAAATGCTCCCCCTTCTTCAAAGCGCTACGAGGCAATCAGAAGTTTGAGTGGACGAGAGAATGCGAGGAGGCCTTTCAGGCCTTGAAGAGCCAACTCACCAAGGCTCCGCTACTGCAAAGTCCCAAAGAGGGGGAGGATCTACATCTATATCTCGTGGTCGGGGCGGAGGCCGTAAGCTCCGTCCTGGTTCGGGAAGAAGGCAAGAAGCAGCTGCCAGTCTACTACGTAAGCAGGGTCCTGAGGGAAGCGGAGCTCAGGTACCCAATTTTAGAGAAGTTGGCCTTTGCCCTGGTCATCGCAGCGAGGAAGCTCAGGCCATACTTCCAGGCCAATTCGATCCAAGTAGTGACGGACCATCCTCTCCGCCAGATCTTCGAAGGAGTGGAGCACTCAGGAAGACTCGCAAAATGGTCAATCGAGCTAAGTGAATTCAACATTACCTTTGTCCCTCGATTATCTATGAAGGCGCAGGTGGTGGCTGATTTCATGACAGATTTCGTGGCCGAGATGAAAGAGGACGGAGCCCCTCGTCACATTCCGTGGAAGCTGCTGGTGGACGGGGCTTCAGGCAAGAATTCTCTCGGAGGAGGGGTGGTGCTGGAGAGTCCCCACGGAGTAAAGATAGAGCAGACACTAGTGATACACTTCCCAATCACCAACAACCAGGCAGAGTATGAGGCTGTAATCGCCGGTCTGCGGTTGGCCCGGGAGCTCGGGGTCCATGACGTGGAGGTCCTCACTGATTCCATGATAATAGCTTCTCAGATAAGGGGAGAGTTCGAAACAAGGGAACCTGTGCTCATGAAGTACTTAGCAAAAGTCAAAGGTCTCGTGGGGACGTTCAAAACTTTCTCCATCCGGCATGTCCCTCGAGAGGAGAGCACCCCGGCCGATCGGTTGGCAAAATCTGGTCCTCGAGCCGGAGGGACCCTGACGGACCTATTCCGTCCTTCGATTGAGGAGGGAGAGCTCATGGAAGTCGAACAGCGGCCCTCCTGGAAGGATCCCTTCGTCACCTTCCTTGCAACGGGAAAATTTCCGGAAGAAGTTTCGGACCAGAGGCGCTTCCGGTATAAGTCCGCCTACTATGTGCTCCAGGAGGGTGACTTGTATCGGAAGACCCTCTCGGGCCTCCTGGCCCGATGCATCTCGGAGGAAGAGGTCCCAAGGATCTTGGAAGAAGTCCACTCCGGCGAGTGCGGCAGCCACTCGGGGAGCAGGATGCTGGAAGCAAGGATAATAAGGCAGGGGTACTTCTGGCCAACCCTAAATAAAGATGCGGCAGCCTTCGCCAAGAGATGCCAGAAGTGCCAAATGTTTGCCCCGCTTCAGCTCATGCCAGCTCAGAGGCTAAAGAGTATCACGGCGCCCTGGCCATTCGCCATATGGGGAATGGATCTGGTAGGACCCTTCCCCCAGGCTAGTGGACAGAGGAGATTTCTCCTAGTCATGATTGACTACTTCACAAAGTGGTTGGAGGTCAAGGCGTTGGCTAAGGTCACCTCCCAGGTAATCCGCAACTTCGTATGGGGGGAGATCATTTGTCGACACGGGCTTCCGCAGGCCATAGTCACGGATAATGGACCGCAGTTCGCAAGCGAGGAATTCATCAGCTTCTGTGGCCAGTTGGGGATAGACCTCAGGTTTGCGTCCGTTCACCATCCCAGGAGCAACGGGCAGGTGGAGGCGGCGAACAAGGTCATCATGAACTTGCTCAAGAAGAAGGTGGAAAATCTCAAAGGCAATTGGGTGGAACAGCTCCCCTCGGTCCTATGGGCTTTAAGAACCACCCCCAACACCGCCACGGGAGAGACCCCTTCAAAGCTCTCTCACGGCTGCGAGGCCGTCATTCCCATAGAGTTCGAGGTTATGACACCACGGGTAAAGGTCGCCGCAAATGGAGAGGAAGATTGGAGAGCCGAGAACGAGGAGGAGTTGCGGCTCTCCCTCGACCTCATCGAAGAAGCCCGGGATCGAGCAGCCATCCATCAAGAAGAGGTCAAGCGGCGGATGGCCAAGTATTTCGACAGGCACGTCAGGATCAAGCAGTTCGAGAAGGGAGATCTGGTACTCAAGAAGGTCGACGCGGCTGGGAGGTCTGCCGCGGTGGGAAAACTTAACCCCAACTGGGAAGGCCCCTATGTCGTGGAAGAGGCACTAAAGTCCGGGGGATATCGCCTTCAAAATGTGGAGGGCCAACCCCTCAGCCACACATGGAGCGGCGACGACCTTAAACGTTTTTATCCTTAGTACCATGTAATGAGGATGGTTTTTTGAATGAAAACATTTTGTTTAAACTATGTGTATGAAAATGATGCTACCGCTCGCAGGAGAGACCCTGGATGTTCAAGAGGTTGGCCCCGAGCAGACCCGCTGTCCAGGCTCTCATCTAGTTGGCAGGTCCGAAGGCTCACTCGGTGGCAGGTTCTACGTTCCAGAGGTTGGCCCCGAGCAGACCCGCTGTCCACGCTCTCATCTAGCTGGCAGGTCCGAAGGCTCACTCGGTGGCAGGTTCTACGTTCCAGAGGTTGGCCCCGAGCAGACCCGCTGTCCAGGCTCTCATCTAGCTGGCAGGTCCGAAGGCTCACTCGGTGGCAGGTTCTATGTTCAAGAGGTTGGCCCCGAGCAGACCCGCTGTCCAGGCTCTCATCTAGCTGGCAGGTCCGAAGGCTCACTCGGTGGCAGGTTCTATGTTCAAGAGGTTGGCCCCGAGCAGACCCGCTGTCCAGGCTCTCATCTAGCTGGCAGGTCCGAAGGCTCACTCGGTGGCAGGTTCTACGTTCCAGAGGTTGGCCCCGAGCAGACCCGCTGTCCAGGCTCTCATCTAGCTGGCAGGTCCGAAGGCTCACTCGGTGGCAGGTTCTATGTTCAAGAGGTTGGCCCCGAGCAGACCCGCTGTCCAGGCTCTCATCTAGCTGGCAGGTCCGAAGGCTCACTCGGTGGCAGGTTCTACGTTCCAGAGGTTGGCCCCGAGCAGACCCGCTGTCCAGGCTCTCATCTAGCTGGCAGGTCCGAAGGCTCACTCGGTGGCAGGTTCTACGTTCCAGAGGTTGGCCCCGAGCAGACCCACTGTCCAGGCTCTCATCTAGCTGGCAGGTCCGAAGGCTCACTCGGTGGCAGGTTCTATGTTCAAGAGGTTGGCCCCGAGCAGACCCGCTGTCCAGGCTCTCATCTAGCTGGCAGGTCCGAAGGCTCACTCGGTGGCAGGTTCTACCTTCCAGAGGTTGGCCCCGAGCAGACCCGCTGTCCAGGCTCTCATCTAGCTGGCAGGTCCGAAAGCTCACTCGGTGGCAGGTTCTACGTTCCAGAGGTTGGCCCCGAGCAGACCCGCTGTCTAGGCTCTCATCTAGCTGGCAGGTCCGAAGGCTCACTCGGTGGCAGGTTCTATGTTCAAGAGGTTGGCCCCGAGCAGACCCGCTGTCCAGGCTCTCATCTAGCTGGCAGGTTCGAAGGCTCACTCGGTGGCAGGTTCTATGTTCAAGAGGTTGGCCCCGAGCAAACCCGCTGTCCAGGCTCTCATCTAGCTGGCAGGTCCGAAGGCTCACTCGGTGGCAGGTTCTACGTTCCAGAGGTTGGTCCCGAGCAGACCCGCTGTCCAGGCTCTCATCTAGCTGGCAGGTCCGAAGGCTCACTCGGTGGCAGGTTCTATGTTCCAGAGGTTGGCCCCGAGCAGACCCGCTGTCCAGGCTCTCATCTAGCTGGCAGGTCCGAAGGCTCACTCGGTGGCAGGTTCTATGTTCAAGAGGTTGGCCCCGAGCAGACCCGCTGTCCAGGCTCTCATCTAGCTGGCAGGTCCGAAGGCTCACTCGGTGGCAGGTTCTACGTTCCAGAGGTTGGCCCCGAGCAGACCCGCTGTCCAGGCTCTCATCTAGCTGGCAGGTCCAAAGGCTCACTCGGTGGCAGGTTCTATGTTCAAGAGGTTGGCCCCGAGCAGACCCCCTGTCCAGGCTCTCATCTAGCTGGCAGGTCCGAAGGCTCACTCGGTGGCAGGTTCTACGTTCCAGAGGTTGGCCCCGAGCAGACCCGCTGTCCAGGCTCTCATCTAGCTGGCAGGTCCGAAGGCTCACTCGGTGGCAGGTTCTATGTTCAAGAGGTTGGCCCCGAGCAGACCCGCTGTCCAGGCTCTCATCTAGCTGGCAGGTCCGAAGGCTCACTCGGTGGCAGGTTCTACGTTCCAGAGGTTGGCCCCGAGCAGACCCGCTGTCCAGGCTCTCATCTAGCTGGCAGGTCCGAAGGCTCACTCGGTGGCAGGTTCTATGTTCAAGAGGTTGGCCCCGAGCAGACCCGCTGTCCAGGCTCTCATCTAGCTGGCAGGTCCGAAGGCTCACTCGGTGGCAGGTTCTATGTTCAAGAGGTTGGCCCCGAGCAGACCCGCTGTCCAGGCTCTCATCTAGCTGGCAGGTCCGAAGGCTCACTCGGTGGCAGGTTTTATGTTCAAGAGGTTGGCCCCGAGCAGACCCGCTGTCCAGGATCCTATCTAGCTGGCAGGTCCGAAGGTTCACCCGGTGGCAGGTTCTAAGTTCTCAAAGAGTTGATCTCAAGAGCATTCACATAGACCACGCGCCGGAGAGAGGATCACAACCCACTCTCTTGACTACCTAAGCGAAACCCCGTGATACGCGAATGGTAAGGTTCACTTGGTAGCGAGAGATCGAAGGGGAACGACCGACCTAAGTCATCTTCGAGCATTCGCGGGGTGGCCAAGAAAGTCACATCACGACCTAGCGTCCTAATGAGCCTAACGAGGTGTGGCGGTGAATAAGAAGAATCAACGTCCTAATGAGCCTAACGAGGTATAGCGGCGAATGAGAGGAAAGCTTAGAATAACACAAATTGAAGTCAATATATACATCTTTTAAAGGCATTCGCCCGTTCAAGATTACAGTCAAAATGATAAATGCAAAAAGAGAGTACGGGAGACCCTTCTCAAGGATCAGCAGATTTCTCGCTTGAAGATCCGTCGCTCTCGCCAGAGTCTGGGATGAGGGCGTCTTCTCGCGGCTCGACGTGGTCGTCCTCAGGAAAGGGGATTGGAATGTAAAGCTCGGGGACGACTTGGCGAGCGGAAAGGCGTTCGGCTTCCGCCTTCAGGTATCCCGCTCGCCGCAGCACCTGCAGCGCATGCTTGACGGCATTCTGCGCGTTCTCTTGCATCAGCTGCTCCAACTCATGATGGGGATAAAAATGGCCCCCGCTCCCCGGGTCGAGTGCTGACGCACCAGCCTCTCGCAATCGCTGGACTTCGGCTTTGGCCAGACGGATTTCATCCTCAAGGCCGGCCACCCGAGCGCGGAGCATCTCGGCAACCGTGGTATCCTGAAAATAATAACAAGGGTAGTAAGAATAAAGTTGTCAATCGGCAACAAGTCACTCGCGGGAAAGGAGAACATACCTCTGCGACAGGGCGGTTGGCGAGAAGAGTCTCCGCAGCCGCCAGCTTAGTCCTAAGCTCCATCGCCTCAGTAGAAGCAACGGACCGTGACTCCTCAACCGCCGCCAAGTCCCGCGCCAGTTTGATGCTCCGGCGCGAAGACATGTGCGCGAGCTCGAGCGCCCGCAGCATGGCCCTGGCACTCTCATGAGCGAGAACCTGGGTCGTCTCGGCATCATAGACTTCGGCGTCTTCTCGGCCGTAGAGGGCATACGCGATGGCGTAAGCCTCACCGCTGGCGAGATCGCTCTCTATCCACGACGGATGGAGGGTGGAGAGCGAGACCCGGTTAGCATTCCTGTCCCACTTCACCAGGGGAGCCCCCGAGGGGTCCCGGTACTTCTCGCCGCTGGGGAAGTTCCGATGGTCCCTGGGAAGTGGGGGCGGCGGCAACGACAGTCCCGCGCGAGGGGTGGTCTCTCCTGGCGCACTCGTCCCCAGGGCTTGGATCTGAGCATCCGCCCCGAGGGTCTCGTCCAGGACCTCCTTCCCCTTGGCAGAGGGGGGGTTTTTGGGCTTCTTGGAAGAGGAAGAGGTCAGCACCGCTGGCTTGCGCTTCTTCCCGCCAGGCTTGGAGGAAGAAGGTTCCTCCCGACAGGCATCCGCGGCGGCCTGTGCGAGAGAGAGGGAAGATCCGGAGGGACGCGGCGGATGAAGGGGGAAGTGGCGCACACCTGCATAATATAGCGAATGGTTCTAGCGAATGGTGTAAAAATCACGAAGCGAAAGCGAATGAAGTCTCGAACACTTACCCTCGCCCTGCGGAATGGGTGGAAGCGAGTTGACGTTTCGCCGGAGGTGGACGAGATCCATCCCATGCTCCAGGATGTATTGGTGAAGTTTGGCCTCGTGCCCCCCTAGGGTCGGGGGGCGGAAGGTTGACTCCTCCTCCTGCACCAGCGCGAGAAGAGTGTTCCCCAGGTTCCCGCTTACGAAAATAAAGCGGCGAACCCAGTCATGGTTCTTGTTCGGGAGCCCGTAGTGCTTTAGGGGGCTCTGTCCCGAGAAGAACGAGATACCATGGGTGCAGCGGAAGGTATAGAGCTTGCGGAAGACGGGCAGCGAGAACTCGATTCCCTCCTCTCGCAGGTAGCTCGCGTACCCAACCAACATAGCGATGGAGTTGGGGTTGAGCTGGCCAGGCACGACCCCGTAGTACCTGAAGGTCTGACGGAGTTCCGGCCAGATCGGGAGGCGAAACCCCACCTCGAAATGCTCTAGCGGGATCGCGAGAGCACAAGGCGAGATGGAATTCAGGCGCTCATCCGGCCTGGGCTTTCGCGCCTCGAAACCCGGCGGGACGTAGTCAGCAACGGCAGTCAGGTAGGCCTCCTCAGAGAGGTCGCAGGAATCAAAGACGTGGTTGGCGAATGCGCTGGCGCACTTGGCCCTGCCTTCCGCATCGCCACCCATTTTTGCGAGTAAAGAAGGAAAGAGGAGCAACAGATAAGGAAGAAGCGCGAGTGCTAGCGCAAGGAAAGAGAGCGGATGGTTAGGTATTTAATACGGTGGTTGAAAGACCTATTTATAGAGGGACTAACCGGCGTTTGGACTTTCGAGACCTCGGGTGTGCGGATAGCCATCG
Source organism: Dactylorhiza incarnata (assembly GCA_033032865.1). Taxonomy (NCBI): domain Eukaryota; kingdom Viridiplantae; phylum Streptophyta; class Magnoliopsida; order Asparagales; family Orchidaceae; genus Dactylorhiza; species Dactylorhiza incarnata. Next base: position 15,595,592 of record JAWHQI010000017.1, read on the forward strand.
CGCCCTCCCGACACCTCGAAGCCCGAGCCGGTTCCTCTCGCCCATTAATGGCAAATGCCCTATGTCTATTCATTCCGCGGCTACGCAACGAGGTTGGAAGAGCATCCGGCTATAAGTTATCACTCGGCAATACCCAAGCAAAGCTATGAGATACGAAAAATGAATAAGAAGCATTCGCAAAGTATAGAGAAATTATTACAGAAAAATAACGTTCAACATTCGCAGCATAAAGTAAGAAAAGAAAACAATAAGAGGGGTGGACATTGGGTAGGTCAGATCTCCTCCCAGATCCACCGACCTCGCTTTCGCGACCCAGCTTCCATGGGCATTCGCGGGCGGTAATAAGCGAGTATATTGGTGATCTCATGGGAAGCCAGTTGGAGTTGGTCCCGGGCTCGCGCGGCGTGTGTTCCGGGAGACAACTCCCCTCCCTCACCCCCTAGCCGCTCCACCTCCGCGAGAAGATGCGAGTGACTTCGTCGAAGGTCCTTCAACTCACGCGCGACTCTCAGCCGCACGTCGTCCACCTGGCTGGCCACGTTTCGCTGGATGTGGATAAGCTTCCCCAGGACTTCCGAGATCCGATCCTTCAGGGTCGCGTGATCCGAGGAATCACCCAGGAAGTCAGCAAGATCCAGATCGGGAGGAGGTACCTCGTCCGCGGGAGGTGGCACCACCGCACTGCTCAAAACGGCCCCATGGCCGTCCTCAGGTACCAAAGCCCCCTGCGAATGGTCGGAATAAGCGCAGGGTAAGGGACAGGTACTAAATGGAGACAGGAAGAATCCTCATACCAGCACCGCGGGGTCCGGAAGGGCATCCGCCAGCGTATTCGCCGGTGGAGTATCCGCCGGAGACTCCGAAGCAGTCTCGCCTCTCTGACGATTTAGCCGAATCGTCTTGGCTCGACGCGAGACATAGGGGGCGCTCGGATCCCGTTTAGACATTAGCCAGGGAGCAAATTTGGATGCCCTGGGGGCAGTCGCAGCTTGGGCCGCAGCTAGGCGGTCGATCATCTCTCGCGAGAGGGGTTTCGCAGAAGGTTTGTGGAAAGACATTAGGAAGTGGAGAAACTCCGAGCCGAGATGAAAGAGTGGTCCAGAAAAACCTGACATGAGGATATATATATATAAGGTGGCGGTGGGACCCACGGAATCTTATGGATCCAGTCAGCAGGCACTCACCGAATACAGGGTTGGACTGTTCTTTACGACCGTAGGAACCGCTCGTAAAGAGCGGGGATTGTGTACAACCCGTATTCGCCGAGTGGGCCCCCCAGCCAACTGGCGAAACCTGGGTCGTCCGGATCATTCGCCGGGTCACTCGCCCAGGCTAAGGAAGGTAAAAATGCCCCCGGGTTGGTGGGGGTAAGCTGTAGGAGAGAAGGCGCTAGGCGAGTGGTGCCCTCACGGATCACTCGCCCAGAAGCGTGGGCATTCGCCCAGCCAGGCGGGTGCCCAGCGAATGGTGCCCTCACGGACCATTCGCCCAAATGGGTGTGAGGGGAAAATGACCATAATACCCCTGGTGGGCTGCAAATAGCCCTTCGGAACAGCGGAGTTAGGCTATTAGCATACCAGTTTGGGGTGCGGTTAGTAAAATTAAAAGGCGGATTCAGGCTATTTACAGACCAGCCTAGGAAAACTATAAATAGACCCTTAAGGGCACCTTGGAGGAGATCCGATTTTAGAGAATCCTCTCCTCCAGGCTAGTTTTGGTTGGCAGCCAGTGCCCTCCAAGGTGCCCGGTTGAGCTTTGGTTTGGGAGGGGAAGCTCTCTAAGATCTTCCGGGTGTGTGGTGGGACCTCCTCGCTTCAGCCTTGGGTCAATTCCGTTTCCAGCATCCACCGTCAAGAGAGTCTAGTGAGGGAGAAATAAGCATCGGCTACACCCCCAGTGGGTCCGAACTCAAGAGACCAGTTGCTGGTTTCAACAGTAGTCATCCACCAAAACCAGTGCATACTTATTGCCTCCATAAGTAAGGGTGGCGCACGGCCCCATCACATCAGTATGTACGCACTCGAGAGGTGTCTTACACCTGGTCTCTGACTTGTCAAATGGAAGTCGATGTGACTTTCCGTATTGACAGCCCTCGCACACATGACCGTCGCCATAGGAAGAGAGATTAGGCAAACCACTCACCAGGCCCTTTGAAGCCATCATATTCAACTTGTCCATCCCCACATGACATAGCCTCTCATGCTAGATCGCAGCGCTGTCATTTGTCTTCAGCTTATCCCACATCCACTGCGTTTGCGACCGAGAAGAGATTCTTCTTCATCCCGGCACATGAGACACACTCTTCAGTGTCACATGATTCTCTTTACTTCCAAGGGATACCATCCCTTCTTGCTCAACCGGATGCACCGTATCATCCGCAGTGATGATATCATCTGTTCCTCCATATGCCTTTAGAGAGGCAAACATGGACACGTCTCCAGTGAGATGGTGCCCGCAACTAGAGTCCACAATCCAGTCGTTCTCAAAGTTGATGGAGGCTAAGACATCGACTAGTGTTGTCGTCATCTCAGCCAGGAAGCAGTTGTTTCCGCCCTTACCACCCTGGTGACCTCTACCTCTCGCTCCACCTCTCCAGTGGCCTCCTTCCTTCTCAGCAACGTGATCGGCCTTCAGATTGGACCGACAATCCTTTGCCATGTGCCCGCACTTCTTACAGGCATAGCAAAGAGTTCTCCCCCTCTCATCACGAGCAGGAAGGAACTTCCCTCTGTCTCCTTGAGAGGACGTTGAGGGTCCATCTCTGGAGTTCTTCTTCTTCTTGTCTCAGGTCTTCTTCTTTCCTGAGAATAATACCTCGCTATCTCCCCCTGAGATAGATACTCCAGCCATCTGCTTCGCCAAGCTCTCCTGTGATGACAACATATTCTCTAGCTCCAGTAAGGAGGGCTGAGTAGCCCATCCTTGCACAGAAGTGATAAACGGAACATACTCCTTCCGCAGACCTCAGAGTATGTGCTTCTTCAGCTTCGCCTCAGAGATCGGCTCATTAGTATCCAAGGACGAGATCTCTGCACATAGATTCTTCACCTTCAGGAAGAAGGTGGATATCGACAACTCTCCTTGAGTGGATCGCGCCAACTCATTCTCCAGAAACTATTGTCGTGCTACATTCTTCTTGTTGAATAGCCCATCTAGGGCTTTCCAAATCTCAAAAGCTAACTTACAACCCATGATGTGGTCGAATGAGTCAGGTGAGATAGCTCTCTTTAAGGTGAACTCCGCTTTGGCGTTTGTCTTCCTCCAAGCTCTCACAGCTTGAGCATTACCTTAAACAGCTACAACCTCCTCTTGCTCATCTCCACATACGACCTCCCATAGGTCCTCTCCAAGAAGGTAGCTCTCCATACATGACTTCCACTTCTTAAAGTTTGTCTAAGTTAGTAACTGAATGTCAAAACCTCTCGCATAGTCTCCTCCTTCGTCAATCTTGGTTGCTTAGTATTTGTTACTCAGTGCTTGTTCCAACCTGGCTCTGATACCATGTGAAGTTTTCAAGATCAATGGAACACTGAGACAAGCACACCAAGAATGAACAAAAACACATCTTTATTGTTTGACAAATAGTTACAACAATTACAAGAGAAAAGACTGAATACAAGTTGCATACAACTTGGTTTACAATAGCCGAGTACAAAGACAAAACAATTGGTCGCGAACAAGTTCGCTTCTCCTCCTCTTCGCTATCGCCGACGGTATCGCTAGTGCTCGCGCTAGCTCGCGGTCTCATGAGCTCGCTGCTCGCACACTCCACAGACGAGACCGCCAGATGTAGACCGCCATACCGCTTCTCCACTACCGCCTGTGCTACCTCCTAGCGCCCGCGCTAGCTCGCGATCTCCCACTTGCAAGAAACCTGCTCTAGGTTGCTTGCCGAACTCACTCCGAGTTCTCTCTAGCTGAAACCGCTAAATTGAGACCGCTCAAGTCTCGAGTTCTCTCTGATGTACACTGTAGGGGGAATGACCCCTATTTATAGATCCGGGAAACGCTACCTGGAAGCTGCGCTAGTGCTAGAGCCTGCGCTAGCTCACTTCACAAATCTTAACAGAAATATTGTGAGGCATGCCAATCTCTTCAAGGAAAGCAAATCGAAGCCATATGACTTAGGCTCTGTTTGGGAAGTTTATGGTTGCAAGAAAAGTAGTGAGAAATCAGTGTTGGGATTATAGCTGTAAGAAAAGTAGTGAAAGGAAAAGTGTAGGAGGAGAAGAGGGATGACCTATGAGAAGTTAAACATGAAAATACGGAAAACATGTTAGTTTTTTGGAAGTAAAAGGGTTTACTGCTTTTCAAAAAGTGCCCATTTGACATAAGTACATTTCCCGCTGCCGAGAAACCAAAAGCATAAAAAACAACAGGGCGGTAGGAATACAACTTTTCACGCCACCAACACTGTCCAAACTAAGCTTTAATAAGGCGAGATCCTGACCACTTCTTCATCTAAAATCTCTTGCGAGCTTGGACTGAAGTAGTCCCATGTAAGAGGTGAGTCCATAGATCAATGAATTTCAAATGTTTAAAGGTTTGTTCGATTTGATGGAATTGAAAACCTGGAAATTAGAATTAGAGGTCTTTTTCAATTGAATTTAACCTCAAAGTTCAATTTCGAAGCCTCAATTCCGCCCAACCAAACTGAGCATAATAGATTTTTTTTTAGGTTCAACTCCCCTTTCTTTATCCCTTATAGTGGTTGGCAAGCGACACTTACAAGTTGAGATGAATTTTGTAATATCATGTGTTTATATAATTCAAAATAGAGATAATTAATAATGATTTTTATTTAATAAATGTGTTCGAGCACTAAATTATCCAACGAAGCTGAATTTCAGAAAACAGAGTGCACGATTAGGTTCATAATGTCGAAAAACCTTAGAATCGACATATTATTGCTAAAATCAGAGATCATTAGAAAAATCACAATTTTTGGCGCAACCGACACGAAGTTCGAGAAAAAGAGCCCGCCAATAGATTCAGAATGTCGGAAAACATAGTGATCGATATATAATTTGCCAAAATCAGAGTTCATTGATAACTTCGCAAAATGAAGTTATCTTGCATCTTAATTAAACCTTTTTTGTTTATGTTATATAATAATTATGAAGGAAAATTATATATATTCAAATGAATTATTATTTGGAGTTTAAATCATTATTACGTCTAGTTTTGAATGTTTTTATGACAGAATTTGTGAAGAAATCGAGTCAAGGATCGAATGCTAAGTGTTGTGAAAGTGGAGGTTAGATCTTAAGTTACTCTAGAGGGGGGGGGGGGGGGGGGGTGAATAGAGTATTAAAACTTTTCCTTAGTTTTTATAGCGGAATTAAAATAGTATTATATATAAGTGTAAGCAATGTGAGAATTATATAAACAGAAAAATTAAGTAAATGAAATCACACAACAAACAGCACAAGCACAGAAAATAACCAAACACAGAAGACACAAAGAGCTATAGTAGTTCCCCAATAAATCTGGGTACGTCTACTCTTCTACCACCCTTGGTAGGAATCCACTAGGATTTTTGATCAGGTGCCCTCACACCAAGGGATTTTTGTTCAGGTGTCCACACACCACAGAGCTTTTGTTCAGGTGCTCAAAACCAACTAGATTTTTTGATCAGGTGTCTTGCCACCAAGGAGGTACACTTTTGAAGGGAGTATTAACCCTGTACAAGAGAGGTAAGAAAGAGTTTATAGTTGTACAACCCTCATTCTCCGAGGGTAGGCCCATTCAAAGCCACGTAGGCTGAAGTCAAGGTCAAAAGGTCAGCACAGAAGCCGGCAGTCCAAGACACAAGACAACTCAGCCAACAGGAGCAAGGGGCGAGCTGGGCGAGCAAGGGGAGAGTATGGCGAGCAAGGGGCGAGCAGAGGCGAGCTTGGGCGAGTATCTCGCGAGCTTGGGCGAGTATCTCGCGAGTATGGGCGAGTAGCCCTTGTAACTCGCGAGCAGAGGCAGTATACTCGCCTGTACCCCCCTAGGATTTCTCTATAAATAGACCCCCAGGGGTACTAGAAATGGCACTTTTGGAAGTGGTCGAGGTCCCCCCAAGTTGGATACTCGCCAAATCCATGCTCGTCTAGTACCTCGCCCAACTTTTGGTTGCGGAGGGGAAGTTTCTCCCAAACTTCCGGGTACGTGGTGGGACCTCCCTGCTGGAGCACCTGGGGTGTGCTTAGTCATTTTCTCTCTCCTATTTTAGCTATCCGAATCGTGGAGCTGGACCGCAGGATCAGTAACCTCGGGCTGCATCGGTCCGAATCTTGAGGTCAGGATTTTCCTGGCGTCAACAATAGTGTTCTTCTCTGTCAAGATGCTGAGAGAAGACTCTAGTGGATGTTGTTGTAAAGCTCCCCCTGTCTGATTGAAGTATTTGACAGAAGATGGAGAAGCTTTCTCTTGAAAACTAAGATCTCCTATAGCAGATTTATCTGGAAGAACAGGTTCTTCAGATTGCTTGTTGCTCTTTTAGAAGATCTGAATTTGTAGCAGATTCTGAGAGAATGCTCTTGAGGAAGATGTTCTCAGAAGAAATTTTGTGCTGCTTGTAGAAGAAGAAGAGGAGGAAAAAATACTTGCTGAGAGATCACTCTTTCTTCTTTTTCTGTTGTATATATTCTTTGTATTCTGTAATAGAATAATATTTGAATTCTGTAGACTGATTCATATATGTCCAACAAAAACTGTCTTTAATGTATTCTATATTTGTGAATAGAATAATCAGTCTTTAAGACATTCTTGGAATAACAACAAAACTCAAACGACTCTGGCAGGTCCTTTAATTCCTTGGCCGTGAAAAGATTCCTTTTCATTAAATGTCAATGACTATTGCTGTCTTGGAAAAAGGAAAGAAGAGAATATATTAACTGAGTTTAATATCCTTCCTTATCTGTCAGAATACGTCCAAAGATATTAAATAGATCTGTTATAGTCGTCGTTTTGCTGTTAGGATAAATATAATGTAGCTGATAACAAATCTGGGCTTCAATAAATGATCTGTCGAACGCTGGCTATAATCTGTCGAGCGCCGTCCAGAAGATGTTGAACGCTGGCTGGAAACTGTCGAGCGCCGTCCAGAAGATGTTGAACGCTGGCTGGAAACTGTCGAGCGCTGACAACAAAAACTGTCAAACGCTGGGAGCCATCTGTCTAGCACTGCTAGCCATTTGTTGACCGCTGGGAACTTTAGATTTTTTCTTAAGTTCTAGCTAATTTATCAGCCTAAAGACTTGACCCTTAAACTATACAATGAGGTCAACTGATCCTAATCAGTACATAGTGATCCTAGCCCAAAACAGTAATAGGGTTGCTTCAACAATCTCCCCTATTTGGGTTAGGATACTATTTGACAAATAAATCAAATAATAAATAACACAAAGATAAACAACAGAGCAGAAATATATCTGACAGAATTGAAATGCTTCAGCAGATAATATTGAAATAAAATTAGGCCTGTGCAGGAAAACCGAAAATCGCACCAAACCGACGAACCGCACCGCACCGCATTCTAAACCGCACCGCGCGGTTGCGGTGCGATTCGATTTTGTACGTGCAAAAACCGACCCATAATCGGTGCGGTGCGGTTTGTAACTCGGTAAAACCGAGCAAACCGCACCGCACCGACAATAATATATAATATATATAATCCTAAAAATCTTATATCACATAAATAAATTATTACATATATAATCTTTTAATTTTTAAGTTTAATTGGGAATTAGTTATTGTTGCCTCAAATCAATGTGTTTCACGGTTCAGGCAGGCTGCATGCATGGTTCAGGTTCACAGTTCACGGTTCTTGGAATCTTGGTTCATTGGCGTTGGCTTACAGGCTTAGCCGCTTAGGCATTCAGAAATCAGTATTCTTGCGGTCTTGCCTTCTTGGTTCATTGGCGCTGCTCGGCTGGTGCTATTCGCGAATCGCGACGCCTATTCCTCTTCCCGATTAAAAGACCTAAGCGAGGGGCGAGGGCGAGGGCGAGGGCGAGGGCCACTGTGCGGCGCTGCAACGGGCGAACGTCGACCCCCTACCCCTTCCTTGCTGCCATTGTGCGGTGCGGCACGGCAACGGGCGAGGGCGAGGGCCGAGGGCCACTGTGCGGTGCGGCGCGACAACGGGCGAGGGCGACTGTGTTCTGGATCTTTAAATAGGTGGCATCCATTGTCAGCAGGTAAGTAAAAATATTTATTCAATATGTTGTGAGTTGTAAATAAATTTTATTTGCAGTGAAAAACCGAAACCGCACCGCAAAAACCGACCGCAAACCGCACCGAATTGAAACCGCACCGCACTGTTTAGGTGCGGTGCGGTTTTGGTCGACCAAAAACCGCACCCATGCGGTGCGGTTTCGGCTTGGGCTGAAACCGCACCGAACCGCACCGCGTGCAGGCCTAAATAAAATGCTCTGAGTTTAGAAACATTTATACTGAATTCAAGTAGTTCAAAGACAGAAGGAATTTGAAACAGTACTTTTTCACTGTGAGGAAGGCTTGAAAATGATTTCCCTGTTGGGATCTTCAGCTTGCTTCTTGCTCATGTAGCAATTTTCTGGACTTATGATTGTTTGAGATGTAGTAAAAAGAACTACTGCTGCTGGATACTTCTTTAAAAATCTTTCAGCATTAAAAAATTTTCTGGAATTGTACTTTTCAAGCTCTTGCTTTCTGAATTCAGACAATGTAGAAAATTGAGAATGGTCCTCACCTTCAGCCTTAGCTTTATTGATCTGAGCAATAGCTACTGATTCTCTGAATCTAGCCATGTGAGCTATTTCATCTGTTTCTTGAATTTCTGGAGAAGGAGACCTTTCAACAGAATCATTTGCCTACTCTGAGGTTTTATTATCTTGAAGATTCATTCTGCTGTGAAATAAGCCATTTGAAAAAGTATATCTGTAATCTGAAATTGGTCTGGAAGAACTTGAGGGAGGAGCTCTGGCTGGTGTAGAACTTTGAGAGCCACTGGATCTTTTATGAGTTCCTTCATATCTCCTAGACTGCTGGGGTGCAGATCTAGAGAAGGAGGAAGACATCCCTGCTGATCCTGCTGCTGGAGGAGGAGGAGGAGGAGGGTGATTGAACTTAACTGGATTATCAGGAATATAACCAGTTTTCTTGAACTTCTTTCTTCTTTTCTGCTCATTTCTGGAGAGTGTCATCCAATGATGTGAGACTTTGTCAAGAGTGATATTGTGGAGAATATAATATGGGATATCATTATCTGGATTAGGAGGCTTGGGGATAGCTTTAGACTTAGCCTTTGATTTCTTTCTTTTCCTTGACAGTGTATCATCAGAATCACTATCATTATCTTCTTCATCAGAATCAGAAGAAGAGATTGGTGTATCATATAATCTGTTATCAATTTAAGAGCTTTGATCCTTTGCTCTTCAGCTTCATAAGCTTCATCTTCTGCTTTCCAGATCTCATCAAAGTCTGGAATTGGAGTTTCATCAAAGATAAAAGTTGGAAAGTCAGAATTTGTGATTGCTTCTTCTGACATTACAACTAGTTTTTCTTCTTGACTGAGAGCTTGATCTTGAATGAAAACTGTATCTGTAATCTTAACTTCAAAACTTCTAATTATCTTATTTAACAGAGCTTCATTAACTGGAGCAGTGTATGGGACAATTGCTCTAGAATAATTATGTTGTTGAGGTAAAACTGGTAGAACTATACTAAACTGAGAAAGCAAATAAATAATATCTATAGAGGGATTAATAGAAACATTATTTATTTCTTCTGGACCTGGTAGAACTGGTTCTTCTGAAATTGGAAGAACTGAATTTCCAAGTGCTTGAGCATCTGGAGCATCTGGAGCTTCTTCATCAGACATCTCCCCCTGCCTAGCTTCAGGGAAACCTGAATCTAGGCCCCTAGAAGAAGGGACAGATTGAAAGGAGGGAAAGGAAGAAATCTTTTCAGATAAAGCAGAAATAGATTGAACAATTGGAGCAAGTTTTGCATCCAATAACTGGTCTATTTTGGGAAGGATGAGACCAAGTATCTGATCAGCTATAGAGAAAAGATTTAAATAAGTAAATTCGTGAGAATGAGAGGAGGATGGATCAGAAGAGGGAGGAATAGAGATTGGTACAAAGATGTTTGAGACATCTGCACCTTGTTGAGAGGGTTCTTGATGAGTAGAAGAAGAATGATGGATAGGGCATTGGGAATCATTATGAGTAGGAGATGGAGGTGGAGAAGAGTGATGAGGGAGGAGATCAAAAGAAGGAGGGGGAATGTCATCAATATGTGTAGAAGAATTGTAAGGTGGAGATTGTGCAGGGGAAAAACTTTGAGTAGAAGGAGGTGGGAGAGGAAGGGAGGAGACCAAAGGAGGAACTTCTGGAAGGGTTAGGGAAGAGACTGAATCAGTCCTTGTGTCTTCAGAAGCTTGCTTGACTGACTTTGGATTCTTCTTTGGAAATACCCTTTCCCACTTAGCAAAGAGAGCTGAGGTCAGCTTCTTGCTAGCATTGATTGTTACCTTTGGGGAGACCAGAAGGTCTGGATGCCTTTCCTGCAGAACAATTCCTAAAATTCTTCCAAAGCTAACATTCTCCTTGGAAATCTTTTTCTTAATCAAATTAAACAGAAGTGATCCCCAGTTCACTTTCTTTTTCTCCATCAAGGCCACCATCAACAGAAATTGGTGCCTTTTAACATAGTCATGTCCAGTTGTTTTTCCTAACAACACTTTGCCAACTATATCTAATAAGAATTTGTATTCCAAAGACAGATTTTTCTTAAGCAGATGATTAGGGTTTCCAGAGGAGTGACCCATTTTGACTAAAGCTGCTCCAAATTCATCAGAACTAATTTCTATATCTTCATCACCATTCACAAGCCCAAAAACTTCAGTTAGAATGGTAGGGGTAAGAGAAACCTGGTGTCCTGAGATTGTGCCCGTCAGACATTCATCTTCCTGCTTAACTGTGAAACACCATTCTTTGATTTCAGCTGTGTCCAGCTTTATCCTCAAGCTCATTAACTTCCTCAATTGTTGCTTTTCAAAGAGTTGAAGGATGTCCTTGAAGATTTGATCAGATGTTGCGAAGGATTCCATATCTATGTCGAACCCAGCATCGAACTTCATGGAATAGAGCGAGGCTTGAGAAATCGCCATTGAGTCCTGCAAAAGAAGAGAAAGATCAAGTGCAAAAGGGGAACTGGAGGGAAACGATTTCTGTAGGCGCGCTCTTAAGAAATACAAGTAGTAAATATATATATGAGAGAAAGAGGCGCATTTGTGGAGCGGCGTTCAGCAACTAACCCTGATAAAGACAGAAGTCGAAAAGACTTTAAGTTTTTGTCAGACAGCGTTCGACAAAAAAATATCCTTTTCGTCGACCGCTGTTCGACAGGTAACATTTCTTTATCGATTCTGAAAATATAAGGTTTTGTCGACCACCGTTCGACAAATGATATAAATTCGTCGTTCTCCGTTCGACAAATTTTTGAGGTAAATAGAGAACTTAATTTACTAGCAGATTGAGTCTCCATCTATCATTCCAAGTTGATTTATAAAGAAGATATGCTTCTTTTCATCCAATGGCTTGGTGAAAATGTCAGCTCTTCGTAAATCAGTAGGAATAAATTGTAGGCAAATTTTATTTTTATCCACATTATCCCTAAGGAAGTGGTGCCTAATTTCTATGTGTTTAGTCCTACTATGGAGAACTGGATTATAGATATTGCACTAGTATTGTCACAAAATATAGTTGAATTATTTAAGTTGACTCCATAGTCTAGAAGTTGATTTTGTATCCACAATATCTGTGAGCAGCAACTGCCAGCAGCTATATATTCAGCTTCAGCTGTTGATGTTGACACAGATGTTTGTTTCTTACAAAACCAAGACACAAGCCTATCACTAAGGAACTGGCAAGTCCCTGGTGTGCTTTTCCTGTCTACTCTGCATCCAGCATAATCTGAATCTGAGAATCCAGTTAATTCAAATTCAGATGCTGTTGGATACCAAAGTCCTAGATTGGGGCAACCCTTTATATATCTCAAAATCCTTTTTAGCAAAATTAAGTGAGATTCCTTGGGGTTAACTTGAAACCTAGCACAAATACAAGTAGCAAACATTATGTCAGGCCTACTTGCTGTTAAATAGAGTAATGAGCCAACAATTGCTCTATATACTTTTGAATCAACAGGTTTCCCTGATTCATCATTATCAACAACAACATTTGAGGGCATAAGTGTTTTCATGGTGGAAGAATCTGACATACCAAATCTTTTCACTAATTCCTTAGCATACTTAGATTGGGATATGAAGATTCCATTTGAAGTTTGCTTCACTTGGAGACCAAGGAAGTATGATAACTCACTCATACTACTCATTTCAAATTTAGATTGCATTAGATTTGAAAATCTTTTGCACAAATTTGAATCAGTAGATCCAAAAATAATATCATCTACATATATTTGAACTAGCAGAGTTTTATTTTTATGTATCCTGAAAAATAAGGTTTTATCTATTAAACCCCTACAGAAATTGTTTTCCAAAAAAAACTAGCTAAAGTTGTATACCATGCTCTGGGAGCTTGTTTGAGACCATAGAGAGCTTTCTTAAGCTTAAATACAAAAGAGGGTTGAGTTGGAGAGAGGAAACCTGGGGGTTGTTCCACATATACTTCTTCTTTGATTTCTCCATTCAAGAAAGCACTCTTTACATCCATTTGATATACCTTGAACTTTTTGTATGCAGCAAATGCAAGAAATATTCTGATTGCTTCAAGTCTTGCAACAGGAGCAAAGGTTTGATCATAATCAATCCCTTCTTCCTGTGAATATCCTTGGGCTACCAGTCTTGCTTTATTTCTTACAATGTTGCCTTGTTCATCTAGTTTATTCCTGAAGACCCATTTGGTGCCAATCACTGGTTGGTCTTTTGGTCTAGGAACCAAATCCCATACTTTGTTTGTCTCAAACTGATTGAGTTCCTCTTGCATAGCAATGATCCAGTTGGGATCTTGTTCTGTATCTTTTATAGTTTGAGGTTCAATCTGGGAGAGAAAGCATGTGTGCATCAAGTTCTGATGTACTTGATTCCTTGTTTGCACACCTGCTGAAATATCACCAATTACTTGTGATATTGGATGATCTCTAACTGTGATGTGGTCAACAGTTGGAGTTGGTTCAGCAATAATTTCCATTTGGGGAATTTGTTCAGCTGCTATATTCTGTGGAGGATTATCTGTTGTTATCTGTTCTGAACTTTCAGCAAAATCTGGGAGATTTTCTTCTTCACTCTCCTCAGCATTCTGCTGTTCAGGATTCAGAATTCCTTCTTTATATAGAGCTAATTGATCTAGCTGCTCACATAATATAGGTACCTGTAGATTTTCTATGGTAGAAGAAATCTTCTCCTTGTAAAACATGTTAGTCTCATCAAAAGTAACATGCATAGATTCTTCTATCTTGAGGGTAGATTTATTATAAATCCTATATGCTTTGCTGGTTATTGAATATCCTAAGAAAATTCCTTCATCTGATTTTGGGTCAAATTTTCAAAGGTATTTCTTATCATTATTGTGAATGAAACATCTACACCCAAATGATCTAAAATAGCTAACCTTAGGTTTCTTCCCTTTAAGTAATTCATAAGGAGTCTTTCCCTTAAGCTTGTGTATCAAACTTCTATTCAGAACATAATTTGCTGTGCTGACAGCCTCTGCCCAAAAGGATAGGGGCAAATTAGCATCTGCAAGCAATGTTCTTGCTGATTCAATTAGAGTTCTATTTTTCCTTTCAACTACCCCATTTTGTTGAGGAGTTCTAGGAGCTGAGAAACAATGCCTGATACCTTCCATCTCACAGAATTCTTGCATAAGAAGAGACTCAAACTCACTGCCATGATCACTTCTGATCAATGCAACTTCAGTTGAGTACTCAATCTTTATGCTCTTAAGAAAGTCTGTAAGAACTTTAAAGTTATCTGACTTTTCTCTCAAAAAGAACACCCAAGTGAATCTAGAGAAGTCATCCACAATAACTAGAGAGTAAGACTTCCCCCCAAAACTCTTTGTTGCTATAGGTCCAAAAAGGTCCATATGTAGCAAATATAAGATTCTAGGTGAATCACTTTTAGATAATGATTTAAAGCTGTTTTTAGTTTGCTTGCCTAGTTGACATGCCCTACATAAACCTTCTTTCTTTTATGATCCCAAGGGTAAACCTCTAACAAGTTTATCCTTAGATAGTTTAGCAATGGTCCTAAGGTTTACATGTCCTAGTCTCTTATGCCAAAGATCACTAGATTTACTTGTATCACTAAATAAACAGACTTTTGTAGTAGATGAATTAAAATTTACTAAGTATATATTACCTTGTCTAATGCATGATAAAATAGTAATACCATCAGTAGATTTAATAAGGCATTTCAATTTATTAAAGGTTACCTGATACCCTTCATCACATAATTGACTTATGCTGATAAGGTTATGCTTCCGTCCCTTTACATAGGCTACCTCTTTGAAGGTGACTTCTCCAACTTTGACTTTTCCATAGCCTTTGGTCTGTCCACAGTTGGAGTCTCCAAATATAACTTTTGGTCCAAGCTTTGCCTTGAAACTGTTCAGGTTTGACTTGTTCCCTGTCATATGTTTTGAACAGCCACTGTCCAAATACCATTTTTCACTTGTTCTTGGACAGCTGTGTACCTGCAAAAACAAAGAAAAAACAAATCTATTTGTTCCTGACCCAGATTACCTTGGGTCTTTTTGTATCTCCACAGAAATCTGAAATAAACGACATTTCAGGCTGATCCTTATAGCCTTTGGGATGATATCTCCTTGGAGGTATTGTCCACTCAGTAAAAGGATTTTTAGTGTGTTTAGAATTAGAATTCCTGAAATTCTGTGTATAGTGTTTGTTCGACAGATTTGAGTAAATTTGTCGATTGTCGTTCGACGAATGTGCTTGATTTCGTCGAACAGTGTCTATGTAATTACTATACTGAACATCTGTTTTCAGTTTTCGTCGATCGCCGTTCGACAGATTGAAATCTTTTTGTCGAGCTTCGTTCGACGAATTCTTCTGAATTCTTTTATTCTCTACAAACTTGCTTGAAACATCTTTATTCACTTCTACAGCCTCTTTGCTCTTAGTAGAATTGAATATCACTGGAGTAGAGAGGATGTTTTTCTTAAGAAGGTATGGATCACTTGATGATGCACCCAAACCCGGCTTGCTATTAAATCTAGTATTCACTGTTTTTGTGATGTCCATCAGCTTAACACTACTGCCATTGAGGAATTCTTCATATTCCTTAGCTTTAGACAACTTGTTCTCAATGATAATAATGTGTTCTCTAGAGGCAGTTAAATCTTTCTTAAGATTTACATTTTCTGCAACCAGTTGATTCATTTCAGCCAACTGATTTCTGAGAGGGATTATCTCTTTCTCAGATTTGATTAAATCTAAGCAAAGACCTTTGAATTCATCTTTGAATTCACTAGAATTGAAATCAAAACTAGATATTACCTGGTCTGCATTATCTTCTGCTTCTGATTCTGATTCTTCTTCATCAGAATTGTTTGCTGAGGCATTGATTGCCATCATGCAGAAGTTCTTATCTTCTTCATAGCATTCATCATCACTGGATGAAGAAGCATTTCCTGACTCACTGTCTGAGTCATAAATAGCCATTAGACGTTGGTCATTTTCCTTTGATTTTTCTTCATCATCATCAGATGAGCTGGATGATGATTCAGATTCAGTGTCACTCCAGGATTCTGATAAAAATCCTCTTCCCTTCTTTTTGTGCTTGTGGGAGGAAGACATGCTGGAGCTTCTCTTTTCTTCTTTATCCTTTTTCTTATCTTTCTTTTGCTTCTCTGGACATTCTGTCAAGTAGTGTCCAGATTTCCTGCAACCAAAACAAATAACTTCTTTAGGAGTTGATTTGTCATACCTTTGCTTATCCCTTGATCTAGATTCTTTCCTTCTGAAATCATTCTTAGCCATTTTGTAGAATCTTCTGGCTATGAGGCTCATGAGTTCATCATCTTTTGGAGCCTTTTCTTCTTCTGCATCAGCTTCCTTGAAAGCTATGCTCTTCTCTTTCTTTGGTGCTGAAGATAAAGTGGATGCTTCAGCTTCCCTGGACTTGATGAGCTGCTCATAAGATTTGAGCTTGCCCAACAAAGTTTCAGTGGTGATCTCATTGAGACTTCTGGCTTCCTTGATTGGCCAGATCATTGAATCCCAAGTGCTAGGGAAGCACATTAGGATCTTGTCATTAATCTTTGTTAATGAGATTTCCTTGTCCAGAGTCCTGAGTTCACTTATAATTACACTTAACCTAGTGTACATGTCTTCAACTGATTCTTCATCACCTTTCTTGAAGTTCTCATACAGAGAGATCAGGTGTGATCTTCTGTCTTTCCTTTCATCAGCAGAACCTGCAACAATTGCAGTTAGGGTATTCCATATATCTCTTGCTGAAGTGCACTCATCAACTTTTTGGAATATATCATCTGACATGGTTTGTGCCAATATATTCATTGCTTTGGCATCTGCATTCTTGTATTTCCTCAATGGATCTATGTGTCCTGGAGGAGGTACAGCATTGGTTGATGATTGTTCTTGTGCTGGTGGAGGTCCTGTCAAAATAGAATTATATATATCCTCATCAATAGAATTATATATATCCTCATCAATAGAATTCATGTAAAGCCTAATCCTTGCTTTCCACAGTGCAAACTTACTAAGATTGCACATAGGAGGTCTTGTGCTTGAGTATTCCTTGTTTTGTTCCATGAGTTTTAAACAGAAAATAGATAAAGAGAAACTCTAAATTAAATTAAGATCTAATTGATCTTTGTGATCCAGATGTTAGTCTGTAGGAGAGATCAACCTACCTCTGATACCAATTGAAAGTGGAGGTTAGATATTAAGTTACTCTAGAGGGGGGGGGGGGGGGGGGGGTGAATAGAGTATTAAAACTTTTCCTTAGTTTTTATAGCGGAATTAAAATAGTATTATATATAAGTGTAAGCAGTGTGAGAATTATATAAACAGAAAAATTAAGTAAATAAAATCACACAACAAACAGCACAAGCACAGAAAATAACCAAACACAGAAGACACAAGGAGCTATAGTAGTTCCCCAATAAATCTGGGTACGTCTACTCTTCTACCACCCTTGGTAGGAATCCACTAGGATTTTTGATCAGGTGCCCTCACACCAAGGGATTTTTGTTCAGGTGTCCACACACCACAGAGCTTTTGTTCAGGTGCTCAAAACCAACTAGATTTTTTGATCAGGTGTCTTGCCACCAAGGAGGTACACTTTTGAAGGGAGTATTAACCCTGTACAAGAGAGGTAAGAAAGAGTTTATAGTGTTCTTCTCTGTCAAGATGCTGAGAGAAGACTCTAGTGGATGTTGTTGTAAAGCTCCCCCTGTCTGATTGAAGTATTTGACAGAAGATGGAGAAGCTTTCTCTTGAAAACTAAGATCTCCTGTAGCAGATTTATCTTGAAGAACAGGTTCTTCAGATTGCTTGTTGCTCTTTTAGAAGATCTGAATTTGCAGCAGATTCTGAGAGAATGCTCTTGAGGAAGATGTTCTCAGAAGAAATTTTGTGCTGCTTGTAGAAGAAGAAGAAGAGGAAAAAATACTTGCTGAGAGATCACTCTTTCTTCTTTTTCTGCTGTATATATTCTTTGTATTCTGTAATAGAATAATGTTTGAATTCTGTCGACTGATTCATATATGTCCAACAAAAACTGTCTTTAATGTATTCTATATTTGTGAATAGAATAATCAGTCTTTAAGACATTCTTGGAATAACAACAAAACTCAAACGACTCTGGCAGATCCTTTAATTCCTTGGCCGTGAAAAGATTCCTTTTCATTAAATGTCAACGGCTATTGCTGTCTTGGAAAAAGGAAAGAAGGGAATATATTAACTGAGTTTAATATCCTTCCTTATCTGTCAGAATACGTCCAAAGATATTAAATAGATCAGTTATAGTCGTCGTTTTGCTGTTAGGATAAATAGAATGTAGCTGATAACAAATCTGGGCTTCAATAAATGATCTGTCGAACGCTGGCTATAATCTGTCGAGCGCCGTCTAGAAGATGTTGAACGCTGGCTGGAAACTGTCGAGCGCTGACAACAAAAACTGTCGA
This sequence comes from Dactylorhiza incarnata, assembly GCA_033032865.1. Taxonomy (NCBI): domain Eukaryota; kingdom Viridiplantae; phylum Streptophyta; class Magnoliopsida; order Asparagales; family Orchidaceae; genus Dactylorhiza; species Dactylorhiza incarnata. The sequence goes on from JAWHQI010000017.1 coordinate 15,613,759, forward strand.
ACGCTGGGAGCCATCTGTCGAGCACTGCTAGCCATTTGTTGACCGCTGGGAACTTTAGATTTTATCTTAAGTTCTAGCTAATTTATCAGCCTAAAGACTTGACCCTTAAACTATACAATGGGGTCAACTGATCCTAATCAGTACATAGTGATCCTAGCCCAAAACAGTAATAGGGGTGCTCCAACATGTTGTTGAAAAACTGGAATATGTTGTAACATAATCTGAAAAATGTTATAACATATCTGGCAGTTTTAAGAAGCAGAATTCCAGATTTAAAAAAAAAGTTACAACTTTTCTGCCGAAAAGTTGCAACTTGTCGGCGGTTACAGAATTTTCAGATCCGAAATTTATTTGATTTCGGCGGTTACGGATGGAAATTAGGCATCTTTTCAGCAATTAAAACCTACCAAAAGTGGGCCCCGCCTAGAGAGAGAAAAGAGGAGATTTAAAAGGACATTTTCAGCCATTCTAAAAGTTGTTGGACGGGAGTTCTATTGCACCATTAGAGAGGAGGAAGAAGAGAAAAACTGTGGGGGAAAAACCAGTCCAGAATTTGCGTCCGGGCTGCAGGAAACGCTGTCAAATCAACGGAGAAGGGAAGATCTACTTGATTTACATCATGTTTAGTAAGATCTACCCTTTATTTTGCTTTTCTCCTTCAAGCATGAACTAATTCCGGCGATCCTGTGTTGTGAGAATACTATTTCTTTTGCAATGATGATGTTGTTTTAATTTTTCTTTGTGAATGTTTGGTGATTGATCGTTATCGTTCTTATGATCTTTATTGTACAACCCTCATATTTCCCGAGTCGGTGGGACCCGACCCGGATGAGGCCAAGATTACGAAGGCGACCGAGACGGGCAATACGATCGCGTGGAGACGGTTGAAACCGCTCAAGGCAAAGAGAGGCCGCGGGGAAGCAGGGGGAGCACCCGCTCCCCCGACCCCCCTTCGGGCGAGTGGGAGGAGCCTCCCACTCGCCGGGCGAGTGGGAGGAGCCTCCCACTCGCCGGCCACCTTGGGGGCGAGTGGGAGGGGGCCCTCCCACTCGCCACCCTCTTTTGGGCGAGTGGGAGGAATGCTCCCACTCGCCCGGCACGTTGGGGGGAGGTCGGGATGACCTCCCATGAGGGGGAAGTGGGCATCTCGAGTCCCACTCGCCCCCCCCCCCCCCCCCCCCCCCCCCCCCTCACGCGTTGATTGTTCATGGTCATGGTCGGACTGCGGATAGCAGAATTTTGGCTATTCGCAGTCCAATTTTGGCTATCCGCAGTCCATTTTTGGGAAAGTCTATAAATAGACCCCCATGGGCACCTTGGGAAGGGTTGGCCTCTACCCCCTCCCTCGCGTGGTCTTGTGAGCAAGCACCCCCCCTCCCCTGTCATCTTCCAGTTGACGGTGAGGTGGTTCTTAGTGCCCTCCAAGGTGCCCAGGCTCAGCATTGGCTTGGGAGGGGAAGCGCTCTAAGATCTTCCGGGTATGTGGTGGGACCTCCGCGCTGCAGCTTAAGGGGTCCATTTGTGGATTCAAGTGTTCATCAAGTCCGAGTCTCTTAGTTCCTAGCAACCGGTCTCAGGTCTAGGCTCAGGTCAAGTAAGGGTTAGTCGCAACCCCCTTTCGAACGCTGAAGCTGGGAAACTGGTTTCAACATTCTGGTGCGGTGAGCGTGGAAGCGACTAGCTCGGAAAGCTCTGAGCCAAGTCTCATGTCCGGAAGCGATGAGTTGGGAGACTCACCCCCTATCAGCGAGTACCTGAAGAAGGGTGATTTTGACGAGTTCAAGAAGTCGATCCTGGAGCTCTTGCGGATCGCACCTCCCCCTCGCGGCGAGTGCTCGGCACCACCCACACCCGTGCTCACCTCGCAATCTCCGATGGAGGCGGAGCAAGCACATCAGCAAGGAGGGAAGAAGAAGGAGGAAGCGAGAAGTCAGGGGGACCAGGGACCCCCCGTTGGGCAGGAGCAAGGCTGGGGGTTTCAACCACCAGTCGCCCTACCAACCTGGAGGCCGCCAGGAGGACCCCCTCAAGGCCAAGGCAGAGGCCATTTCCAAGGGAGAGGAAACTCTCAGGGGGAGCAGGGACGGTTCAACCCAGCAGGGTGGCAGCCGGACACAAGGCCATTGCAACCCTACCACCTGCAAACCATGACGATTGGCCGAAAAAGAGGAAATAAGAAGAGGGGTCGCGCAGGGAAGGAAGCAAGGAGGATGGCATTGCCATACTGTGACTTCCATCAGCAGGAGGGCCACGCGACAGCCACATGCCCAGAGTTTCTGGAGTTAAGGAAAGGAAGAAGAATCTCGGCAGAGAGGAGACAGCTATGCCCCAAAGGACCAGGAGGAAGCTGAGGAGATGGAGGAAGTGATGAATGAGATGGCCAAGGTGCATGTGGCCGAGTAAGCTCAAGGAAGCGCAATGTAATGGTATGTAATCTATTTATGATATATCAAAAGTAGTTAAAGATAGCATCTAAGTCGAGTCCTCGACTGGAGACCACTCGCCCGGGCTTGTTGATGTCGGTCGCTGGGTGGCTCGTCGGGTAGATTCGTTTCAAGTCGAGTCCTCGACTGGAGACCACTCGCCCGGGCTTGTTGATGCCGGTCGCTGGGTGGCTCATCGGGTAGATTCGTTTCAAGTCGAGTCCTCGACTGGAGACCACTCGCCCGGGCATGTGGATGCCGGTCGCTGGGTGGCTCGTCGGGTAGATTCGTTTTAAGTCGAGTCCTCGACTGGAGACCACTCGCCCGGGCTTATTGATGCCGGTCGCTGGGTGGCTCGTTGGGTAGATTCGTTTCAAGTCGAGTCCTCGACTGGAGATCACTCGCCCGGGCTTGTGGATGCCGGTCACTGGGTGGCTCGTCGGGTAGATTCGTTTCAAGTCGGGTCCTCGACTGGAGACCACTTGCCCGGGCTTGTTGACGTCGGTCGCTGGGTGGCTCGTCAGATAGATTCGTTTGGGTTGGTAAGGCTCCAAGAAGAGAAGCCGGTCTGAGGACGTGTTGAGTTCCTCCACCTCCAGGTGAGCTCGACTCCCCAGTAGGTGTGGAGTTTCCTCCACCTCCAGGTGAGCTCGGCTCCCTGTTAGGTGTTGAGTTCCTCCACCTCCAGGTGAGTTCGGCTCCCTATTAGGTGTTGAGTTCCTCCACCTTCAGGTGAGCTCGGCTCCCTGTTAGGTGTTGAGTCCCTCCACCTTCAGGTGAGCTCGGCTCCCTGTTAGGTGTTGAGTTCCTCCACCTCCAGGTGAGCTCGGCTCCCTGTTAGGTGTTGAGTTCCTCCACCTCCAGGTGAGCTCGGCTCCCTGTTAGGTGTTGAGTTCCCCTACCTCCAGGTGAGCTCGACTCCCCGGTAGGTGTGGAGTTTCCTCCACCTCCAGGTAAGCTCGGATCACTGTTAGGTGTTGAGTTCCTCAACCTCCAGGTGAGCTCGGCTCCCTGTTAGGTGTTGAGTTCCCCCACCTCCAGGTGAGCTCGGCTCCCTGTTAGGTGTTGAGTTCCTCCACCTTCAGGTAAGCTCGGCTCCCTGTTAGGTGTTGAGTTCCTCCACCTTCAGGTGAGCTCGGCTCCCCGGTAGGTGTGGAGTTTCCTCCACCTCCAGGTAAGCTCGGCTCCCTGTTAGGTGTTGAGTTCCTCCAACTCCAGGTGAGCTCGGCTCCCTGTTAGGTGTTGAGTTCCTCCACCTCCAGGTGAGCTCGGCTCCCTGTTAGGTGTTGAGTTCCTCCACCTTCAGGTGAGCTCGGCTCCCTGTTAGGTGTTGAGTTCCTCCACCTCCAGGTGAGCTCGACTCCCTATTAGGTGTTGAGTTCCTCCACCTCCAGGTGAGATCGGCTCCCTGTTAGGTGTTGAGTTCCCCTACCTCCAGGTGAGCTCGGCTCCCTGTTAGGTGTTGAGTTCCTCCACCTCCAGGTGAGCTCGACTCCCTGTTAGGGGTTGAGTTCCTCCACCTGCAGGTGAGCTCGGCTCCCTGTTAGGTGTTGAGTTCCTCCACCGCCAGGTGAGCTCGACTCTCCAGTAGGTGTGGAGTTTCCTACACCTCTAGGTGAGCTCGGCTCCCTGTTAGATGTTGAGTTCCTCCACCTCCAGGTGAGCTCGGCTCCCTATTAGGTGTTGAGTTCCTCCACCTTCAGGTGAGCTCGGCTCCCTGTTAGGTGTTGAGTCCCTCCACCTTCAGGTGAGCTCGGCTCCCTGTTAGGTGTTGAGTTCCTCCACCTCCAGGTGAGCTCGGCTCCCTGTTAGGTGTTGAGTTCCTCCACCTCCAGGTGAGCTCGGCTCCCTGTTAGGTGTTGAGTTCCCCTACCTCCAGGTGAGCTCGACTCCCCAGTAGGTGTGGAGTTTCCTCCACCTCCAGGTGAGCTCGGCTCCCTGTTAGGTGTTGAGTTCCCCCACCTCCAGGTGAGCTCGGCTCCCTGTTAGGTGTTGAGTTCCTCCACCTCCAGGTGTGCTCGGCTCCCTGTTAGGCGTTGAGTTCCTCCACCTTCAGGTGAGCTCGGCTCCCTGTTAGGTGTTGAGTTCCTCCACCTCCAGGTGAGCTCGACTCCCTGTTAGGTGTTGAGTTCCTCCACCTCCAGGTGAGCTCGGCTCCCTGTTAGGTGTTGAGTTCCTCCACCTCCAGGTGAGCTCGGCTCCCGGTTAGGTGTTGAGCTTTCTCCACCTCCGGTTGGGCTCGGCCCATACGAGGGTTCTTAAGTGGAGAAAGGTTTTTCCTCCCACCTCAGGTCGAGCTCGGCTCGACTAGAGGTGTTGAGTTTCTCTTCCACCTCAGGTCAAGGTTAATCCGACCCAAGGTGTTGAGCTTTCTCCACCTCCAGTTGGGCTCGGCCCATAGGAGGGTTCTTAAGTGGAGAAAGGTTTTTCCTCCCACCTCAGGTCGAGCTCGGCTCGACTAGAGGTGTTGAGTTTCTCTTCCACCTCAGGTCAAGGTTAATCCGACCCAAGGTGTTGAGCTTTCTCCACCTCTAGTTGGGCTCGGCCCATAGGAGGGTTCTTAAGTAGAGAAAGGTTTTTCCTCCCACCTCAGGTCGAGCTCGGCTCGACTAGAGGTGTTGAGTTTCTCTTCCACCTCAGGTCGAGGTTAATCCGACCCAAGGTGTTGAGCTTTCTCCACCTCCAGTTGGGCTCGGCCCATAGGAGGGTCCTTAAGTGGAAAAAGGTTTTTCCTCCCACCTCAGGTCGAGCTCGGCTCGACTAGAGGTGCTGAGTTTCTCTTCCACCTCAGGTCGAGGTTAATCTGACCCAAGGTGTTGAGCTTTCTCCACCTCCAGTTGGGCTCGGCCCATAGGAGGGTTCTTAAGTGGAGAAAGGTTTTTCCTCCCACCTCAGGTCGAGCTCGGCTCGACTAGAGGTGTTGAGTTTCTCTTCCACCTCAGGTCAAGGTTAATCCGACCCAAGGTGTTGAGCTTTCTCCACCTCCAGTTGGGCTCGGCCCATAGGAGGGTTCTTAAGTGGAGAAAGGTTTTTCCTCCCACCTCAGGTCGAGCTCGGCTCGACTAGAGGTGCTGAGTTTCTCTTGTTGGAGTTACCATTGTGATCTAGAAGTGGTCAAACATGTAATGTCACTGCCAACGCGATATGAGCTTGCAGGGTCGCACATAAGAGCATGTGGAGAAGATGGAAGATTGACTGTGTTGGTAAAGGTTACCAATCACCATATAGAATGGGGGGGGGGGGGGGGGGGGGGGGGGGGGGGGAAGTCCAGCAATTGTTGCTGTCTGAATTCGTCGGATATGACTTGTCGGATTCGTCGGAATTCGTCGGATATGATTCGTTGAATTCGTCGGATCATTCCGTGGAATCTCGATGAATTGTCACAGAGACCCTTCACTCGGCAAATGTTGCCGTTTGATTGGATTCGTCGGAATTCGTCGGATTGTCCCGTGTAAACCCGACGAATTATCACAGAGACTCTAAAGTCGGCAAGTGTTGCCGTCTGAAACGATTCATCGGATTCGTCGGATTCTTCCGTGGAATCCCGACGAATTGTTACAGAGTCCCTAACCTAGGCAAATGTTGCCGTCTGATTCGATTCGTCGGATTCGTCGGATTGTTCCGTGAAATCCCGACGAATTATTACAGAAAACTGTTTCTGTATGGACTGCGGATAGCGATTTGTTTTAGGTCTTTTATACTTCGGGTATAAATAGACGGTTCGACGGTTCTTCTCAGATCGACGATTCTTACGCGAAGAAGAAGAGACGAGACGGAAGAAGTTCCGCCTCACGAACCCTAGCCGACGGAAGTGTTCCGCCGTCTCGATCGCTTCCGCAGATCTCCTCTCCGGCGATCGTCGTCGTGTGTGTTCTTCCTGGAGCGAACCTAGCAGTTCGTGGAAGTACAAGGTGCAGTCGTTCTTCTCCCTTGTTCGTGTGGATCTCTGTAGAGTCGCGGACATCATTCCGTGAAGACTCTCGCATAGCCTGCGACAAGACTCTTCTTCTTGGAGCATCTAGGTTGGATTTGATCCAATCCCGCCAAGGTAATTTTTGCCTAGCATTTTGATTAACTTCTTGATTCAATATTCATGGTCGATCCGAATCTTTTGGGTTGTTTCTCTTCATTTCCGTTGCGTCTACATTTGATGTATGGTTCTAGAAAAACCCAACATCTCTTCCACCCCAGGTCGAGGTTAATCCGACCCAAGGTGTTGAGCTTTCTCCACCTCCAGTTGGGCTCGGCCCATAGGAGGGTTCTTAAGTGGAGAAAGGTTTTTCCTCCCACCTCAGGTCGAGCTCGGCTCGACTAGAGGTGTTGAGTTTCTCTTCCACCCCAGGTCAGGGTTAATCCGACCCAAGGTGTTGAGCTTTCTCCACCTCCAGTTGGGCTCGGCCCATAGGAGGGTTCTTAAGTGGAGAAAGGTTTTTCCTCCCACCTCAGGTCGAGCTCGGCTCGACTAGAGGTGTTGAGTTTCTCTTCCACCTCAGGTCGAGGTTAATCCGACCCAAGGTGTTGAGCTTTCTCCACCTCCAGTTGGGCTCGGCCCATAGGAGGGTTCTTAAGTGGAGAAAGGTTTTTCCTCCCACCTTAGGTCGAGCTCGGCTCGACTAGAGGTGTTGAGTTTCTCTTCCACCTCAGGTCGAGGTTAATCCGACCCATGGTGTTGAGCTTTCTCCACCTCCAGTTGGGCTCGGCCCATAGGAGGGTTCTCAAGTGGAGAAAGGTTTTCCTCCCACCTCAGGTCGAGCTCGGCTCGACTAGAGGTGCTGAGTCTTTCCTCCACCTCAGATCGAAGTCAATTCGACCTAAGGTGTTGAGCTTTTTCCATCTCCAGTTGAGCTCGGTTCATAGGAGGGGTGTTTAGTGGAAAAAGGTTCACCTTCCGTCTCAAGTCAGGATCAACCGAAAAGCTCGGCAGGGATGCCCCGTTGGCAGATCTTTTCGCGGATTCCCCTAAGGTCCCACCTACTCGTCAAATAGGTGGGTTGGACTTTCTTTCCGAGCTTGGGACAAGCTCGCAAAGAGCGGGGATTGTGTACAACCCTCATATTTCCCGAGTCGGTGGGACCCGACCCGGATGAGGCCAAGATTACAAAGGCGACCGAGACGGGCAATACGATCGCGTGGAGACGGTCAAAACCGCTCAAGGCAAAGAGAGGCCGCGGGGGAAGCAGGGGGAGCACCCGCTCCCCCGACCCCCCTTCGGGCGAGTGGGAGGAGCCTCCCACTCGCCGGCCACCTTGGGGGCGAGTGGGAGGGGGCCCTCCCACTCGCCACCCTCTTTTGGGCGAGTGGGAGGAATGCTCCCACTCGCCCGACACGTTGGGGGGAGGTCGGGATGACCTCCCATGAGGGGGAAGTGGGCATCTCGAGTCCCACTCGCCCCCCCTCACGCGTTGATTGTTCATGGTCATGGTCGGACTGCGGATAGCAGAATTTTGGCTATTCGTAGTCCAATTTTGGCTATCCGCAGTCCATTTTTGGGAAAGTCTATAAATAGACCCCCATGGGCACCTTGGGAAGGGTTGGCCTCTACCCCCTCCCTCGCGTGGTCTTGTGAGCAAGCACCCCCCCCCCCCCCCCTCCCCAGTCATCTTCCAGTTGACGGTGAGGTGGTTCTTAGTGCCCTCCAAGGTGCCCAGGCTCAGCATTGGCTTGGGAGGGGAAGCGCTCTAAGATCTTCCAGGTATGTGGTGGGACCTCCGCGCTGCAGCTTAAGGGGTTCATTTATGGATTCAAGTGTTCATCAAGTCCGAGTCTCTTAGTTCCTAGCAACCGGTCTCGGGTCTAGGCTCAAGTCAAGTAAGGGTTAGTCGCAACCCCCTTTCAAACGCTGAAGCCGGGAAACTGGTTTCAACATTTATGTTGAAACTTCTGATCAAGGTTTCGTTTATCTACTGCGCTTCATAATTCGAGAGATGAGTTGCGTAAGGGTATCATAAGTTCGATATAGCGTTTGAAGGGAGAAAGAGATTTCCCCTCGGCGTTAGCAACATAGGTTTTTATTCATAATGCGGTTCTTTATGTCACTCGAGTTAGAGATGACAGAGAAGATAAGGAATTAGGGAGATCCGATATCGAGAGGTACTGTTGTCTAAATTAAAATCGTTGCACGATATTTCACCACGTATTTTTCACAAAGTTTTATTTATAAAAATCATTGCATTAGGTTTAGGAAATCACAATACAAGATTATTTCTCATAACGGTTTGAAAAGTGTTTTATTATAGATCTGCCATTAAATTTAATTTAAAAAATAGTTTACTAATAATTTTTGCTTTCATAATCATTATCACAAATATTTGAATACCTTGGATTTAAAGAAAAGACATAACTGGTATTTGCGAGCACTGAGTTTAACACCTCTCCGTGGGAACGATATTTAACTCACATTATATTACTTGAGCCGGCACGTGCACTTGGGTACAAAATACGCAACCGTTTTCGGGCATATCAAATTTTTGGCGCCGTTGCCGGGGAGGTGCGTCGATTTAGTGTTTATCTTGCAATATTAGTAACGCTTAGTATTTGGAGCCCAAGTTTTACTTTTAGTTAATTTTTATTATCAGTTGATATTTTTTTTGGTGCATGTCCAGGTATCGTTCTGTAGAACTAATTCCATTAAATTCTGAAATAGAACGTACTTGTAGACAAAATCGAAAGTCGCGTAGGTTGGAACACCCTAATCAACTTATAATGGATCCAAACGAGCAACACGTAAATGATGAAGTTCATCATGAAGGCCAAGACCTAGAAGGACAGGTAGAGCATAATGGAAATCCAATTGAAAATAGAAGAACATGACGCGATTATAACATGCCTTATCGAGGGGGAGTCCAATTCATTATAGCTAGACCTGCCATTGAAGCTAATAACTTCAGAATTGATCCTACTGCCATGCACTTAGTTCAAAATAGTAAATTTGGCGGACTAAATCACGAAGACCCCAACTCATATTTAAGGACTTTTATAGAAATTTGCGAGATATTCAAGATTAACGGTGCTTCAGATGAAGCTATTAAGCTTCGCCTGTTCCCTTTTTCATTAGAAGGTAAAACAAAAGATTGGTTAAACTCTATGCCTAATGCATCTATCACGACTTGGACTTCGCTAATGGAAAAATTCTTAGCTAAGTACTTTCCTCCATCTAAAACAGCCAAACTTATGCGAGACATATCTACGTTTGTGCAAATTAATAGTGAAACACTTTATGATGCGTGGGAACGTTTCAAAGAATTATTGCGGAAGTGTCCTCATCATGGCTTAGCCATCCATCAACAGGTGTGGACCTTTTACAATGGCTTCCAGACTTCCACTATGATTCAAGTGGATGGAGCTGCAGGAGGATCTTTGATGAATAAGTATCCCGAGGATGCTTACGCGATACTAGAGGATTTGTCCTCCAATCACTATCACTCAATGGATCGGCAATCGACATCTTCTACGGCCGGTTTATATCAAATCGATCAATTCACTTCTTTTGCGGCACAAATAACCGCCCAATTCAATTCAATGAACAAGAGGTTAGATGCTTTAACTTTAAACCAAACTCAGATAACTCCCCAAGTAAATAGCATATAGATCTAATCCTTTGCCTATCATGAATCCTTCACTCACAGTAGAACAACTTGTTAGCCATAATGAGGAAGCTAATTACATTAGTGGTCTACAAAGGCAACATAATAATGCATTCTCAAATAATTATAATCCCGAATGGCGAAACCACCCAAACTTTTCATGGAAAAATAATTCCGGAATGACTCCTACACATCTATTTAATTCAAATTCTAATCATCACCAAAATCATAATGTTATTCAACAAGGAGCACCTAGGAAAGTAACCGATGATTTTATCATTGAAGCCATGCAAAAGAATGATGCACGTGTGTCTAGCTTGGAGGGGTCACTACGAATAATAGAATCTCAACTAGGTCAAATTGCCAACGCATTAAGCCTTAGACCCCAAGGAACACTTCCAGCCGATACAACCCCTAATACTAAAGGAGATAACCAACAATGTAAGGCGGTGATGTTACGGAGTGGAAGAGAATTAGAAAATGGTTATGTTGAGGAACAAACTAAGAAGAGTAGTGAAGAAAATAATTTGGAGAGTGTAAATCAGCCAGATGAAGAACTAACACCTAAGAATAACGGTAATGACGGAGATGAAGTAGAAATAGTAGGGGAGAAGAAAACTGAAACTAAAATTGATTCATTAAAGAAGAATAAGGACGAAATTGTATATCCTCCACCACCTTTCCCTCAGAGGTTAAGAAAGAGCAAGTTAGATCATCAATTCCAGAAATTTTTAGAAATATTCAAGAAATTGCAAATTAATATTCCATTTGCCGATGCCCTAGAACAGATGCCAAGTTACGTTAAATTCATGAAAGATATTCTTACTAAGAAGAGAAAATTCGGAGTAAATGAAACAGTATCACTCACTCATGAGTGCAGCGCAATCCTTCAAAAGAAACTTCCCCCGAAATTAAAAGATCCGGGAAGCTTTACCATACCATGCTCCATTGGGTATCAATTTGAAGGAAAGGCATTGTGTGATTTAGGGGCAAGTATTAACTTAATGCCTCTTTCGATTTATAAGAAGTTGGGATTAGGTGATATTACAAGAACGTCGATTACTTTGCAATTAGCTGATAAAACTCTTGCTTTTCCAAAGGGAGTTATAGAAGATGTATTAGTCAAGGTGGATAAATTCATTTTTCCTGCGGACTTTGTAGACTTAGACATGGAGGAGGATAAGGAGGTTCCCATCATTGTAGGGAGACCTTTTCTAGCAACCGGGAGAACCTTAATCGACGTACAAAAAGGGAAATTGACTATGAGAGTCAATGACGAGCATGTTACTTTTAATGTGCTCAAAGTATGAAGTACCCTTATTCGAAAGCGGATGATATGGAGGATGTTCGAAGTATATCACTTTATGATTATGCTTTAAAATTTAAATTAGATGATCAAGATGATTTATTGTCACATGTATTAACAAATGAAGTGTTGTCTGATGATGATGAGCAGGTTCATGAATGTTTACAAGTCCTTAAAGGACCATCTACATTTTTCCGTAAACTGGAACCACTTGAGATGCCGGAGAAATCATTAGCGGAGAGGCCTTCCATTATAGAGCCGCCAATTTTAGACTTAAAACCTCTTCCGGATCATCTCACATATGCTTATCTAGGAGATAATGACACTTTGCCTATCATTGTTAACTCCAAATTACTTCCGGAACAATTTAATAAATTAATTAATTTATTAAAGCAATATAAGTTAGCTATAGGATGGACGATCGCAGATATTAGGGGAATAAGCCCTTCCCTTTGTATGCATAAAATACTCTTGGAGGAGTCTTTTAATGGATCGATAGAACATCAGCGTCGTCTAAGCCCGCCCATGAAGGAAGTCGTTAAAAAGGAAATTATCAAATGGCTAGATGCAGACATTATTTACCCTATCTCGGATAGTGCATGGGTTTCACCGGTGCAATGTGTCCCGAAGAAAGGAGGGATGACGGTAATAAAGAATGAGAGGGGTGAGATGGTATCCACTAGGACTATTACAGGGTGGCGCATTTGTATGGACTACAGGAAACTCAATAAAGCCAGGAGAAAAGATCACTTCCCTTTACCTTTCATTGACCAAGTCCTATATAAGTTAGCAGGGAATGATTTTTTCTGTTTTCTAGATGGATACTCAGGTTATAATCAAATTACTGTAGACCCTGACGACCAAGAAAAAACTACCTTCACTTGTCCGTATGGGACTTTCGCATTTAGGAGGATGCCTTTTGGTTTGTGCAACGCACCGGCCACCTTTCAACGATGTATGATTGCCATTTTTTCTGATATTATGGATGATGGTATTGAAATATTTATGGATGATTTCTCTATTTTTGGCAAATCATTTGAAGCTTGTTTAAATTGTCTAGAAAAGGTGCTTGCACGTTGTGTCGAAACCAATCTTGTTCTTAATTGGGAGAAATGTCACTTCATGGTACGTGAAGGGATTGTGCTTGGTCACCATGTTTCTAAAAAGGGTTTGGGAGTAGATAAAGCAAAATTGGATGTGATTGAAAAGTTACCGCCACCAAAAAATTTGAAGATGTTACGGAGCTTCTTAGGTCACGCCGGATTTTATCGAAGATTTATTCAAGATTTTGCGAAAATTGCTAAACCATTGAGTGGTCTATTAGAAAAAGACGTGAAATTTTATTTTGGCGACGATTGCCTAAAAGCTTTTGATGAACTTAAAAATCGTTTGACTACTGCACCTATTATAGTTACTCCGGATTGGGAAGAACCTTTTGTCTTAATGTGTGATGCAAGCGATTATGCCGTGGGCGTTGTCTTGGGGCAAATGCGGGGGAAAGTTTTTCACACGATAGCTTATGCGAGTAAAACCCTTATTGATGCCCAAGTCAACTACACTACAAATGAGAAAGAATTATTAGCGGTAGTTTTCGCATTTGAAAAATTCAGATCGTATCTTTTGTGTACAAAGGTGATAGTATATACTGACCATGCAGCGATTCGTTATCTGATGGAGAAAAGAGACGCAAAACCTCGTCTAATCCGATGAGTACTCCTCTTACAGGAGTTTGATGTAGAAATTAAAGATAGAAAAGGAACAGAAAATCCTGTTGCGGATCATTTGTCTAGGCTTGAGAATACATATCAGTCATTACATTCTGAAATCGAGGAGAGATTTCCGGACGAGTGGTTGTTGGCTATATCTGAAAGTATAGCACCTTGGTATGCCGATTTTGTGAACTACTTAGTTAGTAATATTATACCTTCTGATTTAACCTATCATCAAAGAAAGAAATTTTTATATCAGGTGCGCTCATATTTATGGGATGAACCTTACTTGTTTAAGGTTGGAGCAGATGGTGTTGTGAGACGCTGCGTACCAGAGGAAGAAATGAATTTGATCTTAGAAAAGTGTCATAGTTCACCGTATGGAGGTCATTTCATGGGAACGAGAACGACGATGAAAGTGTTAGAGGTCGGGTTTTATTGGCCTACTTTGTTTCGGGATTCCAACGTGTTTGTAAAACGGTGCGATAGGTGTCAACGAATTGGGAACATAGGTAAGACTGATGTGATGCCCATGAACACAATATTAGAAGTCGAATTATTTGATGTTTGGGGCATAGATTTTATGGGCCCATTCGTGAATTCTAACGGTAACATTTATATCCTTTTGGCCGTCGACTACGTATCTAAGTGGATAGAAGCGATCGCCACAACGAAAAATGATGCCAAGGTTGTCCTGAATTTTCTGAAAAAATTCATATTCAATCGATTCGGGACACCTAGAGCAATTATTAGCGATGGGGGGAGTCACTTTTGCAATACCCAATTCACGTCTCTGCTTAGAAAATACGGGGTAACACACAAAGTCGCACTAGCTTATCACCCCCAAACGAATGGGCTAGCTGAGTTGTCAAATAGGGAAATCAAGAAAATCCTAGAAAAGACAGTTAGCACTAATCATAGAGACTGGTCTCAAAAACTTAATGACGCACTTTGGGCCTATCGCACGGCTTTTAAAACACCTCTTGGTCTGACCCCATATAGGCTAGTCTACGGAAAATCTTGTCACTTACCTTTGGAGCTAGAGCACCGTGCTTACTGGGCGATAAAGAAGATCAATTATGATTTCCAAGACGCTGGCAAGACGAGATTACTTCAATTAAATGAATTGGAGGAGATTAGAATGCACACGTATGAAAATTCAAAAATTTATAAGGAGCGGACAAAGAAGTGGCACGACCGACATCTAAAGGAAAAACAGTTCGAGCAGGGACAATTACTATCGTTATTCAACTCGCGCTTAAAATTGTTTCCCGGGAAGCTTAAATCTCGGTGGTCGGGACCGTTCAAGATTAAAACGGTGCACCCTTATGGTGCCGTGACTATTATTAATGAGAATGATGGTACGGAATTTAAAGTTAACGACGAAAGATTGAAATTGTATATGAGAGGTGATGACGATCGGATGGTGTCATTCGTCACTTTAGTCTAACGTGAACTCCGAGTGCGAGTCCTGCCGGGACATAAACTAAGGCGCTTACTGGGAGGCAACCCATTTTCTAGCTTTTGGTTTTTGTTCATTCCAATTATCCTATGTTATATTTGCGTATGAAATCCTTTAATTTCATATAGTAAATATATAACAATATATTTATAAATTTTGTATGGTCTTAGTTGAGAAAATATGTTCCCCAACTTCATAGATTGCAGCGTGCCTGAACAATTCCGGATTATCAACATTTTGGATTAAATTTTAAAAAAGTTATAACTTCAAAAACAATAGGTTATAACTCATTTATTACTATCTTTTTCTTCTACATAAGCTTAGTCTCCAAGTTCCGTCCGGTTCAACTGAACCGGCCCAATTTAACTAGACGCGTGGCTATTACTCTGCCCGCCGGTTCGTCGAACCCTCCACGCCGCCTAAACATTTTCCCGGTTTAACATCATCGATGCACTAAGCATCTCCGTTCGTAGAACTCTCCACGCCGCCTAAACCCTACCGAGCGATTTCTCGCATCCCTGTGCGCAGGCCTCTCTCGCGTGCGTTACCGCCGGCGATCGACGATCCCTATTGCGAAGGCGACATCCGGCGACTCTCTTTCAACTGAACCGCTGCCCCTATTGTCTCGCTAAACCTAGCAGCCCGATCCCTTTCCTCCCAGGCGGAAACCAGGTGGCGCGATTTGCCTCTTCCGGCGGCCTCCACTAGCAGCGACCAACGTCGGCCACTACGTTTCCACATACGATTGCGGTAAGCCTCATATTTCTCCATTCTACCCTTGTTTTCTCGTTTGCTCTCCGTTAGTAAGTGTGATCTCCGCCCCTAGGCATGGCTCCCAAGAGTTCCAAAGGAAAAACAGTGGCTCATAAGTACACACGCTTTGTGAATGATGAGGCCAAGGAGCGATTCGAGTTGATGAAAACCCTACCGGTCATCTATGAGCGAGGATTTCAACTGGAAGTCAAATCATGGAGTAAAGTCTATGTTCAGCAAATTGAAAAATTAGGTTGGACAACATTCTGCCACCCTCGCACTGATGCTGTTTTACAGTGGGCTCATGAGTTCTATGCCAACGGACGTGTCCATACAAATGGCATAACTGCAGTGAGGGGGAAGGAAATCAATTTCTCAGCCGAAGCCATCAACGACTACTTCGATATACCCACAACGGCGGGGCATGATTATGAGACTCTCAAGGCTAACACTTCTCATTTAGATGTTGCAAAGGCATTGTGCTTATCCTCCGAAATCGACTGGGCTAGTGCAGCAAAACATACTCTGAAATCATCACATTTTAGCCGCGAAGCCAAGGTATGGCTGCTCTTTGTTAACACAAGTCTCATGCCCACTAAGCATCAGAACCATGTATCCTTCGATTGCTCTTTCCTCATCTATTGCATCCTTATGGGTCACCCTGTTAATGTCGGCCGTATTATATTCAATCAATTATTACAAAAGTTCAAATTGACCGGCCGTCAACTTTGGTTCCCCACACTAATAACGACCTTTTGCCGTTATGCTGGAGTAAGCATGGCGGCTTCGGATGTTTGCAATCAAGTTGGTCGACCCATCACACATGCAGTTATTTCATCGTATATTAAGGTTGCTTCAGATGATTCTCCAATAACGACTAAATCAGCGGCTATTGCTTCAACAAGTCGAGTTACAAAATCTAAAAGTAAAAAGCCGGCTCCCGCCTCTCCTACTCTGCCACCTACTCCTGCACCTCCTTACGCAAATCCACCAGATTGGCCGATTATCCTGAAGTACATACACGCTACAGCAAAACATCAGCGCCAGCTGCACCGTCATATAACAGCATACTTAAATGTCCTACATCATAATCAAGTTCAGCTCCTTTGTCATGCTAATATCCCGGTAGAAAACATAGCCGTTCCAAAAACCTATGTGGAGGAGGATGACGCCGATGATGGTGAGGATGCGGATGAGGATGATGAAGAAGGCGATGACGCCGATGATGGTGAGGATGCGGATGAGGATGATGAAGAAGGCGATGACGCCGATGATGGTGAGGACGCGGACGAAGATGATGAAGAAGATGGAACTGATACAAGCAATAGTGATGCGTTCTAATTTAATCTCAGCAGCCCAGTTTTTGTCTCTACCTAACATAACAATATTTTCTGAATGCTTGTGTCACTATTCATTCTACTTTGCATGAAATCTTATATGTTTTTATTTGGTCTATTATATTGAGACAACATCCTTTTGTGACAATTATGCTGATATTACCTTCCGGTACTAACAGGTTCACTACTAGGTACCTGGTTATGCTATTTTACATAACCCAATGCTGATGTATCATGGTTCTATCAACTCTATTGCTTTACTAATTTCAATATTGCTGTTATGATGAGTGCGGTTAAACTGTTTTAAGCTGTATTGATATCTAGTGGTGCTGCTACGTTAAGTTACTTTAAAAGTTTTTTGCTTTGATGAATGAATCCGCTATTTGCATTGTGATTTTGGTGCGGGACATTATCAATTTAATATTCTTACTCGTCGCTACACTTCCGTTACCAACATTCTTGTTATACAACTATGATGCTATATTCTATATCTCATATTGCTGTATGATCATGTGGTGCCCAATTTCCACTCTACCACTAACTTACAATATAGATTTCTAATCATGGGATTATAATTTTAATTGTTTGTATTATAACGTCTGAAATACTTTTCTAAATGTTCTTTTCAATTTAACAATTTCTGATGCTCATTCTACTATTCCCGGCTCATTTATTGGTATTCTTTACTAGGGCCTAGTAAAGGTTTAAGTATGGGGGCACGGAGTCACGTTTCACTGTGTCTCCCATGACAAATTCCTTATGAAGTGTAGTTCATGAAGTTCTATATTTATTTTCTTTAAAAAAATAGAGCTATTCAAGTCTTCAATTTAATTTGTGTGATAGATGAGTCAATCCTACGAGTTCAGACTGAGAATTTGAAATTAGTAAGATTTACTAAAGTTCTCTTAAGAAATCTTTTTCACTATGCACTATAGTTCTTAAAAAAAATTTACACCCTTTAAATTGTATTTAGGTGACTTCGGATCTTAATGGGAAGAGATTGAGCATGTACTAATTCAATGATAATAGCCAACATGTTGAGCAGACGTAGTTAACCTTCGCTTCCACATAACTCCTTACTAGTTGTTATCACCTATTACCTTTGAGCTTAAAGCCTTGGTTCTTTATTTCCTTATTGTTCCTTAACTTTGTATCTAGTAGGTCGACCAGTTATGGGTGTTATATAAAAAAACATATATATCATAGTGATATGTGGCCTAAGTTTGCTCGCGCATACTTAGAATGATCCCAACTATGATGAAAAAAAAAGGTATCTTTATATCATAGTGATATGTGGCCCAAGTATGTTCACGCATATTTGGAATGATCCCAACTATGAAAAATATAAAAAAAAAAAGTGTTATTGAAAATTAAACCCCATAATTTGGAGAGCCACTATGATGATTAATTCGGGAAATAGTCACCTATCAGTTCAAATTCATCAAGTCGTTTCATTTGGCACCGGTTACTACCAAACTCATGTAGAGGTCATATCAAAGTCTTAGTCTACGTTTGATCTATCATATTGGTGACGAAGTTTATCAAAAATAAGTTGTAAGGGAAGTGGATACTTTTTAAGAACTTCACATCTAACACTTGAATTCTTAATTGAACTTTATATTATATCTGACGCATGGATTTGTAAGGTTTGAACTCTAAAAGATGAGCAATTCTATCACCAGTTGATGCGAATGACTTGAATGTATTTTATGTGACTTATAATGAAATGTAGGATGAATTGAATCTACACTTTCATAAGCATTTGTCGTTTCCTGGTTTATCATGAATTTAACCTTTTTTGTTTATGTTATATAATAATTATGAAGGAAAATTATATATATTCAAATGAATTATTATTTGGAGTTTAAATCATTATTACGTCTAGTTTTGAACGTTTTTATGACAGGATTTGTGAAGAAATCGAGTCAAGGATCGAATGCTAAGTGTTGTTGAAAAACTGGAATATGTTGTAACATAATCTGAAAAATGTTATAACATATCTGGCAGTTTTAAGAAGCAGAATTCCAGATTTTAAAAAAAAGTTACAACTTTTCTGCCGAAAAGTTGCAACTTGTCGGCGGTTACAGAATTTTCAGATCCGAAATTTATTTGATTTCAGCGGTTACGGATGGAAATTAGACATCTTTTCAGCAATTAAAACCTACCAAAAGTGGGCCCCGCCTAGAGAGAGAAAAGAGGAGATTTAAAAGGACATTTTCAGCCATTCTAAAAGTTGTTGGACGGGAGTTCTATTGCACCATTAGAGAGGAGGAAGAAGAGAAAAACTGCGGGGGAAAAACCAGTCCAGAATTTGCGTCCGGGCTGCAGGAAACGCTGTCAAATCAACGGAGAAGGGAAGATCTACTTGATTTACATCATGTTTAGTAAGATCTACCCGTTATTTTGCTTTTCTCCTTCAAGCATGAACTAATTCCGGCGATCTTGTGTTGTGAGAATACTATTTCTTTTGCAATGATGATATTGTTTTAATTTTTCTTTGTGAATGTTTGGTGATTGATCGTTATCGTTCTTATGATCTTTATGTTGAAACTTCTGATCAAGGTTTCGTTTATCTACTGCGCTTCATAATTCGAGAGATGAGTTGCGTAAGGGTATCATAAGTTCGATATAGCGTTTGAAGGGAGAAAGAGATTTCCCCTCGGCGTTAGCAACATAGATTTTTATTCATAATGCGGTTCTTTATGTCACTCGAGTTAGAGATGACAGAGGAGATAAGAAATTAGGGAGATCCGATATCGAGAGGTACGGTTGTCTAAATTAAAATCGTTGCACGATATTTCACCACGCATTTTTCACAAAGTTTTATTTATAAAAATCATTGCATTAGATTTAGGAAATCACAATACAAGATTATTTCTCATAACGGTTTGAAAAGTGTTTTATTATAGATCTGCCATTAAATTTAATTTAAAAAAATAGTTTACTGATAATTTTTGCTTTCATAATCATTATCACAAATATTTGAATACCTTGGATTTAAAGAAAAGACATAACTGGTATTTGCGAGCACTGAGTTTAACACCTCTCCGTGGGAACGATATTTAACTCACATTATATTACTTGAGCCGGCACGTGCACTTGCGTACAAAATACGCAACCATTTTCGGGCGTATCATTCATAAGAAAAAAATTGCGATTTTTGGACCAACCGATGTGAATTTCATGGAACAAAGTTCGTCATTAGACTCGAAACGACAAAATCCATAAGAATCAATATTTTATTTGACAAAATCAAGTCACGTATAGAAAAAGTGCAAATTAGGCAATCACCGCTTGAAATTTTGCGAAACGGAGGCAGGAAACGGGTCCAGAATGTCGAAAAACTCTAGGGTAGGTATTTTCATAATTTTTAGAGTACCGAAAACCCCAAAAAAGGAGCCCAAAAAGAATTGGGGCTGTTTTTGCACTTGGCTGCTCCGCAGTGTGTCCCGTAGTGACCAACTCCATGTAGCACTGCAAGAGAGCGCCACGCAGGCGCTGCATGAAGTAGCGCCACGCCTAGCTGTTGCTTCACCCGCCACATGGCGGGCAGCATGGCGGCCACGCAGCGCCGCCATGCAATGCCTCTTCATAATTAAGGTGCTGCCACACGGTAGCCACGTGGTTGCCTGCAGCACTGGCGCTCACTGCGCCGACACGTGGCGCGGAGGCACCACGTGTCAAGCCCGGAGAAGCCTAGTATAGGGCAAAGTGATTTTTTGAGGTTTCTGGGATTCTAGATCTCTGATTTAGGCGATTTTAGTGGCGTTGGAAATGTATTATTGATGGGGAATCATCATGAGCTCTCATTTATGAGAAAACCGGATGGCGGTTACTCTCATAAACCACTCTCCCCATTACTTTAGTAGGAGAGAGTGGGAGGTTAAAGCCGAAACCGCCGCCAACCGCAACGTGCACGGCGACGCCGTCCCCTTCCGCCGGCGAGCGTGCCGCGCGCGGTAGCGCCCGCGGCAAGCGCGGCGCTACCGCCCGGCGCTACCGCGCGGTAGCGCTGAGCCCCTCTTGGGGTGCGGCCAAGCCGCACCCCATGAGGGGTGCGGCCAAGCCGCACCCCCCTTTGGGGTGCGGCCAAGCCGCACCTCCCTACCCCATTTGGGGTGCGGCCTAGCCGCACCCCCCTTTTGGGGGTGCGGCCTAGCCGCACCCCCCTTTTGGGGGTGCGACCGAGAGGAATCGCTCCCTCCCTCAGGCGCGGCCGCGCCGCGCCCTCCTTCATGGGCGGTCGAACCGCTCACCCCCGTAGTAAGATTTAGGGTTTAGGGTTTAGGGTTTAGGGTTTAGGGTTTAGGGTTTAGTAAGATTGGGGTGAGTCCCCACTCTTCCGGCTCACCGCCCGCTTTTTGGGCTCCGGGCTCCGTTCGGAGTAATTCCCCGTTCGTTGCGTGCTCAGAACGCTTTTGAGCGCGCTTATCTCACTTTTTATCTCTTCTGACTTCTCACTTTTTCGACTCGGCTCGCTCACATTTCCGACTCGCTCACTTTTCCGACTCGGCTCGCTCACTTTTTGTCTTTTCAGTTTCTCACTTTTCAGGAACAGCTTGTCGCCTTTCCTCGAAGGGCGGGATGGTCATTTACGAAAAATGGTGATCCGTGGGCTCTGAACCGGAAAATATGATTCGTCCTCCCAGGTGGTTATGGTGGTTACACGGCAAAATTACCGGGCTACCCCCGACCAAAGCTATAAAAGGACCCCCTAGGCTTCATTTGAGAGGATCCGGCCTGAATGCCCAGAGAGAGCTCCTTGAAGATTTCCACGGATTTCTCCTTCGGCGCTTGAAGATCTCCTTCGCGGACTTGAAGTTTTCCGTCTTCACGAAAGCGGACAAGGCTTTCTCACTTTCGTCTCCACGAAAGCGGACAAGGCTTTCTCACTTTCGCCTCCACAAAAGCGGGCAAGGCTTCCTCACTTTCGCCTTCACGAAAGCGCACAAGGCTTTCTCACTTTCGTCTCCACGAAAGCGGACAAGGCTTTCTCACTTTCGTCTCCACGAAAGCGGACAAGACATTCTCATTTTCGTTCTCTACCGTTCTCAGAAGGAAAAGACTTAGTTTTTTCCGAGAGGTGGCCTGTCGCCCTCGGAACGTTCTCTCTCTCTCTCTCTCTCTCTCTCTCTCTCTCTCTGATATTGTAATGAGCAACGGCCTGTCGCGCTCGACTTTTAAATCTCTAATTGTAACCCCCCAGAAGATAGTGGAAGTTTGGTCGGCACAGCTCCGACCACGTGGTTTTTTACCCTTTCTGGGTTTTCCACGCTAAAAAGTCCAGGTGTAATCAACGAATCTCAAATTGACTGTTTGCGCGCTTGGTTCGCTTCCGAGCTAAGGTGGTTCAAGTAAATCGGTCTACCAAGAGCCCTAAGCGACCCGCAACAGTTTGGCGCCGTCTGTGGGAATGGATTCCTAACTACCGAACAAAGGATTTACGAACGCAATGCCCGCTTCGCCTGAGTTCACGGAACCAGCAAGGGTTGACACCTCCCCCGAACTATCTGATGCATGCAGTTCTTCAATCCCTGAAGGACCAACGAAAAGTGCGCTCATCGCTGCACCAATCCAGCCCCAGTGGATGGACCGACTAGCAAGCCGACGCCTCTCACAGCGGGGCAGGATCCGAGTGATATCGCGCACCAGCAAAGGCGATCCCCCCTGTCAGAGTCAATTTCGGCATACCCAGTCCTGTCATGGCTAAAGCTCCCGCACATCAAGGAGTTCCACGGAATAGAAGACCCGTACGTGCACGTTAATCACTTCTTGATGACGGTGCGGACGTTCAGACTTCCCGACCAAATCAGCTGCAAAATCTTCACCAGGACACTGCGCGGGAGCGCCCTCCGCTGGTATCAATCCCTGACAAACGAAGCGATTCACAACTTCACCGAGTTGTCCCAGCTGTTTGTTGAATGGCACGAAGCGCGCGCGCCAAGGATCCAGGAAGAAGAGCAAGAAAAGCCAGGCACGAACGAACCGCCCCGCCTAAGGGAGGCGGAGTGGAGCACGCAGCAATAGAAGATCCACACAAATTTTCACCAGGAGCGTCCCTGCGCATGGATGGACTTCGCCTTAGACGCAAGCATAGGCAGTCCACCCTGTGAGCTAAGGAGAGCGTTGATAACTCACCGCATCTCCTTCAACATCCTATTCCTAGCTGCTGTAATACGGCTCAAACTCCTAAGCGGGAACCTCAAACTCAGGGCCAGTGAGGCGGAGCTCCCAGACTGAACAACGGTACCCACCGTAGGAATCATCACCCTCCCCGTCCAAGTGGGGATGCACGCGGAACCAGTCCAGTACGACGTTCAGTTCATCGTCGCCGAGGCAGACTCCCCCTACGACGCAATATTTGGGAGCCTCTTACTGGACGCCCTGGATCACGACGTTTCCATGTCCGGACGCATGGACAACAAAGGGATGTTGAAATTGTTGAAGTGGAAGTTTGGAGGGCCTTTGGACCTGGGCGGTCTGGGAGGAGGTCGGGCGGTCTGGTGTGACCGCACAACCTGGCGGTCTGCCGCTGCGGTCTGGCTGGTCTTAGCCTAGCTGCGGTCTCCTGACTTGATCGCTGGTTTGGGTCCAAGGCGGCTGAAGGTGAAGGTCGCGCGGTATGTCTCTGAAAGCGTGGCGGGCTGTTCGTCTTCAGGTGTGCGCGGTCTGTGTTTGATCGCGTGGCGTGCTGTCCTCTTCAAAGCTGTTGCGGTCTGGTGTGACCGCACAGCTTGATCCAGGTTTTCTCCAGAATGTGGTCTGGTGGCTGACCGGGCTTTCTGGTGGTATTCGCGGACTAAGGGTCTTAGTCGCGCGGTCTCAGTTCGCGGTCTCAGGAGGAGACTGGTATGCGAGCTGGTCGCTGTTCGCGGTCTCAGGAGGAGACCGGCTTGCGGACAGGAGTTCGCGGTCTGTTAGCGAACTGGCTGTGTTCGTGGTCTCGGACGAACACATGAGGTGAACAGCTTCGGGCGGTCTGGCGATCTTCTTTGGAGTCGCGATCTGCTGTGAGAGTGGCGGTCTCTCATAGTCGATGTTGAAGCTGGCGGGTTCACCAAGAATGAAGCAGGAATACTGTTGCTGATCGCGAGGTGTGACCGGTCAGGTCGCGCGGTCTGGAGGGTGGTGATCCTATCTCATAGGGTGGTGACTGGATTAGGTCTCACGCCTATAAATAGGACTCATCGGCAGCAATAATTAACACACACCAAGTGTAAGCTGAACTTTCTTCTTTCCTGCGGTCTGAGATTATCTGACCGGGCGGTCTGCTGATTGAACTCTTCTTGTGCAGCTTCTGCGGATAGTGCGGGCAGCAACGATCACCTCTTCCTCTGAAAGTGTTCGGGCGGTCTGCGGCTTGGAGTTGTGGTGCTGGAGTTCGAGAGTATCAGGAGTTCGAAAGGAAGGGTGCAGACTGATCAGCGGTCTGGTGTTGTTCTGAGGTCGGCTGCGGTCTGCGGGTTGGCGAGTTGCTGAGGTCGCAAGGGGAGACCGCGCGGTCTCGTGTTATCTTCAACTTTGTATTTTTCTCTTTGGTGTTTGTGCTGGCGAAATCATGTCTCGCCAAGCATGCTGTGCCTTGTAATCTGAAGTTGCTTTCAATAAAGATCAGTTGTTTGCCTCCATTTGCTTCTGGTTGTTTGGCTTGTAACTCTAAGTTGACTAACTCCTGCTCACTTCATAAAGATTCAAAAAATTTCACATGGTATCAGAGGTAGGTTGGAGTGGTTGAGCAATGAGTGACTTAGAGTAGTCATCGCCTTTGTGAAGAAGGAACCAGTGGTAGAGCAATGGAAGCGAGGGGTCTTGGAATTGAAATGCTTACATCGACTAACTTCAAGAAGTGGAAGTCGTGTATGCAGAGCTATCTTCTAGGTGAGGACCTTTGGGAGGTAGTTGGAGGAGATCAGACGCAGGAAGTTATCCCGGAAGGAGATAATGGGGCTGAGGTGAGAACTTGGAGGAGGACGAATGCGAAGGCAGAGTTCTCTCTGAAGAGGGCAATCTCACCTGATCTGTTTGATCACATTCTGGGATGTGGATCGGCTGCAGAGATCTGGAGAGCCCTGGATGGGCTGTTTAACAAGAAGAATGTAGCAAGGCTACAGTTCTTGGAGAATGAGCTGGCAAGGTCGGCTCAGGGAGATCTTTCTATCTCCAATTTCTTTCTGAAGATGAAGAACTTGTGCGCTGAAATCTCAGCATTAGATCCTGATGAGCCTATCTCTGAGGCGAAGCTGAAGAGGCACATCATCCGCGGCTTGCGGAAGGAATATGTTGCCTTTGTGACGTCGGTGCAGGGGTGGGCAAATCAGCCGTCTCTGTTGGAGCTGGAGAACTTGCTTGCATCGCAAGAAAGTTTGGCAAGGCAGATGGCGGGGATGGCGGTGGCTGGGGGAGATGGTGAAGTGCTCTTCTCAGGGAAGAAGAAGAAGTGGGATAAGAAGAAGAAGATCGCTGGAGGAGGCTATGGGCCTTCAACTTCTGGGCAGCAGGAAATGGGGTATGCTCCCAAGGCTGACGGGAAGAAGAAGGGGGAAGGTCCGAAATGCTTCAAGTGTGGCAAGTATGGCCACATCAAGAAGGATTGCAAGATGTTCACCCAAGCTGGGCATACTGCGAAGAAGGAGGAAGCTGAGGCCAGCCACTTTGAAGGAGGTTGGGGAGGAGCCTTCTCGGCTTCTGTTGGAGCTTCTGCTCCTATCAACTATCTGGAAGACTGGATCGTTGACTCGGGGTGTGGTCATCACCTTACCAGAGACGAGACCAAGCTTTCTTCTACACAGCCCTATACATGTAACAATGCAATCATTACTGCTGATAATACTGTGCATCCAGTAGAGAAGGTGGGGGTTGTTTCCTTGGGCAGTGATAGAGGGCCACTTACTTTGAAGAGTGTCTATCACGTGCCTGGTATGAGGAAAAACCTCTTCTCCGTGACCAACGCTGTAGACGCTGGGTATCACGTTCTGTTCGGCCCAACAGAAGTAAAGTTTCTACGCAATTTTGAGGCTGTAAAGGCCGAGGTCGTCCATGTCGGGAGACGGGCAAAGGACTTGTTTGTTTTATCAACAAGTTCCTACGCCGACAAGATGAAGACGAATGATGGTGCCGTTATATGGCATGAGAGGTTGGGGCACGTAGGGATGGACAAGCTGAAAGCTATGGCGGTGAGAGGTCTGGTCAAGGGCCTGCCAAGTCTATCTTCCTACGGTGAAGGTCATGTTTGCGCGGGATGTCAGTTCGGCAAGTCTCATCGACTACCGTTTGACAAGTCGCAGACAAGGAGTAGTGTGTCGTTGGAGTGCATCCACGGTGACTTGATGGGACCAACTGCTACCCCAAGCCTCAGAGGCAGCAGATATATGCTGGTGTTAATCGATGATTACACCAGATATGTCTGGGTTTATTTCCTGAAGGAGAAGACGGAGGCGTTTGCCAAGTTTGTGGAGTTCAAGGAGCTCGTGGAGGGTCGGCTAAGACTGCGGGTGAAGAATCTGAGGACTGACAATGGAGGGGAGTTCACCTCCAGTGAGTTCTCTACTTTTTGCAGGAAGGCGGGCATCCAGAGGGAGCTCACTTGTGCACATACTCCACAGCAGAACGGGGTTGCAGAGCGGAAGATCCGTCATCTGACAGAGACCTGCAAGTGTTGGCTGCATGCCAAGAGTATCCCAAAGTCCTTCTGGGCGGAGGGAATGTCTTGTGCCGCCTACGTCATCAACATGATGCTTCTGAGTCCCATCAACATGTTGACTCCGCATGAGATGATGTTCAAAGTGAAGCCAAGCGTGGCACATCTTAGGGTGTTTGGATCCACCTGCTACGTGCATGTTCCCGATGCTCTTCGGACGAAGCTAGATGCGAAAGCAAGGAAGCTAGTCTTCGTGGGATACGATGAGCGGAAGAAAGGATGGAAGTGCATGGACCCGGAGACGCGGAGGTTTGTTGTATCTCCCGATGTCGTGTTCGATGAGGTGACATCTTACAAGGGGTCTTCTGATGTGGAGCTACCAGAAAGCAGGATGGAAGTGCCAGAGAAAGCTGTGGAGGATCTTCAGGTGGAGCTACCTGTGTCACCAGGTGGACCATCTCCTTCTAGTTCCGAGACGGGGGCTTCTAGTTCAGGGAGCAGGGGGAGCGATGCTCCTAGCACGTCTGGAAGAGGAGCTAGAGAAGAAGCAGCTGGAGATAATGCGGTTCAGGGGAAGGAGCTGAGGAGGTCGAAGCGAGCGATCGTTACCCCTGATCGCTATACAGGAGGAAACGCAGTGAGCTTCGTCTCATGTTTCTTCGCTGGTCCCTTGGATGAGAGGGAGCCGTCGAGCTTTGAGAAGGCCAGAGGCGTGAAGGAGTGGGATGTTGCAATGCAAGAAGATATGGCAGCTCTTGAGAAGAATGAGACCTGGTCTCTTGTGCCCAAGCCCAAGGGCACCACTCCTGTTACATGCAAATGGGTCTACAAGCTTAAGAAGAAGGCTGACGGCAGCATCGAGCGGTACAAGGCTCGCCTTGTAGCTCGGGGGTTCTCGCAGCAGTACGGTGAAGACTACGAGGAGACTTTCAGTCCGGTGGCAAAAATGACTTCAGTTCGATTCATCATTGCCTTGGCGGCTTTCAGTGGATGGGAGATTTTGCAGCTCGACGTCAAGAACGCTTTCTTGTACGGCGAGATTGACAAGGACATCTTCATGGTCCAGCCACCAGGCTTTGTGTCTGAAGATTTTCCGGAGCATGTCTGCAAGCTGAAGAAGGCCCTGTATGGGTTGAAGCAAGCGCCGAGGGCGTGGTACAGGAAGATCGCAGAATATCTCCTATTCTGTGGATTTGTTGCTTCAGACTCAGACTCAAGCTTGTTCGTCAGGAAGAGCGGGGAGCTTCAAGTCATCATGCTGCTATACGTCGACGATATGATCGTGACGGGGAACTCGAAGGAGGAGGTAGCGCAGCTTCGGGCAGAGCTGTCTATCAGGTTCGAGATGAAGGACTTAGGTGAGCTTCACCACTTCCTTGGACTCGAGGTGCAGAGGAAGGAAGGTGGAGTGCTGGTGACCCAGGCCGGTTATGCGGAGCGGATCGTGGAGCGATTCGGCATGAAGGAAGGGAAGTGCACCTCCACACCGCTGGAGAAGGCTATGAAACTTCGGAAGGATGAGGGGAGGATTATGCAAGATCCATTGGTGTTCCGAGCTCTGGTTGAGAGCTTGATCTATCTGACGATCACGAGGCCGGATATTGCATATGCAGTTGGCAGAGTGAGTCGATATATGTCGGAGCCACGGGTACCTCATCTGCTAGCGGCCAAGAACATTTTGAAGTATGTCAATGCGACCTCGGACATGGGTCTCCTGTACAGGAGGGATGCGGGCTTCGAGGTGCACGGGTTCATGGATGCTGATTACGGGGGAAATTCGGATGATCGGAAGTCGACGTCTGGATTCATCTTCATGGCGGGCCCTACAGCTATATCATGGTGCAGCAAGAAGCAGGATTCCGTGTCGGTCTCCACCACGGAAGCGGAATACAAGGCTTCGGCCTTGGCAGCTCAGGAAGCCATCTGGCTTAGGAGGTTGGTGGGAGACGTCCACAAGGAGGTTCGGGAGCCGACTCTGCTACGCGGTGACAACGAGAGTGCTCTCAAACTGGTTACCAATCCAGATTGTCACGCGAGGACCAAGCATATCGAGATCGAGCACCACTTCATACGGGAGAAGGTGCTGGAGGGATCTCTTTCGGTCGGGCATGTGCGGAGTGCGGACAATGTCGCAGACATCTTCACAAAGGCGCTGGCAAAGGGGCCGTTCACACGGCTAAGGAGCTTACTGGGGCTAGTTTCAACTTCCCACTTCAAGCGGGAGTGTTGAAATTGTTGAAGTGGAAGTTTGGAGGGCCTTTGGACCTGGGCGGTCTGGGAGGAGGTCGGGCGGTCTGGTGTGACCGCACGACCTGGCGGTCTGCCGCTGCGGTCTGGCTGGTCTTAGCCTAGCTGCGATCTCCTGGCTTGATCGCTGGTTTGGGTCCAAGGCGGCTGAAGGTGAAGGCCGCGCGGTCTGTCTCTGATCGCGTGGAGGGCTGTTCGTCTTCAGGTGTGTGCGGTCTGTTTTTGATCGCGTGGCGTGCTGTCCTCTTCAAGGCTGTGGCGGTCTGGTGTGACCGCACAGCTTGATCCAGGTTTTCTCCAGAATGCGGTCTGGTGGCTGACCGGGCTTTCTGGTGGTATTCGCGGACTAAGGGTCTTAGTCGCGCGGTCTCAGTTCGCGGTCTCAGGAGGAGACTGGTATGCGAGCTGGTCGCTGGTCGCGGTCTCAGGAGGAGACCGGCATGCGGATAGGAGTTCGCGGTCTATTAGCGAACTGGCTGTGTTCGTGGTCTCGGACGAATACAGGAGGTGAACAGCTTCGGGCGGTCTGGCGATCTTCTTTGGAGTCGCGATCTGCTGTGAGAGTGGCGGTCTCTCATACTCGATGTTGAAGCTGGTGGGTTCACCAAGAATGAAGCAGGAGTACTGTTGCTGATCGCGAGGTGTGACCGGTCAGATCGCGCGGTCTGGAGGGTGGTGAACCTATCTCATAGGGTGGCGACTGGATCAGGTCTCACGCCTATAAATAGGACCCATCGGCAGCAATAATTAACTCACACCAAGTGTAAGCTGAACTTTCTTCTTTCCTGCGGTCTGAGATTATCTGACCGGGCGGTCTGCTGATTGAACTCTTCTTGTGCAGCTTCTGCGGATAGTGCGGGCAGCAGCGATCACCTCTTCCTCTGAAAGTGTTCGGGCGGTCTGCGGCTTAGAGTTGTGGTGCTGGAGTTCGGGAGTATCAGGAGTTCGAAAGGAAGGGTGCGGATTGATCAGCGGTCTGGTGTTGTTCTGAGGTCGGCTGCGGTCTGCGGGTTGGCGAGTTGCTGAGGTCGCAAGGGGAGACCGCGCGGTCTCGTGTTATCTTCAACTTTGTATTTTTCTCTTTGGTGTTTGTGCTGGAGAAATCATGTCTCGCCAAGCATGCTTTGCCTTGTAATTTGAAGTTGCTTTCAATAAAGATCAGTTGTTTGCCTCCATTTGCTTCTGGTTGTTTGGCTTGTAACTCTAAGTTGACTAACTCCTGCTCACTTCATAAAGATTCGAAAAATTTCACAACGGAGTATCCTCAGGAACGCGATCCACGATTTCGACACACCCGCCTCCAAGCTCCCTTGGATCAACAACGATCCGTCACCAAAACCGAAGTCTGAGAAGCAAGGCGCGCGGAAGGATCGCGCAACTCCCACGTTGGCTGAAAAAGCCAAATTTCAGGCATCAGCGAATCCGCCGCAGTTTGATACATGCCGCAAGAGAAAGGGGCAGCAGCAGCAGTTCGAGAAGGCTGAACTGCTCACTCATAACCGAGCAGACCGCTCCCAAGGGCTAGCAAATCAAGGCTCCAAGAGCTTCGCCCCCCCCCCCCCCCCCCCCGCTGAATACCCCCCGCGAGCACATATTGTCTGTAATCAGCAATAGCAAGATTATCAACTGACCCAAACGGCTCTCCCTGCACAGGGGAGATCAAGCCCAATTCTGCCACTTCCACAAAGGTCGAGGGCACCGAGCGGAACACTGCGCAAGACTGAAAGAAGAAATTAAACGCCTCGTCCAGTCAGGGCACCTGGAAGCTTTCCGTGAAGAGGCACAGAGGGATGCCACCAAAGATCAGTCGCTGGTTCACTATCGCCCACCATGCTGAATGACCTAAAAAGCTCGAGCAAGCGCAGCACAACGGGAGCTTGACGTTACCTCCTCTCTCGTAAAATATGTATCAGAAACTTACTGGCTCAAAGGCCGCAAGACTGCACTTGCGCATGTATCAATATTTTCTAGTTATATTCTGTCTGTTCTAAACTGTTCTACTACAGGAACCACTTCGGGGCTCTGCCCCGGGGACTCTGCACCGCCGTCGATTGAAAGTTCGCCCTTCTCCTCCGCCGTCGAGTCCCGGTGTCGTAGGGGCCTGCCCCCTTACGTTCACCCTCGGTTTGAATACACCAGCTATTCACCGGCCACTTCGGGGCCCTGCCCCGGGGACTTTGCACCGCCGTCGATTGAAGGTTCGCCCTTCTCCTCCGCCGCCGAGTCCCGGTGTCGTAGGGGCCTGCCCCCCTTACGTTCACCCCCGGTTTGAATACACCAGCTATTCACCGGCCACTTCGGGGCCCTGTCCCGGGGACTTTGCACCGTCGTCGATTGAAGGTTTGCCCTTCTCCTCCGCCGTCGAGTCCCGGTGTCGTAAGGGCCTGCCCCCCTTACGTTCACCCCTGGTTTGAATACACCAGCTATTCACCGGCCACTTCGGGGCCCTGCCCCGGGGACTTTACACCGCCGTCGATTGAAGGTTCGCCCTTCTCCTCCGCCGTCGAGTCCCGGTGTCGTAGGGGCCCGCCCCCCTTACGTTCACCCTCGGTTTGAATACACCCGCTATTCATCGGCCAAGCCGCGAGCCAGACTCGTGCGAAAGTCGCAAGCACAGACTTGCGCAAACTAATTTTTTATGTAAAAGCCGCGAGCATAGACTCGTGCAAATTAATTATATATATATATAAACCGCGAGCGCAGACTCGCGCAAACTAGTATAAAAGTCACAGGCTCAGACCCGTGCAAATTCATCTGTAATTTTGAAAACAATCAAACTGTGCAGGTGCTAACAACCAGATTGACAAGATCATGCAGGAAAACAAGTACAACGCATGCAATAAAGGAAATACAACCACATCCGACAAACATACAAACAAACAACAAAGCTGAAAGCGAGAAAATAAAAGATAAACAACATCAGTCCTCGGCCACGTCCGAGTAGTCATCCCCAGAAAGATCTCCGGCTCAGAGGCCAGCGGTGTCGCACCCGAACTTCCTCCCCATCATACGGAGAGTCTTTTGAATGCCTCTCTGAAAAGAGACTTCGCACTCGTCCGCTATCAATGGCTCTACCTCCTTCGTCATCACCTCGGCGCGAATCTCTTCCACCATCTGGAAACGCTCTTCCGCAAAAGTGAGAGAATCCTTGTACTCGGTCACTCCAGTCGCCTTGGCCTCCTCAAGACTCTGCTCGATCGATGACAGCCGGTCCACCTCGCTCCGTAGGAAGCCCAACTCCCCCTCCAGGCGAAACATCTCCCCTTGTGCGTCCGATAGTTGACGAAGGGCATCCTGGGCGAGCACCTTATCACCGCCGCACTCCGCTCGCAGCTTCTCTACTTCACCCTCCAACTGCTTGATATGAGCTGCGCCACGGTCCCTCTTCCTATGCAAAACGGACATGTCACACCTCGCCACGCGTAACTCCTCCTGAAGAGCGAAGTAGTTGTCCTTGAGGCTCACATAATGATTGTTCCATGTGAGCGCAACGCTAGTTAAAGCCTCTGCCTGCAAGCAAAAGTCAAACGATTAGCAAGCGTAAATAAGAACGAAGAGTAAACGCTGAGATCAAGAAAGAAGAGCTTCACTTAGCGCACAAGCCATCGCTTGAAGTGAAGAAGAAACTCGCTTCGCCGGCATGAGGGGAGGTGGTGGCGGCAAATCCTCCGGCGGGACCCTGTCGGCAATAGGAGACGCCAAAATCTCCACCTCCGGATCAGATGAAACCGGCTCACTCCTAGGACGGCTCGGGCCGGCATCGCAATCTTGCCTCGTAGGTGCCGGTGGAATAGGGCGTGGACCGGAAGGGCCGTTCTTAATAACGATCTTCCTCTTTTTCCCACGATCTAAGGGAACAACAGCCTCCCGCTCGGGATCCCAGGAAAGCCCCACCGAGTGCAGTCGACGTTCATCCACGCAACCAGAAATGGAAAGCAATGCCTTCGACAGCCCCTCTCGGCCAGGAAAACCAGGGATAGGAAGGAACTCATCTTCCCGACCAGTCTGCCGGCGACAGCGCCCAGGAAGCGATCTCCATAACTCCGGTAGCTCCCATCGATTCCGGACATACCCATAAAGAGTATTCCCATGGCGGTAATCAGCCTTCGCTCCAAAGTGAAACCAGCTTTTGTTGCTCCGAACTTCGATACGACCGCCCGGGTCAGTAGAAACCTCGCACCAATCTTTGAAAATCTCGAGCGAAAAGCGCTTGCTATGTTCCCGAAAGAATACCACCATCCCCAAAATGTTCGTCATCCCCGCCGGCGTGAACTGGGTAATCGGAACACCGCAGAACCGGAATATCTCAACGACCTCCTCGGGCGGAGGAATGCGAAACCTGGACTTCAAGCAGCTCTCCGAAAGGGCCATGAAACCGGTCGGCGGTTTTTGGGCGCGCTCTTCTGCCCCTGGGATCCTCACCTCAACATCCGGGGGCAACCCGAACCGCTTCCTCCATATGTCAATTCGCGCGCCGTCAAGAGTAGAGCGCATGCGCATCGGTCTCGACTGGCCGCTTCGTTTCGAAGCCTGCAAAAGAAAATCTGCGCACGTCAGCGCATATATCCAACAAAATAAGTGCATAAAGACCCTGAAAGACGCGCGTCAAGTGAATTCAACCCGCCCGCGCACAATTGTGCCAACCAACTGCATGAAAGCAACGATTCATGCGCGCAGCGCAATTCGCGCGCGACAAACCACACGAGAAACGAGACTTACGCACCCGGCACCCCGCGTGCTCGGTTAACCGCCGTACGCGGGGGACGCGCGCGGAAAACAGCCGCGCAGAAGCACGCGGAAAAAACACCGCGCACACACGCGCAGGGGGACGCGCGCGACCAACCGCCACGCGCACGCACGGCAAACCGCCGCGCGCGCGCGACCAACCGCCGCACGCGCGCATGGGGCGCGCGCTTGGCCAACCGCCACGTGCGTGGGGGCGGGTGCGCGCCCCCCACCTGTAAGACCCCCCCCTCCAGATCGTCGGTCCGACCGGGGGATCTTATCGCACACCACCCTTTCGGCATGACGCCGAAGCGATCCCGAAGGGTGGAGGAACTAGCTTCTCCAACCCCCTTCCTTGAACACTCCGTCGTCACGCCTAGGGGTGGTGTTAAGCGAAAGTCACTACACATCAACAGAGTAGGGAAGCAGTATTCTAGCGGAAGACATCATTAGAGAGTGCATATTATAATACTTAGCGGAAGACGTCATCAAGAGTGCACTTTATAGCACTTAGCGGAAGACGTAGTTTTATCACAGAAACCACAATTTCAAGACCTGTAAATAATCTACATATCTCTGCCGCATAAAATCCTAACCATCAAGGATTTATTGCCATTATATATATACCCCGGGATAAGGCATGACAAAAAGGAGATGCGACTTAATAACGTATACCTGAAGTAACCTGCTCTGTAGCCTCCTCCACCCATGAGTGTTGTCCCTCATCTGCACCTGTCACTTGTGCTAAAGACAAGTTATTAGAACCACGAAGGGAATCCTGCCCTTATTAACAAACAACCATAATATAATATTTATAAGGGAGGGGATATCTGGAATTCTTATTGGGCCGAGGCAGTCTTCCCACGACCACCGCCTACGTACTCCGTATCATCCTGCATATGGCCTCAGACCCACGTAGTTCTATTAGTTTCGCACGGGTTGCCCTCCTAGACCATCCGTCGTGCGGGTTGCCTTAGAGTAAAACTCATAGGCCATCCGATTTTATCCTTTGTCACATTTCTCGAAGGCGTCAATTAGTTCTCGTAGGAATTATTTCTCGAAGGCAACATTTCATTCCCGTAGGAATTATTTCTCGAAGGCAACATTTCATTCCCGTAGGAATTATTTCTCGAAGGCAACATTTCATTCCCGTAGGAATTAATTCTCGAAGGCAACATTTCATTCCCGTAGGAATTATTTCTCGAAGACAACATTTCATTCCCGTAGGAATTATTTCTCGAAGGCAACATTTCATTCCCGTAGGAATTATTTCTCGAAGGCAACATTTCAATCCCGTAGGAATTATTTCTCGAAGGCAACATTTCATTCCCGTAGGAATTATTTCTCGAAGGCAACATTTCATTCCCGTAGGAATTATTTCTCGAAGGCAACATTTCATAAGAGAAGAAAAGAGACACTCTTTAAGATCAGCAATATATCCACCCGAGAACTCAGTAGAAGGGGAGAAGATAAACTCTTTACGAACTTACCGTATCTTCATCCGAGAAGATACCACTATTATAATCCGGCTGGCAATTAAATCGAGCCATCCTCATATGGCCCATAGGCTCCCGTCAATCATTTGGATGCTTGGTGATCAAACCCAAGTTACCTATATAACATTTCCATCGGTATTGGTACCACATCAAAAGAAGAGGGAGTATTTCCACATTTAATCAACATCAGAATTTGTGAAGGGGTAGAGAGAGAAGAAATGTTAGAGAATATGGGAAGGAGGTAGTAACAGCAAAGCCCATCTACCAAAAACATATCAACAGCCATCCTCCTGGAAGGATAAACCAGCCCGATTTCCCCATAGAACATAAGCAAAGTACATCTCAAATAATGAGATTCCTTGAAGGATAGACCAACAACCCCAGTCCTTCAGAAAAGAAGACAAAGAGCAGCCCCGACCACAAACAACACGAAATCAGCCCCTAATGCAAACAACCTCAGGAAAAATGGTAAGGAGCATCCCAAAGCAAAACAGCCCCAAGAGAAATGGTAAAGAGCAGCCCAAATCAACATACCTGCAGTCCAACTCAACAAGGAGCAGCCCCCAAACCAACAACAAAAGAGGCAGCACCCCTACAGTCCCACTCAACAAGGAGCTGCCCCCAAACCAACAACAAAAGAGGCAGCACCCCTGCAGTCCAACTCAACAAGGAGCAGCCCCCAAACCAACAACAAAAGAGGCAGCACCCCCGCAGTCCCACTCAACAAAGAGCAGGCCCCAAACCAACAACAAAAGAGGCAGCACCCCTGCAGTCCAACTCAACAAGGAGCAGCCCCCAAACCAACAACAAAAGAGGCAGCACCCCTGCAGTCCCACTCAACAAAGAGCAGCCCCCAAGAGAAATGGTAAAGAGCAGCCCATATCAACATACCTGCAGTCCAACTCAACAAGGAGCAGCCCTGTCAACATACCTGCAGTCCAACTCAACAAGGAGCAGCCCTGTCAACATACCTGCAGTCCAACTCAACAAGGAGCAACCCCTCAAACCAACAACATTAGTTTTTAAGCCCAAGTTATATATCTTCAGCCCATTCTCAAAAACCAGAGGAGTGACAGCTCATGGGCTGCATGAGGTCGCAAGCCCTCCTCGATGAGTCTAGACCAGCTCCACTCCTTATCTCCAAATTATTTAAGTGAGGCTCCAAACAGGCCCGGTTTTAAGCCATATTGTTTGTGTATATATAGATATATAAGAACTTTCATAATCAAGGAACGGGGATGAGGGGGAAAAGAGAGAGAGAGCAAAAAGGGTGAGAGGCTTCTAAGAGTTCAAGAACCCCTTGAATTTCATGTAGAGCTGAAATAGGAGTGCAGAGGAAAGCAACATTCATTTCAATTTATTTCATGTGCTTGCTTTTCATCGCTACCCACAGAAGGAATAACAAGATTCTGTGCATATAGCCTGCATAATTAAACCCATGTATTCTAAAAAGCTTCTCATCAAACTCCTCCAAATTCTATAAGTGGAACCTCATAACAGGACCACTCTAAACCAACTAACTATGTGCATATACATGTAAAAACTTACCCAACCAGATGAAGAGGGCTTGAGAGAGATGATCTTTATTTCCTTTCTAAAGACCAAGAGAGGGAGGGAGAGGGAGAGAGAAGAAGTGTGTGTATATCATTTTTGAAATGAATACAGCCACCAAAATCATTTACAGCTCTTATACACTCAGTCAATTTATCAACATCAGAGGAGGGAAGGACTCTAATAGATAACACTTGGTATCACCCAAGCAGAAAAAGTCATTTATTAAGCACCCCAACCTTCTCAAATGAAGCCCAAGATAGGCCCTTTCTTGAGCAAGCTTACAACTCCCACATATAAATATATAAGAGCTTGCATAGACATAGAGAGAGAGGGAGAGAGGAAGATATTAGCACATTAATCACATGTAAAGCTCTTAGAGGAAGAGTAGGAGCACATGAGACATCCAAGGGCTACACTAGAGCCTTTGCTTATCCACCATCTCCTGTGAAGCCCCCTTCTTATGTGCATATTTATATATAAACATATGTGTGTATATATAAAAACTTGCTCAGACAAAGAAAGAGGGAAAGAGGGAGGGAGAGAGAGGTGTTGGCGCCACAAATCGACAACATCCTCCCTCAATAAAACGAAATATTTTCATATTTCGTACTCCCCATCATCACTAAAATAGTTATTCAAAATGAATTCATTTGCCGAAGAATTTGAGGAGGGGGAAACGCACATGGGGGAGGGAAAGCCATTATTGTGTACTTAACAAAATTATCATATCAAAATTCTTATAAGTCAATCTATTTCATCACCAAACAAGAGGAAGCAGAAGATTAAGGAGTATTAATGGGTTATTTTAGCTAAGAGATCATGTAGCTGGTTCCTCTTGGGTGATGCTTGTGGTGTGAAGAGTCCCCCATAAATTTCATGCCTAGGCACATAATCGCATTCCTAATCTCCTACCAATTCGGAGTAGCACGACTCCATTCCTCACCAAATCGAAACGGCAACGAAAAGGAACTAATAAGTGGCAGATTCCTGCCATGGGAGGGAGAATTGAGGTAGGAGGAGGAGAGGAGATGGAGAAGAGGGGACCTTGCCGTGAGTAAGAGATGAAGCTCCAGTCCCCTTTTATAGCCCAATCCGACCAATGAGAGTTTATCACGCAGCTCATGGTTTTCCTCCTTCTTTGGTTTGAGATCAACGGTAGAGGGAGAGAGAGAGAGAGATCAATCCGAAGCTCCCAGCGAAGAACCTCTTCCGAATCCCAAAGTATATGTGGCCTCCATCGCATGGCAGACGGATCCACACAGAGAACTGTTCAGGAACAATAAATCGCTGCCCGTTCACACCTTCCCCTCCGAGCTCGCGTGCCATGGATTTTCCGCCCCTAGCTTTGCCCGCGCCTGTTAAGGGTTTCGCCGGTTTCCGGTTTTGGAGCTCACTCATCCAACTCCCTTTTTTTTTCTATCTAAGCTTTTACATATATATATATATATATATATATATATATATATATATATATATATATATATACTCACACATATATCCATATTTATACGTATATTTATCAAAGCATGCCAAGTGCTTGCGAAATTAATGCGCAGAGGGTACCGTTGTGTTCATATCAATCATACGAAGTTTAACGAAATCAACTGAAGTTGGTTCCGGGTTCGTTTGCTCATAATTATTTACGTGACTCAAACTAACTCATTTTTGGCTAAGTTTCTCAAATCTCATTGAATTTGTATGGAACGAATTGCATTGCGCTAGAATTAATCACACGAGTCTGTTGCAACTAACTAGGGTGAAATTTGGGCTCGTTTACCCATAATTCTAAAATGACGTTGTTGCGACGCTCGATATTACTTAAAAATAGTTATTTTCTCCAAATAACCTTGGATTGGAGCGAAACGAAATCCGTTGCACTCGTATCGACCATACGAGTCTAACGCAACTGACGGAAGTCGATTCGGAGCACGTATGCTCCATATTTTAAAATTGCGTCGTCGTGACGCGCTACGGTACTCAAAACGGTCGCTTTCACCAAATGACCTCGGATTGGAACGAAACGAATTCTGTTGTACTCGTATCGACCATACGAGTCTAACGCAACTGACGGAAGTCGATTCAGAGCACGCATGCTCTATATACCACTTCAGTGTTATGGCGAAGCACAATGCTACCTAAAACAGTCATTTCTCTAAATGACCACCTCTATGTGGTGAAGGTCGGGTCGTGATTGCCTTATGACCCGGCCTAGATTCCTCCAAGGGTTCAACTGAACCGGCTAGACCCCCTTTCAAAGTCGGGATGTTAAACCACCGACCGGCGGCGCGTAAGGGCCGCGGAGGTCGCCGGCGCCCCGATCCCGCGGCCGGCAGCGCCGCGCGCGCGAGACGCAAAGGGCGCCGGTGGACCGCTCCCGCGGCCGGCTGCGCCCGCGCGTGGGCCGCGCACCCCCGCCAGACGCCGGCGGCTCGATCCCGTGGCCGGCAGCACTCGCGCGCGGGCTCGCTCCCACGGTCGGCGCCGCCCACGCGCGGGCGCGCAGCCTCCCGACGCCTTGCCATCTCGGTCGAAACCACCCTCGCGGGCGCGCTCCGCCATCTCCTCCTTTCTTTGCAAACAAAACGAAAATAACGAGCTTACCTCCACCATGGTTCAACGCGCCGCACGCCGACAACAATGATGACCGGAGTCAAAGCAAGAAGAATGAAACCTTCACACTCCTTCACACGGAGGATCGGACTCCGAAGGTTTGGGGGGCTTATGATGGGGATTCATCATGAGCTCTCATTTATGAGAGAACCGGATGGCGGTTACTCCCATAAACCACTCTCCCCATTACTTTAGTGGGAGAGAGTGGGAGGTTAAAGCCGAAACCGCCGCCAACCGCAACGTGCACGACGACGCCGTCCCCTCCCGCCGGCGAGCGGGCCGCGCGTTAGCGCCCGCGGCAAGCGCGACGCAACCGCGCGGTAGCGCACGCGGTAGCGCCGAGTCCCTCTTTGGGTGCAGCCAAGCCGCACCCCATGAGGGGTGCGGCCAAGCCGCACCCCCTTTGGGGTGCGGCCTAGCCGCACCCCCCTTTGGGGTGCGGCCTAGCCGCACCCCCCTTTGGGGTGCGGCCTAGCCGCACCCCCCTTTGGGGTGCGGCCTAGCCGCACCCCCCTTTGGGGTGCGGCCGAGAGGAGTCGCCCCCCTCCCTCGGCCGCGGCCGCGCCGTGCCCGCCTTCAGGGGCGGTCTAACCGCTCTCCCCCGTAGTAAGATTGGGGTGAGTCCCCCCTCTTCCGGCTCGCCGCCCGCTTTTCGGGCACCGGGATCCGTTCGGAGTAATTCCCCATTCGTTGCGTGCTCAGAATGCTTCTGAGCGCGCTTATCTCACTTTTTATCTCTTCTGACTTCTCAGTTTTTCGACTCGCCTCGCTCACATTTCCGACTCGGCTCGCTCACTTTTTGTCTTTTTAGTTTCTCACTTTTCAGGAACAGCTTGTCGCCTTTCCTCGAAGGGCGGGATGGTCATTTACGAAAAATGGTGATCCGTGGGCTCTGAACTGGAAAATATTATTCGTCCTCCCAGGTGGTTATGGTGGTTACACGGCAAAATTACCGGGCTACCCCCGGCCAAAGCTATAAAATGACCCCCTAGGCTTCATTTGAGAGGATCCGGCCTGAATGCCCAGAGAGAGCTCCTTGAAGATTTCCACGGATTTCTCCTTCGGCGCTTGAAGATCTCCTTCGCGGACTTGAAGTTTTCCGTCTTCACGAAAGCGGACAAGGCTTTCTCACTTTCGTCTCCACGAAAGCGGACAAGGCTTTCTCACTTTCGCCTCCACAAAAGCGGGCAAGGCTTCCTCACTTTCGCCTCCACGAAAGCACGAAAGCGGACAAGGCTTCCTCACTTTCGAAACCACGAAAGCGGACAAGGCTTTCTCACTTTCGTCTCCACGAAAGCGGACAAGGCATTCTCATTTTCGTTCTCTACCGTTCTCAGAAGGAAAAGACTTAGTTTTTTCTGAGAGGTGGCCTGTCTCCCTCGGAACGTTCTCTCTCTCTCTCTCTCTCTCTCTCTCTCTCTCTCTCTCTCTCTGATATTGTAACGAGCAGCGGCCTGTCGCGCTCGACTTCTAAATCTCTAATTGTAACCCCGCAGAAGATAGTGTAAGTTTGGTCGGCACAGCTCCGGCCACGTGGTTTTTTACCCTTTCCGGGTTTTCCACGCTAAAAAGTCCAGGTGTAATCAACGAATCTCAAATTGACTGTTTGCGCGCTTGGTTCGCTCCCGAGCTAAGGTGGTTCAAGTAAACCGGTCTACCAAGAGCCCTAAGCGACTCGCAATAATTATAAATAAGGATCCAATGGAAGTTTCAAATCACTTCAAATCCTTTTCAGTTTCTCGGAAATCAAGAAAGAAGAAGAAATGGAGAAGAGAGAAAGTGTCCGAACTCTGTAAAAAAACGTGAAAGTTTCAGCCTTAATTAGTGATGAAGTGCCTCCCAAGTGCTATTTTTAGAGCCGAATCCCAAATTCCTAAAAAAACGTCAAGATACTCCCGATATTAATTCAAGCGCTGAAATCAAGATAGGTGAAAAATAATGCAATATTTATATGTTTCGTTTGATTTAAGTAGTACGTTTCATTTTCTTAAACAGCGTCTCCTCGATAAGTTGTTGAATGAATGTAGTAGACATTCTTAAATTTAATTAAGACTCTGTTTGACACTGCGGCGGCGGTAATGAACCGTCGTTCGTGGACGCCTAACCTTACCTAAGGAGTTTCATCCATTTTTATATTCAAAACTATTTTTTCTTTTCATGACCGCTCTCAACCATACATTCAATGATGATGACGTCTCTGTCCAAACTCACAGGAGAAAAAACACTGCGCCAAACAGAGCCCAAGTAAGAATTGATCCATCAAACACAATTACCACACTAATATAAGGGTGGTGTTAAAGGCAAACAAGAAGTGGCTATTGGCAAACCAATTTCTATGAGTTATTACACGCCTTTTAAAAATACGCTTTTTACATGCATTTTTAGGAAAAGTGTTCAACACAATAATTGTAGATCTCGTCGAGATCTACAACTTTTGTGTTGAACACTTTTCCTAAAAATGCAAGTACAAGGCGTATTTTCAAAAACTTCGCTATAGTTACGATCAGGGCGACAATTCGCCTTGTGCGTGCATTTTTAGGAAAACTGTTCAACACGAAAGTTGTAGATCTCGACGAGATCTACAATTTTTGTGTTTAACACTTTTCCTAAAAATGCATGTACAAAGCGTATTTTCAAAAGGCGCCTAATAACTCAGATTTTTGGAGCTCACAAAATTATTCTTCAAATTTGAACTTGAAATAAAGCCCATTAGCGAAGATTGAAATGGGCTTCACAAAACTTCTTCAAAATTTAACTGTAAATAAAGCCCAATAGCAAGTTGGAAATGGGTTTCAGAAAGCTATTCTTCAAAATTGATAACATGCATTAAACTTAAAAGCAACATGAGACCAACCAGGAATGAAAATAGATAGATTTTGTTTAGGGGTGTAAGTCGGAACCAACCGAAACACATTGTTCGATTCGGTTTTAGTAGCCCGCGGTTTGGTCACGGTTCCATTTTTTGAAAAATCATGTGGTTCGGTTCGGTTCACGGTTCGGAATGTCAAACCGAATCGAGACGAGCCGAACCGAACCATATTAGCTTTAATAATATTTTAATATATTAGAAATATAAATTGTTACAAGTTTTAATTTGTTAAGCTTTAATTTTGTAATATGTCATGTTATTAAAGCTTTTCGTAAATCTACCACCTTTTGGCGTATAGATTACTAGAGCTCGTGCTACCGTCCAAATGTTCGAGTGTATCCCTCTGAACCTATTGCGCAAGCACCTCCTTTGGGAGAATGATTGCGCACTAGTCTCAGAGAACTCCCTAACACATGTGAAACTGTAATCACACAAATCGACTCGAAAAGGTCACTTTGGCGGCTACAGTTCTTATCAATCCACGAGACCCTTTCACACCGGAATATTTGAATATTGCTCTAAACTTAATGTCGTGTTTTCTTATGAATGACGTGTGGGCACTTAATCGCCTCAAGAAGATACGACGCCTGTCTTAGACTGTTTCGATAAAAGCACTTTTAAAAACAGTTCCGTATTTTATTTCCCTCAAAATGAATAGGATTTAATATTTGGTGTTCTCACTT
Source organism: Dactylorhiza incarnata (assembly GCA_033032865.1). Lineage (NCBI taxonomy): Eukaryota > Viridiplantae > Streptophyta > Magnoliopsida > Asparagales > Orchidaceae > Dactylorhiza > Dactylorhiza incarnata. The sequence goes on from JAWHQI010000017.1 coordinate 15,656,153, forward strand.
AATTCAATTAGAAAATTTTAAAATTCCAAATAATTAAGGAGACAAATAATTTTGAAATAAGTTCCCTCTGATACCAACTGTTAATAAAAACTAAAGGTGCGTGTCGCTACAAAATTGTATTATCGAAATTAAGGATAATTATTTTTGCTGAATGCAGCGACAACAAGACGCACAAGGATCGTTCTTATCTAAATATTATTTGTCTCAAGTGGAATTTTAAACGCAGACTATAATATCTAATTGAGAACGCAAATTGAGAAGCACACAAATATTTTGAAACTGAAATAGAACGGTAATTCAACTGAAATGCGGAATTAATATATACCGTTCTTGGATTCCTGTTCATGTTTCATGATTGCGGATATTCGCAATAACTGAGATGTGTTGTTTTTAATGAAATCTGTTGCGCCCGAAAAATCCACTTGCATATAAACATGTCTATATGATTCTCTGAAATTGAGAGTTTAGCACAAGCGAATATACAAACGATTATATGATCTGATTACTACAATATGTAAGTGCAAACACGAATCTATATAAATAAAAAGTTTAAAAGCCCCTTCTGATAGATCAAAAAGGATGCATAATTTTTTCTTTTGATTATCTTAAGAATGGAAAACAGAGATTAGACAAGCCTAGATTTAGGATAATAAATTCAATCCTGATTCAATATCTCACGTTGCAGTTCAAATATGTAAACATGTATTTGTATACCTGAATCTGAGAGAGGGGTAAATCGGTTTGCTCTTGAATGAAGGTTTGATTCAGATCGGGTTTTTCTTTTGCATGCCGAGTGATTAAGATCCAAATACTCAATGGTTGAGGAAGAAAAAGAAAACCCGATCGGCGATCTGCACTGGGCGGCGGAGGAGAAAATCATGTAGCACTGGTGTAGATCACGATGGACCTTTCTGGTCGATGATGAAGAGCAGCAATCGCCGGCCTCCTCTACAGGAAACGCTTCACCTCTCCTATTCCACTGCAGTCAAGGTCGATCGCCGGCGTCGGAGGCGAGGAAGACCTAGAACCGGCGATGAAAAAAGAAGAGCTCTTGAGACCGGCGGTTTCTCTTGTGCGAAAGGAGAAGGGGAACGGCTGTTTTCAAAGGATCGGAATTTCACCCTAGTTCACTGCTCAAAAGATGAAGAATGAAATTGAGAATTGACTATTAATAGGAAAAGCCACATTATGGAGTTACAAATTAAGACTTTAATTGAATTAAAATCTCAACCCAAAGTGTAACTCCTAAAACTAAATCAATTTCATAACATCTAATTTGTGCCTAGGACGAGACCGAGTCCGCGCATGAAGTTACGAGATGATCTGGCCCACCTATCACAGGCTTCGATCGTTCGCGCGACTGAATTAATGCACGCTCGTAGGAGTCTGAATAAACTCAAAATTTGCGTACGACTTTAACGGGACATCTCGATGAATCTAGTCCACCCAACGGAAAATATCTAATAAAATATATATGTCCTTTACTTCAAAAAGTGATAATACTTTTCAAGTGAAAACCATTACAGTTGAACACATGCTATAGGACTGCAACCTTTAAACATTGTACTTCTGATTACCTTGCAATGAAATATCAACACCACCTTAGGAGTAACTCTGAGTGGTCGGTGACATCGATGCAAAAATGATGCAAATGGAAAATAAAACATCTCTCTCTATTTTGAAAATGTATAGGGCGAAAAAACATGTAAACAAAATCATTCATAGCATAGAGTTGAAGCAATACGCAATTTTATGGGACTAATGCGAAGAAATCCGTCGAACCAATCCTAACACAGCCGTCAAAGTCCAATGTAAAAAAAGTTTGGCATCATAAGCATGCATTTTTAACAAGCTATATATATGTTGGGGTGCTTTGAAGGTGGATTTTCTTGCAGGTTGTCGACCCATTATAGGTCTAGATGGAACGCACTTAAAGATCTCAAATGGTGGAGTTTTACTATGTGTGGTCGGTGTTGATGGGAACAACGATATTTATCCAATAACATATGTCATGGTAAGAAGGGAAAATGGAAAACCATGGGAATGACTTGTTGGTCTTTCGATACAGGATTTGAATATCGTTAATAACTATGTTTGGACAATCATGTTTGGTAAGCAAAAAGGTTTGATATGTGCAGTAGAAGAATTACTACCTGATGCAGAGCATAGGTTTTGCCTAAGACATATGTATAATAATTTTATACAAATCCATAAAGAATTGCAACTTAAAAATTTAATGTGGAAAGCTTCATCTACTAGTAGAATGGTTGATTTTAACGCTGAAATGGAAAAAGCTGAGAGCATACAATATAGAGACATACAATTGGGTAAGGGCAAGAGAACCTAGAAATTGGGCAAGGTCACATTTCAGTACATGACCGAAGTGTGATATGCTACTCAACAATTTATGTGAATGTTTCAACAATGTAATCTTAAAGGCAAGAGGCAAACCCATCATAACTATGCTTGAGATCATAAGAGTAATTATGATGAGGAAAATATATACACAAAAAGATAAGATGCTAAGGGTTAGTGAAGATATTTGTCCAAATATTCAAAAATTTCTTGAAAACAACAAAAGAGGAGTTCATGGTTATATTTTAGAATGGAATGGCAATGAAAAATTTGAGGTTAAAGGGTGGGCCGGGGATAAATGGATTGTTGAATTAACATCCCAAAGTTATAGTTGTAAAAAATGTGATTTCACTGGAATACCATGTGTGCACACCATAGCCTGTAGATTCTACAAAAGGGAAAAGGTTGAAGGCTATGTAGATTTTTGGTACCCAAAAACATGTACTTGAAAGCATATTAACATTTGCTGAATCCTATTAAGGGACAAAGGGAGTGGTCATGTGCTAATCAAAGTATTGTGGTACCATGGAATGCTAAAACCAAAAAGACCGTAAAACCTTCCATGCATGCAAGCTCGAAAGAAGGAGGCAAATGAGTTGAGTAATCAGAAATATGGTTTGAAAAGATTCGGTAGTAAATATGCATGCTCCAATTGTGGAGCGACGGGTCATAACAAGAAAAATTGTGTTCAATCATCAATAAATACTAATCCGACAATGCCAACAACATCAACTTTCTGATCAAAATTACCGATATGTAAAACATCAATTATTAGCTTTAAATTTTGATTCTTTTAACCTAATTAGCAAAAACAATAATTTGCTACACTTATAAGGTAAAGAAGAAGAGTGCAAGACAAACTATATTGCTTCTCAAGAATCAATTACTGCGCCACAACCCTAATTCTCCGAGGGTGGGTCTCATTCAAAGCCGCGTAGGCAGGAGTCAAGGTCGAAGGTCAAAGCAGAAGCCAGAGGTCGAAGACTCAAGACAACTCAACCAGCAGGAGCAGTGGAAGGCCTGGGAGAGTATAGGCGAACATGTGCGAGCAACCCCTCATACTCGTCAAAAGGTGGGTGACCATAGGTGATAATCGCCTATTCCAAGCGAGGTCGCCTCAATGTCGCCTGGTCGCCTGGTTGGGTGGGGTATAATTAAGACCCCCCTTCCTTTGGTTTTCCTATAAATAGGACCACATGGGTACTTGGATTGACACCTGAACTTGAGCTTTTGGAACTCAACTTCCGAATTCTTGGACCCGCCCCCTTGGTCGTCACTCTTATTGCTCGCCAAGTCGGTGCCTTCCTCGATCGTACCCTGCTCGGTCATCTTTGGTTGTGGATGAGAAGTCTCTTTTGAGCTTCTGGGTACGTGGTGGAACCTCCCTGCTGCAGCACCTGGGTTCCTGTTGTTGCTCTCTTAGCCCCTTCGTTGTTTCCAGTCAAGTCATCTAGTTGGATCGCTGGGCGAGTAGCCTCCAACTGCATTGATCCGAATTTTGGAGTCGGGATTTTCCTATCTTCAACCGCGCCATTTCATCACGGTGAGATTTTTCGCAATAAGTTATTTACCATTTCTTAAATTTCACTCACACTAAAATGTATTTTTATTTAACAGGTGAGGAAGATGTTTGGGATGACACCGCATAAGAAGTGCAAAGTTTCATCATTTAGAGATTATATTGATATTATATGTCTGTTTTGCTGAGATTTGGGAACACCTTTGGTAGTTTGGTATTACAACTCATTACAAAACAAGTATTTCACAATTCGGACTAAATTTCCATGATATGTATATATATATATATAAGTTAAATGTGGGACGAATAATCATACAAAACTACTATTCAAGTTAAATGTGGGACGAATAATAATGAAATAGTTCATTTAGAAGCGCATGCGACTGTGAGACGATTGGATTGCATAGAGAAAGAAATTGTTCATAACATGTTTGCCGCAAATCTGAAACTAAGAAATTTATTAACAACCCTTAAAAAGAGAAATGCAGAGAATCATACAGTGATGCAGACTATATATAATGGGAGATATAAGATGCAGAAGATAGAATTAGATGGTGTAACACCCATACAATATTTGTACAAGTGTTTAACAGATAGTGACTATTTGAGTTTTAATCTACTATTAAACTAAGTAAAACACTTTCTACCGTGTTTTTTAATGGATTGTACATACAAGACAAATATGTATCGGTTGTCATTACTTTATGTGATTTGCGTTACTTTTACTCAACAAACACTTATTTTTTAGTATTTTTATCCTTTTTGTAGCAAAGAAGAGACGATAAGTAGTAAAATTTTGTACAAACACTTATTTTTGAGTATTTTTTTTTTTAATTTTGAGTGGTTTGCTAGCAACCATTTGGTTTTCAAATGGTCATTTTCAGATTTTGTGGTCTGCTAATAGTAATGGTTTGCTAACAGTTAAAATGAGTTTGCTAATAGTAATACCCTAAAAAAAATCACAACTTACTATTGATACGAATCTCCGAAATGTTACAAAATGCGTGTCTCGACAATATACAACACATTAAAAAAAATGAAAAATTAATTTTTATGTTGATCCCTAACGTTAAAAACGCGTAAAAAAGGGCATGAGGCGTTCGGAATGTTACAAAATGCGTGTCTCGTCAATATACAACACATTAAAAAAATGAAAAATTAATTTTTATGTTGATCCCTAACGTTTGCAAAGTGCCAAATGTTACAAGTTGAGGTGCAAAGTGCCAAGAGCCTCTAATTAAAGGATGCAATGTGCCAAAAATTCAATATGATCGAAATGAAAATGTGAGGTCACGACAGGGACCGCATCGACACGACGGTTCCAATGCATATATTTTTGTTTTATTTAGTGTCCGTTTGACTCTTTAAATAATTAATTGAAGGGACCGAATGCGAACTAGACCGAACCGACCTGAACCAGTCTAGCTAGACCAAACCGGTTCACCCTCCATATAAGGCTGGGCGGTCAAATCTGGTGGAAGAAGAAGAAGGGCGGACATGAGAAGGAGTAGAGTCTGAAAACCTTAGTAGGCCATAATTTTTGAATCGCTCGATGAAATTCGAATCTGAAAGCAGCAATGGATTTGCGTCGGGAAAACACACATAATAGATAATAGGTATATTTGATGGAAATTTGGTAGAGATATTGGAGACGAAATATTTCAGGTTTTTCAACTTTTAATGTGAATTACATGGGTTTTATAGCTCCAATCGTAGAATAGTGTTTAGAGGTAGACTCGTAACGATGAGAAGAACAAATCTAGAACGTTTCATTGTATTTAGAGAAGTTTAATTTTTCAGGCGGGCGACCGCGCCACCGACCGCCCCTTTTCCGGGGAGCCTGACCAGCCCTCCCAGATCAGCCCAAGAGGCAAAGATGTCCGGCTATCAAGATCAATAATCAAAGGGACAATCAGGGGGATTCTATTCGCTAGGAGAGCAAAATTTCCTAAAATGCATCTTTATATAAAAAGTGTTTAATCCTTCATTATATTAGAGAGCCCCAAAGTTGTGAGAGAGATCCTGAGTTTCTTAGGCACACCGGCGGAACTGTTCACGGGCACACCCGGGCACGTGCCCGGGTCCAAAATTTCGGCAAAAAAATTTAGAGGTATTGATTTGGGTCTAACCAAATACATTTAGGTCTAGTTTAGGCTCACCTAGGGCACTGTTTGGGTTCAAATTAATGAAAAATAAGGCAGCTGGCTCGTCCCAAATTCAAGATATCATTAACGCAATGAATTTTGTGAAATTCTCGAAGCAATTGTTATTTAATTTGAGAAGCGTTGAGCATGAATGAGAGTTATTTATCACTGAAGTAATCTCATTTTGTGGAAAACATATGATTGAAGTTCCTAATTAATATGGATAGTAAATTTGTTCAACCTGGAAGATCAAGGCGTAAAGCAAGAGATATCACAAATTTTTATCATTTTCGGGTTGAGCTATTTAATACAGTAATTGATTGGGTATTGAATGAGTTGAATGATCGTTTCAATGAAGTAAATACTGAGCTGCTTATTTGTGTTTCATGTCTTGACCCAAATGACCAATTTGTTTCTTTTAATAAGCAAAAATTGCTTCGCCTAGCAGAATTCTATCCTTATGATTTCAGTCCATTAGATTTGCAGTTACTTGAAGGTCAATTGGATATGTACATTCTGGATATGCGATCAACTAACGCATTTTCTCATGTTAAAGGAATTAGTGGACTTGTTCAGAAAATGACGGAGACAAAAAAACATGATCATTTTCAGCTTGTTTATCTGCTTTTGAAGTTAGGATGTCTTTTACCTGTTGCAACTGCTACTGTTGAAAGAATGTTCTCGGCAATGAAGATAATAAAAAGTCGTTTGCGGAACAGAATGGGAGACGAGTGGATGAGCGATTGCCTAATTGCTTATATTGAGAAGGACATTGTGGAAACCATTACTAATGAGACAATCATCGCACGCTATCAAAATATGTGTACCCGAAAAGTAGTTTGCTAGTCGGTATGTAATTTCACTTTTATTTAGATTAACTCTTTTTTTATTAAAACAATTATATAATTAGTTAGTTTTTGTATGGTGCCCGGGTCCAACCGAAATCCTAGTTCCGCCGCTGCTTACGCAGGTAACTTCTATTGCAAACTACACCGTAGTGAGGGCGTAAGATCCAGGAGATTCTAAGAAAAACTTCATAGTTCAAACTGGAGATTCATGCAGCGAACGTGGCAGGATTGAGCGCGTCTTTTGCGTGACACTCATCGAAATACCTATAAAGCAAAGTGTGTCTGTCGTTCTTAAAAGAAGTAAAAAAGTTGTATCGAAAATTTTACTCGTGGAATTTGTAGAACTGTGCACGTCCCCGTGTTTTTTCATCCCTTCAAGAGTTTTTTACATAAAAAAATATTGTTGTCGATTTCATTTGACTATTTGCGCATTCGATTCTCTCTTGAGCTAGAACGATTGAACCCTACCAATCGGCCAGAGCGTGGAGTGGGCGCAATATTCACAAAAAAAACTGTTTTCCCCACACACGCACGCGTGCGCACACACGCGCAATCTGGTAGAGGGCGTCCCCATGCTCCGTGCAGCAACACGCAAGCCGCTCCTGTTCGTACAATTGTCACCACGCTGAATGAGGATCCCTTACCAGACTGCTCATTATACAATAATAAGCGCTATTAATTATGCATGTTTCATTACTTAACAACTAAGTAAATTAAAAAAAAATTATTAAAAGTTAATTTCACGCATTTTTTTCTTTTAATTATATATAAAAAAACAAATATATAAAGTGCCGTGCATTAAAATAATTTTTAACGAATATAATTCTAAGCAATAAAATTTTCAAAAGATGAAAGCTTTATTTTGGGAAACATGTGAATTTTCTGTGTGTTGAGCGTATACAGAGCATCTCGCGGGTGTGTATTTTCTTGCAATATTACAGTTGTAACGTTAAATACAGTCGTACAATTTACCGTATTTATAGCTGTTAAAACAGTTGTAAAATGGTTGAAAAAAAACACACCCACAAAACATACATTTCTTTATTTTTTTCACAAAATAAATCTTGGAATATTGATCCATGTATTTTTACGATCATTTGAAGTACTCATACGTATACGTTTTGTGGGTGTGTTTTTTTAAACCATTTTACAACTATATTAAAAACTACAAATATAGTACATTTTACGACTGTATTTAACTTTACAACTGTAATATTGCAAGAAAATACACACTCGCGGGATGCTCTATATGCGCTCAACGCACAGAAAATTTAACCTTTCAGTTAAGGGTAGACCAAGACTAATGACAGATCAAAATATAAAGCCATAGAGATTTGTGAACCCCTAAAAGCTCGGTCTGCTCATAGCCGTTCTTGCAAATTTTTTTATTGCACGGTCAGCTCATAGCCGCTATGGGCTTGCCTTTAACAATCAGGTTTTTTAATTATAGAGTTTCGCGAGTATAAAACTAATGCTTACATTTAGAGCTGTTATTTAAAATCGGGAACCGTTAGTCAAAATAGAACCACATAGAACCGGAGCGAACCGTTAGTGAATTATTTTGATTCGGTTTGAATTTTGAAACTGTGAATAAAAATGATTCGGGTACTGTTCCTTTATAATATTATCGGACCAGAAATGTAACCGCAATCAACAAGTTTTGAATGTTTTGAAAAAAATGGTTTGATCCGAAGAGGACAGAAGTAGAACTGGGTTATTGAACTGCAACTATACTTTCATTCACCCATTTTAATTCCTTGTGCGGAGTAGGGTTGGGGTGTACGACCTGTATGTCTGTTCAAAAATGGAACCCTGCGCGAACCGTAGCATAAAAGGGCAGTGTTCCATTTTTGTGTTATAAGTAGTAGAGCATTGTATTTTTCCTCCACTTTCGCATCAACCATATGCTATTGGTTTAAAAAGTCATTAAACACATTAAGGTGCTCTTGCAGGCTGCCACCCAAACAACCTTATGGTTATCGACTTGCCATATACAATCTTTCAAACTTCTTACATCACTTCATTGAAGACTTCTCGACGTCAATGTGAAAGAGTATTTTGTCGTCAAGGCACATCCTGATAGCATTTGTGGCACGTTTCCAAGTTCATCCACTCCATGTCCTTCATTTCAACGGCAATGTATCAAGTCCCCGCAGCACCTGGATTAGCACGTTTCCAAGTTCGTTCTAACACCGCTTGTTGGGATTTTCGCTTGCGGAAGCTCAATCCCCTGACACAACTAAATACAAAATAATACGCACTTTACACGATTACACCAATACAATTAAATTATAATACTTAAAATTAAGAACTACAAGTCAAATAAATCCACTGCAGAAGAACTCATACTACAAAAATCCGTCATATGGTAATATGAACTCGTCTGCAATTCGTAATATGAATGCTCAAGGGTCGTGCCAGAACGAACTTTCATCGTCGTTGGACTCGGCTTTGTAACGGTTAAGCAACCCGCCGCCTTGTTGTGTGCAGCTTGCCGCCTCACGAATACGCACCCAACTTTATTTTCATAGTTTAAGTGGAGACCTTGGTTGGACTAGCCGATGTAAGGCTAAGTGTTCGTTTGACGCGATGTTTTTTGCTCCGGTTAGTTTGGACAAAAACACCACCGTCATAAAATATATGTTTGGCATGACAGCGGTTACGGCCACCACCCAAAAAAATAAAACTAGTTTTGCACATAAAAATGGAAGAAGTTCCTTAGGTGGGGTCAGGTGAGGTGGTCACGAACGACGGTTCATAACCACCGCGTTCATGACCGCCATCACCGTGCCAAACGGAGTCTAAGGCTTCGTTTGGCATGACTTATTTGCTCCGGTGAAATTGATCAAAAACGCTATTATCATAGAATGTATGTTTGGCAAAACAAATGCTACGACTGCTGTCAAGAAAATAAACTAGTTTTGAGCATAAAATGCATGAATTTTTTTAGGAAGGGTCGGGCGTTCACGAACGACGGTTCATGACCGCCACCACCGCGTCAAATGCAGCCTGTAAGATCCCCCTCCCGGAACACAAAACACGGCCGAGGGGAATCTTATGCCCAGGACAGCCGCCTTGCGGAAGCGCTAGCACACGAGCTAGCCTCCCCCACAAGACGCCTATCCTGCTGGCTAAACCAACTACACAGCGCCAACCCATCAATGAAAGAAAGTATTAAAAACCAAAGATTCACAATAAGTAATAATGTCCAAATCAGAGTATAAGAAAGACAGAAAGCTACACAAGCTCCTGCAAATCATCAGAGTAATCAGCTAAATGCCCCAAGGGCTACATCTCAAAACACTCACCCGCCTCTGTCACTAACGGCAGCTAAGGTACCATAAACCCCAGCCCTGCACACCTGACCCGGCTGGCCTCCGGTGCTGAACGCTGCTACACATCTGAATGTGCTCCTAAAAAGAGGGAGGTAGCAACCGTTAGTCATAAAAACTAAGTGGCTTCCCATCCGCTCCCCCGACGACTCCAAGGCACCGGGCGGAAGGAAAGGAAGAAAAGCTGCAATATAACAGTAATATATACAAAGCAGGTGACGGGGAAAGTAAACTAGTATATACACAAATTCTAAGCTACACAAGTGTAAAAGGGGCTAATCTAATCATGTATAAGCAGGAGTATAATAAAGGTGTGCAGCAGTAAATAAACAGTAAGTAAAGCAGGTAAAGCAAGGCAGTAAGAACAGTAGCGACAAGTAATCAATCTCGTACCCTAACTTATATGAATGCCCATACAAACTTATAAGTTAGGATTTCCAGGAATTATAACTCATCATATAAAAGAGCCCATACTAATTTATATGATGAGGATCTACAAGTGCGTATGCTATGCTATGCTATGAATGATTATGCAATGAACTCACTCACACGACTCTGTGCACACAGACCTTTGTAGTTCCCTCTATTTGAGAGGAAGCCAACCTCTCGGGTACCAACCGCTGTGACTCACGGTGGTAACGGACCGGGCTGTCCACTCCTAGGCGGGTATGCACACTACAAGGCCTAGACCGCACGTACGCCTCAACGCTAAACAACCGCGGAGCTCTGCGTACTCTTTGCTGGAGTCCACCAGGCTTTGAGCTAATTGGAAGGTGTCTTCGAGGAATTGTCGTCCCGACACGCAGACAAGCTGGCCCCTCAGACCCCCAACACACCCGCTAAGTCCACGTACCGCGGTCGGTGTGACGACCTGCCTAGTACCGAAGACCTGCCACAATTATCCAAGAACTAACGGGGTTATCCTCCCCTCGAGCCTCCAGCTCGTCCAACCCAGTATACCACACACCTGTCACTCCCACACTGGGAGGGGATACATAAATCCAAATCTTACCCTACAATGGCTACTCTTGCCTACTTTAAATGTTATTGCAATTTAGGGTTAATCTTGGACTTCCCGAGGGTTACCCTGTAAGGGGCTCGCTACGGTACTAGGAACTACAATGGGATGACACCCCAAAGTTCCCTTTCTCAAGGCACTTAGTATTATTGGTATCTACCCATAAGATTACCAAGCACTCTCATCATCTAAACTCCTTTTTGGTGACCTCAACCTCTTCATCCAACTCAGGTACACCAACTACCTCCCCATTCCCACCTAATGGTCTACAAGTTATCTTCATTCTACCGTTCTACTATTCGCAGACCAAATGAGTTATATGAACCACATAAGGGGAGGTACTACAAATATTCATCCAATTGACTCTAGATTATTACCAGAAGACTATCATGATATTATAAGACTAAGCTCGGCTTTTACTCAAGGGTTGTTTCTCATCCAACCCTGGGATTTCACTACTTACCTTGCATGTTTATCAATCATATTACTTGTTATATCACATTTGAGTACGATGCCTACTCGTTTAGGGAACTCATAACCTCAACTCCGCACATGACTGCTTGTGCATTCATCCTAATCTCACACATGATTCCGAGGATCTTGCACGTGATCCCTTCGATATACTACAATCATTACCGACGTCTTCTTATTCAATTACGGATGATAAATCACCTTAAATCCGTACGAGAATACCCACTAAATTTATTATAATCATAAACAATCATCAATAGTGACAAATACCTTCAATGATTATCACAGCATCGGTTCAACTATATTTCTTGCGATCCTAAAGGATTAAACATTTATAACAATACTTTAATTTGTTATCGCATCATCGAGGTGCACATTCGATCATCATCCGCGAAGTGTTAAATCTATGATCTGTCCGCTAACATCTTATTAATAAATCACAAATTCAGAATGATGTACCCAAACAGGACAGCCCTCGAGAATTGGATTTCGGGGAGCTACACTCCTCAGAAAATATCGTGTCGCCCCATTTTGGAAAGGTCTCTCCGATAGCTACAACTTTCATGTTCGCTCCAAGAACTGAGAAACCGGCCACTAGTAATCCCACCGTATGCAATCATGAACATCAACTCACCCAAGCAATACCATGTAATTACCTTGTGCTATCAAACACCCTTGGACATCAACTTAGTCTCTTCTTATCATGCTTCGCAAAACATCTCAAGGCATCCCTGGCCTTAGCATAAACATTTCAAAGCACCACCGGCCTGCGCATAAACAATTCAAGGCACCACCGGCCTGCACATAACGTTCAACAACGTTCCAACAAAAGTAGGGCGATAGCGTGTTCATACATGGTAATTCTCTATCATGATTCTACGGGACTACTAGTGCGCATTTTCAATCATACACATTCCCTTAAGAATTTATCCCAACATCAATATCTCTAAAATTATGATTCGTATATGACTTTAATTTATCCGAGCTTCCGACTTAGCATTTACACCACAATTAAGACATTCAACGGAAGATTAATAACTTTAAAAAAATGACGCACCCAAAAATTACAAAACTTCACAAGGATGATTATAATCCTTATAATAATCACTCCACCAATTTTCATGAGCGTCGAAGCAATATTTTGGGAGATATTCATAAATTACCGTAATCGAGTGTGATACGACACTGTTCAGTAAAACAGACATTCAGAAAGCTCTACTCAACCAAAAATTATCATTAACCCCAATCTGGAAAGCTAAGAAGAAGAGCTACAACTTTTATGTTTACCTCAAAACCCAGAACTTAGTGTTTCATACCCAAAATTCTCATTGAAGTCAACAGCCCAAATCTGGACAAAAAACAGAGCACAAAATCCTGATTTAATTCTCTGGACAGTCCACTCGACTGGACATCTAGAGAGCTAAAGGTCACCCTAGAAAACGTGTAACCTATCGTTGGAAAGCTCTTTCCGAGGGCTACAACTTCCTTGTTGAGCCCGAAGTCTAATTCCAGCGGGGTCAAGCCTAAAAACTGGCTCGAACCCAGCTGCGGGCAATTTCCTTAATAACCAAGTGCAAGTTATGAATACATTTATCACATATAATTATCAATCCTAATAATCAGAGGATTATTCATCACATTTATGCAAGTTATAATTAACAAATCCTATAACAGGAAACTATTTCTTCAAATCTCAAGCATTAAATAATCATATATATATATATGTATATATATATTGAATTCCCCTAACAGGGAACAAAATTAAAACCCCATATGGATTTAGGCAGCCACCTTTCTCTCCTCCACATAATTAACAATCCTAATAATCAAGCATTAATTGAATTAATTGATCAAGCATTAATTTAGGCAGCCACCTTCTCTCCTCCCATGCACCCTCACGAGGCCACCACGTCTCACGAAACCAACGTCCCATGTTCGTATTGAAGCGGGGAGTTGAATGAGGGTATTTTCGCGGCGATCGACGCCCTATGGCGAAAAACCCTAACGCGGCCTCAACCTACGGAACTTCATTTCGCTCCCAAATCGACTCAATTGAGTCGATGCCTCTTCTAATGGATCTAAGAAAACTAGCACCAAGGGAGAGGGGAGGAAGTCACCTGAGTATCCATGCATGCAACCCAATAGCCGCGTATGCAGCATTTGTCCGTCGCTCCCGGTCATGGCCGGATCTCGCCGATCCGGGTCTCGTCGGACGTTGCCGAAGTGGTAACGACCTCTTTGAGTGGGCTGTTTTGGTCTTCGGACGCGAAGCTCGCCGGTTTGCCGGATCTGAAATGGAGAAGCTCGGCAAGGTGGTTTCGGTTTAATTCTCATCGGAGATGGGGGGAAAATAAATCAACACAGCGAGAGTGAGGAGGCGTGAGATTGGTTGGATGGGGGTTGGGGTGTTTCATCTGGACAGAAAATGAGAGGGAGAGAGAGATAAGAGAAATGGGAGTGGCTGGAGGAGGAGGCTCACGGGAGGGGGAGTTGCCGGAGTTGCTCGCCGTGAGGAGCTTGCCCGAGCCGCAAGGAGAAGAGCAGGGAGATCAGATCTGGAGGGGATGGAGTGGTGCGGCCATGGGAGAAGCTCGGTTTGCCGGAAAGGAGGGAGTTGGCGGTTTTGCTGGAGTAAACGACGAAGCTCGGAGGAGGATTCTGCCATGGATGAGGAGGAGATGTCGTAGAGGAGAGAGCTCGGCTGCCGGAGAGAAGAGGTGGTCGACCATGGAGCTTGCCGATGGAGAAGGTGCGCCGGAGGAGAGGAAGAGGGATCGGGGTTCCCTGTGCTGGCTGACGGCGCAAGCGGGAGGGATCGGGCCTTTTGGGGAAGATGAAACTTAACCTAACTTATAATATATATATATAATATATATTATATAGGAATATTATTATTATTATTATTATTATTATTATTATTTGCATTCGAACGCTCGTAGATTTCTCTATTGATCTCACAATTTGTCGCAGACGGACTCGTTACGACCGTCTCACTGACACACACCCACCGGAACGATCCAATGTCGATTCCGAGTTCATTTGCCTAATTTACGCTCCCCGGAGCGTTTGCGGCACAATTTGACTTAAACGTCAAAACTCCTTCAAACGACGTCGGAATCGCAAACGGATAAATTCGTTGAACTCGTACTATTGTTACGAGTCTAACAAGACCGACTGGGGTCAATTGTGAGGTCGTTTGGTCAATTTCACCATTTTTGGATAAATATGTTATTCGCAGACCACATTAATAAATTCGCCGATTCTCATCAGAATCGAGCGCGGACAGTTTTGTTGAACTCGTATAGGCTTCACGAGTCTAACAAAACTGACTGGGGTGAATACCGAGACCGTCTGCTGCATATCGCCTTTTGGATAAATCTGCTATTCGCAGACCACGTTATTTAAGCTAACGTACGTACTATAATTCCTTCGAGGCGGTACTCCTCCTTCGAGTTTTATCGCTCAAGTTATGCTCTCCGGACGGCTCGGATCCCGATACAGCAAACATCGGGACAAAGAATAGAACTGGTACTCGCCGCATTCGTCGAGTGCACTTCCCCGGCTCAGTTGCAAGTCTGGCCCTCAGTACACCCCGAGCTCGAGTCACCTCGCTCGACTCAAAAACGCGCACAAGGGGTCTAGCTCGAATCGGGATGTTACAAATCCAATAAACGAAGAAACAATTTCGTCCCCGAAATTTAAGTTGAGGTTAGGGGGGGGTCTTCCGAATGGGATCGAAACATACTCACCGTATGCAGTTACGGATGATTCACCCTTAACAATATCAAGGTCATTTATACATTCCCAAGCGTTATGTTTTATACATAGGGTTTAGATTGTGCGAGCGCTCTTGTCTTGTCCAGTCATGCGAATTAATCGTGGCTCACACTATTTCAACCATAGCTAATAGAAACTACACATGGCCGTCCTAAACAAAAATAATTAAACTGGAACGATATATCGCAGTCCCAAATTAAAATATAACGAAACTGAAGATGTAAATCGGCCTCAAACCGAAACACATTATATATAATTTATATATATAGCAGCTCTCAGGATTTTAATTGCATACAGCAGCCCAAATCTCCTAACATTTAATTCCAGACATTTCACGAACCAGGAGATTTACTTTAGCATAAAACTAGGGAAATTCCGTAAACCTCCCAACACATAATCTCTAGCATAGACCAAGCAGCTACCAACATATTTCCCAAGAACTCTAGCATAAAGATAAAACCAGGAAAACCTGGAAGAAACCTATAAGCAATGCAAATCATATAATCTAGAAGGAATTTCTAGCACGACCAAGGGAATTCACCAAACCTCTCATCATCATCAAACAGCTGCTATTCATGAAACCAAGAAAACACAAAGCAACTACTAACAATCGACTTTCCCGCCTACCACGAGTCTTCAACACACTTCCTCGGTACTCTTACTTTGCTTACTATATCCATAAATCGTATATGTCGTCCAGTGAATCGACACAACTCCTCTGAATTCCTGAGAATCAGAGGTCAAGTTGAGGGTAATCAGACTTTCTTCCAGACAACACGTCGGACGAGGTCGATAAGCCAACAAGGCTTCTACATAGGTTTAGTGTATACATGTATAATACTGAGTCCAAACACTCGTCACTTGTTCACACCTCACAAGGTTTAGCATACGTCTCGTGATTTCACATGATCCAAAAATTACTACACGCATTTATAATGCAATTGTACGAATTTGTCAACTTAACAAATCACGTAACAATGCCTTAGCACCACGGGTGCTACAATTTCGTATTCTTTGTCTTATAACGGACGCTTGCAAACACACCTCTCCGATCAAAAATCGATACAGTTCCCACTTGACAAACTTTTAAGGCGTCCCCCAAAAATTTGTCATGCGGTCGTCAGATCGACCTTTGATCCTTGAGAGACACTACAACGCTACATTACAGTTTACTTCTCTGCATAGTCTTCGGTTACAGTGAAGACCTGCTCATCCTTAAGGTACTCACCTCCAACACTCTGGGAGTGAACTTACCCCAAACCAAAACTTGGTGTTCAATCAATCCCCCTCGCCTAAGATGAACACATTCATCAAGGGGTGCCAAATTCCAAATACTAGAACAGGCAGGCAATTCTTTATACAACACACTACCTCTTAGTCAGGTGCTACTTTTATCTCGGGATTTACATCATTTCATTTAAGGGCTCCTAGACCGTGAACATAAACCTTATCCAATGGTTGGGTTTCGGTATAGAGCCTTTAGAGGACTGCCTTGTCGAGGCAATACAATCACGCGTACACCTACCTGTACGTATAGAGACATATTCATATCTTACTAAATAAGTAAATGCACTTATCGTCAATATTCCATTCACGTGTTCAATTCACGGCGTGTCTCAACACCCTTGACGCTCTCACCCGTATTGAGAGGTTATCACGAATCCAATCCTCATCGTTCACGTACTATTTAAATAAACAGGATCTAAGGGAAAGCGAAGTCGGAACATAAATAGGCCAATAAACGAAGGGACAAGCCCCCGCACATTTTTGGGCTAAATTTCTTCCACCGCCCATATGGTACATTCTTCTCACGTATGGGCACAACCTTAGGGGTAAACCTTCCTCGACTTAGAGTTCTTACCCTATAGATCCCCGCAACGACGCACTCAAATACCAACCAGGATGTAGAAAATCAAATTTTTACGGTGACGACCAAGCTGCATCTCATTGTTGAGAGCATGCACCAATAACATCCAATCACCCGGTACATTTATATATGTTTGAACTTAACATGAACTAAGGTGCAAGGCTCGAGATGATCTTCCCTTCGACACAAGTTATGCAGACTACCAAAAGTAGGGCATACTTCACATATGGTAAACACAATCAAATCCACTACAACCGCCCTACCATCCCTGCCAACGATCATCCATGGCATGCATGTTTATTTATAAAAACTTTTATGATTTTAGATCATCAAACAATTCATATTAATCTTGTCGACTCCATCGCCGAACACTTATTAATTTCCAATGCCAAGTAATTACAACACTAAGGGAATGTTTACTAAAAAAAATTTCCAAACTCAGGGGTAGTTTATCATCATACCAACAATGTATGCACAAAGGTTCAATAACTTCTCAGCTATAATGTTATTATAACATCGCCGCATATCCCCAAAATGTAGATTTACTACTCTCCTCATTACCTATCCACATAAACTTAGAACAATATAGAGAAAATAATCATCTTCAAAAAATGTTTTTCCTCTCTTATTCCGCTAATAAAAATCCTATCAACCCAAACATGGCCTTAGCAGTCTGCTTTGCTTAAGATGAATTAACTCTCAGGGGTCAAAACTTCCAATGCCAAAAATTACAAAGATTCTAACTCCTCAAGGGATCCAATACGGTACATAACTAGCCCAATAAACGAAGAGATAAGCCCTCGTATCTCTTCGACTGAGTTTCTTCTACCACCAATATAACACATTCGTCCCAAAATGAGTCTTCTCTGGATCCGAATTCTTATCACATCTCCTTCATATGAAACCTTCTACATAAATAGAAGTGTGAGGTATCCACGTAGAGTATAAAAGACATGCTTGGTGGTCTCTCACTAAGCTGGTAATAGACTACAAGCACCACTCTCGTTGAAATTGGCCTAATTTTTGTGTAAGGTGATAATATTACTCCACATCTAGGGTAGAAATCTCAGGGTGTGAGTCTCCAGCATTTACACTTACGCTAAACTCTTCCCTTAGTCACTCGAGGTCACTTATTGCTTGGCCCAATCATCCCCAAGATCCGTATAAGTCTAGGATACGTCACGACCTATCATGCTAAGTCGACTAAAATCGTATCCTAGTTAGGTTGGCATCAATCCTATGCCAAACCAACTCTAATGGTTGGAATGGGAATACCCATTACTGTCTCGGAGAGAGCCAGCATTTGTATGTAAGGGTACGAGTTTGGCTTAGGTTGGCACTATCTATAGGAAAAAGCGAACATACTTATTGTGAATTACACATAGGCACACCACCGCTTCCACTGCATCAGTTTGTCCTCAAACTGATCTAGCTAGCAGGGGTGACCTAGTGTTCTAATAGACTTCTTTATCTCAGGATCGTTGCAAGCTGATACCATTTGTAAGATCCCCCTCCCGGAACACAAAACACGACCGAGGGGAATCTTATGCCCAGGACAGCCGCCTTGCGGAAGCGCTAGCACACGAGCTAGCCTCCCCCACAAGACGCCTATCCTGCCGGCTAAACCAACTACACAGCGCCAACCCATCAATGAAAGAAAGTATTAAAAACCAAAGATTCACAATAAGTAATAATGTCCAAATCAGAGTATAAGAAAGACAGAAAGCTACACAAGCTCCTGCAAATCATCAGAATAATCAGGTAAATGCCCCAAGGGCTACATCTCAAAACACTTACCCGCCTCTGTCACTAACGGCAGCTAAGGTACCATAAACCCCAGCCCTGCACACCTGACCCGGCTGGCCTCCGGTGCAGAACGCTGCTACACATCTGAATGTGCTCCTAAAAAGAGGGAGGTAGCAACCGTTAGTCATAAAGACTAAGTGGCTTCCCATCCGCTCCCCCAGCGACTCCAAGGCACCGGGCGGAAGGAAAGGAAGAAAAGCTGCAATATAACAGTAATATATACAAAGCAGATGACGGGGAAAGTAAACTAGTATATACACAAATTCTAAGCTACACAAGTGTAAAAGGGGCTAATCTAATCATGTATAAGCAGGAGTATAATAAAGGTGTGCAGCAGTAAATAAACAGTAAGTAAAGCAGGTAAAGCAAGGCAGTAAGAACAGTAGCGACAAGTAATCAATCTCGTACCCTAACTTATATGAATGTCGGGGAGCTCTGCGTACTCTTTGCTGGAGTCCACCAGGCTTTGAGCTAAGTGGAAGGTGTCTTCGAGGAATTGTCATCCCGACACGCAGACAAGCTGGCCCCTCAGACCCCAACACACCCGCTAAGTCCACGTACCGCGGTCGGTGTGACGACCTGCCTAGTACCGAAGACCTGCCACAATTATCCAAGAACTAACGGGGTTATCCTCCCCTCGATCCTCCAGCTCGTCCAACCCAGTATACCACACACCTGCCACTCCCACACCGGGAGGGGATACATAAATCCAAATCTTACCCTACTATGGCTTCTCTTGCCTACTTTAAATGTTATTGCAATTTAGGGTTAATCTTGGACTTCCCGAGGGTTACCCTGTAAGGGGCTCGCTACGGTACTAGGAACTACAATGGGATGACACCCCAAAGTTCCCTTTCTCAAGGCACTTAGTATTATTGGTATCTACCCATAAGATTACCAAGCACTCTCATCATCTAAACTCCTTTTCGGTGACCTCAACCTCTTCATCCAACTCAGGTACACCAACTACCTCCCCATTCCCACCTAATGGTCTACAAGTTATCTTCATTCTACCGTTCTACTATTCGCAGACCAAATGAGTTATATGAACCACATAAGGGGAGGTACTACAAATATTCATCCAATTGACTCTAGATTATTACCAGAAGACTATCATGATATTATAAGACTAAACTCGGCTTTTACTCAAGGGTTGTTTCTCATCCAACCCTGGGATTTCACTACTTACCTTGTGTAAGACCCCCCCCCCCCCCCCTCCCCAGACTGATCCGAGTTCAGGGAGGGGGGGATCTTACTGCCCAAAGAGGACCACCCAGCGCTTTCCGGGTGGCGACGTCCCACCCACTCAGGCACTGAGCGGTCTCTTTGTCAGGCACAAGAATCATTACATCACATCAGATCGCACAGCGGAAGCAGATAATATAAAGAAAACAAGCACACTGCTTATATTATACATTTAAATATGGCCGGAGCCTATCGTTTTACAAGATATTGCCCGAAGGCTACATAGTCCAAAACAACAATGAGCCCTAGGCTAGTCTTTATTCTCTCGCACTCACGTCTCTGAAGATAGGAGGAGAGGCTGGGGTGTCCGATCGGGCCATCTCTAAGGCACGTATCTCATCCTGCGGGGTGGGGGCTTCGCGCTGTCCCGTTTCCTGTGATTGGTTATAAGAAGTAACCGTTAGTCACAGAGCTAAGTAGAACAATACATCCCCTCCCCGGATCCCTATCCGGGGGGGACGGCTAAAGGACAGAAATGAAATAGCCGAAGCAAGGAAGAGGGTTAGCAGCAGGTGAATATGTATATATATGTATATATATATAGATAGGTCCGCTTGCCCTAAAGCCCGTATTTGCGCCGTATAGCAACCACACAACACAATATCGCGCAGACACACACCCAGGTATTCAAACCCGTACGCACACAAAAGACCCTGTGTCGACACAGTTTAGACCGCTTTCGTTCAAGCAGGGGAGCTAACCCCGCGGGCCTCACCGATGTGGTCGTCGGTGACAGTGGCCAGTCTTGCCACTTCTGAATGTAGTCGTACCGTATCATTCAGGCCCTCCTGTACAACTTGGTGTACCAACTGGATGTGAGCGACATCCAGCGAGCCGATTTGTAGGCCGACCAGCGGAGGCAAAACTGCAGGTTCGGAGGGTGATAACCCGCTGCGCACATCTCCCTGTCGCCATGAGTCGTCAACCCACCCGCACCGGTACGAACGGTCGGCGAGCGTGACCAACCCGCCACTTCCAATTAATCTTCACCCGCTATATATAAAACAAACCCTTGTGCCACGTGGCAATTCTACTCGACCGGTCGCACGACCTTGGACCGGGAGGCTTAGCGGTATGAGGGCTCCTTGCTTGGGGCTAACCTGGGAGGAGAGACTCAACTCCGGGTTTTCCCCAACTAAGGCCTCGCCGAAGGGAGGATAAGCACCGCATTTGTTGCCACGGCAGCTCTGCACTAGCAAGTAAATTAGGCCGAAGCAGGGGCCATAACACTAAACAGAA
The DNA here is from genome assembly GCA_033032865.1 of Dactylorhiza incarnata. Lineage (NCBI taxonomy): Eukaryota > Viridiplantae > Streptophyta > Magnoliopsida > Asparagales > Orchidaceae > Dactylorhiza > Dactylorhiza incarnata. The sequence goes on from JAWHQI010000017.1 coordinate 15,677,774, forward strand.
ATGTAGGCCGAAAGCAGAGGCCATAATGATAAGCAGAAAGTAGGCCGAAAGCAAAGACCATGTAATAAACAGGAAAGTAGGCCGAAAGCAGAGGCCATAATGATAGGACCAGTGCAAGACTGGATTTAATTGAAAGTACAGAAAGTAGATGCGGGGGGGGGGGGGGGGGGACCAGTGCGAGACTGGATTTAAAGAAAAGTACAGAAGTAAATACGGGGGACCAGTGCGAGACTGGATTTAATTGAAAGTGCAGAAAATAAGTGCGGGGGACCAGTGCGGGACTGGATTTAAGGAAAAGTACAGAAGTAAATACGGGGGACCAGTGCGAGACTGGATTTAATGGAAAGTACGGAAAGCAGTAAAAGCATAAGAGGAAATGGTTAGTAGTCCAATCACTCCAGAAGAGGAGGCTTCGATCGACGACTCCGTTCTTTTATTATCGTCGCGGCGGGGTTAAATTTCGGCGCCGCGCCGCGATGTCGTTCCGATTTTTGCGTTGCTTTTCCGAGCTTAGTCGATTCTTTAGATTGATACGCATAATTTTGATAGGCATTTAAAATATGCGTCGAGGGGCGCCGATTTATTTCGATGAATATCGCTCTTTTCCGGGCGTCTATTTTTGCTTGTAAAAGCCTTTAAGGGCTCAAATCAAAAGGTCGCACCTCCCAACTTTGATAGTAATTGCAAAATACCTATACTTAGAGCCCCTAATTTTTTGGGGAATTTTAGAAACTCATTTGGGCATTTTATTTCCTAAAATAAACTTTATAATGGGTTTTAAAAATAGTAAAACTCCTCCCAAAAATCCCAAAAAAATACAGGAGGTGCCCCTAAGAGTGGGGCACAATTTTCATTTAGGAAATTTCTTTTGAAAAGGCCCCATTTTTCCTCAGAAAAATGGGGAAGGGAAAACAGGGTTGGGGTGCGGTTAGAGGCAGGGAAGAGAGCAGGGGGCGCCACACCGGGCGCACTCCTTGGGTCCCCACAGCGGATCCGCCGCGGATCCGCTGTGGCGGCGCAGAGTTTGAGGCGGGGGCGGGGGTTAAGGAAATGGGGGCCGCTCGATCTCCTGGGGGAGATCGTGCGGCCCCCGCTCGCGCACGGGTGGCAGCCGCTGCCGCCGCCGGGCAGCGGCCGGCTGGGGCCGGCGCCGCCCCCGGTCGGTGCGCCGGGGGCCGGCGACCACTCCGGGGGTGGTCCGGCGGGCTGGCGCCGCCGGCCACCGCCAGGGTTAGTGCCGAGAGCGGCACGGGGGCGGTGGCGGCCTGCATGCAGTGTGCACGCTAGCCGCCGCCGCCTCTGCCAGGGGGGGTGCGGGGAGTGCCCCCGGTCGGTGCGCCGGGGGCCGGCGACTCTTACGGGGGTGGTCCGGCGGCCTGGCGCCGCCGGCCACCGCCGGGGGAGGTGATACAGAGGGCGGGAGGCGGGGGCGTGGCCTGCATGGGCCATGCAGGCCCGCTGCGCCGCCGCCCCCGCCGAGGGGCCACCGGTGCCGCCCCCGGTCGGTGCGCCGGGGGTCGGCGCCTACTCCGGTGGTGGCCCGGTGGCCTGGCGCCGCCGGACCCCACCGGAAAGTGGGGCAGAGGGGACGGGGAGGCGCGGCGCAGCCGGCACGAGCCATGCCGGCTTGCTGTGCCGCCGCCTCCTCGTGCGCAGCCCTCCCTGCCTCCCCTGGTAGGGGCGCTGGGGAGGGGGCAACCCTCCGGCGGTGGCCCGGCGGCCTGGAGCTGCAGGCCGCCGCCGGGGGAGGGGGTTATCCCCCTACAGAAAGTGCGGGGAGGAGGGGGAGGCCACGGGCGCCGCCGGCCGTGCCCGCCGCCGGCCCGGCCGCCTCCCCTGTGCCGGCGCCGAGGTCCTCGAGGGGGACCCCCTCCCCCCCAGCGCCACCGCCGGCGCTGGGGGAGAGGGCTTCCTCGACCGCCTCCTCCCCGAACCTTGCAAGGCTCGGGGCGGCGGCCGGCGGCGCTCCGGCGACAGGGGGAGGGGGGGTCTTCCTCCGGGAGGTGGGAAGGAGGAGGGGAGGTGGTTCTACCTGGTGAGGGGCTCGGGTGGAGGGGAGGCCGGCCATGAGGGAGGAGGTGGTGGCGGCGGCTTGCTCCGGCAAGGAGGAGGAGGGGGTGGCTGGCTGGGGGGGCTGCCGGCAGAGGAGAGTTGAGAGAGAGAGAGAGGTGGTGTGGGGGGAATTGGAGAGGGGCTGCCCCTCCTTTTATAGGAAGGAGGGGAGCTCTCCCCCCTCTCCCTCCCTTCCACGTGTATGAAGGGAGGGTGAGTGGGGGGAGATATTTTCTCCCCCCCCCCCCCCCCCCCCCTTCCTTTCTCTCTCTTGCCCCTTGCCCCAATAGGGGCAGCCTCCTCCCCCTTGGGGGGTTTTTTTCTCTCCCCCCCCCCCCCTATTTCTTTAGCAATTTCGAGTTCGGGGGGGGGGGGGGGGGGGTTGACTAAGTCAACTTAGGGCGGGGTCCTCCTTGGCTCCCGGGGCACGATAAGAGTTGTCGGGGCCGATGCCGGGTTCGTGTGCTTTATATCTCGTGCGTTGCACTGAGGCGATCTGCATAGGACTAAAATGGCATACTCTCCATACGACCTCGTATCGAGACGCAACGAGTTCCGTTGTGCTTGTATTGGTCATACGATCCTAACGGAACTGACAGAAGTCAATTCGGGGTTCGTACGGCCATTATTCACAATAATGGGGTGGTGGCGCGCTACGATACCTAAAATGGTCATTTTCTCCAAATGACCTCGGATCGAAGTGCAACGAATTCCGTTGCGCTCGTATTGTCCATACGAGTTCAACGGAACTGACGGAAGTCAATTCGGGGTTCGTACGGTCACTATTCATAATAATGAGGTAGTGGCGCGCTACGATACCCGAAATGGTCGTTTTCTCCAAACGAACTCGGATCGAAGTGCAACGAATTCCGTTGCGCTCGTATTGTCCATACTAGTTCAATGGAATTGACGGAAGTCAATTCGGGGTTCGTACGGTCACTATTCATAATAATGAGGTAGTGGCGCGCTACGATACCCGAAATGGTCGTTTTCTACTGCTCGGGCCTACTTTTATTGGGCTCACTAGGGTCTAGTGGCCCAATAAAAGTCGGGGTGTTACACCTTGCATGTTTATCAATCATATTACTTGTTATATCACATTTGAGTACGATGCCTACTCGTTTAGGGAACTCATAACCTCAACTCCGCACATGACTGCTTGTGCATTCATCCTAATCTCACACATGATTCCGAGGATCTTGCACGTGATCCCTTCGATATACTACAATCATTACTGACGTCTTCTTATTCAATTACGGATGATAAATCACCTTAAATCCGTACGAGAATACCCACTAAATTTATTGTAATCATAAACAATCATCATTAGTGACAAATACCTTCAATGATTATCACAGCATCGGTTCAACTATATTTCTTGCGATCCTAAAGGATTAAGCATTTATAACAATACTTTAATTTGTTATCGCATCATCGAGGTGCACATTCGATCATCATCCGCGAAGTGTTAAATCTATGATCTGTCCGCTAACATCTTATTAATAAATCACAAATTCAGAATGATGTACCCAAACAGGACAGCCCTCGAGAATTGGATTTCGGGGAGCTACACTCCTCCGAAAATATCGTGTCGTCCCATTTTGGAAAGGTCTCTCCGATAGCTACAACTTTCATGTTCGTCCAAGAACTGAGAAACTGGCCACTAGTAATCCCACCGTATGCAATCATGAACATCAACTCACCCAAGCAATACCATGTAATTACCTTGTGCTATCAAGCACCCTTGGACATCAACTTAGTCCCTTCTTATCATGCTTCGCAAAACATCTCAAGGCATCCCTGACCTTAGCATAAACATTTCAAAGCACCACCGGCCTGCGCATAAACAATTCAAGGCACCACCGGCCTGCACATAACGTTCAACAACGTTCCAACAAAAGTAGGGCGATAGCGTGTTCATACATGGTAATTCTCTATCATGATTCTAAAGGACTACTAGTGCGCATTTTCAATCATACACATTCCCTTAAGAATTTATCCCAACATCAATATCTCTAAAATCACTGTCACAGTGCCTCATCATCTATAACATGATTCGTATATGACTTTAATTTATCCGAGCTTCCGACTTAGCATTTACACCACAATTAAAACATTCAACGGAAGATTAATAACTTTAAAAAAACGACGCACCCAAAAATTACAAAACTTCACAAGGATGATTATAATCTTAATAATAATCACTCCACCAATTTTCATGAGCGTCGAAGCAATATTTTGGGAAATATTCATAAATTACCGTAATCGAGTGTGATACGACACTGTTCAGTAAAACAGACATTCAGAAAGCTCTACTCAACCAAAAATTATCATTAACCCCAATCTGGAAAGCTAAGAAGAAGAGCTACAACTTTTATGTTTACCTCAACACCCAGAACTTAGTGTTTCATACCCAAAATCCTCATTGAAGTCAACAGCCCAAATCTGGACAGAAAACAGAGCACAAAATCCTGATTTAATTCTCTGGACAGTCCACTCGACTGGACATCTAGAGAGCTAAAGGTCACCCTAGAAAACGTGTAACCTATCGTTGGAAAGCTCTTTCCGAGGGCTACAACTTCCTTGTTGAGCCCGAAGTCTAATTCCAGCGGGGTCAAGCCTAAAAACGGGCTCGAACCCAGCTGCGCACAATTTCCTTAATAACCAAGTGCAAGTTATGAATACATTTATCACATATAATTATCAATCCTAATAATCAGAGGATTATTCATCACATTTATGCAAGTTATAATTAACAAATCCTATAACAGGAAACTATCTCTTCAAATCTCAAGCATTAAATAATCATATATATATATGTATATATATATATATATTGAATTCCCCTAACAGGGAACAAAATTAAAACCCCATATGGATTTAGGCAGCCACCTTTCTCTCCTCCACATAATTAACAATCCTAATAATCAAGCATTAATTGAATTAATTGATCAAGCATTAATTTAGGCAGCCACCTTCTCTCCTCCCATGCACCCTCACGAGGCCACCACGTCTCACGAAACCAACGTCCCACGTTCGTATTGAAGCGGGGAGTTGAATGAGGGTATTTTCGCGGCGATCGACGCCCTACGGCGAAAAACCCTAACGCGGCCTCAACCTACGGAACTTCATTTCGCTCTCAAATCGACTCAATTGAGTCGATGCCTCGCCTAATGGATCTAAGAAAACTAGCACCAAGGGGGGGGGGGGGGGGAGGAAGTCACCTGAGTATCCATGCATGCAACCCAATAGCCGCGTATGCGGCATTTGTCCGTCGCTCCCGGTCATGGCCGAATCTCGCCGATCCGGGTCTCGTCGGACGTTGCTGAAGTGGTAACGACCTCTTTGAGTGGGCTGTTTTGGTCTTCGGACGCGAAGCTCGCCGGTTTGCCGGATCTGAAATGGAGAAGCTCGGCAAGGTGGTTTCGGTTTAATTCTCATCGGAGATGGGGGGAAAATAAATCAACACAGCGAGAGTGAGGAGGCGTGAGATTGGTTGGATGGGGGTTGGGGTGTTTCATCTGGACAGAAAATGAGAGGGAGAGAGAGATAAGAGAAATGGGAGTGGCTGGAGGAGGAGGCTCATGGGAGGGGGAGTTGCCGGAGTTGCTCGCCGTGAGGAGCTTGCCCGAGCCGCAAGGAGAAGAGCAGGGAGATCAGATCTGGAGGGGATGGAGTGGTGCGGCCATGGGAGAAGCTCGGTTTGCCGGAAAGGAGGGAGTTGGCGGTTTTGCTGGAGGAAACGACGAAGCTCGGAGGAGGATTCTGCCATGGATGAGGAGGAGATGTCGTAGAGGAGAGAGCTCGGCTGCCGGAGAGAAGAGGTGGTCGACCATGGAGCTTGCCGATGGAGAAGGTGCGCCGGAGGAGAGGAAGAGGGATCCGGGTTCCCTGGCTGACGGCGCAAGTGGGAGGGATCGGGCCTTTTGGGGAAGATGAAACTTAACCTAACTTATAATATATATATAATATATATTATATAGGAATATTATTATTATTATTATTATTTGCATTCGAACGCTCGTAGATTTCTCTATTGATCTCACAATTTGTCGCAGATGGACTCGTTACGACCGTCTCACTGACACGCACCCACCGGAACGATCCAATGTCGATTCCGAGTTCATTTGCCTAATTTACGCTCCCCGGAGCGTTTGCGGCACAATTTGACTTAAACGTCAAAACTCTTTCAAACGACGTCGGAATCGCAAACGGATAAATTCGTTGAACTCGTACTATTGTTACGAGTCTAACAAGACCGACTGGGGTCAATTGTGAGGTCGTTTGGTCAATTTCACCATTTTGGATAAATATGTTATTCGCAGACCACATTAATAAATTCGCCGATTCTCATCAGAATCGAGCGCGGACAGTTTTGTTGAACTCGTATAGGCTTCACGAGTCTAACAAAACTGACTGGGGTGAATACCGAGACCGTCTGCTGCATATCGCCTTTTGGATAAATCTGCTATTCGCAGACCACGTTATTTAAGCTAACGTACGTACTATAATTCCTTCGAGGCGGTACTCCTCCTTCGAGTTTTATCGCTTAAGTTATGCTCTCCGGACGGCTTGGATCCCGATACAGCAAACATCGGGACAAAGAATAGAACTGGTACTCGCCGCATTCGTCGAGTGCACTTCCCCGGCTCAGTTGCAAGCCTGGCCCTCAGTACACCCCGAGCTCGAGTCACCTCGCTCGACTCAAAAACGCGCACAAGGGGTCTAGCTCAAATCGGGATGTTACACAGCCTAAGGCACCGTTTGGCACGGTGGTGGCGCTCGTGAACATGGGGCGTTAAACTGTCATTCGTTAGCGCTCACCTAAGGAACTTCATCCACTTTTTTGTTCAAACATATGAAGTTTTTTAGTTGGTCGTTGATTTGAGAGAAATTTATTTCGTTAGACCTAATTAAAAGCGGTTGTTGACATTTTTATTGTTCCTCATAAACTTGTGAGTCGAGGACATCATCTCTACGGTTAGGCGATCCGCCAGGACTTCTCGTATGCGTTGGCGGGATCAATCAGGAGTACCATGCAGCTCCTGGGTTGCTGCGTTCCCATTTGCTGATCTTCTGTCTGATTATGCGATACAAGATGCTGGAGATTTCATGGACCTTAATTCAGACAATCAGTATGTGTAGATCAACACTATTTATGGTATTGTAGAAAAGCAAAAAAGAAGAGTACAATAACCAACTAGGTAACTCAGATGTTTGAGACAAACACTACGAGAACGAGTACATTAGAGAGTGACAAACTCAAAGAAAAAAATGCAACAAAAAGACCTACACAAATCGTACTGTGAAATATTTGAAGTCGGAAGAACACGTCAACCAACAAGAAAATAAGGACATCAAAAAATGAACACTAACTTTCACAATTAAAAACTCTTGGAAGCTAGTTACAAATGGACAGGGCTGAAAACAAGTTGCATCCAACTTGATTCACGACAGCCAATAGTAGAAAAAGAACTGGAACACGGACAGTGTCCGCTCTCCCCCGGAGCACACCACACAGGTGATACTCGCTCCTCGCTACCGCCGGCGTTAACTCCTAACGCTCAGCGTTAGCTCTCAAGTCGCTACTCGCAAGCTCGCTGCTCGCACTCACCGAAGCTCGCTACTCTTCGCTTCCTCCTCTTCTCGCTACCGTGAGCGTTAGCTCCTAACGCGCCGCGTTAACTCTGCGATCAAAAAACTCCCCTAGGTCGCCTGTCGAACTGACTCCGGGTTCGATGCTCACCAGGTAGCACTATGGTATCTCAAACTCTCTCAAAGTTGATGATACTCGCCACTTTCAGAATGCATGCTCTTAGAGGGGGGTACCCCTCCTATTTATAGGCAAGGGAGGAGGTCTTCTAGAAGCTTGAGCTACCGCTGGCGCTAGTGCTAACGCGGGGCGGTAGTGCTAACGCGGGCGGTAGCTCACTTCAAAACTCTAACAGTACATCTTCTCGTAGCATCTGGCACAAATCAACGCGTGCAAAATTTAATTAGAGGCCACAAAAACTTACAATTTTTGATAGAAGTGACCCTAAAAAGCATAAACAACATCTTAATAGAAGTGATCATATACTTTATTAATTAGAGGCCACAAAAATATAGGGGGATTTAACTTTGATGACTTTCTAAAGTTAAAATCATGTTTCATTACTTAACAAGCAAGTAATTAAAGCAACTAAATAACTAAAAGTTAATCTTTTTTCCCACATTTCTTCTTTTTCTTATAATATAAAACTAATATATAATGTGTGTGGATTAAGATAGCTTTTAAGGAATAGAATATCTTTCAATAAGAGTTTACTTTGCCAACATAAATATGGCTCGTGGGTGCAATTTTGCATCCGGTGTAGCCAATTTTCTCGTGATATTTGGTCGAATTCTGCGACTGAACAATAGAAGTGATCAATTTCAATTCTGCGGCATGAATTTTATCAGGTAGCCGATATTGGTGTGTATAAAAATTGAAAACCGATTGAATCGCCGAAACAAAACCAACTTTACACCGTCTTGAAAGGTTCGGTTTTGATTTTTCTGTTAAAAGAACGAACGTCACCGACAAATAATATAAGTAAAAATATTACAAATAATGATCTTTCAAATGTCATACAATTTACATGATTTCAATATTATTTAGATCTAAAACTTCTTTTCAATGTATATGTTGTGGGTCGCTGGACGCTCTAATGGTCGGTTGACTTGAACCGTCTAACACCAATTGTTCTACTATTTCTTGGGGTGTTACAAAAGTCATCTCTCGAAGGTGATAGGTCACTGCTCGTTACAATAATTCTTCTTGACTGTTGAGGTTGCTTGGAGTGGGATGGTGATGAGCGTGCTCAGGAGCAATTTGGAATGTTGAATGCGGCAACGGGGGGCTCTGAGCTCGTAGGACGTAGCAGGACGGGGTCTTCGAGCAATCTTCAGAGGACCTTCGAGGAGCGAATGAGATCTTCGAGGCTTCGAAGGGATCTTAGAAGGCCGAAGGAGATTTTTGAGTCGTCTTCAAAGGCCGAAGAAGATCTTTGAACTGTTTTCAAGGAATCTTCGAACTTTGAAGGTGATCTTCGAACACTGATTGAGATCTCTCAAGGAATCTCTAAGCTCCGGAGAAAATCTTCAAGCGTCGAAGGAGATCTTCGAAAGAATCTTCAGGCGCTCAAGGAGAACTTAGGGAGATCTTTGAAGGAAGACTCTTGAGCTCTCTCAGGCGTCGAAGACAAGATTTTTGAAATGAGAGCTTTTAGTCCCTTTTATAGATTTTGAGAAGGGCACCTTTGTAACTAAGCAAGTAGGGAATCTTGTTATCCCCACACCCGTAACCAAATATTCTACTATACGCACTCCCATGATGAGGTATTTTACTATGTGCACGCCCATAATCATATGTTTGGCTATGCACACCCCCTTGATGGGTATTTTACTATGTGAACACCCATAACCATATGTTTGGCTATGTGCACCACCTTGATGGGTTATTTTACTATGCGCACACTCATAATCATATGTTTAGCTATGTGCACCCCTTGGTGGAGTATTTAATCATGCGCACACCCATGACCATATGTTTGATTATGTGCACCACCTTGATGGGGTATTTTACTATGTCCACACTCATAACCATATGTTCGGCTATGTGAACCCCCTTGATGGGGAATTTTATAATGCACACACCCCTGATGGGTGGTTTTGCGTATTCTGCGCCATGACGGCGATGACATGGAGGCAGTCGTGGGGAGGTGCTACGGTGGTCATGCGGGGTTGCCCGGCGGGGGCGGCCGAGTGGCCACACGGACGGCACGGGTCAGCGCAGCTTGGAGTGTCACACCCTGCCCCAGTAAGCTCGAATTAACGAGACGGGAACATTAAATATGAAGTAAGGATCTTTTAGGACATGTTCGTTTGCACGAAATTGAAGACTTGGAATTGGAATTCGACGATGAATTTCAATTACGTCGTTCGGTTCTTAGGTAGCTTTAATAATTGGAATTTGGTTTGAATATCATGGAATTGATTTTAGCCTAGGCACAAAATCTAGCTCGACATATCGGAATTGGGCGAGTCTGACTCGCTCAATTTACTCCCGATAAAAAAAGAGAAGCAACGACTCCTTAACTGCGCTTCTCGTTCCTCCTTGACATTCTGACTAGCTAGGGCTCCTCCTCCACTTTCCAGCAGCGACTCGCAATCTTCCGATGATCCAGCAGTGACACGCATATGTTCGCCATAACGCGCATTTTTTTCGCCCGGCAAGCGTTTTTTGCCCGAGCGTGCGTTTTTCTCCTGGGCGGGCGTTTTTTCGCTCGGGCGCCCGTTTTTTGCCCGGGCGCGCGTTTTTCGCCCTGGCGGGCATTTTTCGCCCGGGCGCATGTTTTTCGCCCGGGCGCGCTGTTTTTCGCCCGGGCGCGCTGTTTTTCGCCCGGGCGCCTGTTTTTCGCCCGGGCACCCGTTTTTCTCCCGGGAGACCATTTTTCCACCGGGCATGCGTTTTTCGCCTGGGCGCACGCTCGATCGCGCATTTTTTCGCTCGGACGCGCATTTTGTCTCTCGGGCGCCCGTTTTTTGCCAGGTTGGCTATTTTTTGCCCGGGCGGGCGTTTTTCTCCAGTGCGCGCATTTTGTCGCCTGAGCGCAAGTATTTCTCCCGGGCGCACGCATTTCTCCATGGCGTGCGTATTTCGTCCAGACGCACGTTTTTTGCCCGGGCACACATTTTTCACCCGGACGCGCGTATTGTAGCCGGGGTGTGCGTTTTGCGCCCGGGCCCGAGTTTTTTTTGCCCTGGAGCGCTTTTTGCGCCCGGGCGGGTGTTTTTTGTCCGAGCACGCGTTTTGTGCCAGGGCGCGCATTTTTTTTCAGCAGACGCATTTTTTATTATATATGTAAAAAAAATTAGTTTCTTCATAATATTTTTAAATTCTTAGATTGAATTTTATTTAACAAACGAACATATTGATTAATCAATTCTACAATAATCATATGTTTAGCTATGTGCACCCCTTTGTGGAGTATTTAATCATGCGCACACTCATGACCATATGTTTGATTATGTGCACCACCTTGATGGGGTATTTTACTATGTCCATACTCATAACCATATGTTTGGCTATGTGAACCCCCTTGATGGGGAATTTTACAATGCACACACCCTTAATGAGTGGTTTTGCGGATTCTGCGCCATGACGACGATGACATGGAGGCAGTCGTGGGCACGGGCGGACTCATGTACAGACACGGTCGGGCAAGTGCCCGACCGTGTTTTTCGCGATTTCCTGCGGTAAGAGCGGGGAGAAGGCGGTGCTCGCGATTTGGCGAAGGCTGTGCTCGCGATTTGGGGATTTGGGATCGACGACGGGGACGACGCTCGTCGGGATTCTTCTTCTTCTTCGTGATTTGGGGTCGGCGCACTTGCGATCTGGCAATTTGGGAGCGGTTCGTGATTTGGGGCGGCTGGCGATTTGGGGTACGCTGCTGCTGCTGCTTCTTCTTCTTCTATTATCTCTTTCTGTTGGTATGTTGGTGTTGATTTCGGGCTTCTTCTTCTTCTTCTTCTTCTATTATCTCTTTCTGTTGGTGTTGATTTCGGGCTGCCCTTCTATCTCTTTCTGTTGGTCTGTTGGTGTTTTCTATCATTTTCTGTTGGTGTTCATTTCAGGCTGCCCTCTTTCTGTTTGTGTTGATTTCGGGCTGCATCAATGGGAAGAAAGGCTAAAGATAGCACACCTAGTATTCGAGGAAATGCCCCAGTGAATGCCCCAGTGAATGCCCCAGTGAATGCTCCAGTGAATGCACACCTAGTGGTCCAATGAAATAGAAGGTAACAACATATCCCCCTTCTGATAAATCAACATATCCCCCTGCAGATAAAGCAACAATATGAATGTCTATTCCTTTTGATAATTTAATTCCACATTCTTTCATGCAAAAAATCAACAATTTTTTACTAATGGCACCAGACTATGTTAGTTTTTTTATCTTTAGTCAAGATAAAAGTTAGCATATTATTCTAAAGTCAAGATAAAAGTTAGCAAGGTCTACTTATATAAGTTATCTACTTCACATTTGACATAATTTTTTATAATGTGTAAGATTGCTATTAATTTTGCAATCTTCTTCAAATATGACAGGACATTCGAGCACTTTTTCCATCTGATTGCAAGGAAATTCAAGCTTACGGCAAGGACGCAAGGTCCATTCTTCTTCCTCACTTACATCTAGATAGGATATAAATTATATAGAGATAGATATAGATTTAGGTTTGTGATTTAATCCAGTTTGGTATAGATTTATGTAGGATATAATTTAACACCTATTTTTAAACACGTATTCAGCTATTTTCAAAAGAATTTTATGATTTCAATGTTTTGTTTTGAATTTTCAAAAGAATTTTATGATTTCCCATGTTCCATGATCTGTAAGTTTTTATAATGTTTTGTTTTGAATTTTCATGTAATTGCATTTTATTGTAATATTGTGTTGAATATTTTCCTTACATAAATATTTCTGCAAAAAAAAATTTCGGGGGCGCTGCCCCCCGACCCCCCGATCGACAATACTTACATTGTGCCCGTGCGACTTCAAAATCCTAGTTCCGCCACTGGTCGTGGGGAGGTGCTACGGTGGTCATGCGGGGTTGCCCGGCGGGGGCGGCCGAGTGGCCGCACGGACGGCACGGGTCAGCGCAGCTTGGAGTGTCACACCCTGCCCCAGTAAGCTCGAATTAACGAGACGGGAACAGTAAATATGAAGTAAGGATCTTTTAGGGCATGTTCGTTTGCACGAAATTGAAGACTTGGAATTGGAATTCGACGACGAATTCCAATTACGTCGTTCGGTTCTTAGGTAGCTTTAATAATTGGAATTTGATTTGAATATCATGGAATTGATTTTAGCCTAGGCACAAAATCTAGCTCGACATATCGGACTTGGGCGAGTCTGACTCGCTCAATTTACTCCCGATAAAGAAAGAGGAGCAAAGACTCCTTAACTGCGCTTCTCGTTCCTCCTTGACATTCTGACTCGCTAGGGCTCCTCCTCCACTTTCCAGCAGCGGCTCACAATCTTCCGATGATCCAGCAGTGGCACGCATATGTTCGCCATAGCGCGCATTTTTTCGCCCGGCAAGCATTTTTCGCCCGGGCGCGCGTTTTTCTCCTGGGCGGGCGTTTTTTCGCTCGGGCTCCCGTTTTTTGCCCGGGCGCGCGTTTTTCGCCCTGGCGGGCATTTTTCGCCCGAGCGCCTGTTTTTCTCCCGGGCGCGCTGTTTTTCGCCCGGGCGCCCGTTTTTTGCCCGGGAGACCATTTTTCCACCGGGCATGCGTTTTTTTCGCCCGGGCGCACGCTCGAGCGCGCATTTTTTTCGCTCGGACGCGCATTTTGTCTCTCGGGCGCCCGTTTTTTGCCAGGTTGGCTATTTTTTGCCCGGGCGGGAGTTTTTCTTTAGTGCGCGCGTTTTGTCGCCTGAGCACGCGTATTTCTCCCGGGCGCGCGTATTTCTCCATGGCGTGCGTATTTCGTCCAGACGCACGTTTTTTGCCCGGGCACACACTTTTCACCCGGACGCGCGTATTGTAGTCGGGGTGTGCGTTTTGCGCCCGGGCACGAGTTTTTTGCCCTGGAGCGCTTTTTGCGCCCGGGCGGGTGTTTTTTGTCCGAGCACGCGTTTTGTGCCCGGGCGCGCATTTTTTTTCAGCAGACGCATTTTTTATTATATATGTAAAAAAAATTAGTTTCTTCATAATATTTTTAAATTCTTAGATTGAATTTTATTTAACAAACGAACATATTGATTAATCAATTCTACAATATTCACCAATATTACGCTGGAATTGTAATTAGACTATTTCTAATTCTGAATATTGAATTACAATATCGAATTCCAACATCAAATTCCAATTCTGTCTAAACGAACGGGTCCTTATAGTTACACATCTCTAGAGCAAGAATCAACAAACTAACATATTTTATTTATATTTCAAAATTTTATATATGCATATTGGATACAACATTTTCTTTTACATAGTAAAAATAATATAGTAGACTTTCTCACTGTCGACTGACGTCTATAGCCGAATTGATACCTAAAAATATAAGTAGGTTGGTACTGAGCATTTTAGCTTACCCTGAAAGAATAACACAATATATATATATGCATGCACAAGTTTTAAGCAAAAATATAAGTAAAACAGAAGAGTGACACATCATCAGATATTCATCTAATTTGTTTGTAAAAAAACAATGATTTTTATATTGAAAATATTTCAATTAATAGTTAGCACTTACAGTACGTCGGTTGGCCAAACCGGAGGACTCGTTCACTTGCCGGCGGTACGCCACACAAGACAGATTTTTGGTTAGCTAAGCCCAGAAGGAGCGCCACTCCCATGATATAAGGGTCATCAGACAAAACACTGCAGACTCGATACTCCACATGCGGATTGCAAGTGGCTAAGTTTGTCGGATTGGGAGCGCCACTCCCGAGAAGTTCCCCTAACGTAGAAAGGGGACCTTGGTAGAGTGAGCCAAATACTGGCTAACATATAATCGTACACATCATTTATTTGTATATAATATTTAAGTAATTTGTTGGAGTACTCACATCAAAGAAACCCAAGTCCCCAGATTAAATTAAGTTTCACGCTTAACTTATTATTTTTCATTTAACTAGCATATTTGACAGGTAAATGTAAGGTTAATGGTCGCAATATGTACCATTATACATCACCTTCCTGTTGATGGATACTAGCTCACCTCTAACCACTTTTCTAAAATCAATTGAGCAATTTAAATTTTGACAACACAAGTACTATTTTTATTTGCATCACACGTATTTTCATCATATCGTGCGTGTCATATCAATATTACACTATAGTTTTTCAAAATACACAATTTCATACTGTTAATATGCATGCACGAGAACTCGGGACATCATTATTACGTGAATACACGTAATTCCACCCCTTGTTACGTTTATCAGAAGTTTATCATTGTTTAAGTATATTAACTAATTTGTGTAATAACTTCAACATTATTTCAACATAATTAATGACTGTTAATTGTCGCATTAATAAATACTAACGTAACATATAGGTATTGCATTATTTTTCACCTACCTTAGTATTCTCGCTCCTCAGCTCGGGATTTTGACAGAGCTTCCAGAGTACTTTGCACCACGGATATTACTACAGCGGTATTTCGGCAGCGCTTTTGCAACAACTAAGACTGAAATCTCTCTTTAGAAGCTCTCTCAAAGCTTCTCGAATTTTTCACAGAGTTCTGACACTTTCTCTCTCCTCTCTCTCCCTTTCTCTCTCTTCCCCCTCTCTCTCCCTTTCTCTCTTTAGATTTCCCAGAAATTGAATAGGATTTGAAATGAATGAATAATTCCATTAGATCTGTATTTATAGTAGTTTTCAAACGGCATTGAAATCACTTAAATCCAAACTCTAAAACTCACGGAAAATCCACAAAATCAAATCGCCCTCCACTGGCTCTCCGGAGGTGACACGTGTCGCCAAGTATCGCCATATGGTGATCATACAATCATGGCGGCGCCATGTGACGCAATATGACTGTCATGCACATCTCCACATGGCAATCATGCATGTCGCCACATGGCGAGCATGCACGAAGCCACGTGGCTATGCATGTCGCCACGTGTAAAAAATGAATATACCAACCGTGGGGTTTTTCGGCATCCTGATTCCAAATCCGACCTCAGTTTTCTCAAATTTTCAACAATTCTTGCTGAATTTCTCAGTTTCTCAAATTTGTGCTGGTTGCACCGAAAATATTGATTATTCTAATGATCTCAGAATTTCTCAGTTTTTCGACTTTCTGAACCTAACTATGAGCTCTGTTTTTTTTTTAAATCCAGCTTCGTTGGACAACTTAGTGTCACTACAAGAAAAACGTAAATTAGCAAGTGACTAAATTCCTTACTAATTAGATAAATTTCTTGCTAATTTTAATTAGCAAGGAATTTAGAAACAAAATTTTTTCATAACTAATATGAGTTTAGCTAATTTTAGGAAGGAAAAATTCCTTTCTATTTTGCAAGATTTTTTAGCTAGGTAATTTGTCCTTTCTAAATTAGCAAGTCATTTTAATTTTGATGTTAATAGTTAATATAAAAAAAAGTCAATGCATGGATTTGAACTCTTAAGACTTATACATATACAACCTACAAGACTTATCCAACTGACCCAATTTACTACTTTGTTCTATAAATAAACGTGCATATTTAAAATTGTATAAATCTTAATTCCTTATATTATATATTTTTCACTATATAATTTAAATATATATAATTATATATATATATTTCGTTATATAATTTAGATATATAATTATATATATATATAATTATATATATATAATATATATAATTATATGTTTTTCGTTATATAATTTAAATATATATAGTTTAAATATATAGAATTTAAAAATATATAAATATATTTTTTTTTTGTTATATAATTTAAATAGAGAATTAGAGATATATTTATTTATTTATTTCATTGAATATTGAAAAATAATACTAAAGTTATAAGAATATATAAATGTTTAAATAATATATAAAATTATATAAAGAATTGAATATATTATTAATTATTTTGTTAAACATAATTAATTAATTTTAATTTATAAATATATTTAAACAACTATCCTATCTATGAGAGGGGGATAAAGAAATATAAAAAATCTATTTTTTAAGAAAGAGAGATCATATTTTTCTGAAGAAAATAATTTTTTCTTTTCACAAATATTTTGCAACAAAAAAAAATCGTTGCTATTTTGCATCAAAAAAATTGCAACAAAAATATTCGTTGCTAGTTTAGCAACAAATATTTAGCAACAAAAAATGTGTTGCTATGTTTGCAACAAAAAAACTCCTTGCTAATTTTGTAGCTAAAGTAAAAATTCATTTGCCTAGCTAAATTTGATGCTAATTAGCATGAAATTATTTAGCCTTGCTAAAGGTTTTCTTGTAGTATGCTCGAACATCATTATTAATTACTTTAATTCAGATTATATAAACACAGTTACACAGGCCATTATAGGGAGGCTGGGCACCGACATACTCGCGGCCAAGTAGCCGCGCGACTGGCGAGGGGGCGCACGGCCGGGAGGACGGGCGGCTGACGCGCGGCCGTGTGGCTGGGCGGCAGGGTG